>JACCID010000001.1:3716015-4954687 GCA_018906775.1 Sycophila sp. Sp_5
TTTTCCACGTCACACTCGTCGTACGAACTGTAATAGTTATTTAAAACATTAGTGCGTAAAACGCGGACCACAAGCGTACCATAAGTAGGCGTTGTACACATTAGTGTTATAAAAAGCGTGCCATAAGTAAGCATTTTACGCATTACTGTTATAAAAACTATAAATATTACAAAATTATTGTTTTACGAACAATCAATTGCAAACATTTAAAGAAAACAATATATTTTAATGTTAAAACCAGCATAACTCGAGTTCAAATTGACTTAATTTTTGTGCTTTAAGCTGATAAAGTAATTTAATAAGAAGTGTAAAAATGATTATTTGTAGCTACTTCTAAAAATATTCAAAATTGCGAGTTGAAGAGTATATACGTATATGTAAATGTATCATTAAATAGATTCATATAAGAATAATAAAGGAATTATTACATGCCTTTCCTATGACATTTTCTATGCAGGAACATACTGAATTTATGATATATATTTCAATAAATAAGCATTGCCTTAAAAAATATTGAAGTGGAAATTAAACCTTTCAAAGGATTAAAATGTCGTTGTTACTATCATAAAAATGCAACTATATTTTTGTAAAGACACTATTAAGCAGCGATTTGTCATTTTTTAAACAAATTATTTAACTGCAAAAAAGATTTTCCGTAGATTCAATTATATTCCTCCTTGCAAAATCAGTTCATAGTGGATTTAACTAAACATTAGTTTAATCAATTGATGTTTTAGTTAAATTAATAACATATTTAACTAACCAATAAAATAATTTTGTAAGGCGTCAACAAAATAATCGAATCTGAAAATTTGTTTCAGTATTAGTTTATCGGTAAAATTTCTAGATTTTTTATTCAATCTAAAATTTTACATTTGTTTTTTAAAATTTTAATTAAAAATCGAAGTAATTTTGTATGACATCACGTACTCAGTAATGCCTACTACTGTCATCATTTACTTTCGATGTACTTGTATGTTTAGTATACTTGCATACTTGCATAGTCTAAATTTGACTAAATGTGCGAGAAACATATGCGATTGTTTTTTTTTTTTTTAAAGCTTCGATCACATTTTTTCTTAAATAATTTACTTTAAAATACTGCTGCTTTCTGGACCTTTTGTAATCTCACCATACTATTAGTGTAATTAATTGTATAACTATAGAAAAAATAGATCAGTCGTAAAGAATTGCACAAAAGTGCACATTCGCTTGCATTTGAAAAGTATAAAAATTTATATTAAAAAAGAAAAAAATTATTCTCTATTGTCATGATTGATATTTTAGGCTATCGATAAGCGATATTATAAATTATAACGTATGTTTTTGTTCTAGATGTCATCGTAAAAATTGCTAATTTGTTAACTTTGGTTTTTAAAAAATAATACAAAATAATTAAACTAAAATGGTAGCCAATCATGTATTATGCAATTTCTTTTAATTAATTAAATGTAAGGGTCCAGTACCTAACGGTATACTATCTAAAATTTGTGTATTGTTTATTTTTTTGACGTTTCAGGTTCATGGACATTGTAAAGTCAAATTGGTTATTTCCGGCTAATTTTGCGACATACACTGAAAATAAATTTGTTAATTTTAAGGAAATGATTTACTTCAATAGTACTTATTAAATATTTCTTTGAATCAAGGAATGATTTCATTAAAAGTAAATGAATTTATTTGTTTCTAAATAAATTTAGTAGTCGATAAAATATTTAATAAGTACTATTGAAATAAATGTTTGCTTAAAATTAACAATTTTTTCTCTCAGTGCACATGTATTTTTATACACAAATCAAATACCACTAGGTACGGGGTTTTATTCCCTACATGAAATACTGAATTATTTTATGTGCATCCATAAAATAATGAGAAAGTAAACATAATTACAAAATACACAATTAATTGCGATTATTCCATAATTGAAAGTATTTTAATTCAGGTAGTGCACAGTATTTAAATTTTTATTTCTTTTATAGAATTCATAAACTAAAAAATAGGTGAAGGCTGTTAATTGTTTAATCCAATATTTGGTATTTGTAGAGCATACTTAAGCTTGTATTTAGTAAATAAATAACATAATTACTTCCTTTAAGACTGTGACATCTAATTATGTACTTTGCAAATTATTCTTATGACCTTCAGTATATTTTTTAATACTTAAAAAGAAGAGGATTTCCTACTAAAAAAAATCTATATGTATAAATTACCTATTTCGTACTCTTTCATTCACCGTATTCGAACGACCAGCATCATTTTTCAGCAATGTGCGCTAATTGCCCAATTATTATTTTAAATAACCATAATTTTTTGGTTGTTGACATATTTCTACTATAATCAACATTAAAGCAAATTATTCACTCCAACTATTCAACTTATCAATCCGCAGCTGCTAAGGTTATTTTGTATAATAACATCGGTTACAGCATCGAAGACAAATTGAATGTTATTCGTGTCAGTTGCGCAAGTGAAATGAGAATAAATTTGCTTTTGTTCCTTACGCTTATTCAAATCCTCAAATTTCATTTGAATGTACGAGGCACACTCGTCAAAGGTGTTTGGTCCCGTGTACTCGGGGAAGCAGATAGTCAAGGGGCTCTTGGTTATCTTCTCCTCGAAGATATCCTTCTTATTGAGAAATAGAATAATCGAGGTGTCCACGAACCACTTGCTGTTGCATATGGAGTCAAAAAGCTTCATCGACTCGATCATTCGGTTCATCTCCTCGTCCTCTGCGAGCACCAGGTCATACTCGCTGAGGGCCACGCAGAATATGATGGCCGTCACGTCCTCGAAGCAGTGGATCCACTTCTTGCGCTCGGAACGCTGACCACCCACGTCGAACATCTTGAATTGCAATCCTTTAAACGCGAAACGCGTTTCCACAATTCCAGTGGTCTTTATCCTGGTCTTGAGGACGTCCTGCTGCGTTGGTACATAGTCTGGCGTCGTGATGCGGTCCACGGAGTTCAAGTAGTAGGCAGCAGAGTCGTTCAGTTGGTACTCTCGACTCCGACTGAAGCAACGCTGCACACCCTCGTCCTGCCACAGGTTCTTCATCAACGCGACCAGGTCTGTGCTGAGCTCTCCCTCGGGTGTCGACGAGGCCAGGGTGAAGAAATCTCGAGCCGTCTTGACATTGCTCTGATCCGCGAAGTCGATCTTCAGCTGCTCCATCGCCCGGATGATCGTCATCAGACTCTGGATGGTGTTGCTGTAGACGACGGGTTTATACTGCTCGCACTCCTCCTTGCTGTAACCGGTCTCGTGGATGATCTTCATCTGCTTCACGATCGTTGATTTACCTGACTCCCCGGCACCCAGTAAGAGTAGCTTCACTTCATTCGCTATTCTCTCACCGTCTGCTCGCAGATCTTTATCGATCTTTCGCGATCTCTCGGCCGCCGCCTTGTCCGCGCTCGAACTGGCAGTGCAGCCCATTTTGACTAGCTTGCTTGCTTTTCCTGGAAATCAGATTTTGGCTGGTTTCATTTGTAATAGAGACATTCGTTCAGATTTGAACGGTGAGTATGAGGCAGTTCTCTCGTTACATGAAGAATCAAAAATTAGATTTTGATGAAATATGGTGTAAAACTGGTGGACCGTTTCGAAAAGCAAAAGATGAAGATGCCATTGGAATTTGTTAGTGACCCTTCGATGAAATTAAAATGAGTATATCATTTAAAAGTATATTGGGATGTGACGTGGGAGAAGGAACATGCAATATGATCCGCCAATTCCAAATTGTACTGTTGCTATACCCATGAAATAAATAGGCACTCAAGCACTTTTTAATTGTGTACGTCCATAAAACTAATTACTATTAAATAGAATTGGAAAATGGAAATACAATTGTAAATGCTCTGTGAAAACTTGTGGCACGACAGCATCTTCTAAGCGTACATTTTCACAGACTCCCCAAGTCTAAACTTTAAATATGTAATATAAAAATATAAGTTAGATGAGTCAAATAACATTTTGATTTATGATAATAATATTCTAATTATTTGTATCTTTTTTTTTATTTTAGATGCTCTAGCAAAACAGATTCATTTGAAGAAAAACTTCATTTATCTCCAAAAGAAATTGATAATAAATTTGATTTGCAGAAAACATACTTATAGTGTGCTTGCGTGCTTCCCCAAACCCTGCTGGACATAAGCAAAGACAGGAGACATTTTCTCTTGTTTCAATGAATTCACCCGTGACTTCCTTTGGCTTTTCCTTCAAGTATGAAAACAATATTTCAATGAAAAAATTGTGAATAATATATTTTTTTATATTATTCAATCTTTCTCATTAAGTTATTGTTGTATCAACTTGGACAAAATGCAAATTTCGCGCCATAATTTGGCAGACGAAAAAACAATTAATTTGCTTGTCACAAAGAGGATAAATGAGATATCGAAAAAGCAAGATTCTTGTCATAAATGAAAAAGAAGTCAAATATTTTATAGAATTTGAAGACAAGCATATCTTTTTTCATAAGCATCCCTATTGAAAGGGTCTTATAAAACTCCATAAAATGGTGCAAAAACCACATAAAACCTGATAAATAATTTATCGGATTTTATAAAATTTGTACATTTTTATAGTATTTTATAAAATAGTTTCCACTGGGGTGCTTGTAAGTGATAGTTGAAAAGACCACCTCAATACCCATGTATTATTCGAGAATAATGAGAAACTGATTTACTTAACTAATTAACGTCGAAATTTAAATGATAATAAAATCAATAGGTGGATAAATTTAAATGGATGGGAATCAATAAAGTCTTGCTGAGGTTATGACATTCTTGGACGTGCCAGGGAGGTAGAATGAGTGCTGCTGAATATGTGTTAGTGTGTAGTTGCTTTTTGACTTCTAAGAGTTCAGCGAAAGAACTTCCTTATAATCTCTTCAAACTAGATACATGCACACATACTTTAAAAAAAATTCGAAAACTCTCTTATTAAGTCAAAAGTATTCATGTAGATTAAGTCACTCACTTTTCACATCAAATAAGAGAATAGAGTGATTTCAAATACTATGATTTACAGAGTGCCAATTACAATAATGTTTAATAAAAATGACCTTAACCATGTGATACAAATTATTAAAAAAAAAAAAATGTAATTTTCCTGAATTTATTTTTCCTGTATCAATTATTATTTAAATATTCTCAAATGGTATGATTTAACAGAAGTGAGCTGAGATGATTTTATGATATTAAAAGTTAAAAAGTTACAAGTACCTTTACGCCACATTTTTGCTGCATTAAAAATATGTAGAAATGATTAATAAAAAAGTGTTCATGACATTATTTATATTAAAATTAGCTTATTTCAACTAAAAGCTTTTAACGAATATATTGTTAACAATAGCAATTGCTGCAGATTCTATTATGCAAACGTGCAAATAATTTTAAGCATGGTAACCTTCTCCTTTACCTGGTTTACGTCAAGCACAAATAAAAAGCTTATTACTTTCATTCCTTAAAATATTACACAAACTTAGAAACGCACAACCCCACGTTAATTCAATCGCTAAATTAATGACAAAAATATTTAAAAAAATGGGATTTACAAACGCAGCAATAAATTCTTTTAATCAGCAACTTTTTTCAGCCAACGCAGTTACTGAAAAATAATTGACTGCCGTAAGTTAGTCCAAAATTCATTAAGATTTCTTGCCCATAACATGTATATCAAGAAATACAATAAAAAAAAGTCACTCGACCAAATTTACATGATGCAGTTTATGAATGCACACCTACATATGTATACACCTTATTAGAAGCTTCAATTGGCTGAATTGCCTTCTAATAAGATTACACGTCGTTAATCGAATTATCAAATCGACTCTCGTCAACAATTATCGCCAACAAAAGAAAAGAGAAGGGAGAAGCGCAGGAAATTATAAAGAATACTTGTTAACAAAAGAAAGTACCTTAAATAATAAATGAGCAGCGATCAGTAGAGCCTCGTAGCCTACGAAGTTGCAACGTATGTAAAACGACTCTACACGCGGAACATCACGGACGATTCATTGATCCACCGTTGCACTACGCGACGACGTGCCCTCGTCGACGGAACTTTGCAGAGCGAACGAACAGATTCCAGGAAATATCAGAAAATTAGTAGAAACGCCATGTGTAAACAAACGTACTTCTCGTGTGCGGCTGCGTCGCCTCCCAGTTCCGACTAAAGCGACGACGAGTCGACGCCCGTAAACGGCAGGCAAGTTCACACTGCTCTCGTACCGACTGCGTCGCCACGCATGCGTCACCCCATTCAGGCGGTTCATTTGAATTCACCGCTTCTATATGTATATACAGCGGTAACCGGTTTCCAGTACACTCTGAGGTCTAAAGAGTAAAATCGAGAGAAAATTTTAGTAAAACGGCAATTTTTTAAGCTAACATACCAAATTGTTAATTTAATCAGTTGTAAATTTGAAAATTTGTTAAACTGTAAATAGGAAAAATTTGTAAAATTGTAAGTTTTAAAATTGTAAATTTGTAAATTTGCAAAATTGTAAATAGGCAAAATTGTAAATTTGTAGAATTGTAAATTTGTAAAATTGTAAATTAATTGTAAAATTGTAAATTAAATTGTAAATTGTAAATTGTAAATTGTAAATTGTAAAATTGCAAATTTGTTACTAATATAGACTTGGATTTTTGTAAAACTCTCTACCTGTTCTTCATAAAATGTAGTCTAGAAATTTTTTACACTAAGAGACCAAATTGGTAATTTGATCATTTGTAAATTTGATAATTTATTAAAATGTAAATTTGAAAAATCTGTGAAATTGTACAATTATAAAATTTGTAAAGTTGATATTAGAACGCTACTTACTAATGCAGACATGGATATCTGTAAAACTCTCTATACCTTTTCTTCATAAATGTATTTTTAATTATTGATTTCCATCACACATCTCTATAGTTATTTATAATAAATTATTTTTTTAATAACTACTATTTTGACAATATTTACTTCTGTAGAATTGATAAAAATATATATTTTTAATTAAAAACGAAATCGAAGTTATATTAAAAAAATGTTACAGCATCATTAAAGTTTTCAAGTTCAGTAGATATGTAATCGACGGAAATATAATTGTGAAAAGGTAATGGAGTCTTAAAGCTGTCGATTGAGCAGTATGAATCAATTCTATTAGAAATAAAATGACTCACCTGCGGCAAATCGAATTTTCATCTGATAAAACTTACGCAATCCAAGGCGCTCGAGCCAATGACCTGGCGTTCAAATTTTATCATTAACTCGCAATTGTGTAATTATGTCTTGCCGGGATATGGGCAGGACTAATAGTGTAATGACCTGTACGTTTTAATGCTACAGTGTTAATGGATTTTACAATTGATTTTGTAATATTCCGAACTGCTATAAATTCATCTATTAATCCATTTCTATGATATATTCATCAATATTTGTAAATACTGTAATTTACAATAAAATATATTATTATTGTTATTATTATGTAAAAACTCTCAATATAGTACAGATAATAAATATGACAGTCGCTTTAACACCTCACGAAAATTAGCATCTATACCGAAAAAAAAGGAAGTAGTTCTTACTGTTTCGCAATTGCTACACTACGAAAAAGTAAAAATTGTTTTGCGAAATCAGGTAAATTAACATTTTTTACAGTAAGAATAGCAGATTATTTAGAAAGTAATTTCAATTTTATTTTGCTGATAATGCTTTTAATATATTCATTTTTCTAATACACTGGTCTTTCACTATTTTAATGTGAGGTTTCCAGGTTAATTTCTTATCGAAGCTGAGTCCTAGTATTTTTATTTACGTAAAAGATTTAAAAATGCGAAGGAACACTAAAACGGTTGAAGTCAAATGCCTCAATTTATAATGAAAACACTCTTTTGACACCAATGATGATAATTTGACAGCAATAGTGTCAAATCTGACTCCAACAAAGTAAAAATTTGACTCTAAATGAATATACTGATTTGATTTCACTCTAAGACAGAGTAGAATATTAGAGGTTATATCCCTAACTTTCACTATACTGAAGAGTAAAAAAATCACCCTATCTCACGTCATCAAGGGAGTTAAATTAGAGGGAAAATTAACTCCACTAGAGTGAAAGTTCACTCTATTTTACTCCAGAGGGAAAAAGAACCAAAAAACCTAACAGCGCGCTATACCCAAGTGAAAAGTCAAGTGCGCAAGGCGAAGGGTACAAGAAAGGTTCGGTATAAACTAGAGCGAGCCTTAGAAAAGCCTCCTTAGAAAAAGGAAGACGGAGGTAGATTTATGCAGCCATGCACTCGGCCAGTCGGATCCCCCCTGCGTGTACTTTATAGCGAAGGTAATTACCGCCGCGGTGACTCCGCGTACTACTCTCCCTGCACGCGGGAGAAAGAAGCGTCGCACACACGATGGGAGAGACAAACAAAGCGGATCGCTGCGTATATACAGCGAAAGTGAGTTTGAGGGATTCCGAGGCGCGGCTTGGCGTATATACACTCAGCCTACCTGAGGAGGGTGGGGGAGGGGGGGGCAGAGGGAGACACTCTCGCGGGCAAGGCCGCGCGCGCGCATAAGGAAAAAATCGGGAATAAAGTAGCCGCGAGACTGCCGCGAGAGTGGGCCGCGAGGATAAATTTTATACCGTCGCGGTGATCGTCTGCGCCTGCGCGCGCGAGACCGGACGAAGCAGCTGACGTTGATGTACGCCGCGACCTTGGCTCGCGCAGATTGCCGCGACTGACTGACAAGAACTGCTCTGGATAAGAAGAATCCTCCTTACCCACAAACTGGACGATTTCAGCGGCCGCGGCTCGCGGGAAAGTTGCGTGATTAAGGATACGGGAATAATTAGGGTCGGCCCCAGGGGGAGAGAGAGAGAGAGAGATGGAGAAAGGGGGGAGAGGGAGAACAACACCACGCGCGAGACAGGGGCCGATGCGAAAAAAGGCAGCGCGTGATTTATTCGGGGCGGCAGGGCAAAAACGAGGCCGCCGCAGAAGCGACCGTAAGGACGCGCGAGTGCGGAAATTAACACAATTGGATTTCCTCAGGGCTATCCCGGCGCGCGTCGCCCCTGGGGTTCTCCCCCATCTTTCCCTTCCTCTTCCCTTCTATTATTTTTATTCTCGCTCCAAATGTAAAGTCTACTTTATTTCTGAGTATTTCAATGTTAACATGGATAAGAAAAACTTTTTATTTTGATGATAATGCAACTTTCTTTGTTAGTGATTTTGATTTCAAGGATGATGGTTAACACGTGATCAACATTTTGTTCAAATGGCTTTATTTTTAGAAGAGTTCTAGAAGATGATTTATCATTAGATAAGGGAGAACAACTAAAACCTCGACTCTTCTTGACGTGAAAACCGAGTGATAAAGTGACCAATGAACGACGATATTCCTACAAGATATTTATGTATGAGATCTATGGGATTACAGGCTGCTGTGATTGAAGCAATATTAAGAGTTCACCCACAGTTAGTCAACCAGTCCAAAGAATGGTCTAATAGGCGTGGGTATACTTCTCGGTTTGTACAGCAGCGTTGATAAGCATCCTTGGCTACGTTTTCAATTAAGTCGATATCTGATTATAGAAACTATGATTCAATTGGTGGTGTTGGACTCCTGTCATTCAAATCTGCGAGAAATAGATAGTGGATGACAGGAATAAAAGTATATGATATGGAAAGTGTGAAAGAAAAGGTACGGAAGGTATGAGGGAATTGTCTCAAAATAAGATTTGATAAAAGTGAAACAAGTTTTAAAAAATTATGCTTTCAACTGCACCAAACAAAACTAGAGATACTATTAGAATCAAGATATTGTATACAAGTTTGGGAACGTAGTACAGTAAGTTCAGCATACCACGAAACATTCTATAGGAGACTTTCATTTTCAGCCTAGCGGGACGAAACTGTAACCTTTCCTCCCGATAGCCGAGTTAGTAATTGACCCTTACCACCACCTAATTCTAACACGACAGACCTCGTTTTCATAAGTACAGCGATGGCCTCCAAGCTTCATTGTAGTTGTTAATCAATGATTATCTGCATAAATGTTTACGTGTGTGTTTTTCTCGTCATGCGCACAACTGATTTCGTGGCTCGTTTGCGCGCGCCACCTGCTTGATGTGCGCTCACGAGTTTACACACGGGAGAGAGATGCTGAATTTGGAGAGGTTGAAAAACCGGATGACTCGAGAGGAAATACGCTTTTTGCGATGTTACTCCTTTTCATTACTCGTAGTTTCAAGTACTTTTTGCCAGACTCGCTTCTTAATTCCTCAGTCAGGGGCATCATTTGCTTTACTCCGCGTGTACCGCGCAAACTACTTTTTGAATTACGTGAATTATTACGTACACGTTGCAGTCTTTGGGGTTTTGTTTTCACTCAAATACACTGTAACTTATACGTTCCTTTTCTCATGCATACATTACATCGTAATATTGTTTTGCAATGGTGTCAGTGAATAGTAATGATCTTATAAACAGATCAAGTAAGTACCTACTTGCTGATTATATATGGTTTCTCTACCTACAATTTTCAGTTGAGTTAACGAGTGTTCGAAAAAGATTAGTGAAACCGTGAATTATTGAAGCTGTATATTAGGTTAATTATTTAAATCTTGAAACAAATATTGCAGTTCGTCATAAGATAGAGATTTTATACGATGCAGAGAATTTGTACTAGTTTCTAAATAACAGCATGTTTTTTCGACAAGAAAAACAGAAACAGTGTTTCAGGCTAACACACAATGTTGAAAAAAATTGAAAATCCCTGCCCGTCATTCGGAGAATCAGCGGTGGAGGAATTACCAGATAATAACGCAGTCCATCGAGTCTAATGGAACTCCGTCAACAAGTGAAATTTCAAGGGTAACATTTCAAGCGCGGTGAAAGAGCTGTTGCCGCGGCTCCGTGCCGTAAACTCTGTCTACAGGTGGTCAACGTCGCCTATACGAGACAAAGTTATCGTTCTTTCGTGCGCTCAGCCGGCAAGAAATCCATCGCGAAAAAATTTCCCCATCCCCGCGGTCGGCAAAAAGGTATACCGCGGAGATTCCCCCGCTCGATCGCGTAATCCAAGAAGGGGGTTCGGCCCCATTAAGGGGCCTCTTTAGCGCGGAGTAGGCCCCCAAACGGGGCGCGTCCGGCGGATTCCAGTGGCGCGCGACAAGAAAGACCCGCGGGCAATTAAGCGAAGATCCGCGCGCTTTTTTTTTATCCGCCGCACCACGGACGCGTCCTGAACTACTCCTGCCCTCCACCCTCCCTTCCCTCCTGTCGGGCGTTTTATTGAGTTGTAAAATGCGCCGAGCGCGCTATTCTCGGAAGCTCCGCGACATGGCAATATCACTTTCGCGCTCGCGCGGCCTTTTTTTGGTTTACTTATATCGGCCGAGCGTATAACAGTATAAGCAGACGACTTCTAGGTATAGCAGCCGCATTTTCCACGCGTTTCCGAGAGCTTTTTAATTTGCCATTTCTTTATAAAGTACACGAACTCTTTGTGGTCGAGGCTCGCCCACCAAATCAACGCAAATCTTTGCATTGAGAAATGGTACATTATGACACTGGTGCGGATGATGATTATTCGCTAGTCCCATACGGTTGTTATTTTCAGGTAGAATACTATAAAAGTAACCTATAAGTGTCTTTTATCAATATGCTGATTTGACAACGGACTCGGAGGAAAAAAGATTGGCTGACAAAAAAAAGGAGTTCCGGCGCGGCAGCAGCTCGGGGACAAGGCCTCGGCGGAGAAAAGTCTACGGATGTAATGATGTTATTTTCTTGCAGCTGTAACTCGCCGCGACAGCAAAAACATCCGCGAGCTGCTACATGTCCGTGCTATTCTCCTTCCTTCATTTCCTTTTCTCTCCCACTGGACGTTCGCCTAAGACTCAGTTTGGAGAACCTCCCTCGCTGCTCTTCTTCTCTTCCTCTTCTTCCTTTCAATTCGTTGATTTTTCCTTACTTTGCAATGCACTCTTCGATCGATTTGATTTTTTTTTTAAATACAAGAAATAAGGTTGAGTTCAGATGGAACCTTTCATGACGCAATGCTGCAAGCTCGCGTGGGAAATTTCAAATCTTCTCTTAAAAAAGTGATGACCGGATGTTGTGAAGGCTCGAAAACGTGAACTTGATTGGTTCATATACTGTAAAAAATCCCGTTTGTAAAATTACTACACTTAACGTGGGTAATAAAAAGCGACCTAATTTGAATGTAGCGACTTTACTATTGGCTTTCGCAATTTTACTACCACAAGAGTAGAAGTACCACTCGTATAAGCATAAATACTGACCGATGAAGTATCTTTGCAGTTGGCAGTACTGCTCAGGTTTGAGGTTATAAATGCGAATCATTTTAAAATTACTGTGACAATTGCAAATGCTAGATAATTTGTGATTGTATTACATGAATAGCAATTTGTGGGAAGAATAATTTCTTAAAAACTAAATCAATTTGCATATAAAAATAACTTTATTTTATAATTAAGAATGAAAAACAAATATTTTCTAACCAAAGTTTTATTAAAATATAGTCTGATTAAATTCAACAAAAAATCATATTTATCAAGCTTTTCTCATCGAGGTTTTTTTACACGAATTCGAAACTTTATAAAACGATAAATCGTTACCTAATGGAGGGCAAGTATCTCGTTTTTTCGTCTGCTACATTATGGCGCGAAATTTGAATTTTTAATTGACTTTCGAACCCGCTTAAAGTAAACATTTGATAAATTGCAGTTCGCTGATCAGCTGAGAACAGCACGGTTGCTACGAAGAACACAGCCACACAGTTACGTAAAAAAGTAGCAGCACATATATGGGTATACCGTACAGCAAATAAGAGTTGAGATTACGCAATAAATTAAAGGGAAAAAAGCGCAATGTACAAGATATTTCATAGATCCCCCCGTGGAACCACATAGCGAGGCTGTAAAACATGAGGGGGAGCAGATCAAAACATCTCTCCTGCGCAGTTATAGAAAACACGAAAAGCCGCCAATAAAAATTCGCCGATGCACTCGGTAACATATACCCCGAGCGATTATGCAATGCCCATAATAGATCTTTTCCCTGATCCATCCAAAAAATTAAAAGAGTTCAGTAAAGAGCACTTTAATTCTCAAGAAAAATACACAATATCCAATTAAGTGTGAAGAAAAAAAATGTTGAAATAATTTGTATAAACGTCCTGATTTATTCAAGACTGTTATAAACATATTTTATATTGTACAACTGCTTTGATCAACTTTTTGCAACCCAGTACGATTGAGTCCGTTTGCGTGGCGATTAACAAAAATCCAAAGCAAGCCCAAATCATTTTAACTTTCGTAACAATATAGAATGAAATAGAAAATTTTAATGAAAATAGTTTTTAGTATAAATAATATAGAAATTAAAAACTATACTTATTTGCTGCAATATGTTTTTAATAATGCTGGTAAGCAGGTTTATTAGACTGAGCGTGCGAATTTGAATTTTATATGGTAACAACACTGTGTAAAGAACGATAGTTCGTTATCGAATTCACATAACAATAGCAATTGTTTTAAAGTAATTTTTTCAACTGGAAAAAATATAATCTTGAAGACTAAACACTTTATAGAGCAAGCATAATATCATTTGGTTCCATAAAATAATAAATTCTAGTTAAACATTATTTGAGAAATAAAAGCTTTTATTATTATCAATATTATATTTTATCGTCATACATTTTTAAAATAGTTAAAAGCTCTTAAAATAAATGTGTTGTAGATCACTTCTTTTTTTCTCAAACAGTGGTCTATGCATCTTTTGGGCAATTTTCTCGATCAACATTTCGCAAAATTGAGCGACTAATGCCGTTATTCTCTAATGCTGCATAAGCTTTGTTCAAAACGGATTGGTCAGGTTGCTGTTCTCTGGCGAGCACCCAAGCAGATTGGACACTAAAATTGAAAATTTTGTTAAGATTGCACTTTTTGAAATAAAAAAATTAGTAATTGTAATATATTGTAGGTTGTAATTATGTATATAATTGTATGTTAATATACAGTTATTATAAATAATTAAAATTTACCGTTTAACCTGTTGTAAATAATTATTTCAAAGCAAGTTGAACTTTTCTAAAATTAATTAAAAACAAAATTTACCCATTTTCGCAGCGCCACATCACGGTGTAAGATTTGTAATCACTATCAAGAATCCAGTATGTCGATAAATGATTAAGAGATGGAATGATAATTATCAGTTTGTCTTTCTCATTATGATCCTGTACACCGTGACCTTCGATGCTGGAAGACTGGCCGTTTCTAAATGAAGGAAAAAATCTAAGTATTCTGCTGATCAAAATCGAAATCGAAAGAAATAATACTTACGAAGATATTGCTTTACGCACAACATCGAAGCCATTCTTGTTTAGCGAATATATCACATTAATACATTTTCCTCCATACCCTGTTTCGGATTGTTCGATCTCGTACCACTTGCCAAGGAACTGAAAACAAAATAAAATCAACGATAGTCATTATTTTTAGTTATAAGTAAAGTTATAAGTAAAATCTTGTATATCTTATTTCATTTTAAATTATTTTTTTTGGATTGACTTATTAATCGATAAATACCTTATTGATATCAAAATCGGGTTTCCCTTGAACAGTAGGACAAGAGGTTTGCGCTGCAGCACTTCCGATTAAGGCAAATACTAAAAACACCCACATCGTTTTGTTTTACGAAATTACCTAAAAGAAAATAGACGAACTTAGGAACGTGAAAATATTTGATAAATAATTATAATAAAGACTAAAAAAGAAAAGTTAATATCTTCGAGATTACAAATTTTAAGTAAGACTTCACGTAATTAGTACTACCTTGACTATTACTGACGATACCTTTCCAGAACTTGTTAATTCAGCGAACATTTGCGCTTATTTAAACCAAATTTTACTGCTTGTCTCCTCTATACACATATCTTATCAATTACGTGATTTTTAAAACGTCATTGCTAATAAAGTTTTTATCTCTTTCTTGTTTTTATAGTGAGTTACTTTTTACATTGAAATATGATGTTTACTGTTTATATTTTTGGTTACTATGTACATTGTGAATATGAATTTTGTTTTAATTTATTACGTATTACGTAACACTTCTTTCTCATTGTTAAAAAGTAAAAATATTTAATTAAAATAATATCGCAATATACAAAAAAATTAAAACATTATAGCGGTTAGCAATAGAAACTGTTTTATATTTTATTATACAATTTCTAGAAATAGTAGTAATGCTAGTTGAAATCCATTTTTAGCAGGTTTCTTTCAATATTTATGTGTCTTTGGGGCAATTTTCTCGATCAATATTTATCAAAGAAGAATGATTGAATCCAACTGCATCAAATATTGGATAAGCTTTTTCTAAAACGCTTTTTGCGGGATACTGTTCTAACTGTATCCCGCAAAAAGCGTCTTCTTTACTGACGCATTTCTCGATTTATGTGATATGATGTATCAGTTCCACTATACAAAAAAAAAGAAAAAAGGAAATTTAATTAGAGCTGTGTCACGGATAATTTGGAAATTTTTAGTGTTTAAAAAAGCGCGCGAAATTTGAATTTTCGAATTCATTTAAATTTATCAGCGTTGGTTTTATTCAGCATTTTATTGCTTACAGGTACTCGAGATCAAGTGAGAAACTCTTCACTGATTGTTTTTCAAAGAAGTAGTACTCAGAATGTCAGTTTTTTAGTACTTAAAAAAATGCGCGAAATTTGCAATTTGAAATTTGAAATTCATGTTAACATAGTAGCGCAGGCTTTTTTCAGTAATATATTATTTTATTATATATAACAAAAAAGAATAATCATATTGTGTACGCGACAAAATATAAAAATAATAAACATTTTAAATAACTTTTACATCGAAAAGTTATGAGTTCAGTTTTTATTGTAAGATTTCTTATCTTTTTATTAAATAAAAATGGTATTCAAGTGCGATGCTATAAAGTTAAATTGATATTGCATCAGAAACGTTACTTCTCTTTCACGTGCGAATTTGGTATCACGATTTCATAACAAGCAATTTAAACGTCAATTTGAAGGACTTTTTTCAGTATACAATCTGCCCATCATCATCATCTGATGAAATTATCAAAGAAACATAAAAGAACTTTTGTAATTCAATATTAAAAATTAGAATACAATTAAATGACTATAGAGGCATACATGGAAATTTCATTAATTTCCTATTCGATATTTGATCATGTAAAATTTCCTATTGGGTATCTGATATTTATCCTGTAGGATTTCCCATTGGGGTTTTCGGCTTATAGGATTTCCTACAGCTCCTCTCATCACGTAGGATTTCCTACTGGATATTTAGTCATAGTAAGATTTTCTACAGACTATTGAGTCATGCAGACTTTCTTACAGGATATCTGCATAGGCATGCATACATAAAAGACAACAGGCTTTCCTATTGGATATCTAATTAAATTTTATCAAGTCTAGCATGAAATATGAGATAGTCTCTATAATTAAGATTTTTTTCTAAACTCTAATGGCTAGACCTGCGCGAACCACTTTTATTTTTACTGGATGCAGTAGTCACATTCACCCATGCGTCTATCATATTACCCCGACGTTTCTAAACTGGACGCGCGTATATATAAATCAAGACGCTCAATTAATTACCGCAGAGGAACTGCGAAAAAAAAGGCGCTATTATCAAAGCGCCCCGCACTGGCGGCGGCTAATTTCGCGAGCTAATTTTCAGCGCGGCGGATCAAAAGCTAATTAAAATCGCCGCGGCGGCCCCGTGTGACGCGCGCGGGGCTCCCCGGCGGATTCGTTTTCACGCCGATTCCGAGGCGATCCGTATCGCACATGCGATAATGCGCCGGGGGTCGAGCTCTCGATCTCGGGCCGCCTTTGTATATGCCCGCGGATGCCACTCGCCGAGTGACTTCTCGATGGGCCGTTCCGAGAAAGATCCTTGGGCCTTATTTTTTTTAATTTTTTTTTTAAGTGAAATCCGCCGGGAGAAATAATTAAGGAAACTCCTCGGTATTCCCAATTAAAGGGACGGAATTTATTAAGGGCAGCGGGTTTCAGCGATTCGAGGATTTTTGGTGGCTTTTTCTTTACTTTGTGGACGCTGCTATAAAAAGCCTGTTGATGATGTGATAAGGAATTCACCTGTGGACGCGTACGCTTTATATGCTGGATGGGGATGTTTTTTATTAATCTTTTTTTCAACGTTCTATGTTTTTCAATTTAATCGTCGTAAACGTTGATTTTCAACGTTCGTAAAAAGGATTTCCTAACCTTCGTCGTAAACGTTGATTTTCAACGTTCATAAAAAGGTTTTCCTAACTTTCGTCGTAAACGTTGATTTTCGAACGTTTACAACGAACATTAGGAAAAGGTTGTAACATTGGTGTAGTAAGAGACTATGGAGGAAATTAAAACGATATTTTTGTTATATGCTTAGGAGAAGGCTTGGGAAAATGACTTGGGCTGAAAAATAAGTTGCGCGCTGCAAGTTTAAAGCAGTCAATTTGATGAAATTACCAGCGAATTAACAATGCCCGAGGCTATGCGCGAAATTAGAAGCGTAAAAAAATAAAGTTAAGTAGGAGGCCAAGGTGCACGAAGGTAAAAGAAAAAGTGAGAGAAAGAGAGAGAGAGACGCACAATAGGGGACCAACCGCATCTGCCAGTCTCCCATGAGACGTAACGAGCTATTGGTGGCGTTATAAAGGGTTCTATGTGCTTATTAGAGGTTATGACGCTGGGTAATATCTCACTCAGCAGGCCACCGGCTCTGTCCCCGTAATACCTACGAGAAGCAGCCTGCTCTCGTAAATTTTCACACAGCCGCGAAACCCTCGGACCTCCTCTCTTCTGACTCTTGCCTTCGTTCAATCCGCAAACGCAGAAGACTGGCGTGCTTTGCAGCTCTTCTTGGGCGTCTTATTTTTAGGCCTCGAGTCTCGACAGATCATCAACAGCGGTAGGAAACGATCGTTTTAGTTATTTTGTATTCTAAGCTCTTTTATTATTAAGAAATCCTAAAGAAATAATCATTTTGATTGTTATTAATAATTTTAATTTTTGAGTAATTTATACCCACAATTGTATTAAATTGTTCGTCAAAATCTACGCGTCTTTAAGTTTTTTTTTCGAGGTTATAAAAAATAAATCGAGAGGACATTTTTATTAATACAATAATTTTGGTTATACTTCAAGAACACCTTCATAATACAATTAAATTAATTAATTAAAAAAATGTGCTATTATCCGAATCTTCAAAAGTGTTTTCTCGTTTTTGTAGATATCAGTTACCAAATAAACATTAAAGAGGTCTGAAAGTCAATTAAAAATTTAAATTTCGTGCCATAATGAGCAGACAAAAACACAATACCTGTTGCATTATGGTGCGAAATTTGAATTTTTAATTGACTTTCGGACCTTTAATGAAAAAATGACACATTATCTTTTACATAAATTCATAAAAATACATAAATCCAAACTGTTTTTTTTTTTTAATATTTGGTACTAAGCACAGGAAATACTTATTTGAAAACATTGTACATTCTAAATCCTAAAAGGTATAAAATCAGGACAAATTTTGAGTAAAACAGAAGTTTTATACTTTATAAAAGAGTAAAATACACGTTTTATCTGTAAACTATATAAATTTTACTCTTCATAATTAATGATTCATTGATTTTACCCTTCCGGGTAAAGATATTCCGATCTTACAGATTACCCGATTTAACGTCGCACTAGAAATAACCGCGTAACGCGGCGTTTTTAACGTAAAAAAAAACATGATAATTTGCTTAAAAAAATTCAGATATAATTTTAGAAATACCAATAATATATATATATTTATAGTCCTTTTAAATGATATATTCATTTAAATAGATAAATAAATGAAAATAAAATTTAAAATAACATGAACTTTATAGAAAACACAGAATGCACCTTCAGACCACAGTAATTCAATGAGCATCTCGCTGAACGTTCCTATCTAATCTAAAATACCTCAGCGATATTTATGTAAATTGCTAAAGACGAATGGGAATATAATAATCTCTCGATAACCGTAAATTAATACGGCACAAAATAAAACTGTTCTCCAATTTATGAAATAAAACGGCCAACAAAACTGCGCGATTTCCGAGAACCCACGACGGAAAACGCACTCGCTCGAAGAAAATAAACGAAAAATAAGTTGTAAATATCCTGCCGATGGGTGGCTGGTCGCAGGCTTCTTCCTCCTTCCATTCTCGTGTTTCTTTTTTTTTCGTCCCCGCGAAATTGATACAAGTACATCGGGCGGACGCTATTAGCATAGCGCGCAGCTCCTCAACGTCGCCCACCCGTCGCAGGGATCGGCACGAAACAAAAACGAAGGAAAAAAATAAAAAAGAAGAGACCAGTGGGGAAATTAAGCGCGACAACGGGGCACCCGAACGCACGCGTCCGCGCCGCGCGGAATTACACTCGCAGATAGCTATCTACACGCGGATATGAATAATGTGCTCGAGGCCGCGTCGCGGCGCAGCGGCGAGCGATAAAACCAGTCGCGGCGCTTGCGTTTCTAATCAAAAAGGGATCGTCAAAACGAAGAAGAACAGATTGCACCTGCGATGCGCCGCCGAGGAGAGGCACGCCTGTGTGTATCTGATTTGATTTCATTTCCAGTTTTGTCGGGCCTGACGTGTTTCATCAGCGGGGCCTCTATTTTCTTGCCGCGAATCGCTCTCCTTTTTTTCGATTAGCGACGGCGATTGCTTTTTTTTTCTTTTGGTTGGTAGTAGTACACTGTGCGAGCGCTTTGAAAAATACGGTTGGGAATTCCGAATGCAGATCGTCACAATTAAGATGGCCAATTCTAAGAAATTGATATTTTATAAATAGGAAATTCCGCTAGATTTTTTAAAATATGCCGCTATTTTGTTACAAGGTACGAATAAATCAAATTTCAAGGCAGGTGTTTGTTATCTTCAAAGAAAAATAGTGGGGCCTTTATTTTCTTGCCGCGAATCTCTCTCCTTTTTTTCGATTAGCCACGGCGATTGTTTTTTTTTTTCTTTTGGTTGGTAGTAGTACAGTGTGCGAACGCTTTGAAAAATGCGGTTAGAAATTCCGAATGCAGATCGTTAATTAAATGTCCAATTCTAAGAAATTGATATTTTGCAAATAGGAAATTCACCTAGATTTAAAAAAAAATCCCCTATTTGAGGTATTGAATATTTTCAACCAAAAAAATCATTTCACAAAGTTCGAGCGAAATGCAGGATCTACGTTTGTGTACCATCAAGAACTTTTATATTACCGACTTACGTGAAAAACTTTCTGTAGACAAATCTTACAAATTATAATTATAATAATATTATAACAAGTAATTATAATAAAAATATTATAATAAGTAATAATAATAATAGTAATAATATAAGATTAAACAACATAAAGTACCTTTCATTAAAAAAATTGATTCACATAAATCTAACATGTATTACACATCTGCAGATGCTCATGAGCATTGAAAATTTGAAAAGGTAATACCGGCCAGTAATATGCCTGATTAAAGCGCACATTAAGTTTTATGAAAAATTATATTTTACTTTTAAATCAATGTATCAATTAATATAACATTGATTTGCACAAAAAACTTTGAAGCCTTCCATTTTTTGATGATGGTGCAACGAAGCCCAGAGTTTCCTTTAAAGCGTAGCAACATGAACGGTGAGCTGTCGACATGGGGAATACCGTACACTGGGTCCCTACCAGCTCAGTTAGAAAATATTTACCTACTTATCTCTTGAGCGCGTTCTAATTATTTCCTCCGATCCGTTACTTCGCTCGATAAAACATAATAGGAATAGTAAAAGAAATTCATTATCAAATTAACTCCTGTTAGACACAAGAAAATCGCTCTGACGCGCTGGATAATTCAGTGCCTATATAACCCGGCGAGCTTAGAAGAGCGGAGCCAGCGTGGCTGTACGATAATAAAAAAAAAAATAGCTACATCGTAGTTTTGAACCGCAATATTCCTTGGTTTTTCAGAGTTTTACATGCAGTATCACAAAGAAGAATTTTCTGGAGATTTTTTTTAATAACCGGATCATACAATTTTCAAATTTCAAGAGAATCCTGGGGACAGCACTTATTTTTTATGTATCTTACTTAAATGCTGAATTACTTAAATGCTTCAAAACAAAAACCATTACTTTTTTAAGATGCGAGCAAAATTGAGCGCGCTCAAGTTCCTTTCTTTACTGTTTATTCCTGATTCATTTTGAGGTTAGAAATTTTGAATTTCAGTGCCATTCCGTAATATACATAGGAACCAATCAATTTCACGTTTTTGAGACTTCACAACATCCGGTCATCACTTTTTTAAGAGAAGATACGTTACAGTTACTGTTTGCAATTCCATCAGAAAGAGGCATTTTCTGGAGATCCTATTTAATAACCGGGTCATACAATTTTTAAGATTGACTCTACAATACAAGAAGCACGATGAAAAATAACAGAAAAAGAACTACAGTGCTCGAAGATCAAGCAACCGATTCCTCGAAGCATTAATTTAAATTGTGGACTCGTTAAACAACGTTACAGCTCTCTGTACACGCGTAAAAAGGTGAGGTAAACGTGGAACGAGATACCCAGGGTGCACCGGGGGATCTGGTACGTTGCACAAGAGAGCAGCAGTCAGCACGTAAAAGTAAACTCGCGTCGAAGCATCCGCGCGCAATGATGTAATTCAGCACGCACACGTTGCCGCGCGTCGCTCGGCTCCCACGACTTTGACGTCGAACAATGAGCCTACTTATCTCAGGCGAGAACAGACGGGAATCGGTCATTTATGCAATCGATCATCTCCTGCGCATTCCGCGAGCGCCGCCGTCGCGATCGGGCCTCCCTTCTCCCCCCCCCCCTCCTTTGCACTCGCAATCGCCCTCCCCCCTCCCCTCCCGAGGCGAGAATAAATTCTTCACGCTCACCTCTCCTGGGATGTAAGTTTGTTCTACTGCTTCTTCGTGTACAAAGTGATCTGTTATTTCTTTTTTCTTTTGTCTTTTTTCGAAAGAGAAAGAGAGAGAGAGAAAGGGAGAGAAAGAGAGAGGGGAGGGTGGGAGAGCGATGAGGGAGGGAGGGTGGGAGAGCGATGAGGGGAGGGGAGAGCTGTTGGAGCTTGGGAAGAGCATAAAGATGACAATAATTTTTTTAAAAGTTCTTGAATTATTGTTTATTGAAACGCGCGCATAAATAATGATCACTCGGCTCTCTATGCCGCTGCGACATTCGCAAAAAGTTCGAGCTCGCTAATTAAAATTTATGATAAATGCGAAACTGAAGCTGCGCGTACCCTTTTTTCTTCTGTGTCTTGGGTCGTTGACAAAAAAAAAAGTAGCATTGATGTATAGGGGAGATAATTTTAAATGGTATTTTTAATAAGTGTCGCTAAAAACGTTAGCGGGGCAGTAACCTTTAATCTGATCGAGATGTTTAGATTTTTCTTTAACCTTCCAATTAGTGTACCAATTACAGGAGAAGGTTTCGGATCCGACGTTTAGTTTTCTCTTTTTTTTTAATTTGAAGTAGACGAGATGAATATTGTATAATTTAGATAAGAATAGCGAGTAAACGCCCTCTCGTTTCACTTGTCACCAAACTGTGCTTACCGATCGGACGATTTTGGCCCCCACACGAAATGACATTTTACATTGTTACTTCAAATGCAGAAACAATATGAACATGAATTAAGAAGTACATATTTCTTATTCATTCAATAAATTTCATCAAATTTTCATTATAATTAGACGATCTCAGTTTACACATTCCAGATTAAAAAGTCTAAATAAACTTAATAGTGACCATCTAGATGACATTGATATGAAGTAAATGGCAAACATTTCTTCACTTATGTCTTCAATGAACTTCATCAGAAATTTGTTATGAATAGTTCATCGGTCGCCAAAACTTTACTAACTAAAGATCAAAGTTATTATTCAGATGAGCTTCAACTGCAGGTATAATTGAAGTTTAATTTTAGTACTTGACATGGATGAAGAATGATGATACATACTTTATTTATCTTCAATAAACTTCACCAGATTTTTAGTAACTATACAAGCAGACTAGCTCGCCTATACTTTTGTACGACTTTGTACCTAGAAAATAAAAGTTCACATTGAATACCGGCAATTTAGATATGCTACAAGACAGTGCAAGTATACATAATCCCTTCAGAAAGAGCGAGTTCAATAGAGAGAGGGAAGACTCCACTCTACGCCAATCTCTTTTGTTCCGACATACGTGGCGGTGATTTCCTCAAGAGAAAAAAAGAATCCCTGGAGAGAGCGTGAAAACACGGAGTGAGCCATTTCTCCGGAGCTCTCGACAAAGGTTTTCCCGCGGTGCACATACGCGCGCGGATCCTCCTTTCTCCTGGCTCGCGTCACGATTTCCGTCCGCGGCTTCGATTCAAGCGCTCCTCGTGCCGCGATTCCCCGGAGCTGTGACGCCGCGCTAATTCTTTTGCCGCGCGCTTTAATTGGACCCTGCGCACGCGCAATTAAAACCTTAAGAGCGAGCGAGAGGTTCGTGGACATTCCGCCGATGCCGGACGAGGAGGCGTCCGACAGCGTGGTGTATAATGCCACCCGGTGGAACTGCCGGTTTTTTCTGCCGGTGTTGAGAACTGTTCGTCGTTGCGCCAACCAGATGAGTCGCCGCCGCGACTCCCTGTCTCTTCATTCACAGTCTCGAGTCCTGCGAATACGCAGAGGCGATTCTCTCGGCGTGTAAAACATCGGCTTTAGCGTGCTTTTTCTCTCGGCTCGTTGCGAATTATCCGATTCTCATGAATCTTCGAAAAAGAACTGCTTTTTTGCTGTTGTTTGAAAGCGAAAGGTGTCCTTGAAGGTGCGGCACATGGTGGTACAAACAATCCTGGTAGCTTCAATGCTTTTCCTTGAGGTTATGTTTAGTAAATCGTTTACTATGAGCTTATTAAATGTTTTTAATCAAATGCTGTTTCATAATAATCCGCTGTGTGAGCTCGGAGTCGAGATCGCAATTCCATATAAAGAAGCTACTTTTAGGTTAAGTTCGCCCCCATTTTTCTTCGCTCAATAATGGCTATTTTTTAACAACGATTAGAAGCTAGTATTTATCCAATATTTTTTCATTCTAATAAATGTGCGAATGCTGTGAAAACTAAACACTAAAAACAAGCCATTTCTTAGTTTCGTGGATATTTCAACTAGACGGATTTTTAGCAGGGATCTAACAATAACAATGAACATTATTTCATCTTAACAGTATCTATTCTATTTTCTTGATTTTTTTTTTTGTGGATTCAGGTACTTTATTTTAGTATACTGCTTCTACTGCTACTGCTATACTATCTGTCCTAGAATAAGATTAAAGATAATAAGCAGATACAAAAAAAAAAATTAAAAATCCATACGTGAATACAAATGATTTGTTTGTACATGACCAATGACACGCGATCAAATCGGCGGGATGCTCATTGTAAATCGTTGATCGAAGTGTCATTATTCTTTATGAAGCTTTTTGGCTCTGTTGTCCCAGCGTATCTCCTGAACAGCGGGTCTCTTCTTCGAGCACCTGTGTAATTGTACGAGTGAGTGTCCGTTGTAACGGGCACTGTGTTTCTCTCTTTTTCTCCCGCAGGCCAGCGCGCGGGTGTCGTGTTTGATTTTCAAGAGCGCGCGGCTTGTTTACGAGGCGCGCCGACGTCAAAGGAGCAAGCAATAATCCCTCATTACCGACCTCTTCATCGTTTACATTTTTCATGCTTCCGCTACCGTCGCTGTCAGCCTTAAGATCGACCCGGTATCAGGAACACTTGTTTTATCCGCCGCGAAATCGATTAGTCTACTAGAGAAGTAGATTACGATTAATGGTTCTAAACGTAATTGAGTGGATTGATGGATCTCCATATTTTCATAATGCGTGTAATTATTCATGAATTTTTTTATCTTCATTTTTTTTATTATTTGAATACCGCACACTAAAAAGTACAGGTTGAATTTTTACTATGCATTATAGGATTATTCAGCGCATCAAATATCATGGATTGAGATGTACCTATGTACTAAATAATCTTATAAATAGATTAAATCGTTGGTCTCGAACAAGAAGGCGCCATCTTGGAGACCGGGTTAGAAAATCTTCCAGCATCTTTCCCAAGCGGATTCCGAGATGGCACCTTCTGACACCGTCGAGTAGAAATAAAGTATAATACTATTAAAAATAGTAATATACTATTATTTCCACGAAATAGGTAAATTTATGGAGACTTTATGGAGACATAAGGTGCCACTTTTTGGCATCTTTTGAGGACAATAAAGTGGCTATTATAGTGGAGCAGTGAATAAACAATGATTTTGAGATTCGGAGCGTTGGTGCTTGGCAGTTGATTGATTGTCCAAAAATTTATTACGCGGTCACTTGCACCTCCAGCTGCTACGTTGTAGCTGTCACCGCCCCGCTGAAAGTCGCGACGGGAAAGTGTCGCGAGTGAAAGCTCGCGCATGCGTCGCCCCTTCCGGGTGTGCGCAGGACGTTGCGCAATGTGAAAATGTGTCGGGACTCGGCGGGATATTTTTTTCTTCATTTCGGTCGTTCTTCCCGGGAACGACTAATTGCACGCGGGATTTTTCTTTCTCTCCTCTATGCGCGAGAGGCGGTGAGAACCGCGCCGATCGGGGCGAGTGCGGAATCGCGCGCGATGCGTATAATTGATTAAATCACGGCTATTTTTTTTGCGCAACTTTCGCCGGAGATCTTCTTTGTTTTCTTGGGTTATTTTTCGTGGAAGATATTTCGCTTCCTTCTGCGTTCTCTCGGGAGCGTGCGTTTCGTAGTTCAGCGATGAATAATAAATAACGCTTTCTAATTAGCGACGTAACTTCGCGGAAAAACTACGGAAATTCTCACAGCCCTGCATTACATACATATCACTCTTTATCGCCTCCTTCATTCAGTTGAATCGTCGATAAAGTTATTAAAAAATAATAAACTGCTGGATGGAAAAATTTATTTTTGTGCGCGCGCGATTTGTTCTGAAACGTATATTCATAAGATTACTTCATATAAAAAGGGGAGATCAATGAGCGATAAACTTAACACGATAATGATTATGGTAGCTGAGGAAATAACATAAAAAGCATCTAGTTTATTTGATTAAAGGAAGTCTGCGGAAAGGATTTCTTATTAATCTGAATAAATATAAATCTTACTTAAATATTGTAAAATTTCCTAAATTAGCATAAATTTTTTATCCTGCTGGCGCATCTTTAAATTCGCCTTAAGTCGCTTGAAAAATAGCAGCAAAAGCATGGCGCTTGTATATTTCGAACAATGCAAAATACTGAAAAATACCTGCAGCAGGGACTACCAAAACCGATAGATTAAGAAAAATTTTAAATATTCTCTCAAAGACTCCAGGGTGCGCTATATTTAGCGCCAAATTTAACGCAGCCAGATGCCACTGCAAAAAGAAAAACAATTTTTAGCCACTCCCTGAGCTCCGAAATTAAAGCCTAACAGCTCATTCATCCTTCACACCCCAGACCTCTGGTAAATTGAGACTTTGATATCTTTTTTCCAACGAGTCCAGTGCAATTGCCAATCGAAAAAAAAATAAAATAAAAGTAAAAGTCCCTAATACCTTCATCCCTTGGCGAAAGCGATAATCGCCCGGGCGAGAGGAACATCTCGCAGCGCATCCTGAAGAAGGACTCACCTCCACCTCCCAAGTATCGCCGAATTATGCTGTGCTCCCCACATTTTTTTTTTTTTGCAACGCCTGTCGGATTACGCCCGCGGACTACTCGGGGACGCTGTCTCCGACGCGTCAGCCTCCTCCCGTCGGAATGCAACAAAAAAAAAAGAAAAAAGGAGGCAGCCGGACGGTTGGAGGAAAAAAAAAAGAAGCGGACCGTCGAATGAGGCTGAAAATGGCGAAAGGAGCTCGAGCAGGCGCGGTAGCCGCTCCTGGCGAAATAATGAGCGGCGCGTTTCGTCCGCGGCGCCAAGGCCGCAGCAAGAGGATAGCGATGCGCCGCCCGAGTGCGAAAGAGACGGAGCCAAATAATCCTCTTAGGGAGTCAACGTCGAAATGAGGAAGCAAATAAGGCGTCGCGGGGTGGGTGCCCGCTCTTTCTCACGCGTCGGCCTGCTTGTCCTATTGAAAAGAACTATGCAGTTTGATTATATAATTGGATTATGTAGTTAAACTACGTGGCTGACTATGTAACAAATTCGAGCACTTAATTATGTAGCATAGATTATATAATTTGACGACGTAATCCGACCTCATTCGTAGCCCAAAATCGGACACATTTTATGGATTTTCTGGATTATAACACGAATAGTAGGAGATTGAGTTACAAAAATAAGTTCCGCATGGTCAGGTGCAGGTAAGATTAAACATAATCTCTCTTCAGGATCTACTGAGGCTTGATAGTTATTTTGACCGAAGTAGTTGTCTGATTAGTATTGAAGAAAATAATGCGATAAAAATAAAATAAAACGCTGCAATTTAACCTGAGAAACTGAACTTTATTTAGGCTCGAAAATGCGAAAAACCAAACATATGGTTGGAAAAAAACTCAAAACAAAAAGAAACAAATTACCTCTGAAATCATCAGCCAATCGCGTGAAAGAGTTAAAAACTTAATCAACTAAGACTTCGTTACTAGGTATAGACGAAATGTGAAAAATTGCATAAACCTAATTAGTTTAATTTGTTTAAATTGTGTTATTTGTTTGTTCTTCATCTCCAATATCTAATAGCATTGAACTCGCTTTTATAAACATTTCAATTGATGCATTCCTACTTCTCTTGTAGATTTCTCTCTGGAAGTTGTTGAGTCTTTTAGGATATGTTAGACTAGTTGTTTTTTAAAAAGTTAATATTGATACAGTAATTCAAATAATTAAGTGATATAACAAGATTTAAAATGAAAATGATTTCAATATTTTCCGTTCATCACATTCTTAGCCCCTATTCTACAAATTGGCAAAATGAATTCAAGGGTATCTACTTGGTGAACCCGAAAAAAGTTGTAGCCATCAATCGATTGATACCAGACGATCATCCTCGTACGACATTTTCCAGGAGCTACAAATTAAGGCTTTGTCAGGTTGACGCTACCAGTAGTACGCACGGCCCGGAGGTGTGGCTGTGCCTTGATGAATGTCGTTTTTTTTTCTTTCAGAAAATAACGCGGCATTGTCGCATACGCTTCGGGGAGAAAAGAGCGGCAGGTCGACCTCGGGGACTCTATCGCAGGACCCAAACTCGATTCCGCTTTCACTTTTGCGGGTCTGGAGCCGGACTTCGGGCCCAATTAAAGCGTCTCGGGCGCGTCGCTCCGCAGCCGAAAAAAAGGGACCGGCAGGCGAGATCACTACCGATAGCTTCGCGCCGCAACTTCGAGGCGAACTGCATTGACGGCTGGGGGACGCGAATAAAGCGCGCGCAATTAATTATTGTGCCCTGCTTGTGCCTGGATTATATAACCAAAGCGCATGCGCGAGGCCGGACCTGCGGAACTCGCGTGGTGTGGGCTGGTTAAAGCAATTTGGACAGTACGCCGCGGTTATTTTTAAACATTTTTACTTCGATGCTTTATGGAACCCGTAGCAAATCGATTTGCAGGGGACATTGCATCTATTTTATCTCCTAAGTGTTCGTGACGAAGCAACAGTATGAACGTTATTCACTTTTATAGGAATACATACGATTTAGCTGCGCCTATAACCGGACCTTTTTCTAGAGATACGCGGGGGTATAAAATCTAGCCTAACACTGAACCCTGATGGAAAGTTGAAAGAAATTGTCATTTAAGAAAAAAAAAAACATTGTTTCCTATTTACGAGACGAGACTGGGCATTATTGCGATAGATTGACACTATCGATACAGTGGTTAACAAAGAAAATTCACGCCGGCAATCGATTCAATATATATCCGGCAGAAGCAACGGAGGCTGCGACATCGACAAGCTCGGCTCCGCAAGCATATTTTCTCCGGCGGGGCTTTGCGGTCGATCGTCAGCCCAAGCCTCGAGACGATCCCGACAAAGGAAATATGTTCATGGTTAAGCGGTCGATTCTCCGCGCTCGCGAAAACGACACGGCGGGAAGGTACGACTTCTGCGCGCTACCTCTTATCTCTCTTCCTTTTTTCGTCTCTCCCACGTCAGATGGACGCTCTGCTGGAAGTCACGAGGACTTCGCTTGATTTCATATTTTAGCGAGAAACTTTATTTCTGATGTATAACCCGGAATTTGCTTTATTCCAATGAATTATTTTTCACGGACGATGGCGATGATCGTAAATTTTAATTTCGGACTTGCGCTCGAGGAAGGTATTATTGTTATTAATTTTTTTTTTAATTTTATCGTGCGAATGGTGGGAGTTTCAATAATAAATTGATAAATCGTCAGTTTAGGGCAAAAGAATCAACCAACCAACAAATGTTGAAAATCAAGGTAAATCAACGTTTTCCCAAGGTTTTGAAACGTTGATAATCAACCTTTCGGAAACGTTGATTAGAAACCTTCTTTTCAACCGGGAGGATTTAGCCCTTTCCAATCTTTCCGGTCTCGAACTCGTGTTATGGGTCGGAATTCTCAGCTCTTGCAGTCAATCACGCATTAGCTTTTGAAAGGGAGCTCTCAGAAATCAGTCTGACAAACAACCCAACAAATACAAGTTTGTCGAAAAAAATTAGCATCTCTTCCCACTGTTCACTTGTCTTCTAAGGTGACTAAGAATGCCGCTAAAAAAAGAACCTCACGGAAGGTCAGATGTCAGTCACCTGTTCGCCGAAGCGTGGCAGTCGATACACATTTCTACCGACGGAAAACACGCAGGCGTCTCTTCGGTCGAGTGACGGTTGCGTAACCATCGCGACCACTGTCGTTCGACCGTTTAATCGCTGCAGCGAGTCACTTGCATCACTCTCAGCCGCGTCCTCCTTGCCCCTGCCGGGCCTCAATAAATAAGCGAACGGAACGAAGGCAGCCTGCACCTTATTTGCTTCTTTCTCTATCGCCGCCCCGGGTCTCTCCATGGCGTTGAATATTAATTCCGCCTTGAATTAAACGCCAAGCGCGTCAATCAAGCCAGTCACTCTGATTTGAAGAGTTTTCTTTTTTTTGCGTGAGCGGGAGCGAAGCGCAAGACTAATGAGGACGCCGAGATCCTTAACCAGTTTCACTTTCAAAATTAATACCATCCACAGTGCACGTGGTATGTCTTTTTGCTGTTCTTACTCAATACGACAAAAGAACTCATGCGTGAGTCGTCTGTGTGTGTGAATGAGCGCTGCATAGTCGCGGACGTAAACCTGAACAGTGAAATTAAGAACTTGTGATATCCGCCTTAGTTTTTACAATTTGGTACTAATATTTTCGAGACACTTTAATGATCATGAAGGTTTAGAATGCCTTTAAAGTGTGATAGTGACATTCTTTTTAATTGGGGAGAAAATTCTTGAGGACATTTCTTTCCCATTAGAAATGAAATGTAGATATGTCCCATTTATCTCTACTAAATCCCCGTCAGAATCCCTTACTCTTCATAACCCCTATTCCTCATCATATTCTACACGACTTTCTTCTTTCTTCTTGAAATTTTTTTAAAAATGTTTTTAAAACCACTTAAAGCGTTCCTTGCTATTCAAAGTATCGGCAGTTACAGAGTACGTAAAGTAAAACGGGACATCGAAGGAGTGGCAGCAAAGAGAAGGTAAAAGCAGTTCTGCGGTGCGAAAGTGAGGAAGACGCGAAGGGAGAGATTCCTGCTGCCGCGTGGCGGGCGCACCACGTCCAGGTACACGGCAGCTCCGTAAAAAGCGCGAGTTTCCTCGGTGGCGATGGCTATCTCCTCTCGGCTCGTAGATCCGCGGAGGCTCGCCTAGCCCCCACCCAGCGAATACCAGGAGGTAGCTGCACCAAAAAAAGATAGAGAGAGAGAGAGAGAAAAGCCCTAGGATGGCATAGTTGCACGCACACTCCCGGCAGCCTTGACTCCTCCCAGCGTCCCGCCGGCAATTATACGGCCACCCCGGGCGGATTCGAGATCAGATATAGTCGGCCATCCGTCGCGTCCGCACAAACGATAGGGGGATTTTTCCCGGGTGAGCAGGAAGCGCGGCGGAGGTGTCAGCCCCGGCCTATCTAATATAGGATCGGCCGGATAATGAATTTACGATTCGCATCTCTCATCCGCGCACCACGCCGCGGCCTTTGAAATTCAACCGGCGGGAAAAAGCGAGAGGAGAGTCGCCGGGCACCCGCTTGACGAAGATCGAGGCGCGCGCGTGCGGAGGGAAGGATATTGAATTGACGAGGCGCACGGCGTTCGTTACGCGCCGGCCGGTCGTTATCCGGAGGACCCGCGCCCTTTAAGGTTATAGCGGATTGTACAGTCAGTTGCAAAAGTTAACTCTGATGTGGAAAACAGCTTCCAAGCACCTTTTGTGATTAGTTTATAAACAAAGATAATCTTTCATCGTGGAATGTTCCCCAAGATGTCATCATCTTATGATAGTAGCGTGTATCAATGGTATATACTAAACTAGATAATGTCACACGATCATCATGTGATTATCACAGGATGATCACATAATTCCAATATGACAATCTTTTGATTCATATGTCATCTTCATGTGTTCACCGCAATGTCTCTTTGAATCAGGAATCGTTTAATTCAAGGATTCTTTTCTTTCGGTACATGGTGATCACATAATGATCACACAACTATCACCTAACAATAACGTGACAATCTTTTGATTCATATGTCATCTTCATGTGTTCACAGCAATGTCTCTTTAAATCAGGAATCGTTTAGGTCAAGGATTCTTTTCTTTCGATACATGGTGATCACATAATGATCACACAACTATCACCTAACAATAACGTGACAATCTTTTGATTCATATGTCATCTTCATGTGTTCACAGCAATGTCTCTTTAAATCAGGAATCGTTTAGGTCAAGGATTCTTTTCTTTCGGTACATGGTGATCACATAATGATCACACAACTATCACCTAACAATAACGTGACAATCTTTTGATTCATATGTCATCTTCATGTGTTCACCGCAATGTCTCTTTGAATCAGGAATCATTTAGGTCAAGGATTCTTTTCTTTCGGTACATGGTGATCACATAATGGTGATCCATAATGATGTCACACACAAGGATTCTTTTCTTTCGGTATGGTGATCACCTAACCCAATAACGTGACAATCTTTTGATTCATAATATGTGTTCATGTCTCTTTGAATCAGGAATGGTCAAGGATTCTTTTCTTTCGGTACATGGTGATCACATAATGATGTGACAATCTTTTGATTCAAATGTCATCTTTATGTGATCACCTTGATGTCTCTTTGAATCAGGAATCGTTTAGGTCAAGGATTCTTTTCTTTCGGTACATGGTGATCACATAATGATCACACAACTATTACCTAACAATAACGTGACAATCTTTTGATTCAAATGTCATCTTCATGTGATCACCTTGATGTCTCTTTGTACAAGAAATGATCACACAACTATCACCTGACAATAACGTGACAATCTTTTGATTCAAATGTTATCTTTATGTGATCACCTTGATGTCTCTTTGAATCAGGAATCGTTTAGGTCAAGGATTCTTTTCTTTCGGTACATGGTGATCACATAATGATCACACAACTATCACCTAACAATAACGTGACAATCTTTTGATTCAAATGTCATCTTCATGTGATCACACAACTATCACCTGACAATAACGTGACAATCTTTTGATCCATATGTCATCTTCGTGCGGTCACCTTGCTGTCTCTTTGAATCAGGAATCATTTAGGTCAAGGATTCTTATCTTTCGGTACATGGTGATTACATAATGATCACACAACTATCACCTAACAATAACGTGACAATCTTTTGATCCGCATGTGGTCTTCATGTGTTCATCATATGGTCTCTTTAGGATAGATTATTCTCTCACAGCACGATCATCACACATGATTACACGATGATCACATCGTCGCTCTGGAGCAAGACGGCGCCATCTCGGAGTCCAGTTCAAAAAGATGCCATCGCGTGCTTTAGGTGTAAACATTCTGAGAAGGGAACTTTTCGAACTGGAGTCCAAGATGACACTTTTCCATCTGGAGTCCGGAATGGTACCTGTTCTAACTGGACGACATAGTAATTTTGGGATCTGTAGATGATCTTCATGCGATCATTTAAGTAGGTCATCGATTTAGTTAGATAAAGATTTCGAAAAATGATTCGAGCAAGAAGGAAAAAATGTTCACCAGAAAAAATTAACTTTTGAAACTCACTGTATAAAGCGGTGCAACCTGAGGGGCGGGCGAATGGTGACGCTCTCTATTTTTATCCCCCTTTGTCCCGCCGCGCCCGCTCCCCCGTCGTTACTCGCCCAAGGTGACGACGGCATCCAAGGCGAAATTAGCTCGGTGCGTAAGCGCGCCTTCAAAAATTCATGAGGCGCGATCTCTGAGGGATAACGAATGCGGATTTGCGTTCGAGCGGGATGGTTGTCCGCTCGGATTGCCCCCGTCAAGGCACTGAGGACAGTTTGATTATGCGGATTTTCCCGGCGCGCGACACACGAAAACTTACTCGGCCACAGTCTTAAATGAGAGGGTACGTTTCAATGGGATTTAAAATAAGAAAAATCTCAAAATTATAAATTTGATTGTAACATTTATTTACTTAACTTAAATCTGCAAGCGACTTTTTTTTAAATTATAATCACGTAAAGAAATGACTCTGGAAAGTTTTTTTTTTTTACTTTTCTGTCTTCCTTTTCTTTTTTCATATGCGTCATTTATTTGCGATTCTTTATTTCTTGGTCCTAACTTTATATCTTGAAATCAGCCAAAAAAGAAGTCTACGCATATTCTAAGAGTTACTACTAGTTAAATTATTTGAAAAATCAAATTTGCCTTAGAGGTTAGCAAAGAATATAGTCGGTATAGTAGAGCGCGGAAATGAAGATAGGCATGCCCCTTAAGCGATGCCGCGGAAGAGGCAACCCCAAGCTCCGCGGTTAAGCACACACATCGGCCTCTAAATACGTGCAAAGAGTTTCGCGTGATGTTTCCACATAAGTGCGGCTAATGCCCACGGCGACCAAGCACGCGCTCGCCGCGCAAAAATAAAACGGAACTAGCATATACCGTCTGGCCAAGGCGTGCGCCTGTCTGAATCACCGCGACCTACCTGTTGCCTTATTGAGCCGAGAGCGCGTCGCCTTTCCCGTCCCCGGCGTAATGCACGTACATGCATGCGGAGGAGCGGAGCGCGCCGACGGCTACCGCGGCGATCGTTTCGCGAGCGACCAGATCGTTAAGTGCTTGAAACGCGCTCGCGAGAAAAGTACGCCCACGCTCTGTGCCCCCCCCCCCCCCGACGTCCGCGCACCTTTCTTTACCTCCTCGTCTTTTCTAACTGTAAATGAAGCAATCTATGAGGATTATCTCTCGCGCGAGCTCGGCGCTACTCTTTGATTATCCGCGAGCGCGCGCGCGCGTGCGCGTTGCCTTCCTCGCCCCCTCTCGCTCGCTCCGCCGGCGCGAGCGTTTATACGGCTCCAGATCGATTTACGAATCAACGGTACTCCGGCCGAGCGTTTTTGGATTTCTCTCCCTTTCTATCGGCTGTCTTCTTCCCCCTTTTTTATCCCCGTCCTTTTTTAAACCCCCTTCGAGCGGATTGTTCCGCTGGAACAATGAGACTTTTACGCGGGTGGCTCGGAGGCGCTTTTCTCCGTATGCGAAATCGAATTTATCGCTGGCGCGCCGACCGGAAGTGCAGCGACGCTAAGTAACGATTGTGCCGCTTCATAATCTATTAATAAGTCGATAAAACCATTATCACTATCTAACTTGGAGTTTCTATTTCTTATGCGAAAATGGGGATACTCGGCGTGACGTTTATATGTGCCAATGAAAGTTTTGAATTAAAGTGGAGAAATTACGAGCTTCACCGAGCGTCTAAAGTTTACAATTTCGGTACACTCGTGGTCAATGAATTTTCAGTTTTAAATTGGCGATTTTATGAAAGCGGTGTTTTTACACATTCGGAGTGCAAAATTAAACACTTTTTACAACTGCTTCGTTCGTTTTTCCAGTAATTCTCCCAATGTCAAACATTTCACGGTAAATCCTACGTTTACCCGAGTATCTTTCTCTACGCAAAAATATAGAAAAGAATTGAATAAATCATACAAAGCCTCGAGGTCATAATTTGCCTCCCCTTTTTCTGAAATGATAATACTACTGTTATCCATTTAAACATAAGAAGTAAGTACGAAAAAGGTATAGACTTAGCAATTTTAACGGAAAGCAGCGCAGCAGTTCGCTTAAAATTAACTAAAAGACTGCGAGTAAGCAAAGGCAATGAAGATCTAATTCGCGGAACATTACCCGCTCATCCGGAATCATTTTCTACTTTTCCATCAAAACGATCCTGCAGCTCCTTTTACAAATAGCTCGCGCTCTTGACCCGCCAGCAATCTATCAAATTCAACCTGTCGACCATCAAAGCGCTTGCTTATGAAAAAATGCCCACGAACGGTAAATTAATAGGAAAAATTCCCGACCCCGCTGGCGCGGTAGACCGGCCAGCACAGAAGTAAGTCGTTATTACTCACTTTGAAGGATTCCCATTCAGGAATGGCTGTTTCAAGTGCCGTTCACGGCGTTTATTTCTGAACTTCGTCTGAGCTCTATTATACAAGTCTGCGACACTGCAGTATTGCCGCAATGAAATAATTAGATTCGGCTTACGGGATTAGATTAAATAAATCGTAAGGAACCGTTTCATATGATGATTATATGATGATCAGATTACATAATGAACAGATCATATGATAGTCACATGATCACATAATATTCACATGATCTCACAATGATCATATGTCGATCACGTGATAACATATGATGATTACACGGTGATGACGTGATGATCGCAGGATGATTATATTATGATCATATGATGATCGTGTAATGATCACGTAATCATCACGTGATGATTAAATGATAATCATCCGATAATCGTATGATGATGACATGATCACATAATATTCACAGGATCTCACAATGATCATATATCGATCACATGATAACCATATGATGATTACACGATGATGACGTGATGATCCCAGGATGATCATGTTGTGATCATATCATGATCGTGTAATGATCAGATAATCATCACGTGATGATTAAATGATAATCATATGATGATGACATGATCACATAATTGCATGGTAATCACGTGGTGATAGGAAATCGATTCAGTTAATTCGATTAATATTTCAAAAATGAATTCCGGTAATAAGAAATTCAAAACTTTCATCAGGTAAAATGTTAATTTTCGTCAGAAAGAGGTCCACAATCTTTTCATATAGTTACTATGAATCCTTTGAGACAAGGATTCTTTTTTCTTACTAATCATCGCGATGTCGTGTAATCATTACGATGTGATCACATGATTGTTACGTGATTGTTCTGTAATAATCATGCAATAATCTTGTGATCCACGTATTATTGAGCGAAATTGTAAATATCTGCCATATTAGAAAGAATCAACAGTATTATAGACATTAGGGGTTAAAATTCTAGCTTTATTCGTTTTCCGCATTTAATAATATCTCTCCCAGTTTCTGCGAAATCCGTTATCCGGAAGTATCTGGCCTTATTTCAATCAATACATCTTTATGTTCCTATTTGAAGTCGAGTGACTTATTAGACCAGGTCAGGTGTAAAGTTCAGACATCAATCCTCAGGCACCATTCAACTGGCTTATTTGCCAAAGGTACTTTTCTACTCTCGGTTCAATTTAGGATTCGAGCTGAACAAAGCTCTTGCGCTTTTCTCACCTCGGGCTAAACGCCTCATTGTTCGCCAGCTTGTAACACTCTTGGCGTCACGAATGAGAAGGAAGTGACCCTGGGCATCAGAGTCGTGTAGTTTGGAGGTTTAAACCATTGTTTTTTTTTACTTTCTGAGTTGGTTGATTCCGAGACCCTGTAAGCGCAACTTTCGAGCGTTCCATAAAGTTTTCGGTCGTCAAGGTGGCCGGGACCACTGCGTTGAGCGTTCGCCCCTTATAAAGCCTACGAAAAATTGTTTTACAACGCGTAAGTGGACTTTTCGGTCGACGATAAAAAAAAAAGATCCTCAAGGTCTTTTACTTGAATTTAAACGTACACTTTGTAGGATTCGCTCTTATATTCTCCTGACATTCCCAAGACCACCAGAATAAATGATCTACAGTCCTTACATCGCTCATTTGATATTCTCAATTGTAGTAAACAATCCTTGTTTTCACTTCTTTAATGTTTTTTTTCCCACTTTATCAAATAAATGCAGATTTAAGCAACTAAGTATCTAAATAATTTAATGCACATCAAACAAATACTGCACAAATAAATCCATTACATTTTGAATTAATATTAATTTTTCCGGCTCGTTAATATATCAATACAGTTTATTAACTGATACATAATTTACATTCCTATAAGTTCTCCAAAAAGAAAAATAAAAAATGAGATAAAGAAAAGGAAAAGAATTCTTAATTCGAATATATACCAACCAGTTGTCTCTGTCTTTAGCACTGGCCGGTGCAGTCTTAAAGAACTCGTTTGCGGCAAAAACAAGCGAGCGAGTAAAACTCGAGATGAAAAAACGAAGGCAAACGAAAATCCGTCGGTGAGAGAGAGAGAGAGAGAGAGAGAGGGAGAGAGAGAGAATTGAAAGTAAAAAAAAGGAGAAGACACGCTCTCGAGTGTCATCGGCACTTTAATTCCAGGAATTCCAGTATGTGCGAACGCACCGCATAAAGGTTCTCCGACGTGGTCCTTTTAATTTCGCGCTCGTAATAATAAAGGCGAAAGTAAGTATACTTATCCCAGTGTCCATTTTCGACTCAACGGCGTCCCGTTGTAGGTGTTTGTTTTTTTTTTTTTTTTTATTGGGACCCTCGGCCGAGTCGTTTTCACCCGCGAGAAACTAAAAGAGATCGCCTTTCTCGTCGCGGCGCGTATCTTATAAAATCGAGGTAATTTTTAACGACCGATAAGGCTCCAGTCCTTTTAAAGTTCCTCGACCTTGTTTCACTTTCTTCTCTTTTTGCGCGCACTTCCATGACATCATTCCTTAATTAAGGCACGCTGCACACGTATATGTGGACTTGTGGCGTTATGCAACCGGTCCGAGCGATTGTCGTTTGCAAGTTATTGGGAAATTGGCGAAATCGTATTGGCGGTGTTGAGCAATTTCCATTTATTTATTTTATTTATTTTTATTTATTGATAATTCGACGGACTGAAGATTCCTTAAGTACAAACTTTGATGTAACTAATCATACTTAAAATAAACTTAAATGATTTACTATAAACTAATGTAATTACTATAAGTAAACGAACGTAACGAGATTTTAATCTGACCAATAGAGTCAATGAGCGTTAAATTATTAGGTAGCGAGTTCTACAATCTTTTCGCTCCGTTAAATTTGAAATAAAAACCAAAATTGGAATGACAAGTTTGCTCAATGCTCAACTATGGGCCTATGAATTCAAATACTTTATCTCCTATTTTTTTTTTCTGAAAAAAAAAATAGAAAAGTAATTGAACTTTTCAAAATTCCCGGGCAGATGCCAATCTGCAAAATGAATAATCTGGTTGCAGTAATAGGAGACAAATTAGAATTAACGAATATATTATTCTGGTATAAAATTGGTCTTAAAATTGAACACGAGCCGCGATGAAAGTATTAAGTTTGTTAAAAATAAAAGTCCAGGAAAAAAAGATAATCTGGCGAATTTACTTTATTAACTACTCTCATCTCGAGTAACTGCATTTTTACAACGGCGTGGAGAGTACGTAAAAAAAATTAATTTTCCGTTTATTTTGCAGGTAATATATTTTGATTAGAGATAAGCTGGATTAATGGTAATATTGATGCAACCTGAACCCTTTGAAGTTTTATTCGCTCGAAGAAAAAGTTTACGGCGGCATAAAATGTCAGTCTAAAATAAAGCCCGTGCATTTGGAACCGGATAAGCCCCGGTCAGTTTGCTATCTCAATGTTTTACAACTGTCATTAGTGAAAATTCTCTGTCTCGCTCTTTTTTGACACTAATAACTTGCAGTGATTGAATCTTTTTTTTTACCAAATGTAACAATAAACTTTTCAAATTTCGCGTTCTAAAATTATGCCTGTCAAAGAAGTTGGTTCTAACGGGTTGATCTCAAGATTTTTTTAACTGCTAAAAAATGCATCGTAAATCCCAACGATTCAGAGTTTACGATAAACTGTGGCGCCAGTTGTGATGTGAATACATTTTATACAAAGCTTTAACAAAGAAGTGCGCATAAGTATTCACAACTGCAGGCAAACGTACAAACATGAAATCATTCTTGGCAAATACCATGATAATTCGGATGCCTTAAAGAGGTATCTATCGTCAATAAAAATAATGAAAATAATAATATATTTTATTGTAAATTATAATATTGTCTAATGAATGATTTTGAGAAAAAAACCAAATACATTATAGATGATAAAAAAATTTCAAAAGATCAGACGCATAAGACATTAGCCATTTGAACGTAAAAAATGCACTTCGTGATACCACAGTCAAACTTTATGAAAAGTTAGTCCTGAAAAAGGAAGAGAAAAATGTATAATAGTTGATAAATTGTTATTTCTATTATCGAGCTCATATTAAGTCATTTTTTATTAAATTTTTTTGAATTGTGCAAACTTAAATTAGCGAAATATTATGAGTTATAGGAATTGTCACAAACTTTATGAAAAGTTAGTCCTGAAAAAGGAAGAGAAAAATGTATTTTAGTTGATAAATTGTTATTTCTATTATCGATCTATTATAAACTCTACTAATACCCCCATTGTTACTATAAAAGTTAGATTTTTCTTTCCGAGTAGGCATCGTAATGAACCTTCAAAACCATCGAAAAGCAAGAGAAAAAAAGGTGTGGCTCATAAAAAAAAAAGAAAACATAAATGATTATAACACGTACGAAAGGTGTGACGCCATCCTCCCACGAAAAAGGAGTCACGCTTCGGCGTCAGAATTCCGGGTGTATCAAAAGAGCGATGGAGAGAGTAAGAGAGAGAAAGTCGTAAAAAAGGCAGAGGCGTTGAATAAACCAAAAGCCAAGCTGCTGCGGGGCGATTTCGCGGAGCGCGCGGAATGCGCGATCGATCGTCGAAAAAGCGCTCGCTCGCGGAATCAGGCTCGGCTCCCAAGGCCGGGCCCATTAGAATCCCGAGCGCGAAGCGCGCGCGCGACAAAAGGAGCAGAATGGCCGTCTACGCGCGGCCAGAATTTCAAACTCGGCCGATCTTATCGAGCGACAGAGTCGTCCGCGGTGGATCGCCTTCTCCCCTCCCTCCTCCCCTTGATTCCCCCTCCACCCTCCTTTACTCCTCCACGTGCTCAATTTGCATCGCGAAGCGATAAGCGGGGGCGCGATGAGCTACACCCCCGGACAAGCCTTTAAGATGCTTATCGCGGCAGCGAGAGCAAATTACCGCTGATATTTTCATTATGCGTCCTCCCCCTAGCGGCCGAGCGACGAGTCTTCTTTACGGTGGGGGATTCTCGATCGCGCGCCGAAAAGCTCCGGGAGCCCGAGCTTAGCGCGGGAGTTGCAAAAATTTCGCCCGGCGGCTCTTAAATTGCCGGCTTAATCGGCGAGTGACGAGGCTCGCTCTTACCTCGGCGGGGCGATAAACGTCCCCCTTCTAATGAAATTCTTGTTTACGAATCGAGCGTGCCGGGTTGAAAAGAATCGCTCAGATGAATAAAGTTATAGATTTCAATAATGTACACTGAAAAGTGTTTATATGATTGTACTTGCTTTAAGGCGAGGTCGGAGTCCTGTTTTGCGGATCAATATTTTCGACTGCGTTCTTCTGTCCCACCTGATTTTTTGGTATCTAAACAAGGCTTTTAGAGAAAAATGATTTAAATCAAAATTGAAGGAAATAGTGGAACTTACCCAAGGACTTTACAATAATTTTAATTGATTCTCTTATCATTTTGAGCGTAAATAAGTATATTTCCATTTAAAATAAATCACTTTGATTTTGATGTATCGATCCTCAAAAGTTGACTTCAAGGTCAAGGTGGTCATCGCCGTGCCCTCTGTACCCTTCAACTTTTATTCGAATCATTTTTCTGTACTTAGAATCCTACTTAGTATCCGAGAAATTCAGGTAGTTCAATTAAAATGGCCCACTGCATATATACAATTTTTTATCGGTTTTATATCTTCTAATCTAATATTCTTTCCCTCAAATGTTCATAAAAAATTATTATGATAAATTTTTACGAAAAATTATCGTGGAACAGAAGTGCGTATCTAACCATCCTTATTTCATTCTACTTTAAATAAAATTAAGAGATTATGAAATTCTTCGTTCCATATCATTTCACGAATCAATGCAATTTGGGCAGTTCAAATCATCACTTTTGGTATTTAGTATTAATTTAGTTAGTAAGTTAATTTTAGTTTATAAAGAATCACGATATTAAAGCTATTTTTTATGTATAATCATTTCTAGTCCATCCAATAAATAAATAAATAAATAAATAAAAATGAATTTAAGACAAACAAATTCTGCCTGCCTTGAGTATCCTCTTTTCTGATACCGATGTGCTTTTATTGGATTTTGCAAATTTCATGCTGGCGCGCTAATATTTGATCGAAGTTTACGCGAGTTTACACTTACCCCGAGAATGAGGATATCACTTAAGAACGTGTTTCGATTATTAACTTGGACTTAATCCGATTACGTCTGCTTTTATCTCCGTTAACGTAAAGTAAGTTTTCGCCTTTATAACAGGGTACTTTTTACGGTGCTCGAAGCTTATATGCGCTGAATATTTTTTGAAGGCGCTCCACTCGCCGCGCGGACGATAATTTATGCAAAATATGTTGCTTCATTACCGTTGTAACATAATCCGCGGATAAACGATATCGCGCGTTATTTACTTAAACGCACCTCGAATTCGTTTCACCGAGTAGCAAGCAACATTGTACGAATGTACAAGCCTTTCATTATGGCCATGCATTCTGCATAAACATAAATGCTCGATAAATATTGATCGCTTTTGATAAGCGTTACAGGTTTAAAATACACATTTAGGTTGCAAATAATTTTCCCTCGCACATTCGCGGAAAAGTCTGCTTATGGAGACTATCCCTTACTTTATGTTTGACTTGACAAAATTTAATTAAAGCCTGAGAAAAAGTGTAGCAAACATATTTAACAAGTACTATTGAAGTAAAAATTTCCTTGAAATTACTACATTTTTTTCTTGGTAAATATTTATTAAAATTATTAAATATTTCTTCGAATCAACTAAATAATCACTATTGAAGTGAATATTTATTGAAAATCGCCAAATTTTTTTTCAGTGTACTTACAGCCGATCGAGCAATTCTTTTTTATCAGTGTTTCTCATGAATTGTTATGAATTATTTTTTCTTTTCATCTCGGTGCGGTTTCTTATCGCCTCGCTAGCTCCGCTGAATTTTCATAAACCCTGTGAGAAAATGTTACGCGCGCGGTGGCTTCAATCGCAGGGCTATTTTCCCATGGTATCAGGCGACGCGTTGCGTTCCCAATTGAAAAATTTTGACCCTTTTCAATACTTCCCCTTGATAAATTCCTACGCGCATTCCGCTCCTTACTTTGTTTTATTCCCTCGCTCAGGTGCACTGGCCACGTTGTTTTTGCAAATACGCGCCTGCGTACACTTATAAACTGCCTCCTGCTCCCGGGATAAGTATTCGAGAAAATTCTGGATGATTCCCTTATCTCGAATCGAGAAGTTGCCGATACGCGGCGTAATTAATTGTGTGGATCGGATTGGGAATTACTTTTACTGTTGATCGAAAATAAAAGAATATAGATTTTTTTTTCAAGGCTCCTCGCTTAATTAAATTGCTGCTTCGTTTACGTGTACCTAATTTTTTAACAAAAACATGAAAATTCTATCACCGATATTAAAATGGCTAGTGAATGATGTCGAGTAAGCAGTTATGATAACGTAAAACGTACCATAAAAACAATTCTTAATTTAGAATTATCAAAAGAATTCTTAATTTATAATTACATCCTTTTAAATACCATGTCGTCTTTACTTAAATGTTGGTTTGATTTTTACAACGATTTCAAACGGAGATACTACTTTCTGATAAGCCCCATCTTTTTTTTTTGCACGACACTAAAAACAAATAATTCGAAACGTTTTATAGTCACTAAAATAAAAATGCATTTTAAACGGAAGAAGATATGATAATAATGTTGTTGTCGTTAATGTACAATACAGAAATAACTACAGAATTCCATGTTATGAATGATGAAATAAGTAGCAATACATTATTAATGCGCAAAATAAAATTACCACCGCGTAAAACGCAAATTTACTAAAGCCAACATTCGTTCACTAACCGAATAAGTAAACAGCGCTGTAAAAGGAAGTTAAAAATGCGGCATAAATAAATAGGAAACAGAGAGAAACGAATGGGGGAACTGCATTTATCCATTTAGAGAAAGAAATGGCATCGACAGGACTGCGCATACCAAGACTCTGGAAGTCGACTTTATTAATTTCTCCGCGGTTTGACTAATGATAAACCTTGATAATAGAGCGGGCTCATGGTCCTCGTCATTATTCAATCGACGACCTTTTGTTTCTTCCTTTTCCTCATGCTGGTCGCGCGAGTGACGCATTTTAATACTCGCGGTGCGGATTCGCGCTCGATTCTATATGCATTTTGTCAATGAATTTGTACGCGCGCCTCTCCGTACGACGCACTCGCGGCGACTTCATTTGAATATTTATGCCGACTTTGCACACATTTGCACTTATAGAGAGTGAAAGAAGACGAAGAGGCTCAAGAGCGGCGAAACTGGAATAATTTAGCTTTCCGCCTCCCTCTCCCGAGACAACCGACCTCCCCTCCTTCGTGTTAATGATTGGTTGCGGAGATGCGCGTACCGGTTACTCTGCTTTCCGAGCACAGATGATAAAAAGATAAGGGGCCGAGAGAAGGAAGAGGAAAGAGCTTCGCGCCCGAAAGAAGGAGAGACGAATTTACATTTAGATTTAGCTTAATAAGACAAGGAGAGAAGAAGATCCGCGCACAGTGGAATCCGTCTGGTTGAATAAGGAAACAGGGGAATCCGCAAGCTTCGGGTGAAAAAGATTTATTCAAGCTTGTAGCTACAAGTAGTAGCTCCGAGTGAAAAAGATTTATGCAAGCTTGTAGTTACAAGTAGTTTAAAGTAGCTTCGACTTCTTGCGGGTCTGGTTGTTATTATCGGAGGTTTATGTTGATGGAGACACGTGACTGGTAGCTTTTATCTTTAACATTTTCAGAGGTGTTCAATTTACGAATACTACAAGCTCGTATCGCGCGTAATGAGTCAGTAAATGTTACTAATGGAATGACATTCTTCTGCCTTCTGCTTTGCTTTATTTGGGAATTTGTATAAAGTTCGTAGGGACTTTAAATATTTCCAGAGATTTCCAAAAACAAAAATCTGAAGATTCCAAACTCGAAGTTTGATGATATCCAGCACTGCTCAAGATTTTTCAAAATTCCTAAAAACTCTAATGATTTTTAGGAATTCCTATAGTTTAAAGAAAAATTGAAGGTAGCAGAAGTAATTCTCAAGTTTTCCAACATTTTAGAAGATTAACAACAGATTTTTATACATTATCAACAGGTTTCTGACGATTTCTGCATATTTCCTAGGATTTCTAAAGATTACCTAGGATTTTTGAAGATTTCCTAGGATTTCTGAAGATTACTTAGGATTTTTGAAGATTTCCTAGGATTTCTAAAGATATTCAAAGATTTTCAAACGATTTTTGAAGATATTAAAATTTATGTATGTGGATTTCCAAATAATTATGAAGATTTTTCATAATACGTTCGAAGAACTGCTAAGGATTTTCAGAATTTTTGTATTGCCTAGCCTAAATAAAAAACTCGAAAAACGAACGAAAAAAACCATTAAAGTGTTTTTGTAATTAAAGGTATAGAAAGGTTTAAGTTTTTTCCCCGCGGAATCGATGCCATTTTCTAAATGAAGATTCAAGATTGAATTGGAATTAAATCTCAAACCATTTCAGCTAAAAGTGCGATAAAGTTAAATTAATATTGGCATTTAATCAAGTCCCGCGTGTGTACAGCATGCACGCCCACGACTGCAATTTGTACACAGAGGAGTTTATATAGCAGGCGTAACAAATGTCTGGAGAAATAAAGCCTGGCTACTAATATCTACCGACAATCTCAATGCAATCCTTCTTTCGAATCGCGAGTTAGCCCACATAGATCGTGCAATTTGGTTGCGTATAAATTTCAACGCACCATATGAATTAACGCGTCCGTCCATTGAAAGGCAAAATGATTTTGTCTACAGTTAAACAGAACATTCTTTCTAATTAAAATGTAACGCGATATTGGTATTGCGTTTCGTGTTTCATTCATTTTAAATCAGATCCGAAAACACAACGTAGAATTTCCAATGAAAGTGCAAATGATGAATGTCTATTCTACCGCAGGAACGAGTGTACCGTTATAAATATTTAATAGTCAATATTGTGTTCAATGTAGGCCGTTTGTATTCTTATTTTTTACTTCAAAATGTGCACTTTTTCATGTGTACAAGTTTACAGTTTCTTCATTGTATGTGCATAATGCAATAGTATATAAATATTCTCGAGGAACTTTCATCACTAATGTGGACAAATTTATTGTGTTCGATTTCATTGCGAATCAAATTACCAGGTCCACTTATTGTGTAAAAAAAACATTATGTGCATGATTCTCATGTGTATAAAACATATTCCGTCGTCGCTGTTCGTAGAAGTAAATTTAATTGGTCAACTATTAAATTATATATTGATATTTTACAAGTAGTATTAACATTTTATAGTCAATTGTAGCAAAAATATAAAAACCATTGACTCCGATGAGTCAGTTTATAACTTAAATTATATAACCACGTTTCAGGTAGTATCAGACACTGCATTGTATCCGTTTCCTATCTATTTAGATAAAAAAAATTTAAGCTGAGTTATCTGTTAAAAATTATCCTTTATTTAATTTGCGAAACAATTGTTAACAATATTTCCAACAATTTTTTTAGATATATTGATGTTAACCACATTGAAGATTCATGCAGCGTCAATTTATATTCAGTTAAAATATGGTAAACATCAAAGTACTAAACTATTAGTTTATTCTAAACCTACACCGAAGAGAATAAAAGTCACTGAAACCTTTTTATAATTTAAACAACTTGACTCGTTGCAATCAACCCCTTCTATATTTTTACAAATGTATTATTTATTAAAAATGGTTAAACGAATCCTATATAAAAAAAAAGGTTAAAGCGAAAATTTTGTTACAACTAAATACCGAAGTAGCAGTACAGTATCGTTCAGAAGACACATCGTTACATCTTGGCGTAACTGTATTGCCCGGATAATTTAGCGCGCGACTGAAATCAGATGGAGATTCTCGGCACTCTGAAAACATCTCCTTTCCTCGCGTAAATCTCAAGAAACTCGAGCGTCGTAAAACATTAAAGAGGCCCTTTATACGAAAAGTCGAGAACAATTAAGAAAGACAAAAAAAAAGGAGGAGGACAAGGCCCGGTACAAAAGTCTTTTTTTCACAAGCAGCCAAAATATTCTGTTGGCCTAGGAAGTGCTCGATTAAGCCTCGGCGGGCAACGGTAACCGCGTGGGTGCTCCGTTGCCATCGGGCCGTCGTCATATTTTATGCAAGTAGGCACGAGACTATCACAGTGTCGCCTTGATCTGCCCACTGCAGCGGCGACTCTTATCGTCCAGCCGAGGACATACCAGCTCCATAATCCGATGCGTGCTCGTAAGGTCCCACACTCTCTGGCGCGTCCTATTCGAAAATTAAAATAACTAAATTTATACTTGTCGTGTTCGAGGCGTTGTTCATCTTTCGGTTATCGAATTTAGGTATACAAAATTTAATGTTGTTTAGATTAAAATTGCAGAAAGTACATTCAAATTTGTTGCCGCCATAATCCCTTAAATTTGATGCATTAACTAAGATTTCAAGAATATATTTTTAGTAGGTATACTCCCGGATCGTGGTTTGATTATGATATTAATAGATTAGATATTTATTTATTTCCATGTTTAAATAATTACATCTTTGAACATAGGATTCCCTTGCACGACAATCCCGTGCCTTTTCGCTTCTTACAGCCTATATACATCTTATATTATTACGCCCACTTATATGCATTATTATGGTTTTAATATTCTACTATTAATTAAATCATTATTTCAATGTCTACAAATACTCATCTTGTGAAAAATACTGAAACCTTATAAATAGTGTCACTGAAACTGCTATACAGGAAATTTTTCTATTCTTTTTGAATATTTATAGAATAAGTGAATATTATCTGCATCAAATCGAGATGAATAACAAACGGATTTTTCTTGCGATGCAAGCGAAGAGCATGCATACGACGAATTAGAAGAAAAATAAAATTAGCAAAGGTTATTGCGACATTCCTGAAATTTAACGATCCAGAAACGTACGCAAAGAATTGTTTTCAAAGAACAGCAGCAACTTTACTTGCAAATGCTCCGGTGCTAATTTGAAAAACATAAAACAGTTGTAACTTTGGAGATTCCGTTTCAAAGCTGAGGTTAATTTAATTGTTAATATTCATTGGCGAATAGAAAGATATTTCGAGGAATTGTTCATCAAATATTTATTTAAATCAATAAACCAATTTCAATTGAATAAAGAAAAAATACTTGGCGATTAATTTTTCTTATTCTTCTAGACGATTACAATTTTTTTTATTTAGCTGATTTAGGAAGGAAAAAATGCTTACGTGAAATAAGCGTAAACATGAACGAGACAAAAACGGCGTTTATCTAGCAGAAAGTGAGTCTAACGTTAACGAGGAAGTCGACAGCGATATACTTAATATTATACCGTCCTACTATAGGAGAAACATTGTGGAAAGTATGCGGTCCTACGAAAGCCGAGATGACTTATGGGAACAAAAGAATATTTTGTTAATTAATTATTACATTGTATTATGAATACTACATGTAATGTATTATAAATAAATTATTTAAATCATTACATTATATATTTACAGGAAGAAAATATTGATATTTCGAATGAGGAAAACATGTAAGGGCAAACTGTTCATTTAATCTTAAACAAATAACTAAAATTCTCGAATGTTCAAGATAAATTATTTAGATGTCTGTGTGACGATTAAAGTTATTATTGAATTAAAGTTTTCTTTTTATCCAAAGCCGCACGCTCTTTCAAGAATTCCTCGAAAAATAAAAGACAATCTAAAAGCACACAACGGAATTTACTTTTTTAATACCTTTTACAAGCGACTCCTCTTCTCCTTTTTCTATTCATTTTACTACACTGATAGAAAAGATTCTTTAACCCAAAGTCTTCGCGGCTTTAAAAAATAATTTTGTCATGGTATTTGAAATAAAGAAGTATGCATTAGCATTGAAGAAATATTCTTAATAGTTAATGCACCGTTTCTTTACATCTAATACCTACGCCTTTGGACTATATTAAATGCGCACGGCGTTATATTAAAGACACTGGCTTCGGATCAAAGGATCTTTTCTATCAGTGTATGCACCGTGAAACTCAGAAAACGCAAAGATTAAAAAATTCCAACTTTTTCTTATTGTAATAAGTCGGTATACATTCATTTTTATTTCGATAGACTTCAATCATGTATTATAACTAATAGGATCAAGTTTTTACTTAGATAATATTTATTATTATAATAAGCCAGTTCTTCTCTAGTTTACCCACCATGGCGTCAGTCATTTGTCTCTCAAGGATCAAAACAATAAAAGCGTCTTATCACATCCCGTAGATCGTTCCGAAACATAAGCAGCAATAACAACTAGCATAATCGTTACGCAGTTGACATTCCAACGAAAAGCGGCAGTATAAGCGACATTTTCGCACACGCATCACATCAAGATCCCGCAACAACGCACGCGCATAATCCGCCGTAAAAGTGGGAATTTGCACAGGATGCAGATTAAAAGAAAAACGAGGAAAAAGAAAGTTAACAGGCGGGGCGAGGTGCGCTTGATGGACAGGACGGTCGGTCGAGCTCAGGTGGAAGGTGCGCGCGGCATCGGCGCGGGTACCTCGGACTATTAAGTCGCATTGTTCCGCGGCAATGCAACCGTACAGCACCGGTGCATCTAATCTCTATGGGTATCCGCGGCGTACAGTTATGCCCTCGAGGACCTGCCGCATTTCGCCGTGCGCCTAGCTTCGCTCTTTTCGCAGATCATAGAGATCGGCCTTCCTGGCTGCTCTCTCCCCACCTCCTTTACCTCCGAGGCTCATCGTTATCCTTCTTTGTGCGCGCTCGCTTATGTGTACGAATGTGCGACGGTGTCGGTGAACACGTCCGACGACGATTTCCTTGGAAATCTTTGTGTCCGAGCCGCGCGAGTTGACGAGCCTGCAGATCTTCCTCGAGGATTTGCAGATTGTGACGTTCAGAAGGAACGTCGATTAAAATTGATGGGGAAAAAATGTTATTCGCGCGAAAAAGGGCACTTGGGTTCCACGTGGGATTATATTATAGTATATCATATAACTTCGCAACAGAATTCTCAACGTGTCAAGTACCATGATCATCTTTGGCATCAAATGCCATCTGGTGACGCAATAACAATTTGTTCCCGACCTGCTATAAGAACTTCTTTTTTTCCCCTCAAAACGAGCGAATAAAATACGTTATTAATCAATAAATAAAATCATACTCTGCCAAACTACATATGCTCCAATGCAATTCCATCGAATATGTTCCTTTTGCAATCTCATAATAATCGTCAAACACATACTACTACGGTATACAATCTTTCCTTGATAGAAATCCGTTTAGTTGAAATAGCCACGAATCGTAGTGACTTTTCCAAAAGACTTGTTTTTAGTAGTAAATGAAATGCTTTTTTCAACAGCATTCGCAGATTTATTAGAATGAAGCGCTATTGGATAAATACTAGCTTCGAATTGTTTCTAATAACGAATTTCAGATCAGACATTGGCATAAGATCTCACGTAAGATGTCGCGTAAAATTTTTCAATAGGGTCGCCTAAAGCACAGTGAACTAAGTCGTTAATCCAACTCCACAATGAACATTTGAGCTTGGCAAACCACAAGTCACGCTTCTCGCCGACCTTTCACCGCGTTTTCTCCCCTCATTTTCGCGCGGACGAGAAAAGGGCACGGGTTGCGAAAAAAAGCTCGTCGTGGAGATGCCGTCCGCTCGATACGCGACGGACAGGTGCCGGCTCTCTATATCGTTCGCCACCGCAGGCTGAGAAAGAGAGAGGCGCGGAGCGATGCCCCATCGATCCGATACCGATCGGATCGCGCTCTCGGCCCTCGGCGAGATTTACGAGCGTCGGCGTGGGCAAATCCCGAAAAACGAGGAGAGCCGCCGTTATGAGCGACGGCTGCCTTCTCCTGCTCGTGCGCGCGCGCTGCGAATGCAAATAGAACGCACTCGGTGAGCGTTGGCTGCGCGTCGTTAAATACAGTTACACGCGCGCGATTTTTTTTCGGCTCCGCGGGGTTCACACGGGATCAAATTGAATTTCTGTTTTCGTGGGCCGTCGTGGAGGTCGCTTATTATTAGGTACTTTACCGCGACCGGCTTCGTGCACTTTGAGAGGCTCGTTCCAGTTCTACTTGGAAGGCTGCATACGGAAGTTGAGGTTTAATTGCACGCAGACTTCGTGTGTTACGTACCGAGATAGTATTACTGGCCTTTGTTATTATTATTTGTTGGCCGCTTGATTGCTATTCTATTTTTAGTGGAGAAAAATGATCGAAGTAAATTTTGCGGGTCATTGTGAAATTGCATATTGCTTATTTTAATAGTTTAACCCCTTAAAGTATTGAAATGGATTTGTAAGTCAACTGACAATTCAAATTTCGCGCCATAATATCGTGAGTCGAAGCGCGAAATTTGAATTTTTATATCCATTCCACCGAGATACTAATTTGCTAATTTTCAATAAATATATTTACTTTAATAGTATTTATTAAATATTTCTTAGAATCACATTCTACGAATTATAAATAATGTTTTGATGCAATCAGAAACACCATTTCAAAATTATTTGAAAAATCAAATTTTGTTTTAGATGTTAGCAAGAATATAAAGAATCGTCGGTATAGTAGAGCACAGAAATTAAGATAGGCATCCCCTTAATACGAATTTAAATATTTCCAATGGAAATATACCGACGCAATTGAAACGGTACTTTGATACAAAGAAGGATGAATAGTTTTTTTATTTTTTTAGATTCAATAAAAGGTTCGAATCCGATGAATATACCCAGTCTACAATTGCACGCTCGAGCAATTAGGCTTACAGCGTGCATTACGGAATAATTGAAAAATAATGAGCAGCATTCGTCGAGAGGAGCTTTTATGGGAGCAGCCGAAGCGGAAGTGGTCCCGGCGCTCGCTCACGTAACGATATTGGTCGAACGAAATTGCACGCGGGACGTTGACGAATCATCGACGTACGCACCGGGGCGATCGTTAAGGGGCGAAAAAGACAAAAAGCCAGCGCCCACGTGGATTGTACCAACGCGCTAGCAGGGCCCGCGGCGCATCCGTCCGGCCGATTTGTTTTTCCGCTCTCGGTGTATATGCGGCGAGACGCTGGCGAAGACACTTGAAGTAATGTCCACAGTTTGTATGCCGTGTTGGGCGGCGACGACGTCAACGCGATCAGCGTCCCTTGCGACTTCGACAAATACGCGGAGAAAAATAATTCACTGTAAATTGCTGCTGCACTGTGGTTGTCTTTTCTTCGAACATTCTTGGACGAATGCAAACATTATGATACACGTGTATTTTGTAGAAAGTATTATACTATAATGATGCGTCAAGAAAAATTCTTCCTTAAGGGGTAACTCCACTGTAACGGTAGAAAAAAAAGGTCTACTTTTAATTATATATTTAAGAACAAATGAAAAAAATTATTTAATAATACGAGCAAATACTAGCGCCTATACTGTTTTACGTTCTAAGGTTTACATCTACTTTTTGGAGGTTAGATTAATTTTTTAATTTGTGTATAATACAATTTTAAAATTTGTGTAAATTCAAGATTGAAAAATTCGCGTTCACGAGTAAAATAAACCTGCCTATAAAATAAAAATCAGGCATCATCATCGTATCTTGACGACTAGACGCGCATTAAATGCTTCACAACAAAGACCATAATTTTTTTAAAAAGAGGAATAAAACACCTTAAGGAATGCGATTGGGTAAATGATAAGCTTCCAGACTACTCAGATTGATCTTCTAACCTAAAAAATTGCAATAAAGTATATTTTCGATTTTTAATTTTCCTGGTATCTTCCCCTCCAAGATGTACTATTCCTCCTCCCTTAATTTTCTTCATCAGCCAATTAGAAATTCTTAATCCAAATAAGGATACTGGGACTGAGAATAAGACCTGTAAATGAATCGACTTTTAGCTTTCCAGCTCATTCGTTGTTTACATTTCATTCAAAATAGAGCTCACTAATGTTGCTGCTAATTTTTCTAGCGCTCCTGGCTACTGCAGCCAAGTCCGAGCGGATGAGTGGTTTGTACGTGGATAATGGCTTCGACCAGACGATGGTGCACAGAGTGATGACGAACCGCGACAAGCGAGAAGTTGAACACGAGCTTCTGAATCTCCTGGATCTGCCCGAACCACCTAAACATCGTAGTGCATCTCGGATTAAACACTCAGCATCCAAATTCCTTGAGGATATCTATAACAATGCACTGGAGGGGAACAATTATGGGTATGGTGATTCTGATCTTCACGTACAAACAATTAACCAGAGCGACATGATTATGACGATCGCCGCGCAGAAGTTCCAAGCGAAAATTGACAAGTTCGAACAGGGTCAAGGACTCTGGTTCAACGTCTCAAAAGTGCCAGTGAACGAACTCTTTCTCAGTGCAGAACTCAAACTCTACCGCAGTTTGAAAACTACCAACGCTACCAATGATTGCGGGTCTTTCACGCTAACTGCCTATCGCATAATAAGATTAGAGCATTTTACGAGGAAATTAGAGTACATCGATTCGGTGAACGTGAGCAACATCCACGAGGGCTGGGTTGTCCTTAATGTCAGCAAAGCTCTGCGGTACTGGTTGCAGAATCCCTCGAAGAATCAGGGACTCTATTTATCCGTGCATTCAACTGTGCGGCAAATTCAAGAGATGAAACCAGAGGTCGCTGGGTTTGGAGACTTAACAAACAGTGGCGAACGACAGTCCTTCATGGTCACCTACTTCAAGAGTTCGGATTTGATAGAGAAAAATGTCAAACCGAAGCCTGAGACCAAGCGAATGAAGAGGTCTGGTAACATCAGTGTCAATTTTAGGAACAACCCCTACATCCATCCCCAGATGCCCCATTGGTCGCAACGTGCTTGCCGCATACGGACCCTCTACGTCAGCTTTAGAGATCTAAAGTGGCAGGATTGGATCATCGCGCCGGATGGTTACGATGCCTATTACTGCAGCGGCGAGTGTAATTTTCCTCTGAATGCTCACATGAACGCTACTAACCATGCTATTGTGCAATCCTTTGTCCATTTGAGATTCCCGGGAAAGGTGCCTAAGCCGTGCTGCGCGCCCACCCAGCTATCGTCCCTGTCCGTAATTTATTATGTGGACGAGAACAATATTGTACTGAAAAAGTACAAGGATATGGTGGTCAAGAACTGCGGGTGTCATTAGCACCTTATAATTTCCAAAGAGAGGAAGAGATAATCGAAAAGCGAGACGGAGAGACAAACGATGACAATCGGCACGACCAGGTCAAAATATTTACGTATAGACGCGCGGATGATACTTCTGACTTTTTGTTAAACTGGTAAGTTCCCTAATTTGGATAAATCTGTGATGATTTTAAAAATTACCACAAAGAAACATTGAAACTGCAATCTGTTTCTAATTAATTTTTTTGCATTATTGCTAGTATCTAATAAATTCTAATAATAATGTTTGAAGAAAATAATTCACTGTCATGATGCTTTGAATTCTATTTCTAATACACATATGCCTACAAATTGACTAGTGCATTAAAATAAGAGACATCCGTAAGCAATACGCTGACACAAAATTTTTTTCATACAGCTAATTACTCTGCATTCTCTCTCTGGAATCCATATGTTCATTGTTAGTCAAATTACAGTCTGCAAATACTAGAAAGGAAATTGACGGTGTAGATGCGAGTCCTCAAGCCGATTAGCCGCGTCACAGCTCACGCGAAATCTCGTCAAGTTTGCGGGTAAGAAAAGGAGAGAACGGGTCAGAGAAATGACGGAAAAGACGCGCGGTAGGGGAGAGGTGTGTACGAGGAAATTATGATTGTCCGGGGGAACTCGACGATGTGCACGCGGAAGGAATCAGCGTGCCGCGCGATTATCCGTGACATCGATTTGATGCTTTCTGTTATTTTAATTATAGGCGATGATAATTAAACGAAGAGAAGCTTTTCCGCGCGGCCAGCGTGTGAAGTGTATTTTGGTATAACGGTTGTATAATCGTGTAATAACAACGTGTGCTGATGCTCGTCTGCGCCTTGACTCTCTTCTCGAATGCCGTTCTCATTAGGGGTACGTGCTCACTGAAAACATCGATGATTAAACTCTTATTATTATTGCGCCGGTCGCTTCTTATTATGTTATTAAATTCCTGCGTCGATGTACGAATGGCCGATTTGCATTCGAGGCGAGATAAAGGCCGGACATTGAAGCTTTCAGCTTATTCCTGCAAGCCGAGGCATTCATACTTTCACCTCACGTCTATTCCCGTAAATTCGAGGATAAACTATTTAGGAATACATTACTTTGCTCGATAAGTGCCTACCGGCTAATTTCTGCTGCTATTTATGAGGGGATTGCCTTTTTACGGTTTGCTTACAACTCTGGAGGTGCGAAAATCGAGGAAACCTACTTGGGCAGTACGTTAAATAATTTTTTTATACGAATTTTAAGTGCCACATTCTAGAGAAAAGAATTAGTGCTTTGAAAAACCATTTGTTACGGGTACTTTGTACAGTGGGAAGTAAAAGATAAAAATTAACGATTAACGGTAATCGTGGATTCTTTGCTTAAATTTATTATATCTCCTGGAATCATGGAACTTATCGTGGTTTTATTTTATAATCATAAAGTATAATTTATTACGCCATAAAAGATATTTGAAAAACTTTTATGACATTATTTTTCTACCTATTTGCTTATAATTCCATTTGAAAAAAAGGTTTTTGGAGATGATTGTAAAATATATTTTACTTTAAAGTTCTTTGTGTAATCATAAACTATTTTAAAAATATTATTTTCTTACACTATTTTTGCAGACACAATTCTACATGGACCTAGAAATAGGAAGTTTCCTCCAGAATTACCTAAAGGTTTTCTATAAGAAATCATATAGAACATTTTCCACAAGGGTACATCTTGCCTCAAAAGTAGCCTTTAAAAATAATTTAGGATTTTTTATATAGGCTTTTCTATAATAGTGTCCCACAGGGTTTGTCATAAAAACCTATTCAAAATTCTACACGGACCTAGGAATAGGAAGTTTCCTCCAGAATTACCTAAAGGTTTTCTATAAGAAATCATATAGAACATTTTTCATAAGGGTACATCTTGCCTCAAAAGTAGCCTTTAAAAATAATTTAGGCTTTTCTATAATAGTGTTCCACAAGGTTTGTCATAAAAACCTATTCAAAATTCTACATGGACCTAGGAATAGGAAGTTTCCCCCAGAATTACCTAAAGGTTTTCTACAAGAAATCATATAGAATATTTTCCACAAGGGTACATCGAGTCTCAAAAGTAGCCTTTCATAACCAATTCAATATTCTACCGTGACACTATAGTTCTTCGGGCATGGAAACTTTTGTTATCTCTTTAGACCGCGTAAACTCACATAAATTGTTTTTATACGTTGCACTGTGAAATTTATATTCCGTTTATTAAATAAGAATAAAAGTAAAATAAACAATCACTCGGCCGGGAAAGCATAAATAAAAGCGAGTGTCAGGGAGGATTACCGGAGCTCGCAAACAGGCACGAGGCAACCGCTCGAACGATCTGCCGCACATACCCGAGCGCGCGAAAGTGCACTAGGCTCTCTCTCAGCGATCGCGAGGTAAGGGGGGAGGCTCGCCGGTGCGATACATCATTCGCTCGGCCAATTTTTCCAGCAACGACCGTCACGGTCGTTCCTTACACCCTCGGCGGGCGATTCTCCCCCTCCTTTTCATCTCCCCTCCCCTCTTCGGTATCGAGAGCGAGTCGCGCATAATAAAGCTTATTAATGGGTACCTCCCATGCGACTGGTCCATGCGATATAATTGCGTAGATCCCGATGACGTCACCAGCCGAGTTCACGGCTAAGCGTCTCGCCTATTAGGCGAGGCTAGTGCGCTCGAGAGAGAGAGAAAAGTGATTGCGAGAGAGAGAGAGAGAGAGATGCTGCGGCAGCACGTGCTCATTGTAGACGCTGGCGAGAGATAAAGAGTTCGCCTGAGAGACAGGTTTGCTCGAGGAGGTGGGGGGCAGCGAGGAGCTGAATGAATGTGCGCTCGCGCACGGAGAGAGTAAAAGAGAGAGAGAGAGAGAGATGGCGTGGGCGAGTACTCAGAGGTGCTCATGTGGCTCGGCGCCGAGATGACGACACGCAAATTCATTCAAGCGAGGAGCGATAGAGCGCACACCGACGTCTATGAGCTAAGCGGTGCGGGCCCAAAGGCGCGCGGAAAGGATGCCTGCCGGCCCGTGCCCGAGTCATTCATGAAACCAGCTCGACACTACTTTAATTACAGGCCTGCGCCGCGGAATTTTCTCAGCCTCGTTTGCGTTATACCTGCCACTTTGCCGAACGGCCATTACGCTTTTCTCGAGACTGTGCTTCCTTATCTCTCTCTCTTTCTCTCTCTCTCTTGTTGTGGATAGTTGTCTCTTTATTTTTGCGCCTAGTTTATTCAAATTGCACCGAGAGAAAGGGTACGGTCGCGGTTGCTACAAAGTATAACGAAAAACACGGCATTTTGTGGAATGCGCCCCGGAGAAATTTGTAGGAAATGCCTGTGACTTCTGTAACAATGCCTTTGACGTGCCAAAAATGTTCTTACGATTTTTATTTTTTATATTACTTTATTTCACTAGTAAAATGCAGCGCGTTTCCCGCGCTCAATGTTCTCTTTACGTTGTTTTTTTTTTAACCAGTTCTTCTAAATAATACATTCTGACTTTTAGTTAAAATAATATCATAGCGATATTTAATTTTCCAACAAATTTAGTTAATAAAAGCTATACAGTTAAAATGGTTTAATACAATACTTATTTCATTAAATTGTTTAATGGAAAACTCAAATCTTTAAGAATTGAACTTTAGCGTCAAAAGAAGATTCGGTATAATATAAGATACGTGATTAAAAAGATAAATGTTCAAAGGATTTAGGTACCTAGTCAACTCAGCCTAGTAAGTTCAGACAGAAGTCAAAAATATAAACAGTAGTTTAGGTTATGTTGCATCCAGAAGTGCGAGTGAGACAGAATAAGTAATGCTTTTATGTTTTTATTCGTACGCACCAGACGATTTACGTGTTTTAGTCTGTAGTCGTTGTTTTGACTAGTGAAGTATGGGTAGAACCTCCTGAAAACATTAAGAGGATGAGTGCAAATAGACGAAAATGAATAAAAATTTATTAAGGTTATGTTACACTCGTAAGTGCGAGTGAGACAGAGAAAATTTCGCTCTATGTATAGTTTATATATATATATCAGCATAGTTTCTATTTTGACTAGCTATAGATAAGTGATCAACCTCCTTAAGGAGGATAACCAATTAAAAATCAATAGAACTCTCCCTTAACTGTTAAATAATTTTTGAATGATCCATTCTCATCGTTAAAATGAAATGAAATAATCGAAAACCGGATCGAAGACTTTTTTACCTTTACAAGACTTGTAACTGCGAGAGCTGTTTTATAGTTTAAAAATTAGTGAAATAAAAATGATACAAATTGCAGTCCCTCTCAAGCCAAAAATACCTCCAGTCGAGGACATTCTCCTTTCAAATATTTTTTGTAATTACTCGTAATCAAGTTTAAATTATTTAACTCGCTAAATTAACCAATAATAATTTACAATAATCTACTTCTGAAAATCAAATGTAACGAAATAGCGGATAAAGTCTATCCACATTTTTAAGATAAAAGAAAGACAATAAAAAGAAGAAGCGCCGCACACTTAGTTAACGCCAACTTCAGCGGTAATTAACGTTGCAAAACTATTCTTAGCTTCGTTGGCAAAAAAAATCTAAACTCATTAAAGAAACATTCGAGCGCACCGCGGCACTTGCGTAGACAGGAACATTCGAATGTTGCAACGATGCATTAGAATAAATGTTTCTCGGACTTTCAAAGTTGCGTAGGACGCGCGTATTTGCATGCTACTCGAAATGAATCGATTTTTTTTTACTCTAATCACAATTATCTACCCACTATCTGAGAGTATCTCTCATCCAGTGCACAAAAGTCATGGACGTTTATATTTCTCCTTTAATTGTTGGGTAAAAAGTAAAGTAAAGTTAGGTAAAGTACCATATTCTGGGATAGACCTCAAAATACCTATATGATTAATACCAGGAAACCAATTCATAAACATTTTTTTAAAATTTAGCATAAAATAATTTATTAAAGATACATTGAAACAGATTTGCACAAAAAACTGTTAACAAAGACGTGATTCTGTAGCTATTAGTAGCATCGCGGTGGAGGTCATCCAAGGTCGTTTCAAGATCAAACGTTATTTCTGGGTATTTCCTACAAATCTGTAAAACTTAATTTACTCTCCTATAGAATTAGTACTCGGAGACTCAAAAAAAATGTATAAATAAACAAGACACACGAACATCAAGAAATATCCTTTTTTTTGAATCTGGTACAGTACGCTATGACCTTTAGTAGGGCGTGTTAGAAATTAGTTTTCCGTGGAAAAAATAGTAATGTAACCTTAAGTTGACCATGAATCTGACTGACGGAATACAACGAACTCTGGACGATCATTGTATTCATGTTTACAGATCAATAAAATGTGAAGATACAGTGACGTCTCTGCAACGATCATGTTTTTTTTTTATCTTAGAGTCTTCATATGAAGCCTGCTGCAAATGTGTATCTTTGAAATAAGGAAGAGTAACTATTCATTAAAAAATTAGAAAAAACGCTGCTGTTTTGGAACCTTCAATTATTTATGAATATGTTCTATTCTGGTGTTGGATTTTTTCCTAGCGAACATGGTTAGCTTGGTCTCCGTGAGGCTTTTCCCTGACAGGCGAAAATCAAAGGCCTTACAGCTATATACGAAACATTGGGTCTTTTGCCTGAAAATCGTTGCGGGTGAAGAGGGGATATTTCAATTGCAAATGCAATCTCGTCCACATTATCGTAGCGACCCGTGGAGCCTCGCACTTGACTTTCTCTTTGCACGCTGGAGAGCGGAAACGCCAGCGCGCACACAATGAGGCGTGCACAAACACACGTGTACCGCGGAGGCGCATGTCGCCCTCTTGTCAACGAGGGGAGCCGCAAAGGACGACGAGTGTAAGATGGAGAAATCATGTTCGAAATCAAGGTCCTCCGAGGACGGGCAAAACATCTCTCTTTTCCAGTTGCACTGCTGCGACTTGAGTCCCTCTTCCTTTTCTTCCTTCAGCGCGTGCATATGCGATATCGTACTTTAAGAAGGATTTCTTTGCGCGTAGGAGCTGCAATTGCAAGGCTTTACCACGCTCTACATGCGTCCCTACTTTATTCATATCAACGAAATTTACCTGCAATTGTTTCCTGCATCAACGGTAATATCAAGTAGAGACTCGTGCTTAACAAGCAATAGCAGTGGAAACAAAGAAAGTTGTTGATTTTTTCATTTATTCCAAAAGTGCATCAAGAACGTTATCTACGAAAGCGCACGTAAATATTTTATATTTCTAGAAATACTGATCTGTTATTCTGTTGCCAACGTTTCAAAGCATAGAGTATTGATACTGAATAGAATATAGACTTTGATACTAGAGATACTGAATGTTTCATATACTTCTGGAAACGTAAACAGATCAACGTTGCATTTGATGATCATTTGTTTTCTGTCAACTTTTCAGGTCCAAGAGAATTTGTTAATAAACATTACATAAATTTCGTCAAACATTACTGGATCAAAATTTGATTGAGTGATCTTTTACTCTGCTAGCAACTTTCCAAGATCAACAGCATTTAATGCTACACAATCATTCTTGACAAACAACTACATTAACGTTTCAATTGGAGATATTCGGTCTTCTGTCAACGTTTCGATTAAAAGAATTTGATACTAAACGTTACATATTCATTTGGAAACATAAACCGATCAATGTTGCATTTGATAATCACCTGTTTTCTGTCAACTGTTCAGGTCCAAGAGAATTTGATAATTAACATTGCATCAATTTCTTCAAATATAATTGGATCAAATTTTGATTAGGTGATCTTTTGCTCTGCTACCAACTGTCCAAGACAAAGAGTATCAGAGAAAACTACATTAATATTTCATTTGGTGATTTTTTTGTCTTCTGTTAACGTTCCAGTACCATGAGAATTTGGTACCAAACGCTACATAAACTTTTTGAAACATAACATTTCTAAATCATCTTCTTTCTGATCAGTCATTGATTGTCATAGTGTTAAAGTAACGTTTACGTGTCGCATGCAAACTTTTAAACGTTCCAGGAACGTCTGTGTATGTTCTTCCTAAACGGTAATGTACAATCCGGTAATACTCTCAAACGAGGAACTTCCTTTTTACAAGGAACGACGTTTTTACCAGGTCACTGTCATTATATCAATATTGTTTTGTAAGTCAGAAGAATTTTAAATACACTTATTCCAACAGTTCTTGTAGGAATTCCTGAGTGTACCTAGCAAATAAAAAAGGAAAAGAAAGATTTTCTTCATTCGGAAGGGAGTCGCGGGAGACAAACGAGCTGGCAAAAAGACGAAAGAAAGCGCGCAAGAAAGTGAGAGACAATCGCTGCGGCCGCGGGGACCGCGAACGGCGGCGGCGAGTCCTTGGCGCTCGCGTGCGAGTTCCTCGCGCCTGACGCCCAAGGTCCCTCGATTGGATTTCTATCCAGGTGGTCGGGCAGGCCGGGCTAATAGGCCGCGAAGTCGCCGGTCGCATGCGCGCGCCTTAATGCCCCCGGCGCGGCCCTCTTTTTCGCATTGCCGAGCGGCCGCAAAGTCCACGGCTCTGTGTCTTCGGCCGGGTGTTAATGCGACTCGGGTGTTAAATGAAATTATAACTGCGAGCGTTGACCGGCGCTCGAAAAGCTCCCAACCCCCCTCCCCTCTCGGTCGGCCCGATGGTTAGTGCAATTAAGGAGTTTTTGCTCGTCCATCCTGCCGGAGCCGTTCGATTCGCTCGAGCCGCTTTGTTGCACTTGGCTGCCTTTGGCCTTTTGTTTGTGCATCTCCTCGCTCCCGCGGGCCCACGGGGGAGAGAGACCCTGCCACCCGGGGATGCTCGCGGAATACGCGATTCAACGCCGAGCTTTGTGATCGCTTTATAATGGATCGCGGACGCGGAGTCGAAGGCTCTTGCATTAACGCATGTGGGATAATAAAACTTGTCCTTTTGGTCGGGGAAAGCCTATCTCTACTATTTGCTTTTAACGCCGCTCACTCGTCGTATCTCATCGCGCTCCGCAGGTACACAATGTGGCTGCCAGAGGCATTCTATACATATATTTTTTCTTTCTTTACGTTTCGTCCAGATATATATTTTTGGATACTTAAAGACATGAAAAATCGACATTTTTATGAAAGTGTAATTTTAGCTTCAAAAAATGCGGATATCATTGAAATTCACAATGAATTTCTTAATCGTATACCGATAATATTGAACATTGAGCAAATATAATTCCCACAGAATTTTTAAACTAGTTAACTCCTAATGGATTACTTCAACGTAAATTAAAATTAAAAAAATGGCGCAATTATCGTGTTGCTGTAAATTTTAAATTGAAATAATAGTTTTAAAATAAAGTAATGGTGGTAAAAAATTATTTTCTGGAAATTTTAATACTGTTTTGCAAAACTTGAAGACTCGGAAATTCAACTTGAATTAGAATGGGCGTCGAGTAAAATTGTAGATGTTTCCAGATACTTTAGATATTTCATGTAATTTTAAGGTAAATATAAACTCTATTTAAGTAAATAATATTTTAAGGCCAAGAACTGACAAAAATTGCTCAATTTCAATTTTATCAAGAGATTTTGGCCAAAAATTCTCCGAAATTTTTTTTCACTGTAGAATTACTATCAAAAACGATAAATTTTCGAGTCTAATACGACTTTATTCGTTGATATACGTACACTTTTATTAGCGTCGGCTATTAATTTAACTTTAAATGTAGTCGTATCTTCACGATAATGATAAAAACGTATCAGGGAGGAAGTGCAATAAACCTATGAAAATAATATCGACGCCTTCCAGCTGCGTGGATCTATCTTAGAAGTTTGTTTACGAACGGCTCTATCTCGGTGGTAATTCCGTAAAGTTCTATCTTAAGTCGATTTCATTATGGTTCTATCTCGCAGCATCATTTCCGCGAGCTTTTATCTCGCAGTATTGTTTTCCTAAAGTTCTATTCCGTATTGTCAAGGAGGAAAAGTGAGATATTAGCACCGAGATAGAACACTTCGCGAACAACAAACTTTTCAGATAGATACTTTTGGTTATGCGAAGCGCAAGTGTTTTATTTTTTTAATAAAAATGCAATAAACAATGCGATTGTTGAAGAGTGAAATTGAATTGTGGGTTTAGAAAGTAAGCTTCATAAAATTTTTCTATCACTAGTAAAATCCTTCAATAGTTCTCTTTACGCTGTTTTTTTCTAACCAGTTCTTTTAAATAAGACATTATGATTTTCTAGTTAAAATAATATCGCAGCTATATTTCATTTTTCAACAAATTTAATTAATAAAAACTACACTTAAAAAGGTTTAATACAATACTTATTTTATTAAATTGTTTAATGGGTAACTCAAATCTTTAAGAATTGATCTTTGGCGTCAAAAGAAAATGCGTTCCTAAATTTTTCGATCAATTACATTCATGAATAACTTAAATGCTCTAAACAAAAACGATTACTTTTTCCTTTCTTGACTGTTTATTCCGTGTTTATTTTTGAGGTTAGAAAATTTGAATTTCAGCGCCAATCGCGGAATATACGCACGAACCAATCAAGTTCAAGTTATCGAGGCTTCACAACATCCGGTCATCACTTTTTTAAGAGAAAAGATTTTTCCACACTTATTTAAAAGAAATATGCGTTAAATTTTTACTAACAACTTGTTTTTTGAACGATTATATGATTAATGATCAAAAAAAGTATTGGTTTCTTTTCAATAGTCATTGTTCCTTGTTGGAATTTAGTTCACCAGTTTCTCACAGTATCGCGTTCAAGTTGACTAGGTTTTCGTAGACTTTAGTATTTTGATTATATAACGACCGATTCAATATGTAAATATTCGACTAATTTTGAAAATTTGCAGAAAAAGCTTCGTCGTAAGTGGCGAACACTATAATTAGCCCGAGGTGTATTTCCCGCCGGGTCATTTTTATCCTCGACTCGTTTAAGTTAAGTAAGCAGATATAATGCACGAGATGAGGTACGAGGTATAATGAAATAAGTTAGGCAATACCCACACCGTATTTGTGAGGCCTTAGCAAGTGCGGAAAAATCTATTTTCTCACAGGTGAGTAACTTGTTTCTTTGGCGCAGATACGTCTAATGCTCCGAGCGCACAGCCTTTCAGCGATAATTTTTCAGCCGAACTTTTTTTTTTTACGACACCGAGGAAATTATGCGTTCTCGCATTTCCAACACGATTGTTAAGAGCTGACTTTTTAAAAATGACCGGATTCCTCTCGATAATAGACGGACTAATTCCTCGAAAGTCAAAATGTCAGTGCGTAAAAGATTAGCATCGCTCTGTTAAATACCAGAAGTCATAATTGCGATAATTGGAGGCACGAACTGTACTGTGCGTTATTATACACTGTTTCCGAGGAATTCATGCACAAATGGCCTGTTCTCATTAAGGAACGCAGTAAAATCCTTATTAAATCGGCTCACTTTCTTACTACGGTACTTTATTAAGTTTATAAACGTAATTCATTATATTGGAAATAATAGTGCGTGTTAAACGCACGCGTCTGACTACAGCCAACCTTTTTCTACTTTGGCGTGAGAAACATTTTTACGCTTCTTTGTTTCAATGCGCAAAACACTCAGCATTGTAACTTTAATAAAACCTGTTGCACTGGGCTCAAATTTTCCCTTTCGCTATTATATAAAATAGCGATTGTTATTAAACGTAAAAAAGAATACATATAATGTATGTAGCAGAATAAAAGATGCATAACAAGAAATACGTAAAACAGCATTTTATTTTATTTTTTTTTTTTTCGTTTACTGAGAGAAACTATCTTGTGAAAATTACGATGCGATATGAGATCAACTTAAAATTACACTTTCATAAAAATGTCGATTTTTTATGTCTTTAAGTATCCAAAAACTTCATCTATAAACTACCATGAAATTGTCAATGAGCAAATTTCTTTGTTCATCAATTTCGATTTTTAGCATTGAAATCTTTTTGACTTTTTTAAAACCAATTTCCAAAATAGCACCTTTTCCCCTCGCAATCGTCGCGCGTAGAAAGAAAGTAAGCGATCGAAAGCAATTTAAATTTTTAAGCAGGAAGAAATTTGCCGGCGCGCATAACTCGCACGGGGCAGCTCCAAACCATAGGCTAGGAAACTGGACTTCCTAGTGCTTATCCAATGGCCGCTGAGGATCGTAACTTCCAGGAAGCTGAAAAATCTTAACTCACGTAACTCGTCCTCCGGATGTCGTTGGACGCGCGCCGCCTCGAGGTCGGGGCCTGCCCACGCGCTCGGCGTAGCGCCCCATTAGACTCGGCCGGGTCCGGTTTAATTGCGGCCCCAGTCCGACCCCTCGTTATAACGCTCGTTACGCCCGGGCGGCTTGTTAGAGGCACGAGGCGCCGCGCAAAAATCGCCGAAAGCCGCGAAGGTGTCGAGGAGGGAGTACGGACCACCGCCGATCGCTATAATGACACAAGGCTGTGCGCTTTTCTGCGGACAGTTCGTGCGCTCAGAGAACCGTTCGTTTTCGAGCGACGGTGAAATTGAATTTTTTATTTTGCACTCTAAACACGCCGATTGTCGGTTGGGTGCACTTTCTAAGCGCGGCATGGTAATAGCGATCGAGATCGGTGTTTACCGGTCGCTGGCGGATAGTTTAATGGCCTTGGGAAATTTAGGTGAAACTTCGGAAACGACGTTGGGGTGAAAAGTGAATTCGGCTGTAGTGTGCTGTTTCGTTTTGAATATATTTATAAATATCGAATTCTCTGGTGATTTTGAGCAATGGAATTATTGTTTATAGCCAAAATAAAATTGATTTCTTTATGGTTTCAATTTTCTGTAACATCGCAATTAGTTTCTAAAATTTAATTAGTAGAAATGTCACTAATCATAGTTTTCCTACTATTATAATTGACTGAAGATATAGTGAATAGGAATTTTACTAATTTTAATCAGAAAAAAAACGAATTATTTAAATTCCGCCCGCTGCCTTTATTCCGAAGAAGCATTATACGGACGACAAAAGAATCAGTAGTAACAGACGGGCAGTGTAGCGGCGCATCATTAAATTGTGTCTATTATTTTTTAATATTAAATAAAAGCTAATTAAAAAAATGAGATCGGATCAGAAAAACAGGAATTATTTAAATTCCGGCCGCTGCCTTTATTCCCAAGAAGCATTAGACGGACGACAAAAGAATCAGTAGTAACAGACGGGCAGTGTAGCGGCGCATCATTAAATTGTGTCTATTATTTTTTAATATTCTACCTGACGCACTAAATAGAATTATTCATGAAAAAGCAAATAACGATGAAATAGTTAATAACAAAATAAGAGCTAATTAAAAAAATGAAATCGCATCAGAAAAAAGGAATCATTTAAATTCCGTCCACACATTTCTTCTTCTAACACTATAGTTACACATCTTCTTCAAACACTATAATTAACCTCCATACGACCTTGAAGTTAGTTTATCCAAGGTCAAATCAAATAATTATCTTTGCAATGTATCTTCATCTAACATTTGTTTCAAAGTTGTCATCTTCTTCCAGAAAAATATTTTCTTCGTTCATACTGAAAGTTTCGTAAGTAGTGCGATAATTGTCTTTGTGTTTGTTCTATCTGTTGCAGGTGCATCTCATCGCGAACTCATCTATAATTCCGCATCATCATCTTCGTATCATCAAGAAGTTTCCAGTGAAGAATGGACCCCGCGCCACACCTCGCACTAGTAACGGCTTAGAACTGATAAATTGGATCAAAGGTGCGATCAGTAAAATCTCAATAATTAATCGAAGCGCGAATCTGAAAAGGCAGACAATAATGCTTCTCTCTCTCTCTCTCTCTCTCGCTGAAGAAAATAAGCAGCTGCAGAGCGCGTCCCGATAAATGTCGGCAGATAGAGCATACAGTTAGGGCCATTGGCGCAGCTCTCGGCGTACCCTTTACCGAAAAACTCGGGTGCCCCTGGCCGCGCAGTTGTTTGCGCATTCGCCGAGCGCCACCTATCGGCCCCCATCTTAATTGCCCGATACGGCGCGAGCGTTATCTGCGCTCGCGCGGCGAGATAGCGGCTCCGGGAGGAATCCGGAGTAGCGCGCTCGGCGAAGGAGGGGAAAAGAGTGAAATCATTCCGGAAGAGGCGTGTGCGTGAGCTCCGGGGAAAAGAGCGCGGGAATGCGAACACCGTTAGCCCTTTGCGAGCTCCAGCGCAATTCGTTTAGGGGCTTTATGTATCCCCGGCGAGCGCATATTTCGCCGCTCGCGCCGGAGTTCCTCGATCGAATTAAGATACGGTGGACCGAGGGGAGGGGAGGGGGGCGTACTCTCGAGGCCTCCCTAACGAAGGATTATTATTCGTCTTTTGAGCGCGAGCGCGAGGCCTTTACAGTTAGGCGCCCGAGCATGCGTGAGGGTGGCTTTTTTACGGGGCCGGCTGAGGTGCATCATCCGCGCGCGGAACACGCGTCGCCGCGGTAATTTCATTTTAGCGCCGTGACAACTTGATGAACGCCCGTGTACTCGACTGGCATAAGCACGGGATCGAGCTTTTTAAGTGCCGCGTTAAATTTCCTGCTAGTTGAATTATTTATTTCGACGCCGTTATCGGGGCTGCGCTTGTGCCTGGCCATTTAATCTGAGCTGCTTTCGCGAATTTTGACGCGCTGCCTTTACAATTAGTACAAGTGGTAAACGATCTCTTCAAGTATTTAATATGTTAATGTTATCGTAATTTCAAATTAACCGTAATATACGTTGATTATTCATAACATAATTTCTCTTTTATGTACATTCTTATCTCAAAGTGTAACAAGCAAATTAAATTCCATATGATTCAAATCTGAGGAATAATTTAAATTTGTTTATTCAGAAAATATGAGAATTTAACCTTCATTTAGCTTCATTGAGTGCGGATAAATAGTAACATTCCATATAAGAGAAAAGTCTAGTAAAAATTACTCTCAATCTCTGCATTACAAAATAGTATAGTAATTTTTACTAGACTTTTATTGAAGAAGTCGAGATTGACTGAAGAAGTTTAATAATTAACGAATAAATGAAGTTTTATTGAAGAAGTCGAGATTGACTGAAGAAGTTTAATAATCACCGAATAAATGAAGTTTAATAATTAACGAATAAATGAAATTTTATTGAAGAAATCGAGATCGATCGAAGAAGTTTAATAATTAACGAATAAATGAAGTTTTATTGAAGAAATCGTTGGCCAAGTTTGAAAATTGAAGGAATCAGAATGGTCGTGGAGTATTTTGACGAAATTTTTGATCCAGCACTCTTGTTGGCCGCCGTGCTCTTTGCAAGTAGGCAAACGAGTGAAGAAGCTGAACGCGCGATCGAAGCTTAGGAGCGAGTAAAAGACAAAGGTTCGGCGGCGGCGCCTCTCGCAGCGATGCTGACGAAAAGGGCCCGACATGGATCCCTGCGTGTAAACACGCTCTATAAATGCATTTGGTTGGAGGCGGAGGTAGAGTCCGACCAGCGGCGCTCTCCAGTCCTATCGGCCGGGGCCCGTGTCCCCTGCGCTCTCGACTCAGATTTATTATCCCGGGGGACGTAGGCCGCGCGGGGGGATCGCCCACCAGGCCGCTCGACTTCCCACGCATCGCTCATACGCCGATACCTACTTAGCCGGCGCGTAGGTTCGGAGGGAGAGAGAGAGCGAGCTTAGGCAAACCGAACTGCCGGGGCGACCACGTAAGCGTCCGTCCGTCCTTCCTTCCTCGGCCGAGCGCTTCCTTCCTTATTTCTGCGATCGTGCGCTGGCGCTCTTAAGGGCTATTATAAGGAGAGACCCGGCGATCCCTGTAAACGAGCAATTTTTAGGCGCCTCCGTATATCCTTTATCGCTCCGGGTATCCACTTAGGCTGGGCGTAAGGCGCCTGCGCGCGCTGATATATTACAAAATATTTTATCGCTTATTGTTATTTACTTTTTCCTTCTTTCTTCTTTCCTTTCCTACACGGAGAGAAATGTTGTAGTAAGAATACTATGCAGCGGGGCATACTCGTCTTATGACGATTTTTACGAGAAAATATAGAAAACATTACTATGTAGTGATAATAAAAATTAATACTATTATGCGTAATAGTAAAAATTAGGCAGACTGCATTTAGTGAAAGAATTACTATTCTGTATTGTATGTTGTATTTGAATTACAGTAATATTTCTAGAGAAAAAATTACCATTCCGTGTTATAAATTATACTAGAATTCTAGTAATATTTACTAGAACTGCATAAAAACTGATAAATAATTTATCGGATTTTATAAAATTTGCAAATTTTTATAATATTTTATAAGATAGTTTCCACGGGGTATATTAGTAGTGAAAACCATTCTGTATTATAAATTTTACTAGAATTATTAGTCTATATTACTAGTGAAAAAATTACCATTCAGTATTACAAATTTTACTAGAATTCTAATACATATGTATGGAAATTCTAGTACATATTACTAGTGAAAGAAAAATAGTAGAAAAAAAAAATTTCTCGATTATTTCTTTGTAGAAATCCAAGAGTGGCAATTCGCTGTGATAAATAAAATAGAATAAACTAGGATCGAAAGTTTAGTGCGAGTTTTCATAAGGAATAAAATAAAAAATGTGGATTATTTTAATGAAGACTGATTGTACGAAATCATTTATTAATTTACTTGCTGCACACTTTGAGAAAAATATTAATTTTCTTTGCTTATTTAAATAACAGTGTTATGTAAGAAAAATAAGTAAGACAAATAATAACGATAGGCATTTAACAAACATCAAATTTATAGTCCGAGTTCAATGGAAATATATTTTATTTCTGCGGATAAATAGTCAACTCATTTAGGCGATAGGGATAGAGCAATTTATTTTATTAATAGGTACTCTTTAAAATCGTTGAATTCATTTAAAAAATGTTTCTTATAATTTAAATAATTTATTACATTCTTTGCTCTAATGCGAAATGCGATTATTACTTGTACTTCGGAAAAATAATAATCGAGAAAATGTATTTTTTTTTATTAAAAATTATAGTGCAGTTAAGAAAAAGTTACAAATTATTTTAAGCGTATTCGCAATGCTTTTATTGTAGAAGCCTATTAATATGGTCGAAAACGAATTAGCTACAACTAATTAATTAGAACACACGGTCAGTGTAAGACACACCAATAAATTATGCACCAACAAATAATTAAAGTCTTGACATAAATAGCCAATAACAAAATAACTAATAATTAAAAAAAGTAAATTGCATAATAATAAATGGAATTATTTAAATTCCATCCGCAGCAGTTATTCTGAACGAGTATTATAAGTACCATAAGAGAATCAGTAGTAACAGACGAACAGTTCCAGATTTAAATAAAATTAAATAAAATTGTGCATTAAGAAACATTTAAAATAATGAAATAAATAGTTAATAATAAAATAAGAACCAATTAAAAAATGAATTTCATCAGAAAGAAAAGGAATTATTTAAATCCCGTCCGCTGCCTTTATTCCAAAGTAGCATTATACGGACGACAACAGAATCAGTAGTAACAGACGGGCAGTGTAGCGGCGCGCCATTAAATTGAGTCCACTATTTTTTAATATTAAATAAAAGCTAATTAAAAAATGAAATCGCATCAGAAAAAAAAGGAATTATTTAAGTTCCGTCCGCAGCTTTTATTCCGAAGTAGCATTATACGGACGACAACAGAATCAGTAGTAACAGACGGGCAGTGTAGCGGCGCGCCATTAAATTGAGTCCACTATTTTTTAATATTAAATAAAAGCTAATTAAAAAAATGAAATCGCATCAGAAAAAAAAGGAATTATTTAAGTTCCGTCCGCAGCTTTTATTCCGAAGTAGCATTATACGGACGACAACAGAATCAGTAGTAACAGACAGACAGTGTAGCGGCGCAACATTAAATTGTTTCAATTATTTTTAGAATTTTACCTGACGAACTAAATAAAATTTTTTTATGAAAAAAAAAACAAATAACGATGCGAAATAGTTGATAACAAAATAAGAGCTAATTAAAAAAATAAAATCGCATAAAAAAGGAATTATTTAAATTCCGTCCGCAGCCTTTATTCCGTAGAAGCATTATACGGACGACAAAAGAATCAGTAGTAACAGACGGGCAGTGTAGCGGCAGGCGCCGCAGAAGAGCCCTGGCGTGTATTGAATTCGCTTTAACGGGCCGATATAACAGCGATAAAAGCCCGCGCTGCGTGTGGCGGGTCTCCGCGCTGCCATTGAAAAATATCTTTATTATCTCGCGGCTTCGCGATCCGAGGAGCCGAGCTTACGAGCCTCTCGTTCGACGAGCTGTGAAATGCGCGTGCGCGGGAAAAAAAATCGCCGGCCGTTCATAAATCGACGCATGCGCGCGCGCCTCTTCGAATAATAGTTCGTTACGCGCACGGGGCGCAGGTGAAAATGCGACGCGGCCGTTTTCGAGCGGCGAAGGTGGCAGGCGGCACGCTATTAAGAGGGACTTTTTATGTCGCCTGTAAATTTAATTAACGTTTTTACCGGCGAAACCGCTCCGCGAGTTTATTTTATCTTCGGATATTCCTGCTTCGCATTGAGATTACTGCCCCTTTTTTGCCGCCGGCAATGATATTTATAGAAGATCGGAATTTATGGCAAACATTTGTTTTGGAGTAGCGCGAGGAGCCAAGGAAAGTTTACAAAGCTACCTTTACTAATAACGACGTACATATAAGGCACTTTTATAACTTATTCGCTATGCTAAAACCACTTTGGTTTACTCTGGTGGCTGTGATTTCGAAAATGTAGGTAAGGTAGTGGTAATTAAACCAATAAGTGATAAATGCAATAAACATTATTCTTTACTCTATTTTCTCAAAGGATAACGAACACTTTAGAACCTAAAAAAACGAAATAATGATTTTAAAATTCTTAACAAATTTTAAGTGAAATTTTAAACTATATTTCTTTCTGTTCCTATTGGAGCGGTCCAATTTCTACTTGGTCTTTCATTATTGCTGTTGTTCAATTGGATTGTGCACTGACGTAACATTAGGTTGATTGAATTGAAGTTACTTACCATTTTGTTTGAGATAATCTTGATTATCGTCAGTGCCAAAAAAAAGTGAATTAACTCACATAAAAGTTCGTAAGGGCAGAATAAACAAATTAATTTATTTGTTTTCATTAATTTTTAAAAATTACTGAATTACTGGTGAGAATAATGTGATTATAATACAGAAATATAATTTATTTTTGTAACGACTGGCAAAACGTAGCATTTAATTTCTTTTTTTTTTAAATCTTTTTCTTAGGGTTCGAGGTGTTTCTTAATCATTAACAAATAACTTATTATAAAAAATAGCATTAAAATATGTCACTCCTATGTTACGAATGCACGTGACGAATAAATAGTACAAAACTGCGTGAAACGATGTCGTTGCAATTGAAATTAGAAAAACGTAATTAGGTACACACAACGTTTAATGAGAAATACCTTGAAACGAATTCTGCGTGTCTGAGATTACTAAAATCTGCATAAAAGTTTCCGAGCAGATAAAATAATTCAAGCCGCCGGTGTCATTTACAACTAGACGTTTAATTATTACCGCGACTGCGAGCGCGCGCAGTTGTTTATCCAAATAATTTGCGAGTTAAGGCAGTGCATTTCGCAGTGGTCCGCAAAAAAAAAAAAAAAAAAAAAAAAAGAGGAAGAGAGTCCAGGGAGAGAAGCCATTTCTGAATAATACGGTGTTTTAAGGCTGGCAAGTGGCGGCGACTGCGGCAGCGCCGCGCTTAAATCAAGGCGACGGTGCGCTGGTGATCGTTCTCACGCAGCGAGCGCAAACGAAAGGACACCGCGTGTTCTTGAATCCTTGATGCGGTAAGTTTAAGGCCGTGTTCAGCGCGAGAGCAAAAGCCATTTATCGGGCGCTGTATATCAGGGACATAAGCGTAATGTACCTCATCACTCCTTCAGAATTGTTTGCACTTTGTCTCGAAATGCTCTTTAAGAGCTTATTGGAAATCTAGCAACTTTGTATCCTTCTTTGAACCAGAAATACACGTAAGATTGCGTACTTTCATTTGGTAAACACTTTTTTTTTCTACAAATTTATTTCGTTGATTTAACAGTAGTAATTGCAATGAATTATACTGAACCACTTAACATTGATGAAACCTTGGTTTTATATTATTTGAAAAGACTTTTAAGAAACTTTAGGTTTTTCGTGTGTACATATTACGCATGTTTACATAGTCTGATTAATTTCTGGTAAAAGTTTTGATGATTGGTTAACACTTACTTAAAATTCTGATCAGAAACTTATACTTTCATTAATTTCTGGTAAAAGTTTTGGTGATTTGTTAACACTTACTTAACATTTTGATCAGAAACTTATACTTTCGTTAATTTCTGGTAAAAGCTTTGGTGATTGGTTAACACTTAGTTAAAATTCTGATCAGAAATTTATAGTTTCGTTGATTTAACAGTAGTAATTGCAATTAATTATAACGAACCACTTAACATTGATGAAACCTTGGTTTTATGTTATTAGAAAAGACTTAAGAAACTTTAGGTTTTTCGTATGTACATATTACGCATGTTTACATAGTCTGATTAATTTCTGGTAAAAATTTTGTTGATTGGTTAACACTTATTTAAATTCTGATCCGAAACTTATACTTAATTAAAATCATATGAATTATAGTAAAACACTTCGATTTTTCTTTGCGAGAAGGGGTCCTGAAAAAGGGCCATAACAACTCATCAAAGCGCATCTTGAATTCGCCGCAAATTACGAATAGCAGTTTTAATCGCTCGGCTCGAAGCCCCGTAAAGCCCGAGACGCAGCGATAATTCAAAAATATCACTCGAAGCAGTCGAAGCGAAGGTGGCCAACGGCTCGCCAGGAGCGCTCCGATAAAAGCCGGTCGCATGGGCGGCGATGTACACCGTCACTTTTGCCTTTTTCCCTTCTCCCTTTCTCGCGGCCAGTGCCACACAGCCGGATAAAAAGTACAAAGCGAGGAAAAAAAAGGAGGATTTTCCTTTCGCTGAGACGCTCGCAGCAAGTGCAAATACCTCTGTCTCGAACCCATAACTTAGACGAGTAACTACGCCCATGCACTAGAGGAACGAGAAGAGAAAGAGAAAGAGAGAATCGCCCGGTACGAGAGGCTGCGATCGCTTTGCGCTCTACGGGGCGAGAAAAAAATGAAAGAAGCTGCCGGTGCCTCGCTATAGGCGAGCGCGCAGGAAAAGCTCGTCGCGCGGTAGCGAGGCGAGGGCGCCGAGCGTTAATTAAAATGTCTATGCAAATCCTTCTAATTGAAGCATCCGCGCCTATAAATTCCGACGGGAGCGTAATTATTGCCCAATAAACATTCGCGCGAAAGGGAAAGAGAGGGGGGGGGGGTCTTCTGTTGCGACACCGGGCCTCGCTCCTTATTTCCTTTTGCGCGGACAGCCGCGAGCCATATGGAGGAGAAAATTCAAATCCTTCGATTGAGTCTGGATAAAAAGGTTGGTAAGTTACTGGGAGACAGTTTAGAGAGCGACTGGGACAGACGAATTTATAGCAGCGCTTGCGTAAGTTTAATTTATTATTTACGGCTACGAGAGTCGGGAATTCAATGCAAGAAAGTGGAGGCTATTTTATTGGAAATCTAAAATTCATATGAATATTTCTCGCCGCTATAAACTTGGACACTTTAAAATAACTCAGTGCTTTTTAACGTTTATTTTTAAATCAATCGCCACGAAGAATTTGCAAGGCTTTTGTTCGTAATAAAAAGCTTTAGGCTTTTGCAAGTTTCTGAAATTCTTCAAAGAGATTCGTGTTCTCTAAATACAAATAAGTGAAATTCACATCAAATAAGTGGATATATACACTTATTTACAAAGTGATAAGTCCTTCACACGTCGAATAAGTAAACGGCTTATCACGTAGAATAAGTGTATATTCACTTATTCGATGTGAATTTCACTTGTTCATTTTTAGAGAGTGCGAATGACATTTTCAAATTTGTAAAAAAAAATATAAAACCTCCAACGTTTTACTAAAATTAATGTTTTTTTTTTTTTTTAATAAAATTGTCTTGAATACTTGTATGACGTGGTAAAACTTTCGTTGATATTAATGTAGTAAAAATCTTTCACACATTTAGCATGGAACGGCTTTTCATGTATTAAATGGCACTATTCACATTTTCCAAGTGAATTTCACATCTTCAGATTTACACGGTGGTATATTACTTTTAATCAATAATAAAACAAAATTTTCTTTAAGTGGCGCTTCTTAGTACTATTACTAATTTTTACTAATTTTTTTATTTCCTATTACAAACGTTTAGAAATACTCCCAATGATTGTTAATACCACAATGTTTAGAAGAACAACCGTTAGATCGGAATTGAAAATTATTAAGTTACATTTATAAGCAGATTACCGAATAAACAATATTTTAGATTTTATCATTTTTATTTATTTAGCTCTATCAAAGCTATTAACCATTAAATTACTTTCGAGTAAGACAGAACGAGTTTTATTTCTTTTAATTAATAGTACGCGACCTTCTGTGTATCTGTACTTAACTTACAAGTACCTGTAAATGTATGCGGCCGCTATGTTTTGACTTGTTTAGTTGCGATAGTACCACCTTAATTAATTCACTAAAGCTGCGCAAGTGGACAAGGCTTTATTTATTCGACGCGTTGGTCTGAGTTCCTGAACTGCAACTGGATATACTTTGCTTATACTAAAAATCATTATGACTAAATTGGCCTTTTAATAACATGTTAATGGCTGCTTTGTAAGACATGAATTTGTATTCGGGCGATCTAGAAAAGCAGCGAAGAAACGTTGGTGTTCTGATTAGAGGAGCGCTAATGACGAGGGAAAGGAAAATAGGCACGAACTGCTTGTTAAGCTTCCTTCAGCGATCTTCGATGCAGTAACCGATAGTGGCCGCGACAGCGATGATCTTTTATTATGCTTCTTCGGTTAATTGTTTTACAATCGTTCTTGTATTGGATCAAATCAAATTATCGGAGAACAGTATCCTGATGTCCCGAGCTGATAAGCGTCCTTTCGAAGGTGAAATGATGCTTTATAATTTGAAATTGATGTGGCATTGCGGAACTGTACAAATTACCAAATGGAAAGGTCAACTTTTCATCGCATCGAGATGTTTATCTGCACTTCGATTCGCATTAAATATTTGTTGCAGAATTCAGACGATAAGGTCCTTAGCAGTTGCTGTCAGTTGTTAATTGATTTCTATAAAAAAAAAAATCTCAGCGTGATTTGGTCAGAGATTTTTTAGTAGGGGTATGATATTACTATCACAAAGTGTGGTCATTAATCACCTTTTAGAGTAATTACGATAGTTGGTGTAAATTATTACTACTATCACATCAATTTAATTTATTCGTCAGTTAAAAAATACATTACGTTCTTTCACGAGTAATTATTAGTTTATGTATTGTTTATGTTGTCATTAATTTAATTTATATAGTTTATAGTTTTTTTTATAAATATTTTGGTCCCTTGAATTTATATTAAATAAATAAATAATTTTTCACCTTTAACAATTTTTTGCACAATTCAGAATGAACGAAAGGAACAACATGACTAATTTTCTGAATCAACATCTGATTATGAAAGTAACTTTTTAAAAAGGAATGTCAGTTCATAATCATAATTTCAGGTAAAATAATACAGCTTCTAAAAATATAAAAAACAGACAACAAAATCAAAGCAATAAGAATATACAACATGTTGCCAAATGATCTCAAAGAATTACACATAAGTAAAAAAGAGCCTCCAACAATAAATTAAAGGAATATAAATATTTAAAAAATAATAAATCAAAGATATATAAATAATTTATGGGTAAACTAGACAAAAACTGGGCTATTAATAATAAATTTTATCTAAATAAAGACTTGATCCCATTAGTTATAATAGATGATTCAAGTTTTTTATAATAAGAAGTAATTGTTATTACTTCGAAATTTATATGACTTTTATTGTATTTTAGTTTTTGGTTAGTTTCAAGCTAAATAAGCATGACCAAGAGTCTTGACGTGCTTCTTTAAAACTCCAGATCAGCGATACAGGAAATTGTATTTTCCTATGCTGGAGTGAATTTTGTAAATACTTTGTTATACCTGTACTCTGGAGATAAATAAATAATAAAATAATAATCGCACTAAATTTTCAACATATTCACAGTGAGAATTAAACAGCGAGAATTAAAGTGAGCATAAGAAGAATAAATCAAGTGGAAACAGCCTTCAGTTTAAAATTATTATCCGAGAGCAAGAATAAAAGTAAATCAAACCGATCGAAAGTGAAACGATTTTCTGCCATTGAGAAGCCCACACGTGGGGGAATATTTCGGTCACTTCCATTTTAGGACTGCTACTCTGCCCCGAGCTAAAACAAAGCGATCCAGTGCCTGATTCAAAGCGAGTCATCGCGTCATCGGGTCAGCGTCAGAAAGTCATTCAGAGACTTGGCCGAGCGACACGACGACGGCCTCCTCCAAACTCTCGATTTCAAGAGCACGCGCGCGCGGCACGAGGAGCGTATCCTTTGTTGCCCGCTCACCCACACGCGGCGATCCTCCTTTCCCTCGGATCCGCGGCCGCTAAATTGCGCTCCTTCTCGTTTTCGCACGCGGCGCAAGGTGAGTCAGGCGCCGGCCTTCCCAGGTGGAAACATTTTATAGATAATTTATAAATAATTTATATAATGGACTTTATACAATGTTTATAATGAAATGGTTCATAAAATTTATATTTAAATTTTATAAATGGTATGACCACTTATATACTATACAAAAACTCTATCTCTTAAAAAAGTGATGACCGGATGTTGCGAAGCCTCGAAAACGTGAATTTGATTGGTTCGTACGTATATTCCGGAATGGCGCGGAAATTCAAAATTTCTATCCTCAAAAATGAGCCCGGAATAAACAGTAAAGAAAGGAACTTGAGCGCGCTCAATTTTGCACGGATCTTAAAAAAGTAATGGTTTTTGTTTTGAAGCATTTAAGTAATTCATGAATGTAATTGGTCGAAAAAATTAGGAACGCATTTTCTTTTGACGCTAAAGTTCAATTCTTAAAGATTTGAGTTTTCCATTAAACAATTTAATGAAATAAGTATTGTATTAAACCTTTTTAAGTGTAGTTTTTATTAACTAAATTTGTTGAAAAATAAATATCGCTACGATATTATTTTAACTAGAAAATCATCATGAGTGCAATTGGTCGAAAAATTTATAGAGGTTTTATCAAGTTTTTATTTAGTAAATAAGTATTCAAATCACTTATAAAATTTAGATAAAATATTTATAGAACCATTTCATTATAAAAATTTTATAAATTCCACCATATCTTGTATATCTTATACATTTTCGTTTATAAGGACTTATAGTCCGTTTAATTTCTTAAATAAATAAATAAATAAATATGAAAATTGTATAAATTATTTATGAAATTTTTCCCCTGCCCTTCCCTTGGCCGCGCCGAAACCCACAAATAGCCCGGCGAAAATACGGCCGCGAACAAAGCGCCGCGCTGCGCTCACTTTCACTCGATCGCTCGGTTTATACCGAGCGCGCCAAGTTCCGCGGAAACTAATGGTCCGCGTTAATTGCGCCGATGCGCGCGCGCGCGCGCGCGTGGGTGGGACGCTTGACCCCCGGCGTGGCTCCTAATGGCGCTTGGCGCTCGTTAAAATGCACTGATGCTGGAAATTAGCGCGCACTTTGTTCCCCACGCCCGCTCGGGCTTTCTATATCGAGCTTGAACGGCCGACTTGTTATTTTGACTAACGCGCTGGTCATTGTGGAATAACTTTTTTTTCGTCACGGTTCATTGACTTTTATCGACTTTTAAAGAGGTCTTTCACTTTTTGTCTTTAAACACTGACTTAAGGAAAATAAAGAAATTTAAATTATTACTGTTTCATGTGAATTTGTTCACAATAAGTTGGAATTAAAAAGGATAAGGAGCTTCTGCACAGTAGACTAATTTTAATCAGGTTAAAAATGTTAAGAAAGATTATTTGAATAATCTGAAGATGCACTCTTTTATGGTTCAGTAACTCGATTACCAGCTATTGCCAAATCATTTCTGACTGACAAGTAGATATGACTTGGTATTATCGAAGTGATCCACCTCATTTAACATCTTTAAGATTTACACGATAAACTGAAATTTCAAGTGATTAAAATTCTTTTGAATATCCAGCCATTATAGATTTAATAACTGTAATTGAAATTTAAAATTAGAAGTAATTCCAAGAGCTGTTTGTGCCAAGTGAAATTATTAAGATGGATAGATCATAAGAGAGATAAAAAGCTGCTTATAACACTCACAACTGATTAGATCATCTCAAGTGCAATATTATTATTCGTAATCCTTCGTAGGATCAGTTACACCCGTAACTATTGGACCGATAAGTCTAAGTTTATTAATTTCCATTTATTAACACATTTATAACTTAATTGAAAGACATACTTCAAATTATAATTTGAAATATCTGTGATATGAAGAATCTAATTGTTTTGTAAATTTTTTTTAAATAAATACCTTTTGGTCTTGCTTAGTATTAATTATAGAACTATGCAACTGTCCAGGGTTGAATTTGTTTAATCTTCATTGGTAGAGAAGAGCTTCACTATTTCATGGTTAGTGGAACATCTCAGTAGTTTTCACTAACTCAACTTTAGTCAGTATTATCTTAGATTGACAAGTTTGATTCGAAGATAATGTGGGCTTTAGAATTGCAGTTGACCAAATTGTCTGATATTTACAATTTTTAGAGTCCAACTGATCAAATATTCTGGTATTCTGGAAGTTTAATCAGAATACAATCTAAAGCTTAAAGCTTATCTAGAGATTCTAGCTTCACCTGACCAGATTGTTTACTACTCTGGACGTTTAATCAGAAAATAGTCAGAAGATTAGAGCTCTATCTGACCAGATAGTTAAACCAGTAGTTAGATCTGTTCTGTCAGTTTATTCATTTATTTTATTGCCAGAGTACAATGTATTACAATACATTACTCCTAATTAGAAGACATTTAGGGTTTTAGAGTGAAATTTTAATTGAAGATCTCTAACTACATAAAATAATTAATCTGGCCCGATAATCTCATATTCTAGAAGTCTAATCAGAACACAATCAGCACTTCGGTAGTTCTATCTGACTAAATAGTCTGAAAGTCTGGAAGCAATTTGTGGAAATTTCCACTAATTTCCAGAGATTTCCAACCACCGAAGACATCCGGCAGATTTATCTGATTTCGAGAAGATATCTTGATTTTTCCAGCTTTACAACTTATTTTTAATGTATACGAATTATTTTAAGATAAAATGTAGAATTACGTTTAAGAAATTATTCTTTCTTCCTGTGCGGTAAAAATTACGCTGCATTTAAATATTCTTTGATTCATTGTTTCTCTACGTTGTGTTGCGAAAAGAAGAAACTCTGTGAAACGTGCAAAGTAAATTATTCAAATAAGCAAGCGCAACGAGGTATTAGCCTTACCGGAAATTCTCACCATCATGCTTGCGCGTCTACTAATTTCTCATTCGATCTGCTCGCGTTCGAATTAACTAATTGTCGAATAATTTATCCTCTGTCCGTTTTTGAAATCCGCAGACCGTAACGCATTAATATCGCTCTCGATTGAACTTTCCATCGATTTCCGATTACGAAAGAATGGATTTAACAGTTGCATAAATTATTTATAAAAGATACTTACTCTCGAAAATTCTACTGGTCTTAATCTCGAAAAGCACTACTGCTTATTTATTTAAATTATATGATAAATATACGATATGCTGGAATACTAAAAGACAAGCATTTGTAGTAGTATCATCTATAGAAGCAGAATACGTGGCTCTTTTGGAAGTAGCTAAAGAGGCAAAATGGTTTAAAACAATTAGTAGAAAATATTAATATTAATGATAGAGCCCATTACAATATTCGAAGACAATGATGGTTACATTAGTATTACAAACCATCTTACCATGGAATGTTAGGACTGTATGTAATCTCCCAGAAAGTACTAGAAAAAAAGTCCGCAGCTAATATTTTATTACTTTTTCGATTTAATTTTTTTTTTATTTCGGAGGTTAAGAGGTACAGTTAAACCTTTATGACTGCTAAAGCTCACGTTTGGTCAGGGTTTAGAACTTTACAAAAAAGCTCACTGTACTTTTTTTATTGCATTCAGACAGCCAATTATTATCGGGAAATTCCCAAATACTAAAACAATATTGTACGTGTCCTACACTACCTATATGTTGACCTCTGTACTTCGTTTTTAGAATATGCTTTTAAATTCAGTATCATCGAGTCTATCGAGCTTTTTGGATCTCTCCTTCATTGTGCAAGGAAATAAATACCTATATTTAAAGATATTTTCTTGAGTATTTTTATTCCAACATAACCTTATTCCAACAACGGTTTTCTTATCTGAGTATGCTGTTGAGTGTGCCACTATAATTTGTGTTATCCTCTCTTAAATACTAAAAAAAAGTGTGATTGTGAAAGATCCTTTGAGCATGACTAAAAATGTGATTACGCCCATGTAATGCAATAATGATGCAATGATATGTGCGAAAAGCGATATGATGATGATGATGATATTGGAAAAATCGAATGACTATTGCATTGTAGCTGAATAAGCTTGCACATAAGGTCAGTAAAAACTATCTACCATTCTTTCCGTTTATATAGAAATAGAATAATTGTTTAAATTGCAGGCACTTACTTTGAACTACTTTGAAGAAACGTGTAGATATAAAATACCGTTAAATACTGTTATTACGGATACTATATATTTTATTAAGAGAGAAGGTTATACAGTTTATTTATTCGTCTTCACTTGCGTTTAAAATATTAAAACGTATTATAATTATCGTTCAAATTATTTATCTCTGTTCCGTATGGGGAATAAATGAAATTGCGTATCAATTTTTCCACCTTAAAAGACAACCTACGTTTCTTTCAAAACAAATTTTCTAGATTGTTAACCAACAAAATTTAGCGTTCCAAAAATGGCTTTAGCGAATTATTTATTTATGTCGTCAATGTGTTATAATGTACTACCTCCATCAAATCTATTGCAGTTCAATTACATCATACAAGTTATAAAAGACATCAAACCACATTATATTAGTATTATTTCGAATACTTCGCTAACTACGACCAAAGAAGAACAAGAGTATTTTTCTAACAAAATTACGCAAGAAGTACCAAGCATAAAACTTGATGTGCCATCTGCAAAAGCAACACCAAAGCCGATCTTTCAACCAGTATTTAATGTTTCTCGTCAAATTACCTTACATTTGTTTATACACAGTGGATGCTTTTATGACGATGGCGAAACGTTTTTCAACTTTTACGAAGAATATGCCTCAGATTTCAGCGACCTAAAATTTTAGTTGTGGATTTCACGGACAAATCCTGCGCAGATGATAAATACACATTTATTTTCAAATACGCCTGGTCGAAAAAAATTCTTGATTTCTCTTTGCTAAAAGTGCGACCCAAGCGAGAAACTCTACTTCTACATTTCAATCCCTTTTACGATGTTTTGAGCGTCAAATTATTTAACAAAGATTTACCTTTATTTCCTGAAAAACTAAGAGATGCTAATGGCCACGAATTAAAACTATCGTATTACAACGTACCACCGGCGATTGATGTTACGGAAAAAGAGGATGGTACGGTAATAATAAACGATGTATTCTATTTTGCAGCCATGAATGTTGTACTAAAAGCAATGAATATTGGTATAAAATTTGTCAAAGTCGAACCAACGGATGGCTTGTTTTCATCGCACGAGAAGCTGAGCTTAATTCACTTTAAAAAGGGTAATATAAATATGATGAGTATACCCATAGTACATAGATTTTCAGAAGAAAATCATCTTTTGTTTTTTTACATTTCACACAAGTGTTTGGAATTCGTTTCCATTGGACCAATCAGATCTTCACCTACTGTAGAACTACCATTAATGATTTTGGTTTTCACTTTCACTGTACCGCTTATATTTTTGATCGTAAAATGGGCCTTGGTCAAAATAAAACTTATTAAAGAGAAAATTGATATATTAAACATCATTAGAATTTCCTTCGGATCAGCTTCTGTACCTCCGCCACGATCTCTATTCAACAAAGTAATTTACACTTTTATTGCTACTTTGTCAATGATGTACGCGTCCGATTTCATTTCACAGTGCACAAAATTGCAAGTGAATCGCGACCTACTGAATTTTGAGACTTTTGAAGACATAGATACCTCTAACTTGCCCATAATTTCCATGACAAAGCTTGATGATGTGATTCAAAATGAATCAGACAAATACCTAAGAAACGTTTTATCAAAGTACAGACTGAGCTCTACGGAGTGCTATGAATATTTAAGAAATAATAAACCAGTCGTATGCTTGGCATCTCGAAGAATGATGTATTATTTTCTTAAAAAAAACAAAAGTATTCGTGACAGGTATAAGGTTTCAAAGAAGGTGTTGCTTTGTTTTAAATTAATGTACGTGTTTGAAAGAGCATCTCCTTATTTCGACAAATTTACAAAAATCTTGCAACGACTTGATGAAAGCGGTATTCCGATTTGGTTAAATAACAAAGATTATACTGATATTAATGGAGATCGAAAAATAGAGGAAAGCAATATGGAAACCAATATTTCATTGTCGAACATCTGGATAGTGTTGTGCGTTGGTTATTGCACTGCATTTACTAGTTTCTTAATAGAAATTGCCCTTAAAATAATTAATCAATGTATGCAAAAAAAAGGTAACTAGAAGGTAATTATTGCAATATCAATTGTATGTTAATTTGTAAATGTTTTAAATATTTAGTGATTTATAAATAAATATAAATAAATTTAAAGATTTCTTTAGCAGTGTTCGATTATTGGTTTATATAACTCAAAATTACTGATCCTTTTGTAGAAATTGTCTGTTTTTTTCCTGTAAGTGCTTAGGCAGATTCTAAGCCGATCTTGGACTTAAATTCTACCATATGACGCTGACGTCCTAACCATTCAGCTATCCTGCAACCTTAGAATAATCAAATGATTTTCACAATCATAACTTTCGTTGATTAAATATTCTAATAATATTTAAATGTTGTATATATAAATACATAATTCTTATAACTGATTTTTGAGTGAAACCATTTCCATTCTGTAAATCAATGAAAAAAATAACTGATTTTCCAATGAAAGCTGGTTTACTATAAAAATTAGTGAAAATTCAGTTGATATTTCAGTGGAAACTGGTTCACTAATAAAATTAATAAAAACAACAGCTTATTTTTAAATAAAAATTTCACTAGATGAAATTTAGAAAGTACTAATAAATTTGGTGTTTTATAAGAATATTATAATAATCTGTTAGCTTTTAATGTCAGAACCAATTAATATTCAGATGTGCACGGAAAATTAAAATGTCTACACTGATAGCTATTTATATAATATAAATAGTCCGTGGGATTATTAGGAGTATCGCCTTATTCCATTAGTCGTATAAGTCGTGGACCTGCACTGAGCTTTGAAAGTACGGAATTCGCGTAGTCATCTTTGCGACGTGCAAAATGATTTGCTATTTCCTGGGTCTCTTACTCCGTTTTTCCTTTCACCGATGCGATCACCCCGAGCCTCGTACATAACAGTAACAGTGTTTCTCGATGTCAAATTACCTTAATTGACTCAATCTATTAGTGATTATCTGATGTACGTTTGATGTACATTCATCACGAAACCACTATACTACTTTAGTTATATACATATACTACTAGATGATGGTCACAGTTTGCATTAATTCAATATTTCTTTGATGGATTCGACAATATTTTTAAATATGCTTTTATTGCTAATTGTACTAATTAGGCAATTTTTAGAGATGAGAATTATTGAATAACGTGTCGATATATGTGAAATTAGAGGATCTGATAAAGTAAAGTTTAGGATGAAATCAACTGATCTTTTCTACAAAATCTGTCGTACAAATCATAAAAGAGCGCCTTGAACAGCTCAAAGCAGCTCAAATTTAAAACCACTGACGCCATCACTCGGCCAAGGTGAAAATTGCTCACCAAACCGATTGAGTAAACGTTTCTACATAGATGCACCGCCCGTACATTGAAAGACTGATTTGATTATTTTTAATAAATATTAACTTCAAAAGTACTTGTTGAATATTGAAACTACAAGAATTTACTTGTAGTTGCATATTCAAAAACAACGGGAAATTATCGATTTATCCTCTGAACGTAAAATTTCTCACTATTTCTGAAGGAAACTGTGTTCTATGAAAAGTGTTAATTAATAAATTATTGTTATTATATAATTTATTAATGTTCGAACTGGTCAAGTGATTGTTGATGTAGTTGAGAATGCAGGATAGCAAAAAAACCAATAAAATCAATTCTTGTCTTCTCATTTTAATTTTAACAATTCAAGAAAGGATGAACATTCCATGAAATTGTTCTTGCAGCTAGAATTCATTTGAGACGAGCGACTACTGTTAGAAAATTTTTTTCTACCACACAATACATTTATTAACTGGATTCATTCTGGAGCCAAGCTTGCATTGGAAATCTTCAGAAAACTCTTTTATGTTCGAGAAACTATTAATAACTCTGGCCGACGAAGGACTGTGAATAGCAGTAAGGGTTGATTTGGATACATTTGCAGTTGAACACAAATTTTTTGCAGCATTAATCCAAAACAATTGTTTCGGTGTGTAATTAACAGATGGAAGACAATCTTCTACGATGTTATTTCGTTTTGCCCACTTTGTGTAAGCATCGTACGCTATTTTGAAACCATTATTGTCTGCTATATTTTCATTTAGAGTTAAAGATCCGTTAATCTGCAAAAAAATAAATATTTCATTCTTTAATATTGTAAGATTTTTTTAACAAATGGTTATTAAAACTACGCTTACGGAATATTCTGTTTGAGGTAGAATAAAATGGTTGTACTGATCTACCATACATTCTACTTTCTTTAAAAACTTATCTCGTATTTTAGGTGTCCACCAATTCGATAAGTTTCCATATTCATCGTAGAGTCGACCTTTCAAATCAAATCCATGAGTAATTTCATGACCGATTATAGTACCTACTCCACCGTAATTTAAGTATTGTGGTATTTCTGGGTGGTAAAAAGGTTCTAGCATTAATCCGGCGAAAATTGCTGAAATAATTGATACTTTTTATGTAGATTTACATTGTATATTTCTTTTACCTTCTTTTACAAGTTTCTGTAAGACTTTATACTATTTTTTATCAAGGGGAGCAGCCTGGGATACATTGAAAAAAAATACACTTTCCAGTACATCTATCAAAATTTAAGTTATGCAATTACTAATACTTTGCTCGTAAATGTCTACAATAATTTTTTTTTCTTATTTTTTTCAGAAAAATGATCCATTACACCTGAGATGCAAGCTATGAAGAGAAATTTAAGCTTGGTCTGGTGACATGTAAGTCATCGTACTGGAAAAAAGCCATGGCAAGTGGACAAATAAATAAAAATTGAAGATATTTTTGATGGTACAATGGTAGAGATAAAGAGCACTATTTGGGTCCCAATAGTGTATAGATAACTTAAATTATGTGAGTACTTAAAGTGTAAAATGTTCCGGTAATCAAAAGTGATAAGTAAAATTTTGATAGATATTATACTGGAAAGTGTATTTTTTTCAATTTATCCCTAGCTGGCCCCCTTAATGAAAATTTTAATTTTAACTTACCCACTTCGTTTAAAAAATATCTATATTCCGCATATGCCAGGTATTCTAGTTGATTACTCAACAAAATATTATTATTGATCGGTTCGTACAAATTTTCAAATTTTTTCTTACGGTTAAATGCTGAAGCGTTCAAAAAACTCTCAAAATAACCGCCCGGATTTATTTCGAGATTTTCAAAATAATGATCAACGTCATTACCCAATAATTCTTTAAGGAACGGCAATTTCGCGGTCATGGCATTAATCTTTTTCGATGCTTGCAGAAGTGTTTTTTTATCCATCCAACTTGCCTACAATAACAGCAAAACATTGAAAATGCCAAATCTGATAATACTTATTATCTATTTTAAAAATCTTTTTTATAACAGTAGTGCGTAAAACGCCTACTTATGTCACGCATGCGTGTCACAATATGGCGTTTTCCGCCCTCGTGTTATAAAATTTTGTTGAATATTTGTTCGAAAAATAATTCTCAGGAAAGTATAAGTTTAGCGTCCGAATGAAACTTTTACACACTAGTATCGAAAATACCTATTATGCGTACCTTTAAAACCTTCAGCTTGAATTCTTCCTTTATAGTTTCAAATAAATTCTTTGCAGCTTCATTTACGTGAGGCTTGTAATTCATTCTAGTGAACAGAAAATTTAAACCATTTGGGAGATTCTCGGCCACATCGTTATAACAACGGTCTTCAGGAAGTTCATCTTCTCCTTTTACGTTTTGAACAAAATCATTCCATAATTGTTCCAAATTTTTGGTCTGGTATTTAAGTGAGGTCTTTATGAATTGCCAAGCCATGTAATTCGCTACTACTCTCTTTGAAGTTGTAGCGAGCAACTTTTCTAACCTTTTAAAATAATTTTGATCAAATATAAATATCTGATCGTCTTCAGTAAATTTATGACTTCTACCTGATTCCCTTAAGATCATATCAAACCATGAAATGTTATATTCCGTTCGGGGTAAATTTTTAACAAAATTTAGATTGGACAAAGTTTCATTTCGATCTGTCCTATGACTTTCTATAAAAAGATCAAACTCAAACACTATAACATCTTTCAATTCTTTTTCAGCTACTGATTTATTTGCTCCAAGTGACACTGCTGTGTCTACTATTAGTTTGAAATAAGCATCATCCAACTTATCTTTTGATCGCTCAATGTACAAATGATTTACTGTTGTAGAAGGTGGATGTATCTGCAATTATTTTTTTAACATTATTACCCCTTGATGCTTCCCTTTGGGACAAATTCGATTCTAGACTCATCGCCTATATATTGCGCAATTTTTGATAAATATTATTGTTATTGTATGTTACATACTGTTAGTATTTTTCTTTTATAATGTCTTTGCTGAAAATCCAACTCTACAGGAAAAAAGAGTGGAAAATTTGCCTCCATAATTGCGTAAATGGTATTCATCAAATTAAAATCACTTCCATTCCACTTATTACCGAGTAAAACTGGCCAGCCTCCTATTTTGTTTAGAATATTGAAAAACGTTTTATCACTTTGTCCGGTATGATCTAAATACATTATTAACACTCAATTAATATTAAATCTGTTTACATTTCAGTATTATGAAGTTATTTAATCCACTTACTCTTATTCATACAGTTTCGATAATAGATTTTTAATTTTCTTACTGCTGATGTATCGTAATTCTTAATTCCTTTTTGCAGTTCATTCCATAGTTGGTGTACAGAATATTGGTTCCTTAAGCTTATTGTATCGACGTTAATATTTGAAGGAAAATTATTTTTAAAATTGCCACATGCGAATTCGTAAAAATTATCACATGGATCTACAGTTGTATTCATGTACATTGGCAACTTATTCTCTGAAAGATGTTAATCATTTTTTAAAAATGTGATTCAAAATGCGCGAAAAGATAAGACAAAAATACTTGAAAACTAAAACATGAGCTATAAGAAGTAAAGTGAGGAATTTCTGTTTGATTCATGAATGTAGCCATTACGTATGCCGAGTACTTTAATATTATATATAAAAAATAATTTAAAAATTATAAAACGTATTATGAGTTAAAATGCATATTTACCATAATTTTGACAAGCTCGAGTAGTACAATTTCTTTGACATACTCCTTGAACGTTATGACTGCTGACACCTGCAGAATATAATACAATTGATATCATTTTTAATACAATTTAAATTGCGTCGAAAATTATTATTTTCAGAAAGTCGCATAACAAACCTAAGGTGGGTAATGCTACAGCTCCTACTACACTGTGCTCCAAAAAAAAGTTTACATTGGTAAAAAACAGCAACAATTTAAACACCGAAGAACTAAAATAATTAAATATTTAATAACATTTGAAAATATGATTATATAGAAATGTTTTATAATTTTTTAATACATAAAACACAAATTTAGACTTACTGATGGATATTTGTAAACTCCATTTTATTGTTCATTTTCCAATCACTCACAAAGCAAAAATTAGAAGCTTTTATATCTTCGCTTAACGTAGTTTTTTAAGGCTACTTACGAAACTCGGTTAATCGGCTAACGTGACAATTATCATTGATTAAATAAGCGTTTAGAAATAATAAATTAAAAATAGCACAGCAACGAAAAGCTTTGTTTGCTATAATTATTAAAGAAAAATGTTAAAATCGTTTTATCAGTTTGACGTAAAAAAAAAAGAATTTTATTCTTCATAAATAAAAATTTATTGATATTACTCGTACACGAAAAGAAAATGAATACTACGTCGGCAAAAATGTATATACCGGTATAGCATATTTTTATTCTAATTCTTTCAATCATAATGGTGTAAATCAGAGAAGGCCACAGCTAGAGCATAACTAAATGAAATCTTTTGTATTTAAAAGATATCAAATAATAATGTAATAGGCTAGATTGTCTGGATGTTCTTATCTTCTTAGCTATTATTTGAATCTCAAACAATGAGAGTAACTGTGACCCCAAAAATGGATATAAACAGACCGAATATTTTAAGTGTTTCAACGAATTTCAACTTTACTGCGAGGAAGATTCGATCTTGGAAATTAATTCCAGATCTGTTTTTAAATTCTGAATAGGAATATCTATTTACTTGTAGTTGCATATTCGAAAAGAACGGTAAATTATCGATTTATCCTTCGAACTTAAAATTTCTCACTATTTCCGAATCTGGGATCAAAAATAAGGATTCCCATTTAAAATTCTAAAGAAGCATAGAAATTGACCTTCAAGGTCATAAAAATGCGACTCCCTCGAAGGAAAGAAACTTTTGTCTAAAATATTTTTCGGTAACCCTTATAATTTTCAAGAAAATTTGTTATGTTATGTTCAATTTGTTATTTATGTTCATTTCATCGCAGTTATTTTTTTTTGTATTGGAACTGATCAAATGATTGTTGATGTAGTTGAGAATGAAGAATAGAAAAAAAAAACAAATAATAATTATATTTTTTTCTAAAATAATTAGTAATAATTTATTAGGACTTTTAACTTAAAAATGGATATGCAATTCAAAAAAGGATGAGCATTCTATGAAATTGTTCTTGCAGCTAGAATTCATTTGAGATGAGTGATTACTGTTAGAAATTTTTTTTCTACCACACAATACATTTATCAACTGGATTCATTCTGGAGCCAGGCTTGCATTGGAAATCTTCAGAAAACTCTTTTAGGTTAGAGAAAGCATTAATTACTCTGGCCGACGAAGGACTGTGAACATCAGTAAGGGCATATGCGGGTAAATTTGCTGCTGCACACCAATTTTTTGCAGCACTAATCCAAAACAATTGTTTCGGTGTGTAATTAACAGATGGAAGACAATCTTCTACGATGTTATATCGTTTTACCCACATTGTGTAAGCATCGTACGCTATTTTGAAACCACCATTGTCTGCTATATTTTCATTTATAGTTAAAGATCCGTTCAACTGCATAAAAATAAATATTTCATTCTCTATTATTGTTAGATTTTTTTAAAATAATTGTTATTAAAACTACACTTACGTAATGTCCTGTCTGAGGTACAATAAAATGGTTGTACTGATCTATCAAACAATCCACTTTCTTTAAAAAATTATTTTTCGTTTTAGGGGTCCACCAATTCCTTGAGTATCCGCGTCCATCGTACATTTGACCGCTCGTATCAAATCCATGAACAATTTCATGGCCGATAAAAGTACCCGCTCCACCATAATTTATATATTGTGGTCTTTCTGGGTGGTAAAAAGGTTCTAGCATTAATCCGGCGAAAATTGCTGAAATAATTGATACATTTTATGTATAATTACATTGTATCTTTTCTTTAAAACTACCCTACACTAAAAAAAGTTTGGTAAGTCTGCTACTCAAGTTCACGGAGCACTTACAAGGAGATGACTAGGGTTGCGGGTCCTGGATTTGGCCCAAAACTTTGTAGAATAATTCTTTGGTCCTAAAATATGAATACGTGTCTCGGGATTTTATTAAATAGAGTCTAGTAACAAAATTAGGGACCTTTTTAACAAATATAGAGGAAACTTACGTTTATGATAATGTTAATTACTGGGAATCTAGAAACCGTATGCACACGTGTAAAACTTCAAAACAAAGTATAATATCAAAGCTATAATTTGAGACTGAATAGATTGAAATTAATTTTTGACAAACGTACATTTTGAAACAATGAAGATATTGTCATCTATTAAGCCTCAAATTGTAGCTTTGGAATTGTACTTTATTGTGTATCATGAATAATAAATAATTAGGTTGTGCACGTGATCGAAGACTGTAAATCATATTTTACTGAAATTGTTCACCAATTATATGCACAGCCTAATGGTTCCTTAACAATCAAAGTAGCGTTAGAGCCCAATTAGACTACCAGGCGCGCCACCTAGTCAGTATATATCACTTGCTCTACAGCGCCCTCTGACAATTAAAAACTTACAAAACAAGTTCCGAATAGGGATATACAGTACAGTCATTGGCCCTTTAAGTAGATGATACAACTTAGTGATTGGCTCTGATTAAGATAGTGATTGTCACTAGCTATAGATATTTAAAGTAATGTAAATTGTGCCAATTACTATCGTTGGGGTCAATGACTACCACCCGGTTAACAATTGCACGTTTTATCCCTAGTTCGCTCTAACAATCGGAGGACCCACTACTTCGATCAGTGGCACTTCCGTCGCTGCAGTGACAGTATAGCAGCGCCAAACTTTTTTCAGTGCAGTCGAAAGTTTCTGGAAAATGTTCATACTATTTTTTATTAATGAAAAATTCTATTATGACTTACACACAACGTTAAAGTAATATCCATATACCGCATTTACCACGTAACCATTAGTATTACGAATCGACCAACTATTCTTATCGAGAGGTACATATAAATCTTCAAATGATTTCTTACGGGCTAAATGCTGAAGCGTTCAAAATACTCTCAAAATAACTGCCCGGATTGATTTCGAGATTTTCGTAATATTGATCAACATCCTCATTAACAAATTTATTAGGGTACGGCAAATTTATAGTCATTGCATCAACTTTGTTGCTTACGTGGAAGCGTGTCTTTGTGTCCATCCAATCCAGCTGCAATAAAAACAAAAAATTGCAAAATTCCAAATCTAATAAAACTTATTTACATATCTTAAAAATATTTTTTATAGAGACCTTTTTCAAGTTCAATTTAAACTGTTCCTTCATGTCTTTAAATAAATGATTTACATCTAGATTTGCGTAAAAGTTGTAATTCATTCTAACGAACAGTGCATTTATACTGTTTGGGAAATTCTGAACCGCATCGTTAAAACAACGGAATATAGGAAAATCATCTTCTCCTTTTACATTTTTATTAAAATCATTCCATAATTGTTTCAAATTTATGGTCTGGTATTTAAGTGAGATCTTTATGAATTGCCAAGCTATGTAATTCGCTACTACTCTCTTCGGAGCTATACTAAGCATTTCATCTAATTTTTGAAAATAATTGTGATTAACTATATATATCGGATCATTATCACCAAATTCATATCGTGTACCCGTTTCCATGAGGATCATTTCAACCCATGAAATGTTGTATTTTGTTCGGGGTAAATTTTTAAGAACATTAAAATTGGAATAGAGTCTATTTCTATTATCCTCATCACTTGCTTTATAAAGGTACCCTTCAAATTGTAAAATATCTATCAATTCCCTTTCAATTGATGATTTATTTGCTCCAAGGGACACTGCTGTGTCCATTATTAGTTTAAAATAAGCATCATACAATTGCGTTTGTTCACTGAAATACCATTTATTTACTGTCGTAGAAGGTGGAGAAATCTGCAAAAAATTTTTTTATTAATTCTCACCCTTATAAATATTAATATAGTTAAATGTTATTTACATACCTTTAGAATGTTTTTTTTTGAATTAGTGAGCTCAAGACCTATTTTTATAGGAAAAAAGATTGGCAAATTTGCTTCCATGATTGCGTAAATGGTTTTCGTCAAATTAAAATCATCTTCATTCCATTTATCGCCGAGTAAAACCGGCCAGCCTCCCATTTTATTTAAAACGTTGAAAAATGCTTTTTCACTTTCTTCGCGATAACCTAAGTGTATTATAAACATGTATAAACAATATTAAATTTTTTTTTTGGGCATTTGGAAAATTGTTTAATCGACTTACTGTTATTGATACAGTTCTGATAAAAGACTTTCAATTTTCTTATTGCTGACGTATCGGTATCCTTAATTTCTTTATTTAGTATACCCACTATTGCAAGCCTAGACTTGTCGGTCCTTAAGTTTGTTGTATCGATGTCAGAAGTTGAAGGAAAATAATTTTTAAAATTGCCACATGCGAATTCGTAAAAATCATCACATGGATCTACAGCTGTATTCATGAACATTGCCAACTCATTCACTGAAAGATGTTAATCATTTTTTAAAAATGTGATTCAAAATGCGCGGAAAGATAAGACAAAAATACTTGAAAGCTAAAAAATGAGCTATAAGAAGTAATAGTAAGGAATTTCTGTTTGATTCATGAATGTAGCCATTACGTATGCAGAGTACTTTAATATTATATATAAAAAATAATTTAAAAATTATAAAACGTATTATGAGTTAAAATGCATATTTACCATAATTTTGACAAGCTCGAGTAGTACAATATCTTTGACATACTCCTTGAACGTTATGACTGCTGACACCTGCAGAATACAATACAATTGATATCATTTTTAATACAATTTAAATTGCGTCGAAAATTATTCTTTTGAGAAAGACGCATAGCAAACCTAAGTTGGGTAATACTGCGGCTCCTACTACATTATGCTCCAAAAAAAAGTTTACATTCGTAAGAAACAGTAACAATTTAAACACCGATGAACTGAAATAATTAAAATATTTTAATGATATTTGAAAATATGATTATTTAAAAAAATGTTTTATAGTTTTGTAATATAACTTATATAACGTAACTTTCAACATACCTGAACCTATAAATATTTATATAAAACATTTTACCATCTATTTTCTATACTCACTTAAAAAGCAAAAATTAAATGAATTTATCGACGCTAATTTTTAAACTGGCCTTTTATAGAGTTCGGTTCAATCATACAACGTGATGATTATCATTAATTAAATAATCGTCTATGCAGCGTTATTGAATAATGTATTTTCATTTCCAGCGAAAAAAAAATACAAAAACCTCTTCTAGTTTTAGAAAAAAAGAATTTTACAACAAATTTGTTTGCCTAATGTAAATATCGTCTAATACATTTTACGAAATTAACAAAGAAAATAATAAAATTCAAATTTACACATGTGCGTGAGATATTTTGACGTCATCCAATCAATAGAATATCAATTAGAGTTTTCAATTTCTTCGAGTTGTCTTTATCGAGCTTCCAGTAACTGTTTTAATTATTCGTTTTCATTTTTTCTAACAAGAAATTGTCCAATAGAAACGCACATATTTTAAAATTAAAAATATTGTATCTTCAGTGAATATTATTCCCTTCTACTGAGAAAAGTGTCAGTGTAATTTAAAAATTGGTGTTCATTCAATGTAAGTCAGGTCAAGTTTTTCTTCATCAATTATCGCAATATCCCCCATTTGACATACTTACGAAGGTAAATAGATTTTTAAACTTTTGTATGAACTGCGTGTTTATGCACCAAAAACACCCCTACGCTTAACCAAACATTTTTTCTCTCACACACACACACACTCTCTCTCATACCAAACCTCTCTTTCGGCTTGTGCAGTGATTTTTGTGTTTTTTGGTGCGCCGCTTTGTTGTCTCGGTGTCTCTCTCTTTTTTACTGGTTTATGGATGTCGGTCTCGTCTACTCGATCCGGCGCCACTCAGCTGAGATTTGTTTTGTTTTCTTTCGCCTTGGACGTAGTGTATTCAAAGCCGAATCGTTCTCAATATAAATAAATTTAAAAGGCTTAACGAGCGCTTTTTTAGTCAAATAAGTAAAAATTTTCGGATTGATTTCTATATCTCTATAACTCTGCTCTGCAAACAGCGTGCGATGAGCTAAAAAATAAGCGTATGATTTTGCTTAACACAATATATAAAATTAGATCTCAATGATGTTCAGTGATATAATGTGAATAGTATAGGTAGAAAAACTTGTAATCTTCGGTCAAAAAAAATGGCATGTATTTGTTTATCAATAATATTTAAATTATCTTATCAAAAACCTGGTATGTAGAGCACTGCATAATGTAATGTTAAAGGTAAATTTAAAATTTCAACGAAAAAAAATGTTCGAGTTCTGCTGCGTGTCGATTTGAAAAATCGTGTTTCAAGAAAAACGCGTTCAAAGTTTCGATTAGTCGTTTAACAACAGTATAAACTTCTAGGAAAAGTATTCAAAATTCAAATAAAAAAGGTTTTTTCAGGCATGAATTTTTTTGCCCATACTTTAAAGGGTTCAAAGCACCTTTTAAGATAAAAAAAATTACAATGGTAGTTACCCCTTGATCAATGTAAAATAATAAAGCGAAATTAACGCATAACATTGATTATTTATTAAATTCCTTCCAAATATGTGTCCATTTAATTACCATTTTATATTTTACATAAAGAAAAGAAGAAGCTATTATTTGGTGCATAATTATTCATCTTTGTATTTCTCCATAAGTGACAAGAGCTTTGGGTACAGACTCTTTGAAGCCCTTGTACCAAATAGAAAGTCAAGATGATTGAAATCCGGATCATCTAAAGTGTAATGGCCAATCTTATTCGGTATTTTTTCAAAGAATTTTTGCAAATCCTAAAATATAATAAAAATGTACCTTTTTTCTTTATAAATTATTGTTTAAATACTTACCTCGACGGTACAAACTATATCATTTTTTCCTCCAAACAAGGCCATTGGTACATTAATTTTTGATAAGTTATAATCCGGTGCAACTTTATTGTTGTACATTCTTAAATTTCCTTTGCGCCCATAATCATAATATTGAAATCTACCAGATCTAATTATTTGTAAAATATGATTAAATATTTTAAACGATATACCTGATGGAGTATGGTACCATAATTGTTTCAAAACAGCCTGGAAATACAAAAGAGTGTTTTATTGCCCTCACCAATAAATTAGTATTTGGAAAAAAAAAATCCACGAAACATTTTTACAGTTTCTAGTGTACGTCGTTAGACTTTATCAGCGTATTTCTTTTAAACTTGCTGAAAAATTCAGGATAAGAAATCGAAAATCATCGCCACTTTTTCAAGATTACATTGTACATTTTCGTGGAATATTTCTCTCTTAATATAAGCAATATGAAATATCGTTTGGACTAGTTTAGTTATTTTTTAACTTCACACTTACGTAATCAGAATATACGGTATCAAAACCACCGACCAATAATACTAGTCCATTCAAGAAGACCATTTTTTCTAACAAACTTTGATTTACTCTTTGTTGAAGCATCGCACCTTTAGTTATTTTTCCGTAGATCTAGAAATTAATAACGAGATTGTGAGTAGGAAACAAATGAATTAAACATGACAAGCATCATTAAATCCACTATTTACCTTCCACAGAAGCGAAAAGTATGAAATCGTTGAAAATATTGGTGATCTTATTTGAGACATAAAAGCTACATTTCCTAACGAGAACATTGCTTTAACTTTAGAAGCAGCTTCTGGCCTTTCAATAGCCATAACATGGAATATTGTATTTCCCATTGAATGACCTACGGAAATTACCCGTTGATTTGTAACATTCGTAATGTACAAAATTTCTGCAGGCACATCGTAAACCCCTAGCTCATGAAAACTATAAATTTAGTTAAAACACAAAATAATTGCAATGAGTCAAATGAATTATTAAAACGTGAGTAGTTCACCTAAAATTCCAGTAACTAGCATCTGACGTAGTTAACCTTGTGTGACATTGAGAATAAGTGTTACCTCTACTATTTGCCATCCACACGTCATAGCCTTTATCTGCTAATTCTAAAGCTGTAAGTTAGTAATCGTGAACACGGGTACTTATATAAATGTTAATATTAGAGAGATTAACTTACACTATATGGTACCGAGAATATAAAAAATATAGCTAACGTCAATAAAAAAAATTAAATACCTAATGCTTTGTTTTTTCCAGAGACAACAAAATCAAACGAACTTGGGGTCATTCCATGAAGTAAAAGAACTGGCTGTGATCCCGCAGCACCTGGGATTCGATGCATCGTCAATAAATAGTCATCTTCGGTTAATATAAGATGATCTTCTGCTGGGTATCCCAGTTTCCTGACCAACTGCGACTAAATCAATATTTTTAACGAATTAATGTTTTTGAACGAATCCTTATCTTGTCGAAAGTCACGTTCAAAATCGCAAGCTTACTAGAAGATTATCAGACGACCGATTTTGTTGAAATTTTGGGGTCTACTTTCTCGTATCCAAATATGAACATACTTAGAGCATTAAGTCCCTAAATTAATTTTTTCTAAAATTTTATATTTAATCATTTAAGTATAACTCGACAAGATATACAGAATCCACCAAAAAATCAAATAAAAGAAGAAGAAAAGATCAACAATTTGAGAGTTATTGCCTTAAAACTCTATCGGTTCTAATGCTATGCCCAATTAAGTATGAGTGTTGAAAATAACGTGCCAATGTTCTATAATCAAATTTTAGTTCTCAATACTCATATTCAACTGGCCATAATTTTTGAAAAATTTGAATATTTTAATATAAGAAAAGATTCCCCAAAATTACAATAAAATCCGCGATCCGGGAGGATAAAGTAGATTTCGTAAACTCATTAAAAATACCCGTGACAATTGTTCCAACAATGTATTGAATCTCTACTAAAATTTTGCAAAAAAAAGACTAAAGTTAAAATGAACTATTCGAATAAAAATTACAAGAAATGCTGCAAACATTTTTTATATTGTGATGTGTATAAATAAAACAATTTATTACTGTGGTTATGTATAGTTCAGACTTAGACTCCCAGTATGGTTTTCCATGGACACACTCTTCAATCGATCGATTTCCTGAGATGGGGATGTCATGAATCCTCTCAACATTACTTTTGACAGACAAACCATTAATATTATTTACAATAATATAAATGCAAAATATTATTTTTTTCACAATATCGTAGCAGCGGTCTCTCATGATTCAAAAGGCTCAAAGCGTTTACTAATTTTAAATACGAAAATTTTCGTTTATTAACTACCTGAGTCGATAAGAAAACGTTTAAATTTATGTTTCACTCGGTTTTTCCTTTCTTGTTTAAACGACTTATCAACTCAGACAATGTCTGCAATACCAAAAGAATCAAAGTTTTAGTGCAAAGGAATTTCTAAAGGAAACAATAATCCACGCATTTTCTTTTGCAATATAAAAAATTGGCGATTATGATAAACTTCATATTAGAAAAAATGAATATTCACATTCTCGTATTCTACTTTAGTTATTTCAACTTATGGCTTAATGTTTTTTAACCCAAAAAAGTATTTTTGACGTAAAATTGACTGATCTTTTAGAATATGATATTCATTTTTTCAAAACATGCACCGATGACGATCTATTTAGAATTTTTTGCAAAAATAACGCGAATTTTCGAACTTCTTTGTTTTTACCGAACGTTTTCCTATTGAAATCTCATAGGGATTCTTGTTGTAATTAAGAAAACCACGTCAAATAATCCTAAACTTGAAGTTAGTCAAGTTACTCAACATTACTTTTGACAGACAAACCATTAATATTATTTACAATAATATAAATGCAAAATATTATTTTTTTCACAATATCGTAGCAGTGGTCTCTCATGATTCAAAAGGCTCAAAGTGTACTTAGCAAATTTTAAAGGCGAAAATGTTCGTTAATTATCTACCTGAGTAGGTAATAAAACGTTTCAATATGTTTATTTATGTTTCCCTCGGTTTTTCCTTTTTTATTTAAACATTTTCTTATCAACTCAGACAATTTATGTAGTACCAAAAGAATCAGTTTTATTGAAAATGTATTTCTAAAGCAAACAATAACCCATGCAATTTATTTTTGCAATATAAAAAAAACGGTGATAATCATAAACTTTATATTGGAAGAAATGAATATTCACATTCTCGTATTCTACTTCAGTTATTTCATCTTATGGCTTCATGTTTTTTATACCCTCAATATATTTTAGTGATATATTAATTATTATTACTCATAGCCTAGTGATTTATTGCGCGGTATACTTTAAATACTTTAAATCTTTCGAAAATTTTTCAACAAATTTCAGAAATAAAAGAAAAAGATTTTTTTTTTAATATAAATTTTACTGCAATTTCTTTAAACTTAAAATACGTTTGTAAATAACAGTACTAACTTTTGTTTGTTATGTGATTCGATCATTTCTGAGCCAAGTTTCGAGGGATATGGATATGATGAGGTAAATAATTAGAAATATATATATGTAAAGAATTCAAATATTTATTTTGCAATTTCATGTTAGGTATATTTTTGAAAGGATCCTGTTGGTGAATAAAATTAATATTAAATAAATTTTTTATAAATAATTATATTATAACCCTTTTTGAATTTTTAGTGTAGCTATAAATGCTTGCCTTTCACTGAATGCTGCCCAAGGGATTCTGGGTTAAATTCCAGGCCCCAGCGCGGTTTTTTCGGTAAATAGCGAAAGAGCAGCCTGGGGTAGCTGGAATCTTATTTGAAATTGCAATGGAAGCGAGTCATTAAGAAAATGAATTTTGATGGAAGTATTGAAGTTATTCTTAAAAAAATGAATTTTGATGGAATTATTAAAGTTATTCTTAAAAAAATTAATTTATAAGCAAGATATCCTAACGTAAGATGTGCACTTGATTTGTTAAAAACGATAAGAAAATCAATTTAATCTACATTAAATAATGTGAATATTCACATATGTACAATTTAAATAATTCTCAGATTAATCAGTCTTTTAAATATTCTTTTAAGTTTTTAAATATTTTACAATAGATTTTAGCAACATTATCCGACGTAGAAGTTTACTATTAAAATTTTAATTTTTTTAAGTTAATATGGCACTATCTAATGACAATTTTATTGAATTGACTAAATCATTCAAGAATGGTGTATGAAATTTCATTAACCGAAAGATTTTAAAAGTTTTTAACAGTTGCTAATGATTTATATCAACATCGTTTTAAAAAAGAATTATTATGAATCCGAAAAATGATATCAAAAAATTATTATTTGATATTTCATGAATGATTTTTGTATGTTCTTTAATAACTTTAGAAAAAATAATGTATAAAAAACACAATTAGTAGTCATTTAAAAAAAACGATACTTTTCAGTGTTTCTCATACTTAAATCATTCCAAAATTAAAAAAAGAAGATTTCCCTCGTCGTCCCACGAAGTTTTCTTCCGCCGCAAGCAGCCAAAAATCTTGAAATCTTCATGAAAATTCCCTCGAAGTCCCACGCCGCCGTCTCTTGAAAAATCCCACGCCGCCGTCTCTTGAAATACTCCAATACGTATCGAAGTTACTTGAAAATCCCTGGATGTCCCGCGCTGCCGTCTTTTTTCAGGATGAAATTTTCGGTTGAAGTTTTTTAAATCTAGAAAAAATATCTGTAATGGAAAGAAAAAATATAATTCAAGTTCTAAAAATAAATAAATACATACTGGGCTTATTGCATGATTATTACCGTATTTAGTATTGAAGAGCGATGTTCCTCTATATATTTCTGTTTTATAGAATTAGTTTGCATATACAGGTTTTGTATTTATCTTACTTGGCTGTACGATTTTGTATATTCTAATTTGAAACCTTCATGTTACAAGTATCATCCAGCAGTTTTTTAATTTATCTACCCAACAAGAGATTCGATGGTCAATAATCCGAAGATTTAAAATCAAGTTTGTGTATATGCAATTATAATACATTTTTAGTGCTTCGATGTGTCCATATCGCGATCCCTGGAAGTCCCTCGCTGTCCCACGAAGTCTTCTAAAACTTCGTCCCACGATGTCCTATGATCTCCAGAAGGGGTAGTCCTCTTCTGCGTCGCAGCCACCTGTAAACCCCCCTTTAACCCATTGTGCTGTTTTTTTTTCTTTTTCTTTTTTTTCTTTTTTTTTTTTGAATTTCATTTTTTATCAGAACTACTTTCCATTTTTTTAAGTATCTATAATCTTTTTTTACTTTCCTTCTTTTATTTTCTATCTAAAATCTTTTTTATTCTTCTTCTTTTATATTATTTATTTTGTTTTTTATATTTTTTAAATCTTTTTCATTTTTTGCTGTTTTTTTATGTTTTGTTATATTTTGTTTTTTATATTTTTTAAATCTTTTTCATTTCTGCTGTTTTTTTTTATATTTTTTTATATTTTATTTACTATTTTTTTAGTTTCACATTTCTTTTTTTTTTCTATCTTTTAATTTTTTTTGGTGTCTTGATTTTTTAATCTTTTTAGAAATATTCAGATAATTAAATTTCATTTTCATTTTTTTCGTTTTCTTTATAAGATAACGTTTTCTTGTTCTGATTTTTTATTTTTTTTTTGGTAGTTCCTCTTTTCGACCATTTTCAATAATTCATTGTTTGACAAAAGACAAAATCGTGAAATTAAAATAAAATGACATCTGGAAAAAAATCTGAAAATAAAAGAAATAAAATTGATAAGTAACAAATCTTTTTTACACGTTAAAAAGAAGCGGTTTTTAAACTTACTTTTTAAATAAAAAAAAGGTGCTTTTTGGCTGGAACTCTGCAACATCAGGCCTGCAATACCGCTGTAAGTGAACGCCCCGAAATTCCAATGCACATGAAGGGGGGTGTTGATGAACGCCAAATACGGGACCAGGGATGAGCAGAATCCAACGAACTGCCAGGATGTCTATCCACCTCCAGAAGATCCTCAAAGGCCAAACTCCGCATGATCTCTCCATCAAGTCCAATCTTCGAAGGATTACGAAGATCCTGAAGCCGTCGAAGGCTGGACTAAAATGAAGGCATTCGGATGCTGAAGCCCAAGAAGTTGTCTTCCGAAGTTGGCGACGCAGTAGTACGACGATGACCTCGTGACCGGAAAGGAAGTCCCGGAAGCGACCGCAATGACTCCGGTGATCTCATCGATCCCGGTGCCTCCCGTGTGCTGGATGACGTGTACCCGGTGATGGAATAGTGCTGGACGACGCGTACCCGGCGGCGACCGCGTGCTGGTGATCCCCGGTGATCTCCCCGAAGGCCAAGCTCCGCAAGCTCTCTCCACGCAGTCCACCCTCCGAAGGATCCCGAAGACCCTGAAGCCCCTGAAGCCGACGAAGGCTGGACTGGAATGAAGACACCCGGAAGCTGAAGCCAAAGCGACTTCCTGCCGAAGTTGGTGACCCTGTGCGGTGATGACACGAAGGGGACTCCGAAGCGACTTCGACGACTCCGTGACCCGACGACACCGTCAAAGGCCAAGGCCCGCAAGCTCCACCCGCAGTCCGTCCTTCGAGGGTCCCGAAGACCCTAGAGACCTCGAAGCCGACGAAGGCAGGACTGGACTGAAGGCGCCCACGAGCTGTAGCCCAAGAAGCTGCCTCCTCGAAGTTGTCCCAGCACGGCGATGACCCCTAAGAGAGTCTCCGAAGCGACTCCGTGACCCGACGATCTCGGCGGCTTGCCGACGTGTACCGCGCAGCATCCCCCAGGGTAAGCTCCGCAAGCTCTCTCCACGCAGTCCATCCTCCGAAGGATCCTGGCGACCCCGAAGCCGTCGAAGGCTGGACTAGGATGAAGGCACCCGGGAGCTGTAGCCCAAGAAGCTGCCTCCTCGAAGTTGACCCCTAGGAGAGTCTCCGAAGCGACTCCGTGACCCGACGATCTCGGCGGCTGGCCGACGTGTACCCTACGGCATCCTCCAGGCCAAGCTCCGCAAGCTCTCTCCATGTAGTCCATCCTCCGAAGGATCCTGGAGACCCCAAAGGCTGGACTAGGATGAAGGCACCCAGGAGCTGTGGCCCAAGAAGCTGCCTCCTCGAAGTTGACCCCTAGGAGAGTCTCCGAAGCGACCCCGTGACCGGACGATCTCGGCGGCTGGCCGACGTGTACCGTGCAGCATCCCCCAGGGTAAGCTCCGCAAGCTCTCTCCACGCAGTCCATCCTCCGAAGGATCCTGGAGACTGCGAAGACCCCGAAGCCGACGAAGGCTGGACTAGGATGAACGCACCCGGGAGCTGGGACCCAAGAAGCTGCCTCCCTGAAGTTGGTGACCCAGTGCGGCGATGATCCGAAGAAGACTTTCCGAAACGACCTCGGCGACTCCCGAGTGACCCGGCGACGACGTATCTTCGGTGGTAACCGAGCGGTAGGGGACGCTTGCCCAGTGGTATCTTCAAAAGCCAACCTCCACCAGCTCTCTCCACGTAGTCCATACTCCGAAGGATCATGAAGACCCTGAAGCCGACGAAGGCTGGACTAGGATGAAAAGGGCATGGGACAGCTGGAGCCTAAGAAGCTATCTTCCGAAGTTGATGACTCGACACGGTGGTGAACCGAAGGGGACTGACTCCAAGTGATGGATGACGAGTGCTCGGTGTCATCCGAGTGTATTAAAGGGAGGACGACACCCCCAGGGTGGCTCGTTTGCCTGCGCTCTGGCCATGGTCCCATTGGCCCGGTACGGACGCGACTCCGACAAATCCCCTTATGTTTCGACCGTCGCTGTGCGCGAAGTGTGCATTGGTCATGCGGGTGAGATGCATTTTCTTGGGTTCTAGAACACTCAGTTAGCAGGAAGGTACGGAAATAAGGGTGAAACTCACATGTAGACCCACTGACAAAGAGATGAAAAATTGTAAAGCTGGTGCTCCAAAAGCATAATTGGCCTTGCCTCTATTCGTTGCTATTCGACTATGTATTCTTTGCTTTTCCATAGACAGTAATGTTTTTAAAAGAAATGCAAAAACAAGATGCCGGATCATGCAGTCGATTAATAAAATTGCTCTATTTCCTCTTAAAAGGTCTTGTTGATATTGAGATTCAAGCCAGTTTCAAATTTACGTCAATTTGCAGTCAAACGTTCAAAGCGAAAAATGTTTCTCTTATCCACCAAAGACATGAAGGCATATGTAATTCATTCCATTAAAAGTAGCTTTAGGTCTACCATTGTTATTTTTACCATAGAAAAAGGTCAATTCAACATTAATTTGTTTAAGCAAGGTGCTCGCAGGCTCAGACCTATGATCTCATTTGTTACACAATTCTATTTGCTGTTATCTGAAAATCTAGAAGCTTCGAAAAAATATTAGTGGTCTCCCGCCCTCCCCAAAATTACATTTATTGTACAAATGAATTTATACAGCTTTTTACAAAAGTCTAATACAAAAAAAGGAATGCAATAGCTTCTCACTATTTAACAATTTCATCACTCACCAAAACTTTCACTTTTAAACAAATATAAAGCAACATGGTCATTGTTACGTAACATTTAATTTAATTGAATAATGTAGTATAACTTCAAACAGTAATAATGTATTTGATACATTTTACTTTTTAATAATACTTCGAACGATACTTGAGAACTCTTTCTTTTCTTCTAACATTCTCATTGAACAAAAACTTAAAAACTTCAACATCACATCACAATTTCAATTTCAATTTCTATTTCAATTTCAAGACAAAATACTGCATTTTTCAAATCACATAAACTCATAAACTCATTAGTAACAAAAAAACGATAAACATCAAACTGAATAACATTTATATTTCACGAAACTTCAAACTTTATCAAAGTGTATTTTATTCAAAAGCTTTATCAAACTCTTTTTATAGCAAATAAGTAACTATTTCTTGATAGTTTTGTTTATTAAATTAAAACTTTGTTATTCAATATTTGCCTCCATTTTTCTTTTGCAGCACGAATCAACTTTTTCTTGTTAAATTTTCTTATTCAAATATTTGTGCCGTTAGACTTCATAAAACACTTTTATATATCTATTATTCATAATCATAACATTCACATTCCATCGTGTTTATCTTTTTTTCACTAAATTTTGCCTGCGTTTGCTAAACTGGATTAATAAAAAGTAAAGTGCATTTATTGTTACTTTATAAAATATTTTACAATTAAAATCAATATAAAAATGAAAAAGAATTTGTTACATTAAAATCTGTTAGAAAAGTTTTTACGTAGTTAGTTGGTTATTTCATACAATACCTCAAAATGCACATATACAATTACCATCATATTTAGAAATGTCTAATACAAATTACATGATGTACACATTGATTTATGACAATCGCAAACCAATAAACGATGATGTGCATAAAAATACTGAATGACTATTTTTGTATATTCTTTTGTCAATAATACCTTTTGCCTGTGCACTATTATGCATTCATGCATTTTTTTTTCAATTGTTATGTTTAGCAATACGAATAGAAATTCAAGACAAGTCAATTTTCTATAGCTAGCTATTAAGAAGGAAATCTTTAATTTACTGTTAACCTTGAAGAAAACGGTGAAAGGTGAATTCACACATAAAGAATTTAAACAGATAAGCATAATAATATAGTAACTTTGATCACAACCATAATTAGTGTGGATTTAGAAAATACCTCAAAAAGCATCCTTTTATACTCATGCCTGTCATTAAAGAAAAAAACATTGAAATAGCAAATTACTACATGTATCTTATGTACATTATTTGAGCACAACTTCTAGCATAACGTATCTGATGCTTGCTTGATTAGCTTGTAATGTGAAATTTGGTTTTATACAAAAAAACGTATCGAACTACCTTTGACATTCCATTGTGAGAATTTTAACTATAAAACATGAATTAGCGCTTCAATGCAAACTTTTTTTCTCTGGAAAATATTTCTTGCTTTTTTCAAAAATACTACTCAGCCTCTTGTTTTCTAAAGCATAGAAAGAACAAACAAAACACCATTTTCCCGAAAAGAAACTCGAACGATTATTGTATGTACAAATACTTTTAAAAATATGCGAAAATTTTACACATACCGATGTTTACCATGTTAGAGAAAAAAAAATAGTGAAGTGACTTACAGACATTACTTTTATTTTCTGCGTTTGTAGACCACCGAGAAATTCGATTTCTTTTTGTACAGTTTTTGTAGAAGAGATCGTCAAATTCTGAAGGCAAATAAAATAAAATTTCCCCCACCCACCCACAAATACATCTATAAAATAATTACTTACGAAGATAATTTACAAACCAAGAAGGAATTTGCAAACTCTAAAATACGCTTCCCATATTTCTCGAGATAAAAGATATTATTACTTGTTAATGAGCCATACCTGAGAGTATCTTAATTTCAAAGTAAAATACCAATCACGCCTTTCGATTTACGCCGGAGTTTCGACTTTTACGTTTCTCGTCCTTTGAGTCCTGAAGTTAAAAAAAAGTGCATTGCCCATCCCTCCCAGTAAAGTAATGATAAGAATTACCGATGACCGGGAAAATGCGCCTGTTCACTTTGATGTAGCTTGTACTTAGCCAAATGAGGGATGCCTTACTGCTCGCAGCGAATGGTGCAGCTTTATTTAACTGAAGCGAAAACAAAATCCATTTTCTGACCCCCCTTCCCCGTACTTTTCAACGTAACAGGTCATACTTTGAGTTACGTACTTATTATGAAATAAATACTTTGAAAAAAAATGCAACTCACACCGATATATCTTGACAGATGTGGCAAATCTAATAGATTTTGAAAAAATTATTCAACTTTTACCTTATCGCTTCAGTACTAATTTCATTGAGTGGAATGGGCACTGTAACTGTGTATGCTGTTGCTAATCGATTAGGTATGGGTGTACCTTAAACGACTCCTTTCGACTAATCTGCGAAAACAGCGATTATTTCGATCCCCGCAGGGTAACAGTAATGAACATGGATATGCTAATTATTATTCGAAAATTCTAAATATACTTTCCATTCAAGCGTAATTTTCTTTAGAAAATATTTTTCTACCTTACGGCCTGAATTGACTTTATTTTCTCTCTATTTAAAACGCCTCCAATTTATCTGCGAAAAAATTAGTTTTTCCCCATTTCCGGGGCAGTAATTTATAGAAATAAAAAAAAAATACCAACTTGAATCTTGATAAGAATTATGAAAGAATACTTTTTTAAACATACTAATGAATTTTTCGTAAATCCTTCAAAAGTACAATTCTGAATACCTTTAGTTAAAACATCATGAGTTCATGAATTCTCAATAAATTCTATCTCTTAGAATTTCATCTGAAATAAATTTATTCTAGCCGTACTTTTGGCCTTTTCACGTATTTGCGACCATCAAATTATAAACTTATCGAAATCTAAATTGTCTACTTTATCATATTGTTGAGATAAAAATTCAACAAATAAAATTCATAACTCACAAATTGGACTATTTCTGCTTTTTTTCGCTACCTTGTTGACCAGGCTATTTTTTTGACCGAGAAGAAACCTAAGTTGTCCGGACTTAATCTGTGAAAATATGAATTATTTGGACCCCAAGTGGGGGAAGAAAAGGGCAATATACTATTTAAAAAACGTATAAAACTTATCCATTTTTTATTTTCTACCTCGTTGACCAGGAATTAGTCTGACCAAGATGAAACCTATAGAGTCTGGATTTAATCTGTGAAAATACGAATTATTTTTGCCCCAAAGGGGGAAGAGATGCGCAATAAATTATAAAAAAAAAAGAGTTAAAACTTATCCATTTTGAATTTTCTTTTCCAGTCATATTCTATCATTTTTTTTAACTTTAATATGCAATATGCATTTCTTATTGAATTATTCATGTTCAAATCTTTTTCCGTTTATCATTCTATATATCGATTTTAATGACTTTATCAAACAGCAATTATTTTTCATATATTCGAAATTTCCTGCTTTCAAACTTTCTCTCTTATTATTAATAATATACATCTTGCTATTCTCGTTTTCCATTTTCATTTAATTCATCATTTTTCTAATTATTATTTTCATTAAACTTGTTTCGTTATCAAAAAATATGCTTTTGCATTAAAATATCAACTGATCTCAATAATCTCAAACTTGTTTACTTTTTACTCCAAAGTAAAAATGTTCAATATATAACTCACGACTGATCTTTTTTTCTCTGTAATATAAGTGTTAACATCGATGCTGCTCTCTGCTGCTCGTGATTAGATTTCGATTTCTGGTAAAAATCTGTAATTATAGTATTAATCTAACCCCAATAGGGGCAACAAATATGCAATTCGTTCATTACGTAAATAGTTTAATTTTTTAGTAAATAAACATTTGCCTCATTTTTCGATCAATTTCTCTTTGAAAATGCACACTCCAAAAAATACAAAATTATATCTGAATGTAATAACTTCAATTTTGTACTGACCAATCTCTATGAAAAACATGCGTTGAATGCATTTTGATTTGAAGTTCCTTATTGACGAATAAAATATTCATTTATCCACGTTTCGATCTGTGAAAATATCAATTACTTGTCCCCGATCAGGAGTAAATCGAGTAATATTACAAATTCTACATTGGTTAAGCAATAATCTCCTTTATAAAATTCCAGTACTTCCAATTCGTTGTTTTAATTGTTTAATAATTTCATGCACACGAATACCTGATTTAGAATGTTTTTACAAACTGATATAAATGTTGATTTGAACAATAGTTTGACACCTGCTGACTGCTTTTTGATGTTTATGGATCGAGGGGGGAACCTTATTCGTCCTGGACTTTATCTGCGAAAATACTAATTATTTTTGCCCCTTCAACGAGGGGACATATCCAATCTACTACATTTACTTTGCGAGAACAATTTCTCAATAGGATTTGTATTATAATTTGTTCTGATTTATGAAACTATTTTGCCAAATTTCATGCAAGTACCTCCATACCTGGAGAATTATTTTCCTAGATAAATCTGGCAAGGACCTGTAGATACGAAATTTGCGTGACACGTGGATTGACGTTGTCATGACGGGTTGATAATTGCCAATTCCTGTCTCTCCTCGAACCTCATACCTTCCGCTATTAACCTGAGAAAACAGTACTATTTCGGGGGATTTTTTTTATTTTAGTAACCCGCTCACCCTTTCGATCCCTTCCGACAATTCCACCTTGAACTCTCTCTCTGTGTCTCGTGGGACGAGTAAGTGATGAAGTGACAGGACGATACATGAGCGTGCGAAGCAACGTGTTCGTGTACGACTCAACCATAGTGTAAATTGACCGGGCTGTACTGCGTTTGGCCGTCTCTAGAAACAGACATTTCCCTTTCTTTCCCAAAACAAGCAATCCGCTCACCAAATTATATGAGAATCTTAAAGGCCAATCAACGCCGCCGCCAACAGCCCGGAGTGCGATCTTAATATTCAATCTCTGGCAATGATTTCTAAGACGAATTCCATACTGAAAAGGAGTGATGTAATTAATAGATTAAGCGTGAATAATATTAATGCAAGAAAGGAGTAACTTCTGAGTTTCTTTTTGAAAAAAAATATTTATTTTATTTTCAACATCTCGGTAAAATTTTCCTTATCGTATTATAAATATAATTTTGTTAGTTATACAACCAGAACAGAATTACAGATTATCTAAAATACATTGCACTATCATTAAAGAAATATTGAATTTATTCTCTTTTTTTTCTTTTAAATAAAGTCTTTGTTCTCATGTACAGGTACAAAGTTCGTATAAATTAACAAAAACTGTAAAAAAGGAATTGATTATCTATCTGTTATTCAAATAGCTTTTTGAAAGAAAAAAAAAACTTTGGTTTTGATACGATCTACAAACCACACCGACGACAGGCATACAGGCCCGCAAGCGTGAGGTCATGGTTCCTGAGGGAGCCCCAAGGTCACCAGAGTCTGCCACGCCCGACGCCTATCCCATTTCCATCTCAAACGGCGAGACTGCAAGTAAAAAATATCCAGATATACACCGAGGTAATGGAGAAACTGTATTTCCTCGTTGATGCTCGACGCATCCTAATCGGGAACCAGTAGGTATCTTCAGATGTTGAAACTCTCGTAGCACCCGGGCTCGATTCTGCAGCTCCTCCGTTTTTTTTTATTTTTATTCGATAAAGAATACCGAAAAACCGATTCATGGCGGTTTTCAAAAGACGATCATTGTTGAAGTGGTTATCCTTCTTCCAGAATTGCTTCATCGCTGAAGAGTAGATTTTATTTCGTTCAGTTGCGACATAAACGAGTCGAGGCTGCTCAGCTCCGGGCACAATGGACCGTTCCACGGATTGCAGGCAGCGCCGTCGTAGCAGTCGGCCTTCGATCCGTCCTCGCAGTCGTCGCCATCTTGGAAATCGCCATTTTTCTTCGCCTTGTAACGGCTTATGTCGTCGACCAGTCGCTGCTTCATCTGCTGCCATCTCATGATCCTTGTCATCTGCTTACTGCGTAATTCGCTCTCAGCCTTACTCAGCACCGACGCCAAGACCGCCTCGACCCTCAGATTGCGTTTGCGATTTCTGCGACACATAATTTTTTTCGAACGCACTCTACTTATCCAATTGGCAAGCTGCTCCGTGTGACTAGGCTGGTCCGCGTCGAATTCTCTCGACCTCACTGTGGCCACCATTTTGTCCTTGATGCGCTGACGTCACTACGAGAAATGTCCACGCGTGCACCCAACGTTTGCTCTGCGTTTATCTGTGCTTGCGTATATTGAATTCACGGCGTCACAAGTACTTTTGCGTGTACTTCTTTATTTAAAAAAACAAAATAGCGACACTGATACTCCTCGGCGATAACTTTGCGTACAACTGACGATCACGAGAAACTTCTTCGGATTCTTAATTATTACAAAATAATCAAGAATAAACACCAACCAACCTGTATCTGCTCGTGTTTCTCTTCGTGTAGTAGCCTCGGATTCCTCCAAGCCCACACGCTGAGAAACAGGCCCACCGTCGAGCGAGACACAGTCCGCACCGTCCGAATGTGGAAACAGGAATGCCTGCCTGTGCTACGTGACCGGCCTATTTATAGCCGCTCCCTCTACGACGCTCTGCGGTATTACTCCGCGCTCCCAGCGTCAAGTAGTCCCCCCCACCAAATTTACATATCCGGTTTTGCAAACAACAATTGCCATTGATTTTCGTTTCTTACGATGTCTTTTGTTAAAATTCCACCGAAAATAACTTAAAATAGTCCATTAAAATAGGAATTATCATGCACATATGCTTGTGCTAGAAGAATCGATGACGGCGTAGTAAAGGCGTTCTGTGGCCGCCCCCTTCCTCCGCGTCGGTTACAATTTTAAGGGGAGAGCTGCAGCTGAGCCAAGTTCTCGTTGCGTCGTTCCTTTAGGCGTCGGCGTTGCCATTTCTCAGATATGCTGGATCTTTCTTTATGCTTGTACTGCTCTATTTCCATCTATTCTGCCAAAATTCTCTTTTTGTTTGCAGTTCTATTCAATAAATTAAAATGCGGATTTCGTCTGCGATTGAATTTTTCAGCCAGAGTCGCTAGAAGAGAGCATTCAGAAAATACTTCATTTTAGTAAATGAGCGGCAACGTTGTCCTCGCCCGTGTGAAATAAATATAGATATATATTTCGAGGTAGGAGAAAACTGTCTAGGCCAGCGAGAAAGGACGTTTAATACTTTTCAAGCTTTCTTCGTTTAATTAATGTCTCGAACAATTTGTAAATAATTCAATTATCACTGCATAAACAGAAAAAGATAATGCAATTTCTAATGAATTAACAGATTATTAAGAAAAGCATATTCTTTAGTTTTATTAACAAAGTTTATTAACAATTATAAGCAATATTCGGTTTGTGTATTGCAGAATCTTCTTAATAAAATGAGTCATTCTTGACAATGCATAAAAAATAACTGACTGTTCATCGAGAACATTACAAATTTTAAACAACGAAGTGTCAATACGTTTTCTTACATTTCCTTTTCCGAGTCTTAAGAAACTTATACTAAACTCAAAATTATTTATTAATCATTCTACTTAGGACAAATACTTTTTAAATAACTTTTGCGAGTGGTAGTTATGACGTTTTTATTGTCTATAGACCTCAAAATTAAAAAGTTTGTTCAAATAAATAATATTAATTATTTTGTGTGGATAAAAAAGATGTGAATTTATTATAATGTGTAAAATTTATGTGTTAAACTTGTATGTGAAGAATATCATTATTATCTTTATTAAAATCTCTTCATATTACTATTAATTCATATACTACTCTAGAGCAAAGTATAAAACATTAAAAATACATAGCCGTTATTAACAGCTGTTAATTACTTTTAGTACGAATTCAGCTTCTTTAAAAAATTAAAAGTTTATAAATGGATATGCAATAAATGCAGATAAATTATAACAACAAATTTTCAATAAGAAAAGAAAAATAAGCTTCAGTTGTTGATCGATTGCAAATATATTTTTTTTGTAAATTAATATAATATAGTACAATGTATTCTGAAAAATTATTATAATGGAACAAAAATTTTTCGAGTGTAGTTGTGCGCTTATTCGACCTAGAATCCGAATTTTATCGTTCGTGCCAATACGCACACGAGGCACAAAGAATAATCTCGGTGACTCACATTTGGTCATTTACGTTACACGTAAACGTTCTTATGACGCAGACGGTAAAATCCTGAGCGACGGCACCTTGAAAGAAATCCAAAATATTTGTTATTCGTGTAAAAAACTTTTTCTTAGTTATTCTTACATAAATACATTTTTTTTCTTATATAAATTTAATGAGCAGTGTAAGTTTGTTCACTGAATAGTGAGAAAATCGCTCTCCTTTCTTTAATTTTTCTGAGCATTACTTCCTTAAAAGTGAAAGTGCGCATAGTATTTCGAAAAATTTCCGTGGTAGTTGAATACTCTACGCACTTTGATTTTGTAGAAATAATAATGAAAAAATTATTAGGATTTACGTTTTATCGAATATTTAAGTTATTTAGATAATTTAATTTATGCAATTCATACAATGAAAACATTGTAATTTTCAGTAAATATTTGTTTCAACAGTACTTGCTAAATATTAAATAAATTTAGTAGCTTTGGAAAAATAATTACTTGATTCAAAGAATTATTTAACAAATACTATTAACGTAAATATATTTACTTGAAATTACTAAATTTATTTCTCAGTGTACGACGTACACACGGAAAAAACGATTACTAAAATTTACGGAAATAATAAATAAACTTAGTCATATAAAATTACTCATGCAGTAAGTAAATTATACTGAATTTATTAAACAATATTTACTTACTTAGATAAGCAAAGCAGATATAAGATAAAGCTTCAAGTAAATATTTAAACAAATTTGACTTAAATAAAAATCAGTATTTTTTACTGCAAGCCTTTAAATCGATTTTATTAATTTTTCTCCGCGTAAATTATACAAATTAATATATATGATTTTAACCCTTTCACGCTCAAGGGAACTATTTTTCCCTTCTACAAAAATCGTTATCGATTATTCAATTATTATTCAATCCATATTTTTTTTAATGAATGTCAAAATAAAACGTATGTCCAAGGCGGCAAATGTGTTTCTGAACGATTAGAAAAACAAAGAACTGTCAAACTTTATTGCGCCAAAGTCAAATGTTGTATTCGCATATTTAGTCTCAGCCACCTTATGGTCCTGTAAGGGTTAATTACCTTATTGCAATTAGTTGTGTTGTTAAGTAGTAAATGAAGCGATTTTTCTAATTTATATTTTATTCTTTGGTTTTGAGAGAGTGGGCAGTCTATTAGTATTTGTTATTGTTAGTTTGATATGACAGTTTTGACATAGTGCTTCATTTTCTTTGTTAATCAGGTGTTGATGTGTTATTTTGGAGTGTCCGATGCGAAGCCTAGTGAATGTTATATTATATAATGGAGATACTAAAAACTTGAAGTGAGATCGAAGCATCGCGAAAATAAAATGAGTCACGAAATTCGAATGAAATGAGAAGGCTGCGCTAAAAATAACAATAGTTTTGCAGGCAGCAACTGCAGGCTGCATGAAAATCGTGAGAAAGTAAAAGTTCGAAGGGATGGTACAAAGAACGGGGCATTCCGGAGGGAAGCCCCGGCAGCGGTCCTTCATACCTGCTCCTACTCCGTAACAATAGGTGGCATGTGCAAACCGTTACAAAGGTCTCGGGTGGTTCGGCCTCTTTGCCTCTCACGGGGAAGGGGCACTGGATTACTTCTGTGCGTGTTCTTACAAGTTTTGAAAGTAGTCGCCATTATGCGGGTTATTTGGAAAATCACTGGACTTTATTTTATTGCAATATAATTTAATTTTTAATTATATATGCAATTTGCTTTAATTAACGAATTTAGTTGTATCATTGCCCTATTCAAAAATCTTACATAGGATCTAGAAAATTTTTCTATTTATAAGAGACTAAACACCGTGTAAAATGTGGATAAACTCGTTATATTAAAAAATTTTTTTTCGATGAGACTTTGAATTTTTTCAGTTGCGTAACAAAATTTTTTTAAGTTCCTATTTAGAACATCTATAAATATGACCACACAAAAATTATTTTTACAAAGAAAATAAAGAGAAGATGTAATATGTATTGCACAGTTGCTAATATAATAATTTTATCACTGTCTAATTCTTTGGTATTGAGCTCCAAGCATTTACAGTAGGCCCAAGATGTAGGTATATGCCATTAAAATATAATTAAAACTGTCTTGTGTTTTATAGACAATGAGACAATAAAAATGAAACGGTATTGACCGTTGGAACATCTTTTGCCACGCCCAACTCACATAATATAAGTATATAGAATGGAATAGAATGAAGAAGATGTTCATTGTAAAATTAAAAAAGAAAATTTTTAAAAAGTTGATAATAATAGAAATGAAAGAAGGCATTATAATATTTTGAGAAATTATGTAAGGCATCTATTATAAAACATATTTTTCACGTCAATAAAATAAAGTTTACAATATATAATTTTACTTTACATTTACTTAATTTATGTTACAAGTAGATTTGGGATTATTGGGTATCAATAAATAAAACTGCAAATGAGCCATGCCATACATTTATTTTTAATATACAAGGTAATATTCTCACCAGATTCAAAATCCTTCTTGCCAAGTATAAAATTTCATTTTACATTTTTCATTTTATATCATGGCACAATGTAGGCTTACACGATTCTCAATTTATTTAAATAAAAAAGGTAGTTATAAAAATAGTTAACTCAACCTCTCCGTACTCTGCAACTCTTTAACACATATATACATTTAAAATAATTTATGTACAAATTCGGTAAATATTTTCATATTTATAAAGATTTAACATTTGTATATTTGTTTAACGGATAAAAAATTGTTATTACAGGATGTACGCATCTTTGGTGATACTTTTATGCCGCAGATTGAGAAAACAGATTTTACTCCCGAAGAAGGAAGGATGCTCGTCAATAAAATATATTATTTTCATATCTAAATAAAATATCTATAAATAAATTTTGATTAATTTCAGAAACAATTATTCAGCTAGTATTTACATTTTTACATTGTCCATAAAACTGTAATAGTGAATTCTTTTAAATTTTGATAAATTACGAAACTGGATGAACTTCACCATTAATATAAGACGATACACTTCTTCTAAGATCGAGATTAATTAACCCTAAATAGGCATAATAAAGGTAAATTTTAAGAAGTGACCATTGTTCTTGCAAAGAAACTAGCCATTTTGACCACTTCGTTGAACAATTTCTTAATTTTTCTCCGTAAACGGATTTAATGCAACACGTTGACATTTCTACAAATGCTGACATTCTACTGTGAGTACTCAAATTGTACTCGATACTACGAATTAAATCGTTCGTTTTTAAAATTAATAGCATATGCCTGTTGACTCTTTCTAATACTTCAGTGATTTTTGGTAACAAATCTGGAATTTCTTTTTGGAAAAGTTCCTTTTCTCCCGACGTGTATTTTGTTTTTTGCACGCCACTCATAATAGTATCCCAAGTACGACCCGAGACCATGCAAGCCAATAGTCCATACATATCACCGACTCCCAATTTTGTACAATGCATTTGCATGGCAACTTTGTCACTATTTAATATAGCTAACCATAATTTTGAATATTCCCATCGGAATTCATCGGATAATTCAGCGTATAATCCATGATCCAAGAGGACGACTTCAGCTTCATTACCCTTTTTTCTTACGATTATGTTGCCAGGATGGGGATCTGAGTGAACAAATCCAGTGATAAATATCATATGACTATAGAGCTTTCCTATTTTATTACTGACTTCAAACGGGTTTATTTTATTATCTCGATAATATTTTAAATCATTAATCTGTCCACCATCTATGAATTCCATGGTTAAAACTCGACGCGATGAAAGATCCCAATAAATTTTTGGAATGTGAAGCCACTTGTAGCTTTGAAATAACTTTTCTATTTTTTCCGCGTTTTCTCCTTCCCTTGTAAAGTCAAGTTCTCTCGGGACATTTTTCTTTGTTTCATCTACCAACCAATCGAATTTAAAATCTGGAAATATCCACGATGTTATTTTCACCAGAGCAGACATAGTTTTTATGTCAACATAAGAATTTGTTTTTACAGCTCTATGTTGAACCTTGACGGCTACTTGACGTCCATCTTTCAATGTAGCTTTATGTACTTGTGCCAAACTGGCAGTACCAAGAGGTTGTTCTTCTATAGATTCAAACACTTCGTAAGGATCTTTTTTCAGATCTTCTTTTAAAACAGTGAGAACATCTTTGAAGGATGATTGTGGAGCTGAACTGTGAAGAATCCTCATAGTTTGAACATATTCTTTAGGAAGCAAATAATCTAAAGCTCCTATATGTTGGCCTACTTTTATATAAACACCTTTATTAGCACAGCAAAGCTCCAATAATTTCTTAGCTCCATAGCTGTGTGCTTCTGACTTTCTTGCTTGAAATTCCTTAGATTTTTTATCCAAGCCACTATTATATAAATTTTGTTTATAATGACTACCTATGTCAAATACTGCTATCCCTGCCCTAGTAAGACGTACTATTCCAATGGCTCCAAAGTCATATTCATTTGCTCTTAAAGATGCAAATGTTCCTAATCCAACTGTTGCAGCTGCTACTACCTTCACAGTCCTTCTTGATACAAACATATTTTTTATCCTGAGTTTCTAAAAAAGGAAAATATTATTAGAATGATTTTTTAAAGTTCTTACTAAAGATTTATAATAATTATAGATACCTGTACTTTTATTCTCTCAAAAAGTGATGATGTAATCAAGATTCAATCAGTTTTATGCAATTACATCTATAATCTTAGCTATTTTTTATATTTCTTTCATCTCAAAGATATAATTCTTATAAATACAAATTAATTTAGAGCATCACTGTATTAATCAACAATAAAACTTTCAAATTCCTTCATGCTATAAGTGTATATCATCTGTTCTTGCAATCCTGCATGTATCTGCACACCTAACCTAGAAAATAACAAAAATAATTCGTTCATTTTGTAATTAGAATGATAAATTACGGAATTCTCTACTGCAAACTACATAATAAGAATAAAAATTAATATTTTTAATGTGAAAAAACTTCTTACCTGTTAATATAACCTAAAATGTTTCGACTTACTGGTTAGTGGTCACACTTTCACTTGCATGATACTGTGAAATCGTGGACGTTTTGGTATGAAAGCAGGTAAGCGGAAGGAGAAATTCTAAGCAACACGCAAACTCCAAGTAATTGGAAATATATTGCGTAAATTTATTAGAGAGTAAATCAACACATTTTTTTCCAGTAAAAACTTAAACCGACTAGAATTATGTTAGCAATGGAGTTTATTTAAATTTGTTAAGAAAATATTTGCAATTTTAATTTATGTTTACTTATTTCTTTTAATATGATATATCTTAAAGACTTACTTCAAGCTGTAAACAGTATAAGTTCTCTTGGGATCGTTTATTTAAGTTTTGATAATTTGTTGTTTCATTTCATATATATATATATAAACAAAACAAAACTATATATATATATATGTATGTATAAAACATTTAAAATTTCCCATTAAATAAATATTGACGGTCGGTAATATAGATTGCCACTAATCCGATTAGCCGCTACTCAAATTGTAATGCTTCAAACAGCGTCCTGTAGATGGCGTTTTCGAACGCGGGTTATTTAAACTTATTATTATAAGTTAGTTATAAAATAAACATTTTATATGCTAATGAAAATTGAGATTGATTCATTACTTAAATTTATATGTAAACTGACAGTGTAATTTTACAAGAACATAACCAGAACGTCAGAATACATTTTCAACAAGCGTAAGCTTGGGAGTAATTTACGTAGCCTTGCGTTTGTTACAAAATACGCCCGGGTCAAACACTTTGCTACCTTGATTTGTATATCACTGCATTTAAGACGCAGTCCTAATTGTAGTAAATAATATAGTAAAGTTATCGGTTACAACATACTACAGTACCACGAGAAACTATACCTCCGGTCAGCGGTCGGAGTAAACAAAACATTCATTCATTCTGAATTTCTTCCGAGTTGTGGTAAACTTTTCTCTCCGAGAATGTAAATTAAGTTAAGACGAGCTTCTACAACGAGGGAATGTCTATTTACGATAGAAATGGATTATCTTTTCTATTCGCGATAGAAATGGATTAAAGTCGTAGGTTTGGCTCTTTCCTGTACTTAACTGTACTTCGCGTATTAAAAAGAAAGTTACCGGAAGATTTTCGGAGTTGAGGTTATAGGCAATACACCTTTAAGCTAAGTCTGCATAGGCGCACTGCGTGTTGTTAGTGTTATTTTTAACATTTTGTTTTTCAGCAGGTAGAATATAAATATAAAATAAGTAAATCTTCATTTCAATTTTAAAAATCTTTAATCGGTTAGATGGCGTTGGTAGATGAAATTGGTTAGCCAGTGAAGATTATTGTAGAAATATCTTTACGTCTTAATAGAAGTTGAAAGTTAATTAAAGTCAGTATACAAATACAGCAAAACTCTGTACTTTAAGATGTATTATTTGCCAATGTTACTTCAAATAGCTTAAAAAACAAAATACGCCTGTTGAGTGAAATTCGATTTTTTTGCATTTAATCAATTTACGAACCCAAACAAAGCAAAAAATCAATATGTGAAGCCGGTGCTTCGTGAAGGTTTTAATACAAGTTCGAGAAATCAATTTTAATCCTATTACTATCCATAGCACGTTAATCAAATTGACGAAAAGTACTGTTCTGTAAAAAACGGTTATTTTCTATTTCCAGGAACGCAAAATTGATAGCAATAAGAGAATAGAATAAGCAAAATGGACGAAGTAATCGATTTAGGTGATACCGATGGCTCAGGTGAGTGTACATTTAAATGAGAATGCAGGGATGTCATATTTAATTTCTACTTTTTTTAACCGTTTATTTACAATTTTAGATATTGAAATAATAAGCGAAAACATAACAACGCAGTGGCGAAGAAGAAAGATTAAGCGGAAAAAAAGTGATGGAGGAAGAACGAAGATTCACGTGAAGTACGGTAAATATTTCTATACATTTTATAAATTTATTTAAATAATTTAACTAAAAAACTAAAAAAAAATAATGTAACAAATGTTTGCAGTGAACAATCCAATAAAAGATAATCAAGAATCGTACGTAAAAGAGGAGATTATTATTTCCGATGCATCGGATTGTTCAGGTGAGCGAATAAATGTAAATTTAATTTTTGTCACAATACGCTTAAAATTAAATTATTCTTTTCTAAATTAACAGAAAATGAAGATTCAAAGGATTTTAACAACAAAACCAGTCGAACCAATAATTGCAATAATAATCGAATTACATCTAAGAAAAATCAATCAAATTCAAATGGTATGTTTAACATTAAATTTATTTTTCATACAAGTATCGAACGAAGTGTTATAACACAAGGGCCGGAAACGCCATTTCATAGCACAGTAGTCTAAGTAGACGTTTTACGCAATAGTGCTATAAAGTATTAAAGTAATTTGAAATAAAAAATAGCGACAATTTTTTTAAATCATTTCAGATTCTCTAAGCTCTATTATTCTAAATTGCCCGAGGTGCAATAAGACTGAAACTGTATTTAGTACAACCATAAAATGCATCTGTAAAAACTGTAAGGTAAACATGTATTATGTCTGTGAAAAGTGCAATTTTCGGTACGAATCCATATTTGCTTTATACCGACACAAGAAATTTCAATGTAATGCTACATCTTCGACAGATCAATGTGAGTAAAAGTTGAAACTACATTTCTTTTTTAAAAAAGAATTTCTTAATTCTTATAAATATTTTCAATCTTTCAGCTCCTTTACAATTATTCATACGAAAGTGTTCAAAGTGCAATGCATCGCGTAAAGTAATCCACGTATACAAAGAAAAAAAGTGCTTGAAATGCAAGATTGAAATGATGTATGAATGTGTTATCTGCAGTAAACCATACAATTCTTATTCCGGTTTGTACCAACACTGGAAATTACAGTGTCAGCCAAAAAGAAAGGCCTACTACTGCGATAAGTGCAGTTTTAATTGCACTTGTTATTCGCTGATTTTGCGGCATATAACCAAACATCACTCCGAGTTTTTCCCGGTAACAAAAATCTGTTCCAAATGCGGCAAGTCACTTAGCGCAGAAGCTTTGAAGATACACGAGTCCACCTGTAGATTACCTTATTATCACTGTGAATTCTGCATTTATAAGCCAAAGTTTGAAGACAGACTTCGAAAACACTTGTTATCCAAACATAAAGATTTGGTTTCTAATAAAAACGAACTCAAGAAAGTAATGCTGAAAGCAGTTAATAATAGAAACAACATAAAGAATGGAGGTTTGTGTGAAATACTTTACAAATTTTAATCATATAATATATAATTATATTTTTTAATAATATAATATAATGACAGGTAAAGTTATAACCAAGGAAGACGATGCTCACGCGCAAGAAAAAAATGGTGAGTCCAATAAAAGAATATTAAACTTGTTGGTTAAAAAATTGAAATTTCTTTTTAAAATTTTTAACAATTTTGCTACATTCGATGAAGCAATATAGGCGAAACAATATGTGAGTCCCCATTTAGCAACAAATGTACAACAAATGTTGCTGCTATGATTTTTATCAAATTGATACATCGTTGATTTAAAGGCTTGAAATGTCATCAAAATGTCCCACCAATATGCAGCAATTTGGCTACACATTGACGGCAAAGCTTTTAAAGCAATCGTTGTCATTATTTTGTCCAAGCAACCTGTGGTTTATAGGTTTCTAAAAGACCACGTTTGAATCCTGATGAAACCGTTCCTGATGAATGGTTCTTGCGAGGTTCTTCTATAGCAAAATGTTTCATGAATACTACATAGAATCAGAATAGGAACATTACAAAAAATCAATTGTGTACGTTCCCACGGGAGTTCAAATCAATGATCCTGAACTGTAACAGTTTCATCTAATTAATTAATTTGAAAATTGCTAAACAAATATGAATTTCAGATTTGAAGTTGCTTCGGGCCACGTATTGTCCAAGCTGCGACAGAACTGAGGACCTTACTGGGCTCGCAACAAAATGCTCATCTTGCGACAGCGAGTTCGAGTTCGAGTGCCGACGATGCAAGAAACGTTTCGTTTCACGCCAGTCCCTTTACAGACACATAACGCGACTGCACGGCACCCAGTCTTATCGTTGTCACGGCTGTCAGCGGCGCTTCGCCTTTTACGGAGACGCGAACGAACACCGCAAAATCTGTGGCAAGGACCCTGGTTTCAAGTGCGAGATCTGCTTCTTCAAGACACGATACAAACATAACCTCTTAGCTCACATGGCCAAGCTACATAACGAGAACCGGCCGATTTACTCGTGTCCACACTGTGCTGTCGAATATAAGACCCTGGAGCCTCTTAAAAAGCACATACGACTCGCACACGGCAAACAACTACGAATCGTAACCGAGGAACTGCAAGAAAAGGAACAAGCTTCATAAGCTTCCATATTTAATTTCGTCAAGATGGCGTTACATTCTCATTAAGAGACTATCAGACTTCTGGATCGCGGATTTTTGAAATTTTGGGAACTGTTTTCTTGTATTAAAATATGAAGAATTAGACTTTAATACTCAAGGTTTTTCATATTTTAATATAAGAAAGCAGTCCCCAAACTTTGTGATCCGGAAATTTGATAGTGTCCTAGTCAGATTCACAACTTAATTTTGTTACTTGAAAAAAGTCACTGCGTTCATGCCTGAAAAAGAATTGGGTGTAAACATTTAAAATTATTTATAATGCGGTTGTATTACTTACTATAATAAGATGTAAGATAAATTTTTATATCATTTTATATAAGTACTGCCAACAGACAAGATCAAATTAATTATTGTACCAAGTGTTTGGTAAACTTCTATTTGTTAATACATAAAACAGTTATGTAACGTATATAAAATTTAAGGAAATTTTCACAGATCTAATAATAGATCTGTCAACTCAAATTCTAATTAAATTTGCGTTTTTAGCTAGTATCTAAGAACTTTTTTATATGCATTTATAGTTAAATGTTTTTTATAATATATTGTATTCGATTATCAAGACTTATTATTTTTATGTATAAGAGTTTTTATAATAACGAAAAAATACGATAACATTTCTCTTTGTTGATATTAAAAATTGAAGTATTAACCTTGACTGTTATTGCAATTAAACAAAGCAAAATTCATTCGCTTAATGAAACATAATGTAATAAAAAATTTTATCCATGATTGAATTAAAATGTATTATTATTATAAATAAAGTTCTAAAAAGGAAAATATTTCCTTTTATTGAAAATTAAGGTCTTTGTTTTATTAATTCCTTAAAAAATATGATCATAAATATCATCATCAACCCTACTCTTAATTACAATTTAAAAAAAAAATCTGTTTATCCACTATCGTAGATGTTATGTCAGAAGCAGCACTTCGTTTAATGTCACATCAGCGACTGCAATTGTGCGAGCAACAGCTACTAGTAGATCCATCATGAAGATACTTTTCCTAACGTTAATGATCATCAGTGCTTCAATTTTCGAAGGTAACCAAGACAATTTTTGCAATCTAAGCTTTATTCTGTTTTACAAAAATAGCAGTTACAAAGGACTGTTGAAACAATATTTATATTTTTAAGATACAATTTTTTAAAAAATCAAAAATACATTTAAAAGCCTCTGTAGAGCGTTTTGATACATAATGGTCGAAACAATCGAAGTTTACGCAGCTTTTTTTATACTATAATAGTTGCCTCAGTTTGTCCTATAAATCAGACTAACATACTGCACGATTTAAATTTTCGAACGCTTTTCTACAAGTACAGAATGGTGAAGACTATAGGCCGTTAACAGTTCCATATAAAGAAGCTACTTTTAGGTTATGTTCGCCCCCTTTTTCTTCGCTCAAAAATGGCTAATTTTAATAACGATTAGAAGCTAGTATTTATCCAATATTTTTTCATTCTAATAAATGTGTGAATGCTGCGACAAAAAGCGTTTCATCTTCCACTAAAAAGAAACCATTTGGGCAAGCCATTTCTTAGTTTCGTGGCTATTTCAACTAGACGGATTTCTAGCAGAGACATTTCCAAAGAAAAATTAATTACAAAACTGATAAATAAACGTTTTTTAATCTTCCTCTCAAAAGGACCTGACCTTTCAACTCAAATAACCAAAAATTCTGGAAAGTGGTCATTCATTGGTCAGATTACCCTAGTTGTTAAAAAAATTTAAATGGGGTTTTGTCACAGGGGATGCAACATCGCTGTGCGACTATCGTGGCTGTGAGGCCGGTTGCCGCACACGCGGCGACTGGACATCTCGCTGCTGGGGCAGAAGCATGTGCGAATGCGTGGTAGCCACTAGCACCTGCAGCCTAAGTTCCGAATGTGATGTTGGTTGTCGACTTCGTGGTAACTACATTGCCCGCTACCACGGATCCCGAGGACTTTGCGACTGCCTCTTGGTCTCCAACATGTGTGATTACTACGAGTGTGACCAGCGGTGTCGAGCGCGTGGAAACCTACTTGGCAGATGCAGGGACTGGGACTTCTGCGAGTGTATCAATTGAGGCACTATTTGAATGAGCTTTTGCGAAAATTATGTATCTAATTGAAAATTTAGTTTTTGATTTAATCTAATAGTTTTTTTTGTAACACTTCGAAATTTAATGAATATATAACAAATACACCAGAGCTTTTGAATGAGTAATTAAGAGATATTAAAAATATTATATTTTACAGTTCAATACTTTTTTTCTTTAGCTTCTATTATCTTATTATCATTATTGAATTCGTGAATTTTCTTGACCTCTGTTTGAGCAAGTACAATTTTTTGGATGTACGAGAGAACTCGAATGTAAATAGGAAGAGGAAGAGTAATCTATGTAAGATAACATTTTTTTAACATTAGAATGAACAGTATTAATCTTATCTTTGCATTTATGCACGGTCAAACAATTTTTTCCGGATTTGATGACATTGAATAATGAAATTCAGCAATGTCTAGGTTACAAAACAGCGATAACTTAAATTTTTATTCGAATCTTTTTGTATCTTCAATATTTTTATTTTTCCTAAAGATTGCATCAATGTCTGACTTAAAATCAAGGATTTTTTTATCGATAGGAGGGATAGGAGCACTATCATCTTAAAACAGAATTGTTTCCTGGTGAACGCTACAAAAAATCGTAACAATAGTAATTTATGTCTGTGCCTAAATTCTAATTAGTTAATTTATTATTTCTTCATAATTTATCATCTGTTACAGAAATATTAGAAAAAATATCACTGTATACATTATTGGCTAAACCTAACTCACTTTACACTTAAGCCATTTTATTAATCTTTCCATATTTTCTATTTTAGCCCTTCCTTTTACAGTCGTTATCCAATTCGCTGCAAACTGCTTGATATTCCGCAATGACCCATTCAGCTAATGAAATGAAGAATGAAAGAATGGACATTAACAGAGGAATATTTTTATAATGTAACGCTTAAAAAAGTATTAATTTTAATACGTAATACATACTTTGACTGATCATGAGAGAAAAGATGAACAGAAGAAAAATCAAGAACTTCATGATTTTCTTTTGTTTGCAACGGTACTTTAACAGATCGAGGTACTCCTTTGTTTTGTTTTGCTTCTCTTGGGGCCATCACCTCTTTATATAAACTGTGGGCCATGCCTATCTTTGCCTAAGCTACAGTTGAACTATATACAAGCATTATTCAATGAGGAAAATTTGCACTGACAATTTGCACTCATTCTATTGTCACAACTTTGAGTAAAAGGTAGTTATTTTCTAAAGAGCAGGGTTTAGAAGAACTGCGCAAGGGATTCCCCTATTTTCGTGGGAATTTCCAGCGCAGTAGAAACGTGCAAGTCAGAGTCAATTTCGCTTCAATATGATTCTGTGTACTTGGTGCTCGAAGTGTATTTAGGTTGCCTCGTGAGTACTAGTAAGACTAGTCGTATTAACAAATTATTTGCAACACTAATATGTGATCATCAGTTGATGGGACAGTATTGCGTAAATGTTCATTTGGATAAACCACGTCATTGATTTTGCCTGATTAACACATTGAGTTAAGAGAAGAAAAGGGAACAGGTAAGATCTATATTTCATCCTAGAACGAAATGCATTAAGACATTCTTATATTTTTCTTAGAGGACCTTGTTCAGTTTGTTCTTCTCAACTATAGCAGAGTCTGGTCCATGTTGACGTTCAGAAAGGAGAACACTGAAAAATGACTTGGAAATCCAAATTTGATCATCCTTACCAGTCCAGTTGAAAATAGAAACGTTGAATCAAGTTGAAAGTCAACGTGGATTTTGAACATTTCGGAACGTTGAAAAAATGAACGTTCCGAAATGTTCAAAATCAATGTTGCCTTTCAACGTTGATTTCAACGTTTCTATTTCCAACTGAGAGTTCTTTAAAAAGAAACCCACCAGCTTTATGAGAACTCTTGCATATGAGGAATACAGTCTGATAAGATTTCACCGTTTCTCGTCTGATAATTTTATAACTCTTGTATAGTAAACATTATTGACTTTTACTGTTTATGTCTTCTAATTTCAAACTAAAACCTACAACCTGTAATGAAAAACGCGACTATAACTAATGTTACAATGAGACATTCTCAAAAAAACCGCCTTTGGTAAGGAAGATTTCGCTAAACAAACATTCGCACAATGCGAATGCTGGCGAATCTCGCCAGCAGTGCAGAAACCTGCTAATCTCCACAGAGCAATCCGTTGGGCTGATAAAACGAAAGCGAACAAACCGACGGAGTGGTGAACACCTCCAACGTAGGCCGCGGGGCTGCGCCAGGCGGGCGGCAAGCCTGCGCGCGCCGGCGAAGCTTCATGGACTCAAGCGCGCGCCGCGACTCTCGTTCAAGTTGCATTTTGGATGCGACCGAATGCACATCGCGGCCAGTTCGCGTTGACCGTGTGACCGTACCTGCGCCCACGCGTGCTATACCCACGTGCGCTACCGGCTTTCGGTTAATCTTCCCTTCTAGTGATCGTTATTTTACCTCGTGTGCATCCGTAGTCCATTAAACAAGGTTTGCTGCTCCTTTGGTCCAGGGAGAGCTTCCAGGAAATCGCTGACACTGGTGCAAAGAGAGACGAACCTTTTTTTTAGCGAAAGTCACCTGCGCTCGGTAAGTTGCTGGATTCTTACGTTTCATGCAGTTCGAGTACTCCTTTACCCTTTCAATATGAATAAGTGAAATTCAGGTTGAATGAGTGAATAGTGTACTTATTTGAAGTGAAATGTCTTTCACTTATTCTAGATGTGGAAGTTTTTTTTACTTATTCAAAGTGATTTTCACCTATTCACATTTACATAGTTTTTACGTCAGTCTAATTTATTTCTCGTAACATCTATTGTAATGAACTTTCTCGCTTGTTTTTCAATCTTCATTTGAAAATAGAAACGCTTAATCCTGATAGTAATTTAAAACGTGCATTGACTTTTGGTGAGCATAATTAGCTCAGTTATTAAAATGAAAAAAATTGTAGACAAAAAATTCTCAAGTTAGAAGTAGAACTACTCTCTTAAATTGAATTAATGACTATTGAAGATTACTAGAACTGAAGGAAATTAATCCATTGAACACGAAATCGTGAAGCTTTTTCATTAACTTTTAATAAAATCTGATTTTCAACTTTAGATAGCGATCTCTATTTAGACAGTTTCGCAGAGTTTTTAACTTCTGAATATAAGTATGGAGTGAATACGATTTCTACTACATGAAATGACTGTGAAAACTTTTTTGTAGTTATGAATGAACTCCATTTCTACTATAGGAAGTGGCTGTGAACTTTTGTACTTTATCAGCAAATATTTCAAATACTTAGCTTAAGCTCCTAACATTTAGCGAATCATTTTATTTACTTTATACGCTTGAACTTTGATTTCTCCTGAATTGGTTAGTGGATAGTGAAATCAACCGCGTGCTAAAGAGTAGCAGCCTGTGCGCTTGAAAGCGTCATGAAGGGATATGATTCTGGAGTCACGTGCAGTTGAAAAGTCGGGCTTATGGTGCTCGCGATGCGTGCCACGTAATCCCCACGAGAAGCGGACCAGTCGACGCCAATTGATCTCGTGGGTGTGCGAATAATAACAGAGCCGCGCGTGCTGTTGCTGTAGGGACGGGTTACCGAGTCGGCTCGATTTATTAAGTGAGAATCGCGCGATCGCATGATTCGGGCACGTCTTATATTTAATTCACGAGCCACCGCCTCCCGTTTTAACCGGAAGAAAGTAAATTGTTTATCAAAAACATACTTCAGACTAATAATAGCGCAATAACCCAATAACTGGTCAACCAAAAGAAGGTATGTGATGGTTTATCAAAAATGTACTTTAGACTAATAATAAGCCAATAACTGTTCAACCAAAAGAAGGTATGCGATAGTTTATCAAAAACGTACTTTAGACTAATAATAACCCAATAACTGTTCAACCAAAAGAAGACATGTGATGGTTTATCAAAAATGTACTTTAGGCCAATAACCCAATAACTGTAAAATCAAAAGATGGTGTATGGTTTATCAAAAACACATTTTAGGACTACGTTGATTACAATTGATAACATTCTTTTTCTTTACGATAATATAGTGGGAAATTCAATTTTTAACGGTTATTTTGGTACATTGCTTAAAACACCATCATTTTTTAATTTATTTATCTTTTTTTTATAGATGAGCAATGTGCTTTATTAATGTAGTGAGACACAGTGGCCTTAATTTCATTATTTGGGTTAAATTACTATGCGTTGCATTCACTTATTAAACAGGGCAGCCTCAATTTATTACTTTAATAAATTAAACGAGCATGTCAACTTTAAATGGATAGATATATCTTTATAAAAGTCCTTTTTGTGTTTGTAAATCTTGTGCAATAAATAATAATTCTATTACAGGTTAAGAAGACAATATCTACTCATATGAGAATGACATGTAATAACTACGATTTAATTTTTATAAGAATGCATTTGGTAAGAACGATAAAATAGTTTTCGATAATTTGACTTGGAAATCATATTACTAGGTATAAATTTTTTAATGCTTCAAGAGAACACCGGATACATTGCAAATCTTTTACATATAATTATTTAGACTCATTAATTATCAGTACCTATCAAATATGCATGCTTTAGCATTATTACTTTTCGCACTAGTTTTTGTATTGAATCATTCACGAAAGCATTGACGACATTCATTACTTGATTATTGAACGGATAACGATTTTGCATTGATTATTTATTGCTTAAAAGGTTTCATTAAAAAAATAAAAGATACGCACTAGAGAAAAAATAATCAATAAAACGTACTTATTTCAGCCATAAAAAGTGAAATCTATAGAGTATGGTCAGGTATACATAGCAACAGCACATCTACCAGTCTTTTCCTCTTGAATTCAATAGATATGAAATCATAATGGAATTGATTTTTTTAAAAGCCTTTCAATTAAATCGATTCAACCGCAGCGCCACTTATCAATTTGATTAATGAAATGAAATTCGTTTAAACCAGCGCGGATCTCTTCTAAAACGCTTACGACACCAAAATTTTCAAACGCAGCCCGTCGAGCTACGAAAGTTGGCTTTTGCAGCTTCAGCTCCGCCGTGGATACAGAAGAGCAAATACTGAATCGGGATTTTTCTAGCTTCCAGCCGCGTTATATTGTCATTCGTAAAAACGCGCTTTGAAACTTTCGAAGCCCGCAGACTAAAAACAAACCCCGTCCATTAAAAGTTTCCACCTTGAAAAATTGCTGCAAACGACTCGATTGTTTAGGTCTTGGCGCTTATTCTCTCTTCGGTATGGGCGTGTAGGCGCTCGCGCTCGAAGCAGCGTTTATTTTCCGACGAATCGTCGCGCTTTGCTTTTTCACTGATCGATGGTCCACTGCGTCAATTAAGTAAAGCAACACATACGGTGCGAACGAGCGACGAGAAAAGCTCCGCCCTAAAAGCGTCGGGCGAGGTGGAGATTCCTGATGGAGGTCGAAAATATTTTCAAATTAAATGGGAACTTTTGCTGTTGCTTTTGACGTGTGTGAAAGCTGCGTGTGTTTATTTCTCTTAGACGTGACGTGAATTCCTTTTTTTTTTAAAGTCATTCGCATTCTTTGTGTACAGGTACCCTACTGTATAGAAAATAATCCAAAACAATGGCTTATTTATCGCTATTTACCGAATCTTAATTATTACTCAGATTAAAAAGAAAAAAAAATTCAGTGTCTATAAAAAAATCGGCGCGAAAAGCACTTAGTTTTATTTTAAATATATTTATGTATAATTAACCGCGTTAGAATGTTTCTTTTGTTTCTTTCATTTTTTATGTTTATGAATACGTCTTGTTGAAGTTTTCATTAAAATTCATCTCCCCGTAATTACATTCATGTAAATGAGTTACTTTAATAAAGCATTACAATATTTATTACATTAAAATGAATGTATTTAATTTTACAAAAATCCTGTAATTTTTTTTGCAAAGAAACTGACCTAGCACGAAGAAAAAAAATATATTAAAATTCCAAAGTGAACTCTTTCATGCTGAAGTTCTTCAAAAAATTAAAATAAACTTGCAGCAGCGATTTTCAAAAGAAACAGTTATGAGAACAGGAAATATTAATGAACTTTTTTATTAAAAGGTTGGTGTGTTCTATTCGCAGTGAGTAGAATTCTTAGTATTTTTCAACAATTTTAAAAAACCACCACTACAACTGTTCAATTAAAAAGCTGAATAATAATAAATACTTCAATTGCAAAGATTAATTTGATAACTCTTGATTTGATCTTCATAATTGCAATTGTCATTTGAAGTAATCATTCCGAAACAGAATTGTCAATGATTAACAACATTACTCCTACTTATTTAAAACATTAATGAAGTGAAAATTAATTGCAACTGTGTACGATCTAACTGAATTCAATGACAATTATTTAATAAAAATAAAATGTAATAGTTATTTTTTATGTTAGCGTGTTAAAATTGATCGGGTGCTAAACTCACACTCTTCCGAGAATCATTTTCCACATAAGTATATCGAACAAAATTTTATAACACGAGAGCAGAAAACGACGTTTTATCACCCTTGCGTGTCTTAAGTAGGCGTTTTTTTAGATTGCTGGATAATTCGATCGTTTAAAATTATATAAAAAAAGAATTTATTTACGGGTAAATTGTTCGATATTAATGGACAGCTTAATTTATAATACCACTCTAGTTCAGCGTTTTATATTTAAAACTAGTGCGTAAAACTTCCGCCAAGCACGCCTGCCTTAAAACGGTGTTTTCCGCCCTCGTGTTATAATAATTAATTTCGATATTCGACATTGAAAGATCAACTAATTGATAATGTTCAGTAAATATTTACTTTAACAGTATTTGCTAAATGTTTCTCTAAATTAACTAAATATTTTTTTAAAACTAAATGAATTTATTTGTTTCTAAAAAACTTAGCCGTTTTAACAAAATAATTAGTTGATTCAAAGAAATATTTAACAAATACTATTGAAGTAAATTTTTACTGCGGAAATTACCAAATTTGTCTCTCAGTTTAATGCGTAACAATTGATTCTTGGAAGAAAATGTTCTAAAGGTAAATGAACTATAGCATTTATAATGGGTTTAAACCCCAAAAATTACAACGAAATAAAAAAACTAAAATGAGATCGGAGCCAAATCAATAAGAATTTATCTCATAGTCATCAGTTCTCATGATCGTTGCATTAACATATTACACATTTTATTTCATGAGCGGAGGCAATCTGCCAGTTAAATGTACCCCGAGCACGTGACGAAGGCGATTTCAATGTTCTTCCGCGGGAGCGAGGATGGCTCCCAGCGCGCGAGCCGTGACGACGTTTCCTCCCGAGCTTAATAAGACAAGGAACTTTGCAGCGGGGGAGAGAAAGAAAAGAAGGAGTAGGTTGTATAGGCGTCGAACGCAGAAACGTCCCCCCGTCGGTGCACTTACTGTGAGGCGAGCTTCTGATGGGCGAAGCTGCCGGGCGAGACACGCGACGAGCCGCCTATGCAAAGCAGCACCCGCGACGGGGAATGAACGCGGGGGAAGAGCGTCGCTTTTCTTGGAATTGTGAAATATGAGGGTTTAGTTTTAGAAATATTTTTCTTTTAAATTTTGAAATCATTTTTTTTTCATTTTTCAATACGGAACTCTTGTAGAAATTTAAAACGTTTAATAGTCATTTCATCATAGCTGGAGAAATAGAAGAGGGCGAAACATAGAAGCCATTTTTAACCCCATGATGAAACGCTTTTTTAAATCAGAATTTCACATTTAATGTGAATAATTAATGTACATAATTGCGCAAATGTATGAAAAGAGAACATTATAAAAACGTTTGAAATTCACTAATATTCGCATTGAAAAGTGAAATGAGGTACTTTGATCTCCAAATAGTTACGAAAACTACTAAGTATTCAAAACTAATGGAGTCTAAAATTTTGATTTCCTTCATTTTTATACGCAAGAAAACATATGCTACAGCTTTAGCAAACATGGTGACCCTCAGTTCTAGTACTTCACTAGAAGGTAACGAAATACATTATTCCAGTCAGTAAATTCGTTTTGTGCATCAAAACTAATGTCGGTGCAAATTTAAATTTTGGAAAATAATACACCCTTTCTCTGCAGAATATTAAACCAGAGATTTGCGAACATATTCCACACTGCAACAATTTTGTGTTCCATTGCATGTGGCACAAACAATTTGTATTAATAATTAAATGAAATTTCGGACCTGCATCACCGGAGATATCCAGCAGCGACGTATGCGAAGTATCATAAAACGCGTAAAGCGATTCAACCGTAAAAACAATATTGCATACACCGGCAGTAGCAGGTGTCAAATTCAATTATTTCATTCCTGGTAGAAATTTAAAACATTTAATGTCAGTTTCGTAGCTGCAGAAATAGAAATGGGCGAAAAAAAGCAGCCATTTTTAACCCCATGATGAAACGCTTTTTTAAATCAGAATCTCACATTTAACGTGAATAATTAATGTGCATAATTTAATAGGAAAAAAAATGGCTGGCAAATGTGTGAAAAGAGAAAATTATAAAAACCTTTGAAATTCATTAATATTCGCACTGCAAAGTGAAAACTCAGTAAATCGTTAACTATGAGCTTTTTAAATGTTTTTAATCAAATGTTGTTTCATAATAATCCGCTTTGTGAGCTCGGAATCGAGATTGCAGTTCCATATAATGAAGCTACTTTTAGGTTCCTGGTATAGAAACGTGAAAGAAGGTTTCTAATCAACGTTTCTAAACCCTGAAAAAGCGTTGATTTACCTTGATTTTCAATCTTGGTTTTACAACGTTTCCTAGGTGAGCGATGTAAACGTTGATTTTCAACGTTCCCTAGATGAGCGATATGTACGTATCATTTAATGATAAGGGTAATATAAATTTCAAAAATTTTAAAAAAAAAGTTGAATATCAACGATTATATCGCTCATCCAGGAAACGTTGAAAAAAAGGTTGAAAACCAACGTTTACATCGCTCACCTAGGAAACGTTGAAAACAAAGATTGAAAATCAAGGTAAATCAACGTTTTTTCAAGGTTTTGAAACGTTGATAATCAACCTTTCGAAAATGTTGATTAGAACCCTTCTTTTCAACGTTTCTATTTTCAATCATTAACCAAAAATGGCTAATTTTAATAACGATTAGAAGCTAGTATTTATCCAATATTTTTTCATTCTAATAAATGTGCGAATGTTGTTGAAAAAAGCTTTTCATCTTCCACTAAAAAGAAACCACTTGGGCAAGTCTCATGGCTATTTCAACTAGACAGATTTCTAGCAGGGATACTTCACAATCTAGTAACTTGAAAGTTTCACGAACGATAACCAGCCCTGCAGGCGCTCAGTCTATTTCGAGTCAACAATGGAAGTCCAACCGCGTATTCGAATGATAAGTAATTTATAAAGGCGCGGTGGAGGAGTTCCGCGAATGAGGCGCCATCGTAAATCCTCGCGAACCTCATTTTATTATGCAATTATACAGCGCCGGCCGCTAAATAAGAGACGAGGCGCGGGGCCTAAGCGGCGCGGCCGCGTAAATCTTCGAAAGAAGCACTTGGCGACCAGAGCCCCGAGGCATATAAAAGCGCGGCCCATCCCTCTGCTCCGCGTTAATTTTCGACTAATCGAAATCTGGCGCGCGTCGCTTCGTGTTTTCGCGCGCCACCTGCACCCAGCCGACGGTAATAAAAGCCCGATATGCAGCTGGCGCGACGACGACCTCTCGTCGGAGCTTGACGAGAGGCGAGAGCTGCAGAGTGATTTTATGCAAATAAATCAGAGACTTTTGAGAGCGGATGCTGCGTTATTTTCTCCGACTTCTTTTTTCCTTTTTTTTTAACTCAATTTGAATGGTAACAGTATTGTTGGAGAAATGAAAAAGATTTCAGACTTTTCTTTCGTTTTCTGTACTTTCTCAGTTTTAGCTGCTTTCGCGTTTTTATTGCCATTCCCATCTTCTTCTTTTTTCACTGGTTAAGTTTTCATTCTTTCTTCTTTGGTTTGAGGTTTGTGCGTGTGTGTGTGTATGTGTCGCTAATCGCGGAAAAAAATGTTAATAGAAAGAGTAACTGGAGCAATATACTTAATTCTATTAGAATCCACTTGAGTTATCTTCTTCCTTCTGATCGTTTTTATACTTAGTTAAAAGTTAAATAAATTATAAGTTTGACAGCGCTGAATTCTACCTTCTGTATTAATGGAATTAGGACAGAAATATTTACCACTGCATTATTTCTTCTGTAAAATGTTCTTCCAATAATTTTCTGACATTGTTACGTATAGGATTACTAAAATTATTTATAGAATGTCCGTCAGAGTATATGAATCTGACAAAAACGCCAATCTATTGTTCGATAAAGAATGAAGTTAGCGGTGTACTTGTCTGTACAAAAAAAAAAGAAAAAAAAAGAAAAGTTCAGTTGCATGAAAGTTAACCGCAGAAAGTAAATAAAATAAAAATAGAAAGTAAAACAAGGTTCAAGTCTTTTCATTATCTTTTTTCGCTGGCAACTTCCTGATTCACTTGGGATCAGACATGTTAATATCTTCACATTAGGCAATTCATCACAAAAAAACTGTTCGCTGTTTTCAAGTTTTGGAAGTTAAAAATATTTTCAATCTTAATTCATAATACTACTGTGTATTAAAGAGGTCCGAAACTCAAGTAAATAATATCGAAAATAAAAAGTGTAAATAATTAACGATCTGTCATCTTATAAAATTCCAAGTTCGTATAACAACACCTAGATGAGAAAAGCTTGCAGTAATGTAAACAAAATCATATTATTCTTTATACCATTTATAAAGGAACTTTATAAAGTGATAGATCGTTACCTAATGAAAGGTAAGTATCTTTCAATATTTCATTATTTCATTTATACTCTTGGTGATAAGCAGATTAATTGTTTTTTCGTCTGCTACATTATGGCGCGAAATTTGAATTTTTAATTAACTTTCGAACCCCCTTAAAATCAAGATTTCCGTTGTGCACCAACATGATTCAGAAAAATTCAAAATGTAATTACATTTTCTACCAATAGAAATCGTTATCGAACATTCTATTGGATTGTTTGTATATACTTTCAGTACCGAATTATGTTTACGTGCTCCTGATTTGAAGAAGTTGAAATCCGATTATACATTGGCTTTAGGCTTATTTCACTGTGTTATATCAGGATAATAACTTCCATGAAACAACGTTGTTGTAAATTAGGAAAATTTAATAATAATTTGCTACAATGTAAAGGAGTAATGTGCAGTTTAATTAAAGATTTAAGATTGCATACGCCTTCGGAGTAAAACTTTTTATAGTAACTTCTCTGCAAGCGATAAATCCTGACTTTCTCGTGTTTATTTAAATTCACCAATGATCAAATCAAATATAAGAATTTTTAGTTTTTTTTATAGTAAAAATTTTCATAAGCTGAGTATGTCCCATTGTTCCTACGGAATATATCCATTCTCATAACTAATAGTTTTTGTAAATTTAGATATTGGTAAACTTTTATTTCTAGCACTAGAGTTGGTATTTATATTTTTAATGATGAAATTTTTTCATTTTATCCAGTTTTAATTCGGTTAAAAAAAATCAATCTTCAAAAAATAAACACAACCGATGCTACACGAAAAGCTGCATTAGTTGAATGGATTCAGGTAGAAATTTGAGAATCGCATGGTTTATTACAAACGAATACCGGAAACAAAAAGCGCGCGAGTGTCATCGCTGCTTGAAAATCGACTTTACACTTTCATCTCGCCATCTCGCGTGGCTCTCGTTGAAGCTAAAAACTATTTAATTCAATTCGAACGTTCCCTCCAGCATTTCCTTTTATCGGTCGCCGCGGCAGACACAGGGGATATCGGTGGAACGCTGTTTTATGTTGGTTATTACGGGCACGCGACCGGCAATAAAATTACCGATAATGGCGGTACGATTGCGCTCGCTTTACATTGCGCGAGACATTTTTCATTCTTTTCGTGTGCTTTTTTTTCTTCTCTCCTCGTTCTCGGGGTGCTCGTGACTTCCAACTAATGTCGCGTGCCTCGCCCCTTTTTTTTTTTTTAACCGGTAGATAATTTTATGTATTTACAGTTTTGTACGCTGGAGTAATGTCTTTCGAATCGATCGACTTTAAAAACAATTATTGCTTTAAAAGCTTTGCGAGGGAGAGCTTGCGAATTTGTATAATTTTAGGATTTTACTGGAGATTCGTTAGTTAAACGTGGAATTTGCTCTTTTACACTCTTCTAAAACAAGCTTTGGATCTTCAAGATTATTCAGTCTAATTGAAAATTTGCAAAACATGCAAAACACGAAGTATCATATTTAGAAAAAAAATTTATTAAAATAAAATATCTTTTCTAATAAAATAATATTTTCACTTCTAATATATATACACATTGTAAAAGAGACTGTTTAGTATTTTAGAAGTTTCAACTAATTGCATGCAAAGGAAGTTCGTGTTTAACGTAGTTGTGCATGTGATAATTAGATATAATTATGGAGTATTTTGTGTATATAGTATTTAACTTTAACATTGTTTTTACAAAATTCAGAGCGTTCTTTTAAGACTGTTATAAACAAAACATAAGAATTACTACTACATCGAAAATTTAGTTGCACCTGCCAAATTTATTTATTTTCTTTTAAATGTAGAATTATTGATTGTTGTTATAAATAAAACTTCAGGATTATTCTACTAGGTTCATTGAAAATTTAGTTGGACCTAGAAAATTGTGTTTTTTTAGTGCAGAATTATTAGGTGTTGATAACGCAGGCAAATCAAGATCTAAAATGGAATTTTAACTTTTAGATTATGACAATTTCCCTCTAATAGTGATGTATCCATTCCCTTGCAATGGTTGCCATAAATTATTCATGATATGTATAAAACAGGTACTACAGTTTATGGTACAGAGTTTGAACTCCGGATATCTAGGGCACTGATCTTAAAGCACTTGAAGATGATCGAAAGATATAAAGATGGTATGTAAAATTTCCTTTTCATTCCTTCAACACATCAAGAATAGAGTTCGATTATAATCTGTCGAATAAAAAAAGAAGGTAATGTGGTGACAAAATCCATAAACAGTACTGTCGGATGCAATTATTAATAAAAAAAAAAAACATCGACCATAAAGTAGTCGAAACTTTAATAAGCAACAATTCTAACTTTATCCTCCTCAAGTCTGGAAAGCTGTCGTCTGAGTTTCTCAATAAAAAAAAATAATCAAGCTCGTTGGAATAGAATTAAAGTAAACTTATTAAATAAATAAGATCTCCGCACGAGCTGTTTATTTTAAATTAAATCCTGGTCGTGTGCTTACTTGAAACCCCTCGTGCGATGAAATTTCCTCGAGAGCCGTCTTTTCCCGCCGCCTCAGCATGTGTGCGTCTGCCTCATCGTCAGATTTTCGCGAATAATTCAATTAAGCGTCGCCTCGGCGCCGCAGTCCCGAGTCATTGTCGTTGCCGGAGGGATAAGGACGAACGGAGCCTGGATGAATATTTGATACCGGTCTTTTCTTTCCAGGCCGTTATTGAGCTCTTCTGCTCTAATTGAGCTTGCTTATGCGACTTTTTTTTCACTCTTATTGAGGGGAAGAATTTATAGGAATTCGCGAAATGCAATTAAAGGGTCGCACGCGCCTATGAGGTGGAGGCTCCTTCTTTCGGAATACTTCCTTGTGTCATTGAGCGTCGTAGACTCCTTTTGGAATTCTCTTTTCTTCATCGTTGTATAATTTTTTTTAGTCACTCTTAACGAACGCGGCGCACACATTATAGTATATATTTTTTTGAGGGTGATCGTCGAATCATTCGATTTTTTGACCAGAGGATTAAAGAAATAAAATCGATATTTACAAATAAATTTTGTCCATTTTTTTTCGCTTTTTTAGAATCGTAAGTCAAAAACTAAGCTCTCTTGTAAGGAAAATTATACTTTGATCTTCAAATGAGCTTAAGAATCCCATTCAAGGTCAAAGATACACCCATACTATAACGTGGCATAAAAATCGAATAATTTTTCGATTTTTTGATTATTTTCTGGAGGCTCTGATTCTCAATAACCAAATATCCGTAACCTACCCGATGTCCTTTAATTGATTTTTTTTTTAGAAAATCGCTTGTTGCTTTTTTTTTAACCGGTTCCTTTCTTCCCTAGACCGACGAAAATTTGCATTGAATATTTTGACAACGTAAATTATTACGCTGCACTCTTTTCTTCACAGCTGCAATTCACTAAAGAAAAAGAATGTATACATTGAGAAAAACGGAGAGTCTCCCTAAAACTTATAGGAAATTCTTCTTTTTCATAAATTATTTTTACTTTTTTCAAGGAGCAACTACTGTACGAAAAACAAGAATTATGTTTTTAGTATAGAATCTCCTTTTTTTTATCAGTGTATTGCCACTCCGCGATTTACTTCATAAGCAGTCCACCCACGTCGAACATTACATCGCCGTCGGTGACTTCCTGCAGCCGATCTCCTCCGAAAAGCGCAGAACCACCCCGAAAAAAATGTTCCGAAAAAAAAGAAGAAATGAATAATTCACATTCGTAGCCGCGATAAAGGCAAAACTCGGTGTTAGCCCCTCGAACGGGTGCCGCCGCAGAAATCCCATTTCACACGCAAAGCGTTAAGCCCCCTCGGCGTCGCGCTCATGCGCGCGCGCATGAAAGCCATAACCGGGACATTAATCTTCCGATCGACCGATCGGCGCGCCGCTCAACTTATCGCGGGCGCGCGGCGCGTCCTTCCTTTTTTTTTCCTCGTTGACGGGGAAAGTGCGCCGCACCCTTCGTCGACTCCCGATTTCTCACGATTTTTTGCGGGGTGTGACTTTTTTCGGGGCTCCGACTTTTTGTATTACCCTTTGAAATTTAATGACCTGCCGTGGTCGTCCGAATGTTAACTGTCCGGGGGGAGGAGCGCAGAGCGCGCTCGGGAATGTATTTTCTTTTTATCGGATTTTCTGCATTGCTACTTTTTTTTTCAACGAGAGTTGCGTTTATTGACTATTGTCTCTAAATCTGAAAATGGGAAATTTTCACATATTTGTTATGTGAAAATTCACTTCGCTATTTTTAACATGTGAATATTGACATACTGAATTAGTGAATTTTGTTTTTACATATTGAATTAGCGAAATTTGATTTCGCACAATCAATTAGTCAAATTTGTTCCACACATTTTAAATGTGAATATTCACATATTGAATTTGTCGAATTTTATTCCTCACTAATTTGAAAAGTGAAAATTGCTCCACTATGAATTAGTGGAATTCTACTATTCGAAATAGTGAATAAAATGTACTGATTGTAATAGTAAATATATGCACTATTAAAAATAGCGAAAACTATTAATAAATTAGTGAAATTAAAATATTTTTTAATTGAGGAATTCACTATTTTAATTAGTGAAAATCACAAAATATTTATTTTATTTAACAAATAGTTTATTTTCCACTAATTTAAAAGTGTTTTTTACTATTTAAATAGTAGAACCCTTTTTTACCATTTCAATTAGTTAAATTGATTGGTGGAAAATCTAATCACTAAGAAGATTAGTAGAATTTCCACTAATTCAACTTTAGAGAGCATATATATATAAGTTGAACCAAAAGCGATTTTCACATCGAAAAGAAAATATCCTCGGATCTATGCGCAAACGAGATCCGCACCCTCCTGACAGCCTTAAGGGACCTCCCCCCAGTTACGCGAGAAGCGTTTTTTCCTCGTCCCAGAGCCTGGCGCACGCACAAGAGTAAATATTCAGGAAAATCCGCGCGAGTCGAGCAGGCACTTGAGTCCACAAGGGATAAGGGGAGGGGGAGAGGAGAAGCATAAGGGCTGGGCTTCCGTAGGGTGAGCCGATACCGCGGGGACGTTCCTCTTTCATTCGCTTTGGAGTTTTCCTTTCATCGGTGGGCGATGAGAGGTGGTGGTGTGCGGACAATGGCGACGGTGAGAGGGTCTCCCGCGGCGGGCCAGGCGCGAGCTCTTTTGACTTTTCGCGCCGGGTTAAACGATCCCTGGGGGAGGGCAACGGCGAAACCGTCGCTCGACGATTGATTTGATTGGACTAATAAGGACGACTCGAGTGCGACGTTACTTTATACCTAGAGGGGGTCGTTTTCCGTGGGTTTTCACGCTGAGAGGAGCGGATGTTCTACTGTAAGCACTTTGTGGCGTTGGATGGAAGGATTTCCGTTGAAAATAGTGGAATGAAAAGGATCAAAATAAATGGAGATATAACGGCAGAATTTACCGATTTTCGTGAAAATATTGTGCATAGAATGTTGTATTGAGTAAAAAATAATGAGTATTGAATGAAAAGTTGGGTTACAGATTACGATAGAATAACCCATTGTCAGATGGTGAGGAATTGCTGAGAGAATATTGAGATGGTAGCTTGGAAACTTTCAATAGAAATTGTAAAAATTATTAGGCTACTTGGAAATAATTGTTTAGAAATTCTGTGGTAAATTTACTACAGAAATTGTCTTCACGCACGCTCCGTTTAGTGATGAAAGCATAAAAAATATTCGCAGATTTTCATTTAGCAGTATTAAATTGAATATGCTTAAACGCCTATCAACAATCTGAAATATGTGCTGACCTACCCAGAAACATTTATTAACTGTCATCCAATTAATTGAACTTTTCTCCGTAATGAAAACCCTGGACACCAACAGCTACACCCCACCTAATGACTAATTAGTCGGCAGCTGATACTCATCAACATGGCTCTTGATAAAAAAATACAGCGGAAAGGAAACCGGAATGAAAACAGCTATCAAGATTTGGTGGTGACTGGAAAACGTTAAGAGCTAGAAAGAGAAAGAGAGAGAGTGAGAGAGAAAAATAGAAGAGAGAGGTGAGAGAGGAGGCGAGGGAGAGCGAGAGAGAGCGAGAGAGCGAGAGAGAATGAGAGAGAGAGAGAGCGAGTTAGAAGAGAAAAGAGAGAGAAGAACGAGAGCTAGAAGAGAAGAGAAAAAGAAAGAGAAAAATAAAGAGATAAAGAAAGAGATAAAGAGATAGAGAAAGAAAAGAGAGAAGAGAAAGAGAGAGAAAGAAGAGAGAGAAAGAAGAGAGAAAGAGAGAGAAGAAAGAGAGAAAGTGAGAAAGGGAGAGAGAGAGAGAGAAAGAGAGAGAGGGGGTAACGGAAGCCATCTAATTAATGCACGTAGGTGCGCGCCAGTAGTCGATCTGCTTAATCGCGATAAAAACGTTGACTTCCGATTTTCCGCAGTTGGGGTGCAGAGGGAGCGGCCGGACGATGACGAGGCCGAAATCAGGCTACCCTGATGACGCTGCGAGTTGCAGAAGAACAGACGGGGGCAGCCAGTTCATCGGCGATAAATTTATTGTCTGAAGAGCACAGGGGGTGGACGCGAATTCGAGTAGCTTTTAAATGTCTAGTTTGGAAACTTTTAAAGCATGGATAGCTTTGTTGGTAGAACTCCTAAAATTCGAGAAAATCTAATAAGTTTCAGACGTGTACTATGCTAATTAATACTTGAAAAATACAATACTTGTAATTGGAATCATCAGACTATCCAAATACGAATTTCGTTCATTGTAAGTAGTCGAGGTCAATGTGTGTCAGCCATTTTTGCAATGTACATCTAATAATATTTTTTCAATTTTCCCTCAAGTTTGAAAGGTAAATTCATTTCAAAAGTTCTGCATAATTCAAGAGGAGTAGTGTGAATAACTTGATTGATTTTCTGAATAAACATAATATTAAATCGAGTCTTTTAATAATGAACCTCGAGCCTTCGAGAATTGAAGTTAAAGGAATAAAATTTATTTAGTCCCTCCGCAGAGGCAAAACACGTAAACTTTACTAATGATTAGTGTAAAATAGTGTACTGTACAACAAAAGACTAAAGTTATATGTAATGCTTTATTCACGGCTGATCGTAAATTTAATGACTTAAAAAAAACGGCTAATAAAAATAGATAAAAAATAAAAGTTTATGATGAAAAAAAAGAAACGTTACAAATTATCCACATTTTCACAGTAATCTTGGAACGCCTTGCTTTTCTGGCGATCTTCATTAAATTTTAAGTAATTTCTACTAATTTAACTTTGAAATATGAGCCGAAACGAAAATCTCAGAATTAGCAACTGCAAACGCACTCGCACGCGATGATTCAATCAAATCCCTATACATTACCGATTCGCGCTCCGACCAAAATGGCTTCACTCCCCCAAGCATTGCAATCCTCGCGAAAGGCATTACTACTAGTCAGAGCAACAGCTCGACGCTTCGTAACTGTGAATCAGAGCGAACGCGCCTAAGTACGATCGAATCGAGGACTAATGTCGCGTATCCGAGTAGTCTGTTGCGAAAATTCATCTGGGGACAAAGTCGGCGCCTAATCGGTAAATGGCGTCGTACGTAACAGGCGCGAAGAGCCGGGAGGGTGTCGGCGGGACATTTTCATTTCATTATGTCTCGGCGACACCCCCTGGTGCGCGTTAATTCTTCTATCTCGTAATTCAGCATCGCGTCGGGCTCACGACTGTCTTAATGAATGAAGGACTCGGTGCGGTGGAATCGGTGCCTCGGTGCTTTTAACAGCAGGCGTGTTTTATGTCCGTTTAGGTGCCGTTATGACGTATAGTACACGGAGAGAAATGATATAGTAAAAATTGCTATTGAAACAAGGAAGAATTCGGACCGATCGAGTAAATTTGACTAAGCTCACGACTGAACTAACATCTGCTTTATTTAAAATTTATTGTTCAATTTATTGTTCAAGTTGTTCACACTACACCTCTTGAAATATGCAGAACTTTTGAAATGAATTTACGTTTCAAACTTGTGGGAAAATGGAATATTATTAGATGTACATTGGGAAAATATGGCTGACGCAGAGTGACATCGACTACTTACAATGAACAGAAATTCGTGTTCGGATAGTCTGATTGCATTTACTACAAGTATTGTAATTTGATTCTATTGGAGTCAAAATTGATTCTGAAATGAATAGAGTGATTTAATTTCACTCTAAAAGAGAGTATAATTCACTTTCAAGTAGAGTAAAATATTACAGGTCTCATCCCTGCCCTTCGCTCTACTTAAAAATCAAGCTATTTTTTAAATTAAATTTAAAATTAGAGTCAATATTTGACTTTAATAAATTTATTACTGCAGCTGATTTAGCTTGTAGAGTCCTTATAAAAGGACATATTGGTCGGTTATGAAAAAATTGCAATGGCACCTTGTAAAATTTCCTGTAGAAGTTGTAAAATTACTGTTACTGTTCATTGTAAGTAGTCGAGGTCAATGTGTGTCAGCCATATTTTTTCAATGTACATCTAATAATAATTTTTCCCTGAAGTTTGAAAGGTAAATTCATTTCAAAAGTTCTGCATATTTCAAGAGGTATAGTGTGAATAACTTGATTGATTTTCTGAATAAACATTAGTCAATAAATTTTAAATAAAGCAGATGTTAGTTCAGTCGTGAGCTTAGTTAAATTTACTCCATCGGTCCAAATTATTCTTCGATTCTAATTCCAGGAATCGTCCGATGATAAATTTATTCTGCATTCGAGCAAGAACCAAAATCTTTGAGGCTTTCTCATCCTGGATTTTTTATTTTATTTTATTTTATTTTATTTTATTTAATTTATTTATTTTTTAAGTTTTTGTGACCGGTCAATTGAAAAAATATTTTAACTTTCTATTAACTCAGAAGTAACATTCGCAAGTTTGGCAATGTCACATTATAGATTCTAAGTAATTTCTAACCCAAAGGCAGAAACAGTCACGTAGTTCAAGAGCGCGTACGTTATTCGAAATTCTCGCATAAACGCGACGGAGCAGATGCGTCGTTGCTATAACTTGCTCGAGTTAATCATAAATTACGACAGTAATTATTTCATTCCTGTTCTGACAGACTCGGAAGTATTATTTTTAAACTAGATTAATTTTTTTAATATCACAAGATTTTTTTCAAGTTGCAATTAAAATAGTTTTAAATAAGTGATGTATTAAGAATTCATCATCTATAAACATTGGGTGTCTATTACATGTTTTATACATTCTGCACACACTCTGTGTAGTATCCTACGATTTTCACGATTTTTATTTAGGTTTTTGTATTAGGTAGAATCCGCGGTGATGTATTGAAGTTGTAGACATTTTTTATATAACAGAATGATTCGTTTAAAAATCATTAATTTTTGCAATCAATCAATAGCCAGAAAGGTACTGGTGATATGCTTTAATAATTTCGAAACTTCAAAGTAGCAAGAGAATTCGGCGTGAGTTGCGAGTCCCCTACAAATTGCTCACGCGATACACACTGACTGTACGTCTCTTTGATTCGAATTCAGCGAATTTGCGTGCTTCGATAATTAAGTTTAAGATATCACTGCTGAAAGTACGTACTATACATATTTATATATTTGTATATATTTATATATATTTGAATACTAAATATGTACACTCTTGTACATATTTGTACGTATTTATAAATTTACATTCACATTTGTATATTTATTTATTTATTTACCAGAGTATTCGACAGTCTAAAAGAAATTTTTCAAGAAAAAATCGAATTTAGTTAAAATCGTACACAAAATGTGTAAAAAAAATGTACAAAAATAATCAGATCTATACAAACGAACGTAAATATTTTATTTTCGTCAAGTTTGAATTTTACTTTTGTAATATTAATACCATACCACCATAATAATTGAACAGCATGTTCACTTCGGACGAGCCCGTTAACAATTTATTCAACAATATCAGATTCGCGTGGCGCGAAAGCGAATGCACCCGAAAAAATAATTAATGAAAGCGCACCCCAAAAGCAGCAGTGCTCGATCAATCGTAATTTATTTAAAGATATATTCGAAGCGTCAATCATTGTCGGCTTTAAATTTTGCTGTCCATTTTGCACAAAATTCACTGGCGTATCTTTTCCTGCGCTCAATGTCACCCTTGCAAAAGTCCGCGAAAAATTCGCTTCCGCCGAAGAATCAACGATGCATCCATTTCGCATTAAATTTTCAGGGTATAACGCGCACGGACCTCAGCGAGCGATCGCAACGGCGAAAAGCCATCGCCGCAGCACTTGAAGAAATTGAGCGAGTCTTGGGGTCGCACCGCCCCGTCGCCCTCGAATAAATAATCATTAGGGTCAGGGAAGGGGTGGAACAACTCGATTAGCGCGAGCGCGTTCTGCTTTAATTTGATCGGACGCCCGGCCGCTCGGTGCATTACTGGGAGCAGCGAGGCGACTTCCTCGAGGCGGTTCACGGTGGGAGACCTGGTGGAAACCTCCGATCGCTTTTTGGTTAAATCGTTCGGACTAAAATCCCGTTGGGTCCTCTCATTAGGATTTAAAAAAAAAAATTAATGCTTCATTGATTTTATAGCTCATTTTTATTTGATCCCTGCTAGAAATCCGTCTAGTTGAAATAGCCACGAAACTAAGAAATGGCTTGTTTTTAGTGGAGGATGAAACGCTTTTTTTCACAGCATTCGCACATTTATTATCGAATAGATATTGGAAATCATTGATGATACACCAGAAATAATAACATTGTATTTCAAACTTATAACACCCCTTTAAATTATTTCTTTATATATCAGACTTGATAATATATTGCAAATAGAATTATTTTAATCCGTTAATAGTATTACATTTATGAGATATTTTAAGATAATTTTTTAATTTTTTAAACAAGTTTGATAAAAAAAGGTACACGAATTGAGAACGTTGTTATTGATTTTTGAGGTAAATTAAATTAAATTTACTCTCAATTGAGTAACTCGGTTGTAAAATATGGTTACAAGAATATCCAATGAAATCTTAAATAATTTATTCAATTTAAAGTATGATAATTTTTGATTCAAAAGTCTGTAACATTTCATATTTTCGTAAAATGAAAAATATTTTATTTAGCTTGTATATGCTGCAACATTGATTAATCCTCGGAATAAAATTTCTGTTCTTTGAAAAATCGAACTTTGAAAAAAAAAATAATAAAATAACTTCAAACGATATTGATTCTGCCTTCATCATTATCATGCTCTTTGTTTTATTTTTAAATTAATTAATTAATTAATTAATAATTGACTCGTCAATAATAAATAAGCATTCAAATATCCAACGAAAATTGTTAGAAAGCATAGTTTTGTGAGAAAAATCTTTATACTACACGGAAAAAAATGATGAATAGGCCATTTTGGTTGGTTTATTTCTACCAGGGTTAAATAAATCTTACTAACAATTTTTTCTCCGCGTGGTTCACGAAGATCAGATTAGTTGATGAATTCGTAGGCAAAAATTGAAAACCAATCCAAAAATAAGAACCGATCATTCGTTTCATATCGATGTAAAAGTAGAATCCGCAAAGAAACCCCCTCCCATTTAGCTTGCATCCCGCAAACCACATCAGTCACTTAGCAACGTGACAATGAAAAATTCCATTCTCGAAGGGAAAAAAGGAGCCGTTCGTTCACAATCGATTCTCGCGCTGGGATTTCAGAAAAATGGAAGTCCATAAATCACGGCGAAAAGCGCGAAGAGAAAGAGCCAATGAGATAAAGCAAAACATCCTACGACCGAAACGCGCTAGCCATGAAGAACAGTCAATTAGCGGTGCGTCCAAATGTGGCGTGGCTGAGGTGAGGGAAAAAAAAAACAAAAAATCGAACTTTGCCCCGCGTCGATCGGCCGTTTCAGAGGCACGCGTTCAGGTCCGGTAGGCGTGCTCCAGGGGTCGCGAGTAACTCTTGGCTTCAATTCGCCACGGAAATTAATTTTCGATTAATGTCGCTTTGGGGGATCTTAATAGGCGTTTAATGTTAATTTTCAATTTCTCTTGTTATTCTTACTATATTTATTTATTATTTGCCTGCACTGAGAGAAAAAACTTAACTAAAATAATTATTAAAACTAAAATATTAAATATTAATATTAACATTAAGTAAATTAATTAATTAAATTAAATTAATATTAATATTAAGTAGTGAAAATTATTTTAATTGATTGAGCGTTAGCGTAAATAATTAAGTTTCTCAGTATAGCTACTCCTTCTTTTTTAAATATTGACCTGTTATATTTGTATAAAATTCCTTAAATATTTACAAACTAAATATTTAGTTTAATTGATTTCTCCATGTTTGTTAATATTATATTTATTATTTGTCTTTGACTCACATGAATAAACATCGTACATTTTTAACAAAAGGATATAATAACGGGTGATGAAAAATTAATTCTGTTATTGGTTCTTTCGTTTCGAATATTCGTTCATTATTAAATTAAATTCGTTAAGACTGGTAGTGACCATTTTAAAATGCACATCAGTTATTTATACATGTATGCCATATTTACACTGTAAATTAATACAATTGTCGTACATTCTCTCTGTTATGGATAAGATTACGATTATTTTAGGCACACAGAGAAAAATAATTAGTATAACACTTCTTTTTAGTAACATTGATCGTAAATAAACTTTCCTTAAAAATTCAATGAACCTTGTCATATAAAAATTACACATGCAGTAAGTAAATTATATTGATTTTTTTAAAGAATATTTGCTTACTTGATTAAGCAAAGAAGATATAAGTTAAATCGTCGAGGAAATTTTGCCTAAATAATTAAGCAAATATTAGTAAAAATCAATATTTTTTCTACAAGCTTTTAATAGTATATTTCGTACCTGGTCCTGTATAATAAAAAATATAAATTTCATAAAAACGCCAATCAATTGTTCTATAACGAATGAAGTTTGTCGTGTACTTGTTTTTAAAAAGAGTCAATTGTTAAAGAGCAATTGTCATAAATCAACGCGTAAATTGTTAACGGCAGAAATAAATAAAATAAAAATATCGAGTGTCTTTTTACTCTTTCGTCGGCAAAATCCTGATTTAGTCGAGCTCGACACTCTCATTTACTATCCTTTTTGACCCTCGAAATTTGTATGTTGCAAATCATCAGTATTATTCTAAAAAAAGAATGTGTTCTCTAAAAAATCGTTGCGATCGCTATATCCGACCCTCTTAATTATACCGTCATTCACAAGAAAATGACCAGGGTTTCGGGTTCTGCATTTGGCCCAAATTTTAGTAGAATGATTATTTGATGCAAAAAATTGAATACGTATCTCGAGGTTTTACTGAATGAAGCCTAGTAACAAAATTGGGGGCCTTTTCTAACAAATGTATATTTATGATAATGTTAAATACTGTAAATCTAAAAGACATACACATACGTGCGTAAGTTTTAAAATAAAGTACAATGGCAAAGCTACAGTTTGAGGCTTAATAGATGATAATATCTTCATTGTTTCAAAATGTACGTTTTGTCAAAAATTAATTTCAATCTATTCAGTCTCAAATTATAGCTTTGATATTATACTTTGTTTTGAAGTTTTTACACGAGTGTGTTCAGTTTTTAGATTCCCGGTAATTAACATTATCATAAACGTACGTCTCCCTATATTCGTTTAAAAAAAAACCTAATTTTGTTATTAGACTTCATTCAACAAAATCCCAAGACACGTATTTGTTTTTTTTTTGTTTTTTTTTAGACCAAAGAATTATTCTACAAAGTTTGGACGAAATCCAGGACCCGCAACCCTGGTAATCTTCTTGTCAGTAAAGAAAAGAAAAAAAAAAGCGGTGAGAAGCTACGCTGTTGATGCAACCGCCGTTGAAAGCCACCGAACAGCGGTCCATCTCTCCCGTGGCTGCTTGCCTTCGCACCCGTCACCATTGTCCGGTGGCCCGAAGAAAGCGAGAGCGGGTGGTGGCGAGGTGACGTACCGCCGCGGCGCCGGCAAATCGACGCGTCCCGTCGCGGCAGCGGCTCGTGAAAAATGAATCGGACGTTGAGCGGTGATTCATAGGTGGGGGCATGGGGGAGCGAGGCGGGACTGTCCCTTTGTCTCCTATCCAGACTCGCGCCTCGCGACTCCTCGAATTTATTAACGCCGCGTGCGAGCGATGCCTCGGCCGAGAGTGCGATTGATATCGCCGCCGGTCGGAGCAGCTGAGAACGCGGTTTTGTTCCGCGTAAAAAAATTTAAGTTAGGATAAAGTTTACCCAAAGTTCATGTTCGGTGGTCATATGAACATGAGCAAAGAGACTAAATGATCAATAATTTTGCAATACTTTATACAAACTTCAGATGAAGTTTTTCTTAAATTTAAGGGCCAGCCTGAGTTAAATTGAAAAAAAAATACAGTTTCCAGTATAATAGGTATAGCAATTGGATTCATCACTTTTGATTACTGGAACATTTACACTTTAACTACTCGCATAATTTAAGCTATTTATTCATTATTAAGATCCAAACAGTGTTTTTTACCTCTAGTATTGTTCCATCAAAAACATTTAAAATGTTTATTTATTTGTCCACTTGCTATAGCATTTTTCTCAATAAAGTAACTTATAGGTCACTGGACCAGGTTTAAAATACTCTTCATTACCTGCATTTCAGATGTATCGGATCACTTTTCTGAAAAAAAAAATACATAAGTTATTGTAGACATTTATTGTCCAAAATATTAGGCAATTACTAATATCATTCTTTACTTTTTCTATTGCAGTATATTTTTCTATATATTACATCCCAATGATGTTGTATTAATCCTTAAGGAGATACACTATCTTCAAAAAGGCTGATGAAAAATTATCTGCACTATTTTATTGCTACTAATAAATTATAGACTAATTAGAACAATTTGACGTGTATAAATAAAGTTGATGATAAACTGAATCAAGGAGGAAGTCTTCAAACTTGCTTTTGAAATTTTGCCTTCGATGCAATCTAAAAATCCAACATGATGATATAAAATATAAATTGTTAAGAATTTAGAGGCTTTGTGAATAATTCAAATGCTTTAAATGTTTTTTAACCTGGAGGATCTTTAAACTTGCAGATCTTGGATTTTGCCTAAGCTGTGAAACAATTTTTTAGTCAAAATATTTGCCTTAAAAATGTTAAAAATGTCCCAAATTTTTCTCACCAAGTTCAATTCAATAAAATCCCGAGACACGTGTTCAACATTCTCAACCAAATAAACATTTTACGAAGTTTAGATGAAATCTAAGATCCGCAACCATGATAGCCTCTTTGTAAATACTTTTTTATCGTGAAGATAATGAATGTACCTATTAACTGTGTATATTTAAGTGCATCTCGCACATCCACTTTTGGTGTGAGCAGTATAAAAAAAGGAAAACAGCCATAAAAACGGTCATTAAAAATCATGGAAGCAAGCTTACATCCCACAGAACGGAAACTCCTAATAGAGCATTACTCCCATGCGTTGCTTATAAATCTATCAAAAGCCAGAATCTTTGTCTCGACCTCCGGCTGGTCTTTTAAAGCGTACGCTAGAAAAGAAGCGAAGTGCCTACTCTTGTGCTCACAATCGAACGGCTGCCTCGGCTTTTTGTTGCCACTCGCAGTGCCGAGCCGCCATTAATTATTCCCCCTATTCTAAGCCCAACCATCGAGGAGAGAGAAAAAAAAAAAGGAAAACGAGGCATGACACGACGCGAAAAACTCTTGGCGGCTATTGTGGGGTCGTCCGAAGGAGGCAAAAGTGTCCTGCGAATGAATTCCTATGCGTCTCGTCCTTCCGGATTCAAGGACCCCTGCCGTGGTTCGCCTCTTTTCTATCTCCATACTTCTATTATCGCCTTCGAGTTTGAACTTTGACGTGTAAGCGATAGGTTTTTCGGAGGATGGGAGGGGCGAGGAAATACATTTTTCTTTATCGCAAAGTTGACGTCGTGTAATATTCTCGTTATGTGGTATTTTCAATGGGGAGGTAGGGTGAAAATTTTCGGGGGGTTTCGGATTTTTCAGAGGATCTAGGGAATACGCTTTGATGCTTGAAATATATTCGACGTTAGAGGCTTTTATTAATGGATTTCATTCGTTTTTTAAAACGACGTTAAACGGCAAATTCTTATTGAGTTTTAGAAATAAAATATGATTTATTTCTGGCGCATTCAAATTTTATAGGTCGAAGCTAAAAATCGAGTTTATCGTGGAAACTACTGTATAAAAGAATAAAAAGAAATAAGAAATAATAACGATATTGAATATTTTTTTGGGTTCATTGAAATCGGACAAATTTTAATTCTAGTCAGACGTGTGAACTATCTCTTTTGCAGAAAATAGCCAGACGCCATTCGAAGAGAAACGCTCAATTTTTTATGCAGCCAGTCTAGCTCGAATTAGCTACCGCAATACATTTTTATACTTTAGATGTTCTACTTTACATTTTTTCCAAACGAAGAACAACTATAAACATATTTTTCTGCAATTGCTTAAAAAAATATTTTTGCCTCGGTGAATAAAAAAAGGGCTTAGAATAGAAGTTTTTTCACAAATGGAAAAAAATTCGTACGCGTAGTTGTTGAAGTTCTAAGAAAATTATGCAGAATCTATACAGAATCTGTGCATAATCGATGCAGAATATGTGTAGACATTTTTCAAATTCTTCTTCCTCAGGAAATTTATGCATACATTTTCATCTAGATTTTCTATATTATTTGTAAAAATATTTGAACAATTTCTGCATACATTATACAGAATTTTTTCATAAGGAACTGCATAAGGTTTTTACAAAAAGCATTTTCCCAATATTTCGCACTATAAGCAAATCCTATTGTCGAGTCTACAAGGCTGCTATCATTTTTTCAAATTGTTAATCCGTTTCCAAACGATTAATCAGTACAACGTTAATAACCCAAATAAGAAATAAAGCGTAATAGAGAAATAAAAATTTATTAAAGAAATGTTTTCGACGTTACCGACGAAAAAAAATTGCAAATATTATCGCAACTTTTCCATCGCATCGCATCCGCGGAAAAAAATGCACTCGGAACACTTTGTAGAGCGGAACTATAACGAAATCGTCGAAAAATCGAATGTACATTTTCAGTCGAAATTACCGTTACCGCTGCGAACATTTAATAATCCTTTCAACTACAGCCCCTACAATTCGGAATTGAAGCGAGGGGGCGGAGGTAAAAAAAGCGCATCACACGACGCGGCACGGCCGGAGAGCGATAGCGTCGAAAAAGTTTTTCGATCAACGCGCGCGTTTCGGGCGCCGCCGGTGCAGGGGGCGACAGGCGGTCGCGCGGCCGTAAATCTCCCCGCGGCAGTGGTGCGATCGCGAAGAGATAATTCGGAATTTCACCGATGCCGATATGAGCGAAATTCCGCGCGTAGAACGAAGATCGAGAAATTATGCGCAGGATTTTTGGCAGTCCGCGGGAGGAGGGGTGGAGGGGGTGGAGGTGATCAAGCGCGATGGTAGAGATTAGATCGTGGAAGATGCGTGTGAGCGGACGATTTCCGATAGGGATGTACCTGTTGGCGTAGAGTATTTTATTTCAATTTTTCTTCTGCGTGTGCAAATGTTTCTGTGAATGTGCTTCCGGGTGCTTTTGCCGATATTTGTTCAATAAAAGTTTTTTCAGAGTGTACTGACTAGGAGACTATCAGACTTCCGGATCGCGTATTTTGATTGAAATTTTGTAGGACTCTTTTCGTATATTGAAATATGAAGAAATCTATGGTATATTAGGGTCTAGTCTAAGGCTCAAAATTTTCGTCAAATTAATTTAAAATTCGCTCAATTTCCTTTCTTTACTGTTTATTCCGAATTTATCTTTGAGCTTACGAATATTTTATTTCAGCGCTATTCCGGAATATACCTACGAACCAATCAAGTTCACGTTTTCGAGGCTTCACAACATTCGGTTATTACTTTTTTAAGAGAAGATTCATACTCAACCGTATAAAACTTTTGATCCAATAAATTAAGTTTTTTAACGCAACAAGTCCTAAATTGTTGATCTTTTATTTACATTATTAATAAAATTTATTATAAGTTCAGTACATGTATGTAAATATTTTGTACGTTAAGGACTCTAGTCCGTTGAATTTTGAATAAATAAATAAATAAAAAAAAAAATAAGTTCAGTACTACTTTACTAATAAAATTTATTATAAGTTCAGCAAAATTTACTATAAATCTAGCAAATATTACTATACTTTCTAGTAATATTTTTATTTGCCGAGTCTGTCCTTACGTTACAAAACAGTATAGTAATATTTACTAGAACTTTTCTCACCGTGTAATGAGATGATTCACGCTAATAAACCATAAATTGTTTTATAAGCAGAATTCTAGTTGAATTTATTTATTTATCTTTTTTTCAATGTAATTTTTAATCACGAACTTTCTCTCAGAGTAGTCACCTTGAATGAATAAAAAAAAAACCTCTCATCCCTCGAAAAAAAAAAGACTCAATTAAAGACTTCAAACTCGTCTATACAAAAGCGACCCTCACCCTTCGCTACCGTTTCGATCGAAAATCAGGCGAGGCGCCCCAGTTATTTCAGCGGCCCGGGGCCCTAGCCGAAGATGCCCGCGGCCAGATAAGACAGGACGACCCGAGTGAGGTCCTCCTTTCATCAGTCCGCTCGCCAGATGCTTCAGTTGCGGAATTTCGCAGGACAGGGGTCGACCCATTGTTGGCGCGCGCGCGCCTTCCTCGTTAGGGGGAGCAAAGAGCGGCTACGTACAAAAGCTCGCACCTGCCCGGTAAAAAGAGAATTGATGCCCCTCTGCACTGAGATGCGCGGAGATCGACTGGGCGTGACTGCGTGTTGTAATTTAGGTACTGCGTGCAGGCGAGATTTCCGGATTTATATATAAGTGTACATTCGGGAATTTATTGGCTTACTTTTGGGGGTGGTTTGGAGAAACTGACCGCTGCAAACATTGTCATTTGTCTTAAAATGTAATCGCAGATAATTCTGTGGTAATTTTAGAAGGACGTAAGTCACAACATTTTTTACTTAATTTTTTGAAGGGTCTAAATTGCTTAGAGTACGAGTAAAGGCAGCGCAGATGTGGTGTGTTTGACGAATAAATTAAATCTAAAAATATTATATTAATACAAATAGTGATGAGATATAAAAACGATGTACGATAAAATCAATAAAAATATTAATTTATCCTGTAATAAATTCATGTGGTCTATTTCAACGCACGCATTCAGAATTAACAAATTATTATTAATCTTAATTTTAATATTTACATAAATGTTCTATATACTATGAATAAAACCTTTGTTTGTTAGGAATTAAGATGTTTCATGAAAATTTAGTCAATGAATAACTGCTCCCGCATGATGCTCGAAAGATGAAGAAATAATTTCCCTTAGTCCGTAATTTATAATTTAAGAATCGACAAAAGCAGCCTAACAAAAAAAAATCGCCGCCTGGGTCAAACGAGGCGGAATAATCTGCGCGAGGACTTGAAAGAATCGCGCAGCCTCCCGTGTTTATTCGCCCTCTAGACGAGGGCGAATAGACTCCGCCCCGTTCATAATACACAAGTATAGGAAAAAATCTCTTTATTAAAAAAAAAAAAAAAAAAAAGTAAGAGACCAGGCGCGTCCTTTGCAGGCTGCGGAATTTCTCCTCGCTACCCCCACGGAAACCTACGAGGGATATTGTCGGTGGGGTACTTTGCGCTGAACGATCTTGATTGAAAAATTCTCCAGGAGATTTTCAATTGTTTCAATCATCAAATTGTGGATTAACCTTACTTTCAGTATTCGAAAAATACTGAAGATAAAGAAAATGATATTTTTATGGCTCTTTGTTTCTCAAGGGTTCAAATTCATCTTGGGAAATGAGCTTGTTTCACAAAAGTCTCGCGGAAGGGTTTTTCCATCGGGAGAATCCACGAAATGTGCTTTTACTGCTGTAATCCTTTGCACCGGTAAATTGAAATATGCTATTATTGTTGCGGACTAGCGAAAGGTACTCGGAAGCTTTAGCAAACTTTTCACAGCCCCGTAATGAGTTTCTGCAATGATAAAATGTTATTCATGAAATCAGTCTGAAAGAATTAAGGGGTATAGCCACAGTAGCAGGCATAAAATAATGTGCATCTTTGATTTTTTTTTAGTATGAGAAAAACTTTATGAATAAAAGTAAACAATGGTATATTAAATACCTGTTTTTAAGTATCAAAACCATTCTTTTTATTTTTTGCAAAAAGAAAACGGTTGCCCGCAGTGCGCTTCCTTTTTACTGTACGTAAAATTATATGCGTAACTGACCTGAAATAAAATAAAATGTTTTTCGCCTTTTTCCATCTAAATATCTAGAGACGTACAGAGGGATTTTTTGATTATTTAAAAACTTCTCATTTTATGAGCAATTTTATACGTCAGTTTTCGAAAAAAAAGTGAAGGTGTCAACACTGAACACAAAAAATCAATATTTTCAAAAAATTCCACGTACTTCTCTAAATATTTAGATGTAAAATAAGGAAGAACTTTTTATTTTGTTCCAGGACCAAAATCACGCATGTAATTTTGCGTGCAGTATAGTGTACAGAAAAAAGGAAGCGCGCTCTGGGCATCATTTTCTTTTTGGAAAAATTAAAAAAAAATTGTTTTAATACTTAAAGACAGGTATTTAATATATCATTGTTTACTTTTATTAATAACGCTTTTTTCACACTAAAAAAATGTATGAATATTCACGTTATTTTATACCTGCTACTGTGGCCATACAACTTAAAGCAAGCAGATAATATTTTCTAAAAAAAGGTTCTCTCTGAATTCTTAATATATTTATTATTAATTATTAGAATAATGTATCAAGATTCTTATTATACTTTACTAATTATTATAATAAATTATAAAGTAATGTTATTTAAATCAGTCTAAACAATTCTTGCAAGAGATATAAAATAAAGTAATTAATTTATTAATTATTAAAACAAATAATAAACTAAAGTAATATTAATCTAAAAAATGAACATTCTAGTATAAGAAATAATAATTTCTAAAAGAAAAAGAAGAAATCTACTCTTTGATCTTCCTATAGTCAATAAACCAGTAAATCCATGCTTCCGCTAAACGTGACCATCAAAATAGAATTGTTGTACATAATCTCACGCGGCTAGAAGGGCGCTCCAGCAGGAAAATACAGCCGCACCCGGTGGCGAATGGGATCGCCATAATACACCAAAACCGCGTAACATTATGCACTCGTGTGACTGTCCTTTCCGGGTGAAATTGTGTCATGGATCAGGTATATCGGCGCGTGGGCGGTCTTGCATTTTCGGGCCCTTGGTTAGTTCGATCGTGTTGTTTGCGTCGAAACGATTATTTAGACTTAATCCCACGTCCCAACTCTTTTGCAGGCTTTCATAGGGGAGACCTTCCCTACATTTTTGAGTAGAGCAATCTCTTCGATTTTTTGAGTATTACAAAGAATAAAACGAAAAATGAAAGATGAAATTTTATATTGGTTACATAATCTTTTTTATTATACCCATATAAATTTATTTATTTATTTATCTATTTGACTCTACGTAAATAAAGTGATTTAAATCAATTCTAAGAGTAGCATATTTACTATAGGCTCTACTTAAGAGTAAAAAAATCACTCCTTCGAGGGAGTTAATTTCACTATAAAATTAGAGCGAAAATTTGACTCCAATAGAGTTAATTTCACTCCAGATTATTTAGCGTGTACTCTCTTACACGAAGAGAAATCTTATAGTAAAAATTACTATATTCCGTAGGAACAATGGGACATACTCGACCTATGACGATTTTTACTATAAAAGATAATAAAAATTTCTACTACGCAAATAGCAATTTTTGCTATGTACATAGGAATTTTTAGTATGTTTCATAGAAAAATCGTCATAGGTCGATCAGTATATCCCATTGTTCTTACGGAATATAGTAATTTTTACTATATCATTTCTCTCCGTGTAGCAAGACTTTAAATTGGAATATTCTCATTTATACTAAGAAGCTACTGCAACCCCACAAAAGGTCACATAAGAGCTGTGCGTTTCCTTTACAAAAAAATAAATTTAAAAAAGTTTTCCTCACATTTCTCACGTTATTTTCTCGTGTGGACGAAGTATTTTAAAAAATATTTCGATCCCGTAAAAAGAGCGTAGCGTTCCAATTGAAATCGCTCGAATCCTGGAAAAATCCTTCGCAACAAGGCCAATCCTGCCTGGTCGTACCCACCGATGGCCAGAACCTCTGATATTAAAGGTCGTTTCACGAAAACAAGTTTCCACCCCTCATAAACACTTTCCAAAATAAAGATGAATAAAAAAAAAAGAAAACGATGCCAGGACATTGAACGAGTTCGCCGTTGATTGAAGTGATTTTCAGGACGCGCAGGATGCAGATCGAAATTGAAATCCGCGTAAGCAGTTCGGCTGTGTCCCGGAATCTGCGAGGCAAAGGTGGGATTCTCGCATGTGCCCTCGGCTTCTTAGCTTAGCCATCCCCCCTGACTCCGCGAATTCCAGTGCCACCCAGCAGTAAATTCTCACGCGCTCTCGCAGACGCGATTTCTACTCGGAATTGAATTTTGCATTCTCCGCGTTGTCGGTTCTTCCTGCTCTCGCTCTTTTGGACTTTTGCGACGATCGAGTTAGGGTTGACCTTTGCCTCGCAGCAGTTTTTTTTTTGTTTTTGACAAGCGAGGATTCTTGAGGTTAATGAAACAAAGGATTGCGGGGAATTCATTTACCTTTGACAAAATATGTTTTTAACGATGTGCTTTTTATGGGCTTTGAGCGCATGTGAAACAGTTCATTTAACTGCCGTGACTGTGTATAACGAAAACACAAGAAAATAATTCAGATTGTAAGAAATATTCACAGAAGGGATATTTTTGCTATTAGAACTTTGTTGTTACATTTTGCTCGATTTTGTTATTAGATTTTTGTTGCTAGAAGAAATATTTGTGCTTATATATTGAAGGACAAATGATTTATTATTATAGACATTAAATGGACTAATTGTTCCTGAATGTAGGTAAAAAAAGAAATTTCATGTAGGATTGAAATTTTTTTTTCGTTATTCGATATTAAATAATAATTTTTAAAATTTAATAAAAATTGAATCTGGTCTTCATACTTTATTTTCGGAAATTGAATTAGTGAAACTTTACTAAAATTAGTAGAAGTTGTTCCACTAATGTCCAAATCGTGAAGCATTTTCTACTAATTGTCAGAAAACATTCACTAATTATGTATTCAATAATTTATAACATTTATTCGCCAATCCACCTTTTGGAGGGTTGCAAAAGAGATAAACGTGTTTTCACGCTTTTATGTACGTTATTTTATTCATGAAGATTGTCTACATAAAAAAATGTCAATTATTACCTTAAAAACTTGTAAACAAAATCCGAGGGGATAAAAAAAAAGGTGATACTATTTTTACGTATTTTTAATATTTTATATTTTTCCGAATTTTAGATGTGGTTATTTTGTAAATATGTTTTCACAAAATTGTAAAATAAAGTTAAAAATAGCGAATCGAAGCAGAACTTCGATAAATAATTGTAACAGTCCCTTGACCCATGCGTCAAATATGAGAATATATAAAGAGTAAATATTAAAACAATGCAAAACTTTTATTGATGCATTGAAAAAAAAATTCAAAAATGATTTCAACGTTACAGTCCATTAAAGTATATATTCTATCTAAAATTGAATTAGAGAAACTTGACGTAAAATTAGTGTAAGATGCTCCACTAATATCTAAATCGCGAAGCTCGTTCCACTAATTTTCAGTGAAACTTCACTAATTATAGTAGTTTATAGTACTCTAAACTCAAAATGGCAACTTTAATGCCAATTTTCGGCCTCACATCAGACGGGCACAAAACATCGCACAACTTAAATAATCATCATAATATACCAGTGTCATAATATACTATTTTCACTAATTCGACTTTAGATAATAAATCGTTTCAAGATTAAAAAACAAACATATGGCATTCTGCAATCCTGCATATTTTCAAAAAACGGCAGCGTAAAAAGCAAAAAGCACTGTCATCGATACATTAAAAAAAAAAAAAAAAAAAAAAGAGCGGGCGAAACGATTCATCCAAGGCAGTAAAACTTCGACTCCCAGCTGCGCTGCTCGCGCGGACAGTACAGTGCATATAAGAGGTGCGCTCGATTTCTCCGCTCATCCCGAGGTCGCGTACCTTTTCTCCGGACGTGCGCACGCGGCAGCCTTTTCACCGTTCTTCTGCATCGGTAGTCAAGTTTTTCGGGCTTGCTTCGTGCGCGCAGACTCTTTTGTCAGCGGCTTAGGCTGTCCCCGTGCGAGAGGAGAGAGAAAAAAAGAAAAGGGACTGTCCCGGAGGCATCTTTACACGCACGCGACGGAAGAATGCCGTGCGGAATTATTCACGCGCACTCGATCCTCCAGAATTTTTCAGTCAATTTTCGAGACACACGAAAAGAAGGGGATTTGAGATTGAATTTTTTTTTTGGATCGACATTATTGTTGCGTACTCTCTAAATCTAAAACAGTGAAAATATCACTGATTTTGACAGTGACGGCGTTTTTCACTGAGTTATCATTCAATTACTGCTAGTAGTGGACATTTTATGTTAATTATAGTGATAATGCACTATTGTTTATAGCGAAATTTCACTGCTTTTTGTAGTGAGATTTCACTGTTTTTTTGTAGTGAGATTTCACTGCTATATACAGTACACTGTTGACTACTTAATAGTGATTCTTTTCACTTTTATTTGTAGTGCATATTCATTATTAATCAGTGACATACTTTTGACTTTTGAAAAAAGTACATATGCACTACTTTTCAGTGAAGTTTCACTGTTTTAGATTTAGAGAGTAGAGTGTGCGAAAATCAGTAGTACTTAATAAAATTAAATTCATGAGAATAAAAATTCTTACGCGATAATTCAAAGTTTTGTTGGTTCATTATTCTGATGATTTTCTATGATATATAGTATATGATATGAGGCATTGAAACCTCGATAGAAGATTTTAAATTGGCATTAAAATTTTTGAATTTTCACGAGGAAAGAGACGATACGAAAAGCACCTTCTTGCGATAAACCCTTATTTATTTCTAAATTTTGGCACTGCGATCACCTGCAGGTTAAAATATTCAATCGATGGATTTGTATGAAGAAAGAGTTATATATTCCAAATTTATTTGAGTAAATATCTTTTTATGGCTAAAAATTACTGACAAAACTAAAACTCACCATTTTAGACGAGTTCTTAGCTACATTCATTATTTTCAATTCTGCGCCAATTGCAGTAATTTATTGATATCATTTAAAGAGTATTATCATCCATTTAATACTTAAATAAAAATATAAATAAAAAAATACAATCACTAAATAACGTTGCTACTACCCATACCACGAAAAAAGCTTGAACTATTTCTTTTCAAACCACCGTTAGAAAAGGGGAGAAAAAGGAACCAATCAGCACAAAAGTAGCAATTGCCACTGATACAAAACAAAACCATCTCATCTTCCATTCTACACGACCGATCCTTCTGTCTTGCGCACAAAGCCTATCAAAACAATCATCATACCCAAAAAATTAGATCGAACCCCGTCTACCATCCCCACCGCGGATCCTGCATCCTGCATAAAGGAAGCCATCACCCTCCCCAGGGAGCTGGCAACCTAACGCTCGGCGGTTCAATTTCATTAACGGAAGAAAGCGCTCTGGGCCTCCGGGGTCCGAAAGCGTGATAAATAATGCGGGGTCGCAATCTGCATGCCGCGGAGTCGCGCCGACACAAAGGCGAGAGATGAATGCGCGGGACGCGCAATCCCGGCGTGTGGCCGCGACGCCTCGGGCTGACAAGCGAGCCAGACCTTACACCTGCGCGATGGATAATCCGACGGATGGCTCGCGCGGACGCGAGTGCTGCTTGATCCCTTTTCTTATTCTCCAGACGACAGTTCATTTTAAGGGGATGCCCATTTTAATTCCCGTGCTCTGTTATACCGACAATTTTCTATGTTCTCTACTAGTATCTAAGGCAAATTTGATTTTTCAAATAATTTTCAAGTGGCTTTCTTAATGGCATTTCTGATCGCATGAAAGCATTATTTATAACTCGTAGAATGTGCGTAGACTTCTTTTTTGGATGATTTCAATTTTTACTTGTTGAAAATACAGACTTATTTTTCAATTGGAGTTTGAAAATGTTACGTGCAAAATATTATGAATTGCTTAATATTTTGTACCTGTAATGTCTGCAGTAATTTATTTCTTTTTTTTTTTCACAAAAGTGATCCATTACAGTTGAGATGCAAGTAATTATGAAGAGTAATTTAAGCCTGGTCTGGTGACTTATAAGTCATCGTACTGGAAAAAAAAACTAATGGCAAGTGGACAAATAAATAAAAATTTTAAATATTGTTGATGGAACAATAGTAGAAATAAAATCACTATTTGGATACCAATAGTGTATAAATATCTTAAATTATGTCGATACCTAAAGTGTAATAAGTTCCAGTAATCAAAAGTGATGAATAAAATGTTTAAAAATCACTATTTTTTACGATTTATCCCAGACTGGCCCTCTTAAATGTACATAAAGCAGCTGCAGTTTTTCAATTCTACTGTAAAAACTTCATTAAAAAAATTACAAATCATTAACAATTTGACGAACGAAAAACTAAAGTAGAATTTATATGTGCAGTACACAGAAGCTTTTAAAACGTTATCGTTAATACAAAGTACTGATCAAATTTATATCAAATATATCAAATTTATTTTAAACGACTTAGGCAATCATTCATATTTAAAATAATTTTTGTAAAATTCTACCAAATTCTCCAAAATAATTCAGGGATATAAAGGAAATTCAGCATTTTGCGTTTGAACGCTCGAAATTATTCTACTAGAGTTTGCACTTTGCAAGTCAAATAAAACGGTCCCCGACAGGCGAGAGCCAATTTAGGTCGCTGCATTTTTGAAAGTACAATTTCGACAAGTGCTGTGAAATAACTGCGATTCTCTGAATTGATCGCGTTAAATGAGCGGCCCTAATTTCGGCTCTGACGATCAACCCGTCAGAAGTGGTCCGGTGTTGATCGTATAATTAAAGCGAATTGAAGTCCCGATTAGCATTACAAAGAAGTAGTTTACACTACACTGGTCAGCTAATTAAAAACATACATTATTTATAAAAAAAAGAACTTTTAAAAGAATATTTTAAATCGTACAGCTGTAGGAGTACATCAAAGTCTAGTTATTCCTGAAATTACTTAATATTAAAAAATTATAATTATTCTATTCGTATAACTATTCTGTTTTACTTCAAATTAATGTAAATTCTTGTATACGGAAAGTTACCAGACCAGATGCAATAGAAAATTAATCATACATATGCGCCAACTGTCGGAAATTGAAGTTTGCGAATTATTTCATGGAATAATTTCTAAATGCGCAAATTGAAAAAAAAATACTGGAAATAAAAATTAATTTTATCATCATAGGCAAATCGTTCTACACAGTTAAAGATACATTCAATTCCGTTTTTTCATGAACAATTCTTTTGTATTTCGTAATTAGTGGAAAATAAACATAAAATAAAAAAAATATTTATTTGAGCTTTTCACTAATTGAAATAGTGAATTCCCTAATTAAAAAAAATTTAATTTCACTAATTTATTAGTAGTTTTCACTGTTTTTAATAGTGCATATATTGACTATTACAATTAGTACATTTTATTCACTATTTCGGATAGTAGATTTCCACTAATTCATAGTGGAGCAATTTTCATTTTTCAAATTAGCGCACAGTCACTACGAATTAGTGGTTTTTCACTAATTCAACTTTAGATAGAACGCTCTTTTCTATCAGTGTATAAAAGAACGTAAGTTGAGCGATTTTGCTTGTGAAAAAAAATCGAATCGAACATTAGCATTACCTATACTAACATTCAACTCCGTTAACTTCTTTCCATCGCTTTTTACGAAATAACAGTAAAAAAGCATTTCAATCCCCAGAGGAAGAAATTGTTTGCCTCCATCCATTATCGCCGACGCGTAGCTAAGGGCCGTCGCGAAATGACCGGTACCTACTCGCGTAAGATGGGCAAACGCGATAAACATAGAGAAGGACGAGGTCCGCGTAAACAACCACCCGATAGCCGGGTCCACGACTCTGCAGTCGGGGAAATTCAGTCGCGCCGAATTAGGGCACAGCGAGTCCAGCCACAAATTGCGAGAACGCACGCACGCTTTGCCGTCGTTTCGTAGCTGCGCGATGCGGAGTCATGGGATTCCCCGATAATTGCGTCCGCGCATGACTCGGCGGCCCCGGTGGGAGGATGAATTTTCCGCCGAAAGTCGGATAAAATGTTCGAGGGGATGGGGAGGGGGTGGTCGAGGGCTCTATTCAATGAGAAGTCATAGGTAGCATTGAGGTATGCTTGAAATGCCGTTGCTGTGCATTTCCGTATTGTTCATCCAACGAAATTAGCTTTTTTAATACGAATGTCAGTGCTGCGGATTACGCGGCAATTCGTACAAGTAGTTTATAAATATTCAATTTTTTGCAGATAAATAGACTCTTTAAAATGTTAAACAAATATATTTTTGTTATCGGAGAGAAGGTACTTTTTATTTCTATACTTCAGCATAGTAAAATTGAGCGTTATGTCACCTGATATCTACTGTGCTTAAAAATAACGATCAGATTACTATTCAAGTTGAATTCGCGAAAAAGTGTTATAATTAAAATTTAATTAAAAATTAGTGCAAAAAGACCAAGTATTTAATGATTAGTTGAGCCCTTCTTAATAATTGTAATAGTTTTCATTAAATCAACTTTAGAGAGTAACATTGAAGGCGGAAGAAAAAAATAACAATTGTATTACACGAGAATTTTGTGAAAATCTGAAAACTGTAATATTTAAACGCTAAAATTAAAAAAAAAAGTATACCAGTTAAAATGCAGCCAGAGACTGGACTTTCAGATAAAAATGATCATATTCACAGTAAAATTATCTGTGCTTAGGGCAAATTTTATTGGAAAAAATCATGTGCATACTTCAAAATCTACCTCACACTCAGAGACAAATTTAGTAATTTCAAGTAACTTCAAGTACTTCAATAGTACTTGTTAAATATTTCGTTGAATCAAGTAATTATATTTTCCAAACTAAATTTATTTAGAAATAAATAAGTTAATTTAGTTTTAAAGAAATATTTAACAAGTACCATTGAAATAAATATCTGGTATATCTAGTGTAGAGTCGTATGTTTTTTTTTTGTATTTAAGAGTCTATTATCACGTTCAGATTATGTAAACTATATGACACGAGAAAACAATTGAACTAGCCACAGATTTTTTATAGAATGCTCTTATTTATTTTATCATATTTATATGACAATATTTCTATGTTTTAGACGCCGAAAATTTCATGTTATAATTTTTAAAAAATTATTTAAACCCTTTTGATCTTTGCTGATTTGAGAATCATAAAGTTCTTCATTTATCGAGTACTTCAGACTTGCCGAACTTGAATAGGAAAAACATTCGTACGTAGTACACTCGCACTAAACTAATGATATAACAAGTCTACCCTCGAATTGGAGCAAATCCAACAGAAGTTAAAGCAACTAATTTAAAAACTCTCGTGTACCGCGAAAAATAAAAGTACGCGCAAATTCGCACACGCACTCAAGCTCGCAGTGAATTGTCGGTGGAGTTTCCTCTCGGAAAAGCAGGCGCCTATCGTCCCGAGGACCCTTGGGTCTGGGAATATTTTTTAATTTTTTATTATTATCTTTGCCGGCGCGCGCTCGCATTCAAATTGAATCAACGAAGAAGCGCCGCCGGCTCCCCTTAATGAGCGCGGAATCGAGTTAGCGCGTGAATTAAGTGCGCATTCACTCGGCCGAGATGGGACCCATATGCGCGGCGCATCTGCGCCCCGGGAAGACGCGACGCGCCGGAAGTCGAGGCCCGCCCGCGATACGGCCCGTGAAATCGCTCGGGGTAATTGAGGAACGGCGCTTTGTGCCGCCGGCGGCCGAGGTGTGGATAATGCATTCGAGCCGGTGCTTTTCGCCCGTGACCGAGGGACTCGCGCCCACCTTTGCCTTCGGTGTTTTTGTACTTCGGTTGCAGCTTTGACTTCTTGCGAATGGATCGCTTTTTAATGGAGAGTTTGTTCGGTAGGACGGAAAACGTAGGCTGATCGATTTTAGGTTTACAACTACCCCTGCCACTTTTTATTTTCATTGGCGGGCTTTAAGTTACAGTTGGAATCGTGTACTTCCTTGCAGTCTTCCTTTACGTTGAATAATCCATTTTTAATTAAGAATACACTTATAAGAGTACACTTTGGTAATTTTCAGTAAATATTTACTTGGAATAGTACTTGTTTTCTTTGAAACTAAATGGATTTGTTTGTTTCTAAATAGATGTAGTAGTTTTAACGAAATAATTAGTTGATTTAAAGAAATGTTTAAGAAATACTATTTAAGTGAATATTTATTAAAAATTACGAAATTGGTGCAGTTTAATTTTAAGAAAAATTTAAAAGAAATACTACAGTGTTCAAATTAAATCGGGTCTACTATTCTGTGAGATTCTTGATAATTTAAATTTGTATTTTAAGATGTAAATATTATATAGCATGTAAATATATAACAATATAGATGTAATTATTAATACTAATATTATGCAGATGTAAATGATTTAAATCGTTTCTGCCGAAATTGAATATTTATTTAAAAGCAGTTCTATATGCATCAATATTATGCAATAATTAGACTATCGATACTAGTACTAATACACTTATATATTCCTGAATTTAATCAATATGAATCTTTATTTTTGAAATTTATGAAAAATATTTGCATAATTAATATTTGAAACACTAAGAAATGAAATATCCATTGATTAACAAAATTCAAATTCTTTCTAAAAAAAAGTGGATATATATTGAAAATCTATTGTTCTATTGTTCAATATTATCAAATCCAATATTACTCTAACCAGGGAAACATAAATTGTTAATAATCTTCAATATTATTAAATTATTAGTCCAACAAGCACACATTATTAAAGAAATATCTATAAATCAATACTAGTACAATTATTGAATGAATATGGTTAACTACACAATCTTAATAATTTTTGTCCTTCCCATATCATTGTAAAAAAATTAATTTAAAGTTGTGTTACACTTCTAAAAATGTTTCTACGGTCATATTTAGATCCAAGAAATTTTGTAATGGTCATATCTCTTGATTATTTTTACATTTTTCTAGTAAATCAAATTTCTTTACTTTAGATTATATCAGTATATAAAAACAATGTATTAATGGTAACCGTAATCAACCTAATCGTAGTCAACCTAATCGTTATCAAAGTAAACGTACTTAACATAACCGTAGTCAACGTAAACGTAGTCAACGTAAACGTAGTCAACCTAGTCAAATTCGTAATCGTAATCAACAAAACCATAACTAACGTAATCATAATCAACTTAACTATAATCAACGTAATCGCGACAAGCAGAGCAGGCATTTAGGCCGGAGAAAAAGAAGCACTCGCACCGGCCACTCGCGTCATTTAGTTCTGTGCCACTCGAGTACGGAGCAGTGCGGTGCAGTCAAGTGCGCGGAAGTGTCGTCGCGTTGCCCATTGTTGCCCCAACGCAGATGTTGAAAGGAGCGCATCGAACCCATATGCTGCCCCCCTCTTCTTGGACTCGAATCCCTCGAGAGGGACGCGGCTAACCTTTCGAAACTTTATCGGATCTTCCGCTGCGCGAGTTTTTGAGATGCGCCCCGTTACCGCCTAATGGATCGCGCACGGCACAGGGGGGCCTCGGACAATCAACATTAGAAATTCAGGGAATACTCTTTTTTCAATTTTTTTTATCAAGGAATGAGGTGAGAAAAGACTGGGCTTTGTTCAGCGAAGGATTTGTTGGTTTACTTAAGTACCGCCGTGTATACACGATGTTCAAAAAATGTACCTGGAAAGTTATGTCACGGGATACAGGGGTAAATTTTAAGAATATGTACCTTTTTTCATTTTTTTCCCTGTGATGAATAATTGTCGAGTTCTGTACATCGAAAATAACAATAATTTCCCATTGCTGAAAGGAGGCGGAGCCTTGAGGCTATAGGTTGGATAATTATCAAAATTTTCAATTCACAATAAATGGATAATTATTGATTATATCACAAAATTCCAAAAAGGTAAGAAAGTTGTTAAAAGTTATCCCTTTATCCGGTGATATAGTTTTCCGGAAACATTTTTTCAACACCGTGTATAAAGAAAGTTATATTATTTTTTAAAGATTATTGATCAAAGATCAACATACAATTCTTGCTTTTTATAGTGGAAAAAAAGTCCGTTTGCAAAATTCAAGCTTCTGTAAGTTAAAAAACTCGTGCTGATATTTGTGACATTTTACTATCTAGTCATTATTAAATAAGTCCAGTCTGTGATCGCGTTCTCTCATATTAATACTATTTTTTATAATATTCCTTTCTCTATGTTAACGTATTTTAGAATATGATGTTACAAATCCTAAGATACATTTACAAATGAATTAAAATTGCATTCTATTTGATAATTGATATCAATTCAATTCACACTCAATTGAAAACGTACCTGACATTTAAGAAACAGTACAGTAATAACCCGCGATAATTAAATTGTACACAAACGACGTACGTTGTAAAACATTGTCTGCTCATTATTTACTAGCCTCTTAACGTTTTATTGCCTTGAACGCTTAGTGCGGCGATGACAACTACATTAGCTCGGTCAATTTTGCAGGGCCCCTTTATGGATGCACCGAACCGCGACGTGCACTGTGAAGGTTCACTTCTTAGTTCGATTTACTGCTCGCACTATGGCCTCTCTGATTTAGGATTATGTACGCAGTTGTGACACTAGCGCATAGAGAGCATATGTGCGTTATTACGCACGGCGTGTTCAAAACGCATGTTAGAATTTAATTTATGAGCGCATAAAAACTTCTTGTACACTTTTTGTATTTAAATCTGATAAAGTTATACGTATTATGTAATTACTTATGCCTGGGTGATTTTCGAAAAATATGAACCTTTACTTCCCTAGGCAATAATTGCAAAGGATTTTCAAATTACATATTGAAACGAATTATAGTAAAAAATAATATTTTTTTTCTTAATTTATACACACGTAACTTACTATACTATATTATATTCACTATTCTATACAGAAATTTTTATATCGTTATATATAATTTATATATAATTTATACATAAATTGTAATCTCTCCGGATGTCGCCTAGACTTTTCGAGCAGATTATAGTTAAATTATGTTGGATAATTATAAAACATTTATTTAAAAATATTTAGCGATTCACATTTTGGACGTTTGAGCGGCCGCGTTAATCGTGTTTCTCTAGGGTCATCGCACAGCGTCGGTGAGACACTTTTCTTTGCAAGAAAAAATCTCGCCTCGTCGGGAGAAATTTCCAGCACTGCGGGGAAAACGCTGCGTTACAGTCTCGAGGCTCACGCGCGTACCCTACGACGTCGATAAACTTTTATCCCGCGTGTTTTATGATAATGGAGAGCGCCGCGAGGCGGTCAAACTGCCTTTATACCCCTCGAACGATTATTACGCATCGCCCAATTACGACGGTAAATCGCGCAACACCACTCCAGGGTGGCACGAGGTTGATTAGGTGATACGACTTACGGCGACGTGAATCGTGAGGTAAATACTGTAGCACGCGACCCTGTATTGACCGGAGCTAAGCTTTCCTCCATTTTTAAACGTAATACCTAGAAATTTAAGAAAAACCAACTCGTAGTCAAAGATGAGTTGATAAATTATTATTTTGAAGATTTTGAATCTTGTATTTAATGTAGTCTATATAGTTTTATAGTTTTTTTAACTCAATCCCCCAGTTTGAGTGTTGGATGGTGTTTGAGGGTTTGACGATGTCAATGTAGTCTATTTAATAATTTTTTAACTCAATCCCCCAGTTTGAGTGTTATCATCCACATGATAGTACATAACATGTTGCTCATCTCTGACTACGAGTGGGTTTTTCATAAATTTCTAAGTATTACGTAATCGAATTATATAATAAAATGTACGAATTTATTACGTAATGAATTACGTGACTACGGTATTCATTACGCAATACAGTTACGTAATTCAATTACGTAATTATGTTCAATAGGGTAGTGCATAAAATAGTACTTTTTATACGGGAGCGAAAGTGAATGTTTGCGTAGGGTGTCGTTTACAAAAAAGTACTAATTATTATAAGTAAAAAGAGTTTTTTCCAAACAATTGTTAAATCCTGCAGTTTAAGGACAGTAATAAGGAAAGTAGGTGCAAAAAAGATTCTATTACCATTGAAATAAATTCGAGAATTAAATAAAAATAAAGACCCAAAGTCCCGCACGAATTGATGGTAAAAGCCGTGCACGCTACAATATCTTTCACTGAGTGAAAATAAAAAAAAAACGAATATCAAAACAATTAAAACAGCGAGCGAGTGCCGATAGCTAAAAGTTACGAGTCGCCATTAACCTCGAGCAGAGCTCACCCAAAAAAAAGCGACCATTTCTCCGAACCCATTGCGCGAGCGAGAAAAAACGTCGCGGGCACTTAAATCACCCGGAAAATCAAAATAAATAAATGCACAGCGCGAAAACAATTTCACCCCTTCACATTTTTTTCCTCGAAAAAGCTGTCGTGTGTTCCCCTCGCATCCTTGTAAATTGTTCCGATTGGACAGTCGACGAGTGAAATAAAAAAAAAAAAAAGACCAAAGTCGTAGGGGTTGCACGACTGGAAACGTGCAGCCCGCGGCAGACGCAAACCGACCGAAGGAAAATGGACGAGCGGTAAGCGCGGATGCCGAAAACGACTCGGATCATCGTGCGCACGTATAGAGGGTCGAATGTTCTCGCTCTTTCTCTCAGAGGAAAATCGTTTCGCACCGAGAGCACGGCGGACCTTCGGAGGTGCGAGATGCGATCGGGTCGAACGACTGCATCACCCTTACTGACTCAATAGTTACCATGTCGGTGGGTTTCTGTGGAAATAAACTCCTGAAATTATTAAGCTTCGGATTCCGCAGTTTCTATATAAGTTTCAATCCCGAACTTACTTTTTTTTTATTGCAACCTTGGTAGAAATTTAAAACATTTAATATTCGCACTTTCAAATACATAAAAATCATTTACGCGTGACTTAGGGGTAGTTTTTAATCTTATTTTATTTTTTATTTTATTTTATATATTTTTACATCAGATTTGGAAAACAATTTTTTATTATTTAAAATAATTTTTATTCTTATTATATATGCTACCTGAAATCACGCTACTCTAAAGGTTAATAACAATTTAATTTTCGCAGAGAAATAGAAATAGGCAAAAAATAGAGACCATTTTTGACCCCTTGATGAAACGTTTTTTTAAATCTGAATCTCACTATTTAATGTAAAGAATTAATAGGAAAAAATGGCTTGCAAATAACGTCGGTTTGGAGCAAAAAGGGATCATCTCGAAATCCAGATGGAAAAGGTGCTATTTCTCCATCTTTTTCTATGTTTTTTTTTGTCAATTATCAAATATATGAAAAGAGAAAATTATAAAAACGTTTGGAACTCATTAATATGAAAACGCAGTAACTTGTTCACTATGAGCTTATTAATTGTTTTTAAATAAATGTTGTTTCATAATTATCCGCTAAGTGAGCTCGAAGTCGAGTTCGCAGTTCCGTATAAAGAAGCTATTTTTAGATTATGTTCGCCCCCATTTTTCTTATCTCAAATATGACTATTTTTTAATAACGATTAGAAAATAGCATTTATCCAATATTTTTTCATTCTAATAAATGTGCGAATGATATTGAAAAAATCTACTACTAAAAACAACTTTCTTACTTTCGTGGCCATTTCAGCTAGACGAATTTCTAGCAGGGACTCATCCATTCTAAATCTTCAAAGCAAATTGGGTAAGGAAGTGGCCTTAAAAGAAAGCGCGAGCTTTATTTAAATTCCCCCAACTGGTATACCCGGAAAGACTTTATTGCGCAATATATTTGAATCGAGCCGTTTCACCGATTTTGATGCGCCGAGCGAGTTTACTCTGACGCGAGTTGCGATCGAAAAGTATTTTCGAGTTGCAGGAATGAAGGTACGCGAGAATTTTCCATTTTACGCGGCTTACCTTTTTGCGCCAGGCTACGCGCTGCGTTCATTAGAATACATTTGCCGGCTAATGACGAAAGTTTCCTCGCGCACCTTTTTGCGGGATGAAAAATTGATGGAGTGGCGAATGCTGTGCAATTTTTTGTGTCTATCTTGTTTGAAACTTTGCTTTGTGACGTTGGAAGTACCGTTATCAGTATTAGATTTTTTTTCAGAGAGATTTAATTGTGAAGTTTACCGGTATAATAAAAATATTAATAACAAATTTATTACGATCAATTATTTTAGCTAATAAATGAAAAGCCTTAACGAAATGTCTAATAAATTGTGAAGTGATAAAAGTCTATTCTTATCAAAGGAAATTTTAATTAATAAATATACATCCACGCAAACTTTGATTTTTAAATTAGATAAGTTTTGTTTAATTATTTTTTAAATACACTTTAATCATTGAGGTTACACATTGATCAGTTAATAAGAAACTCATTGGAAACTGTTTTTACTTTTCGTATCACTACCGATCAGGTAAATTAAAGTTTTTTCTAGAGTAATTAGCCACTTCACCGAACCCCTTTGATCTGCTATCTCTTAATTAAATTCTTTAGCGCAATTTTTCAAAGGAAGTGCGAAACTTTATCATAAGATTTTTCTCAGACCTAAATTCATTAAAGAGACACTTGGTCACGTTGCGGCGTATCGATTTTTAAAACACATAATTCTACGACATTCACTTCGCTACAAACTCATTTCAAATACTTTTAAAAATATTAATTGCAGTAATACGTAATTTATCTTGAAAAATAACCACATTTTATTTTTTTGAAACTACTAAATTTATTTAGAAACAAATAAATTCATTTAGTTTTAATGAAATTATTACTCGATTCAAAGAAATATTTAATAAGTACTATCGAAGTAAATTATTTCCTTAAAATTAACAAATTTTTTCCACTGTAATCTTTCGAATTACGCAGAAATACACAAAGCACAACATTATTAACTGTGCTATTACCTACTTACAAAATAAATAGGGAAAATTGAAAATCTAAAATTTGGTGTATGTAACATTCGTGTCCCAATCATTATTCTGCATAATCTTTCGAATTACGCAGAAACGCGCAAAGCACAAAATTTTTATCCGTCCTCTTACTTTCTTATAAAATAAATTTTTAAGCGCGCCGTAACTTCCATGTTAGAAATCGGTCTAGTTGAAATAGCCACGAAACTAAGAAATGGCTTGCCCAAATGGCTTGTTTTTAGTGGAAGATGAAACGCTTTTTTTCACAGCATTCGCACATTTATTAGAACGACAAAATATTGGATAAATACTAGCTTCTAATCGTTATTAAAAATAGCAATTTTGGAGCGAAGAAAAATGGGGGTGAACATAACTTAAAAGTAGCTTCTTTATATAGATCTGCGATCTCGACTCCGAGCTCACACAGCGGATTATTATAATTTTCTCTTTTCACACATTTGCAAGCCATTTTATTCCTATTAAAATATGCACATTAATTATTCACGTTAAATGTGAGATTCTGATTTAAAAAAGCGTTTCATTATGGAGTTAAAAATGGCTGCTATTTTTCGCCCATTTCTATTTCTCCAGCTATGAAATTGCCATTAAATGTTTGAAATTTCTACCAGGGTTCCTTATAAAATAAATAGAGAATGTTGAAAATCCAGAATTCAGTGCATATCATCGCGGAACACTGCGAAAACACATTTTTCATCCGTCCCGTTGGGTGAACTCATCCAGCAGAGAAATCGATGAGGAAGTAAAGAGGGGAGCGTAAAAAAGGTCGCGCGCGCAGTAGCCATCTAATTTATGGACTACCGGCCCGCGCAACGCCGCATTATCACGGAATCATATAGCATTATGCGCCGATCCGCGACTTATCGCCTCGTTCCTTCGATATTCTCAATATTATCCGCCGGCTCCTTTATCTATCATTTGAATATTTCACGAGGTCGCCCGAGAATCATTTAAATTTCAAAGCGTCCGTCCGATCGCGTACGAACGCGCCCTCGATAATGCCGCCAGATCCACGACGGCTGTGCGCGCGATAGCGCACCCAAGTGCCTGCTGGAGGTATAACCACCTGCGGAGGTTCTAATTTTGCGTCGCGACGGTGGTAGCTGACTGCTACCTTGGAGCCCCGCCATCGAGTGCGTCCGCTCTGCACACGCAGGTACCCGAAGGGGTGAACGTCTCTTTCTTACGCGAGTTTGCTTACTAGCAGACTATCGGACCTCCGGATCGCGGATTTTCTTCAATTTTTCGGCACTCCCGCGTAGAATTGATTCCTAGGGGAAATATGTTGGCAATATATTGATACGTTCTAGTAATAATATATTGCCAACATATCAAATGCAATGGCCAATATGTTGGATTTATAGTGTTAACCCTTTCACGCTCAAGGGAAATATTTTTCCCTTCTACAAAAATTGTTATCGATTATTCAATTATTATGGAATCGATATTTTTTTTAATGAATGTCAAAATAAAACGTATGTCCAAGGCGGCAAATGTGTTTCTGAACGATTAGAAAAACAAAGAACTGTCAAACTTTATTGTATTCGCATATTTAGTCTCAGTCATCTTATGGTCCTGTAAGGGTTAAAGGACGATATCCAATATATTGCCAACATAGTACCAACATATTTCCCATAGGAATCATTTTTACGCGGGTGTTTTCTTATATTAAAATATCAAGAGACGTAGAATGTTGCTGGGAGAGAAAAGTTCTTTTAAAAATTTCTATTTTCCTTGTAAAAAATGCTATTTTAAAAAAGTTTTTCTAAACTTCTTGTAAAAATGCGATTTTCTAACGCAGAGGCAGACTAGACAAATAAAAAATTTACTGTTAGTCTAACAAATTTTACTATACCTTCTAGTAAAATTTTTTATTAGTCAAGTTTGACCATGTGTTACAAAACAGTATATAAAGTAACTTTATTTTTATTTTTTGGTAAAACTTTGTATATTTCATTATTAAACTAAAACTCCGCACTCCTGAAATCTGCAGAATCCATCCGAAAAATCCGAAGAAAAAACTAATAGATCCTTTCTCTTTATAGTTGGATACTGTAAGGACATTCTAGGAGAACATCCTTGTCAACATGCCCACCAATTTTTTCAATATTTGAATCCTCTTTTTTCCTTTAATGCTAATTTTCTCAAGATGTATGGAGCCTAGAATAATTTAGAGAGGCTATAAGTGATACTTACCATATCTACTCTTCGCTTCAACCAAAGTTTTAACATTATCAATTTTTTTAACAATTTTTTCGACACTGTTCTCAAAATCTTCTAAAGCTACGGTCGCCAAAAAAATCACATTTCGCATTGATCTACAACATTTTAACGATGCAGTACTCGCAAACATAAAACTTCTACTTTTGACATCTATATTTTGGGTTAATATCACCTTTATGCTGGTTTATGATGCATCATATATTACACTCAAACCCTTTTCGTTCAGGATTTCATAGTCGAAGTTCTTCAACTGGAAATTATCACAATGACTATACACTCTAAAACAGTTGGAACATAAACAAGTATTGAAACATGAATAGAATGATTTAAATTCATTCTAAAGTAGAGTAAAATTCATTCTAAGGTAGAATAGCATATTACAGATTAAGTCCATACACTAAGAGACTAATTTGGTAATTTTCAGTAAATATTTACTTCAATATAGTACTTGTTAAATATTTTTTTGAACCAACTAATTATTCATTTGAATAATAGAATGTATTAGTTTTAAATAAATTTACTAGTGTCAACAAAATAATTAGTCGATTCAAACAAATATTTAACAAGTACTATTGAAGTAAGTATTTACTGAAAATTATCAAATCTAATTCACTCCATCAAGGAAGTTAATTTCAATGTAAAATTAAAACGAAATTTTGACCCCAATAGAGTTAATTTTCACTCTACTTTCCTCCAGCTGTTTCAGCGTATACGAAATTCTGATTTCCTTGACATGCACGTACTGCATATTCGTCGAATAAGTGACTTCTCTTTGTTCATTCGTGCGAATAACGAAGAAAGAGTTATGCATATTTACACTTAAGAAAATTCAATCGAACCCGCACTTTTTGAACACAAACAAAATCATAATTGCTCTTCGCACCAAAGTTTCGCGAACAAAAAAAAGAAAAAAAACTCAAGAGGAGCACAATTTAAGCATTTCCCGCAGTACGCTCGGTCGCACAATGGCAGCGCGCGGCAGAATATAGAGGCAGCGATTGAAGAACGAGGGTATAAGAAGAGACGCGCCGGGCGGTACATTGGCACTTGCGTGATTCGAATTTCAAGAGGCCGAAACGGGAATAGGCCGCGGCGCCTTCCTCCGCATTCGCTATTTCGCCCTCTTTCCTCGGCGTCCTGCACCCCCGGCCTTCCAGTCTCTTCGAGTTTCGCCCCGGAGCCGTATTGCCCTCGCGCGCGGCGCTTTATTTGTTTTTCACCGTTGGCGCAAAGTACGCGGGAGCCTTTGCGAGTATCACTCGCGTGAAGCTGGAGGACCTCGAGGAATATCAACGCGGCCTGAGGGTGGTGCAGAGGGTGTATTTTTTTTTTTTTCGAAGAAAGAGGAGCACCAGATATGAATCTAAGTGGGTGGCAGGGATTTTCGAGCTGGTTATGTCGGACGCTTCTTGTATTCACAAGAATATTGTTATTTTAATTGAGGATTTTCGCGAGATTTCTTTAGATTGTACATTACATCATGGGGATTTGAATATTTCTGAAAGAGCTGAGGGGTTATTTGAATTTTTTTCGGGACAATGGAATTCTGTGTGAATTGAAACTTTGAGTACATAAAAGTACCCGCGTAATGTGTGCTCATGAAATTATAAAGTTTGCTAATTAGTTTTAAGAAATATTGGTTCATCTGAAAACTTTGAGTGTATAAATTTTAATGAATCGTAAGTTATTGCACACGCAATCCGTAGAATGTTAGAAAGCACACGTAGACGGATTACAATTTGCATTTCGCTAACTGTGTGATACTAATAAACGCATGTTGAAGCTGTACTTCTTCGTTTACGACATTTGCTTTATTTATGCATCACTATACATCGTAGAACGTAATACAAAATTAAACTTCACAAAGTATAATTTTATAAAGACCATTTAATTACACTGAGATAAATGTTTTGGAATAGTTACTGTTATTCTAATAAAAATTACTGTCCAGTCTGAGAGCCATAAACTGTATTTAGTGAAAAAATTACTATTGTGTATTTTATTAGAATTCTAGTAATATTTACTAGAATTGTAGATACATATTACTAGAATTCTAGTAAAATTTCTAATACAGAATGGTAATTTTTTCACTAAATGCAGTTTGTAGCTCCGCTCCCAGACTGGATAGTAATTTTTGCTAGAATAACATTAATTTTTCCAAAATATAATTATGTCTCAAATTTTGATATTTTTCAATCACTTTGCATATCTAGGATCTAATTCTTTGTAATTAAAAAATGGATTTGTTATCTGCTACTATCACTGTTAAATGTACTCCTACCACTTCACTATTAAGTCCATTCTCCGCGTATCATTTGCCTCTGTTTGACCACCGTCTGAATCCAGTGTAAAATCAAAAGATAAAAAACTATAGTAAGTTCGGTAAAAAGAAGAGAAGCAGAAGCTATAGATGCACTGCAGATCCTCGAATTTATCGTTGGCGATGAGGATTTCGCGATCGCGCTACCCTCGTTCGTTTTTGTCAACGTCTCCCGGCGTAGATACATTCTCGATACCGTCGCGTGGCTTCATCCTCCTAAATGCTTTTTCTCGAGCACTCACGGTGTGCAGTTTGCAGCAAAGAGAAGTGCGGTTTGCTCCTTTTGTACTACGAGGCATAAGAAGTCTTTGAAATATATTTTGTAAATACATGTCGACCTAAAAAATTTACAGCATACTTTTTTTACAGGGAACAGTTTCTCATAAAATACCAGAATAACAACAATGATAAAAAAGGTCCTTTGACCCACAGTCAGCGTCCTTAATATAAAGCCGTGCGCATTTAATTAAATGCTGACTTTGGGTCAAAGGATTTTTCTATCAGTATCGTCTTATCTTCATTCTAAATAGTTTACGGATATAAGATACAGTTTTCCCTGTATAAGCAATATTCCAAATTTCTAGCGCCAAGAGGCTATCGTATGATCAAGATTTACCGCAATAGTCGCAAGCGAGCCCTACTCCAACTTTTATCAGTATACACGTTCGATCCTTTTTCGTCTAAACAAGGTGACTTTAAATCTGGCCTGAGCTTCGGACTATTTGCATAGTACATGCACCGAAGTCCGGTTGAAATTAATTCGTAGCAACCAGCGGACGTTGGGTTTTTCGTCGATTTCAGATAACTTCACGCCAAGTGTTTTTTTTTTGTCGAGAGAATGGTTCAGTTGTTGGTCTAGGTACTTGTGTATTCTATGTTTCGTATTTATGGTTGACATTTGTCTCTGGGGATGAGGTTGGGTTGAAGCGGCGAGCTTGTTTGGACGTTTAGAGCCTCTTATTTATTCGGGGATTGCGTGCGGTTTGCTAATTTCATTTCGCGCGGGTGTATAACCACATTTTGGATAATCACCTCTCTTTTAAAGAAAGTTACGGTGTATCATTGAATAATTTTTTTTTAGCGCCCACTTGACTTAATTTGGTGAAGTACCGAAAAAATGACCAGTAAACACCACTATAACGACTGACATTTAACGGTTTCAATTAATATTTGGTTGGAACGAGAAAATATTAATTAAAACAAGTAGTCGTTACTTGTGATCACTGACCTTTTTTGTCAGTGTCCATTTGACAATTATTCATTTTCTTACTATCCCAATAATTTCATACAATGTGGCGTTGTTTTTATCGCAAACGGGTGAATCCCGTTGTTCGTAAACGATCCAGAGCATAAGCACACGAAGCTGGCTTCCTCTGCTTTCACCTCCTTTAAATATCGAATTACTGCGATAAATTCAGCTTATGGTGCACAAACAGCCCTAGACAGTTGTTTCACGAGCGCCGTACAAAGGTAATGCCATCGATGGCTATCGATAATTGTTGCACCCACTTCAGAAGTAAAGCGATCCGCTTGTGAACTAAGCGATCGGAATGCATAAAGCGAAGTGATCGACCGGGTTGCCCACTCTCCTTTTCCCGGAGGGGATTGTTGCTAATTTCGGTCAGTAGAGTTCGTTCATTGAGAGATTTAATTAAAGATTAGTGAGTTCCTCTGATTGTACTTTTTAAATAAAAAAAACGGAGGAAAGGAGAGGGGAAATTTTAAATGCATCCTTCTTTGTTTGTAGAATTAATCGTCCGCAGCATTTTAATTTGGGTATGGAGGTAATTTTTATGAGTTTTCTGTTTTGACTTTGATCGCAAGCTCAGCTTTTGAGAAATGCAATGTTTTTTAAATTTATGAAAGATCAGTTTCTGCAGTCAATTTTGTCCAATCAATAAATATTAATAGAACCTTTTATATGTTCATTTCACTTTCATAAATCATCTTATTTTAAAATATTTATTCTTGTATTATCTATAAAAATATTATCTAATCTATAAGAAATTCTTTATCTTTCTGTCAACTATCGCAATGAAATACTCTATAAATAGTACAGAAATCACTAATTAACTATTTACTATCATTTTGTTACAATCCTCCAGATCCCTCTAATCCTGTAGTCTATTCTCTCTAAATTTCATTCAGTGAAATTTTCACTAATTTAAACACTAATTATTGTGTTCACTGATTAAATAGTAAAATTTTAACGATTTAAGAGGAGAATTTTGTTTTTCGTTGAATGAAAAATGAAATTGTCATTCAATTAAACAGTGATTGTCGTTTCCATTGATTAAATAGTGATATTTCACTTATTCATTCGGTGAATATTTACTTTAACACAGAGACCTGATCCTCGCTAACGGAAATAGTAAATAATAATAATAATAAATATTCATGGAATTTAGAAAGTTCATCTTTTTAAGAAAGCGCCTTGAAGTAATTTTTGACAAGTCCTGTCCGGATCAGTTTGCTTCTCAAGGCAACATCGGTCGTCCCCATGAGTAGTGCTATCATGACCCCAGATGAAGGAAGCGTATATCTTCCGCGGTTTGCTTTAATTGACGCCTCTCGTGCAGTCGACAAACCCGGTGTCAGCCGCAACGTCCAATTGAAGCGACTAACCATTACTCTTTAAAGCTTCCACTGCTCAATGAACTGTTTTAAAAAAATATCAGACCATTACGTCATTTTTTCTTGCTTTACACAATCTACTTTAAGTACCTTGTCATATTTTCGTAATGTTACAGATTTTGCTAATTTATTGTCCATTATTATCATTATTTTTCTATTTTATTTAAGAATCGATGTGGCCATATTTCCATATTATATACCAAGCGAATCAATGAATCAAGTGTAAATATATTGAATTGAAAACATTTATCGAACTCTTTACTTTTTATTCTATAGAAACACAAATCCTTTAACTGGGTGAATTACTAAAGCGTGTGAATTAACTGTTTCGTGACTTTTGGGTAAAAAATAAATTCAAATTACAACAAAGGAGATACTAGAAAATACACACTGTTGAAGCAGATTCTTTTTTTATCAAAAACTCTATAAAGCAATGAAATTATGAATGGACAACCAGAACCGTGAGTAAACTCGAGGAAAACCAGGACGACGTGGTGGCTGGTTAAAACTCCCAACTGAGCTTTTAGTACTTTTCCTTTACGTTTGTCGGGCCATGGTAATGTAGGTAACACAATTATACTCTTTTCATTAAAAAGTCTGTAGTTTATTTATACGTTAAATGATACACTGAGAAAACTTGTGTATATCCTACTACATTCTAAATTTTAAGGTATTTTTTTTTTCATTCGCGATAAACCAAAAATTTAATGAGATTCACAAAAATAACTAAAAATTTTGTTAAAGCGATTGAAGAGAATCAATAAAATACTTCCAGTGGACAATAAATTAGCAAAACCTATAAAATCACGAAAATATGTAATCTTCTCTTAAAAAGGTGATGACCGGATGTTGCGAAGCCTCGAAAACGCTTTGCTCGTATCTTAAAAAAGTAATGGTTTTTGTTTTGAAGCAAGTAATTCACGAATGTAATTGGTCAAAAAATTTAGAAAGTTCAATTCTTAAAGATTTTAGTTTTGCATTAAACAATTCAATGAAATAAGTATTGTATTAAACATTTTAACTGTAGTTTTTATTAACTAAATTTGTTGAAAAGTTAAATATGTGAATATTATTTTAACTAAAAACCAGAATGTATTATTTAGAAGAAGTGGTTAGAAAAAAAGCAGCGTAAAGAGAACATTGAGCGCTGGATGTTACTAATATTGCAAAGATTTGAATTTTTTAGATCCACAAAATTCTCTTTTCAGCGTAAGAGTAATCGTACAGAGTACAAAACTCAAAATTCACGAAACTTTGAAAATACGAATCTCAACTGATAGTCAGCTTAAAAAGCTCAATCACCCAATCGTTGAGCAAACCTCAAACAATCGATTACCCGTTGCAATTGACACGACGCAGCAGTTCAGCGTTCAAAAGGACGTAGCCAGCGGCTTCAAGCGTCCCGTCTTCGCCAACGAAGGTAATGAATCCACGGAAACTCATTGCTGCATGTCAAGAGTGGGTTCTCGAGTTCGAGGCCGTCCACCGGGTACTGCGGTCTGTCGACGGCTCAACAAGTTGGGCGTCTTCCGCGCGCAGTCGGCGAAATTCGCGGAGTCGACGTCGGCAGCACTCCGCGCGTGCTAATCATTAACCTTGTCTTTGATCTTCGGCCGGGGTCTGTTTGCGCTCGGCACCCGTACGTTAATTAGATAAGCGCGAGGTAAACGGCCTGGGCGCAGTGCGAGAGCAAGTGCAGGTGTTCCTGACGTGCATTTAATTTCCAGTTTTGAGATCGAGTAGCCCGACGCGTAGCCCTTAAATGTACAACGCTTGTTTGACTTGCTTCCGTAGATGTTGCGGGATATAAGCAACAGAGTGTTAGGAATCTTCACTCGCTTAGTTTTATCTATAAATCGTCAGAAATTTGTCAACTGAAGAATACAATGTGGTAATCAATTTTGGTGGTATCATGGTAGTTTATGAAGTATTTCATAAACACGTGAAGGTTTAGGAATTAAATGGATCATTATTGACGTCACTATAATCAAAATCATGTCCTAAATTGATGAACTTAAATTAACTATTACTCTTTGTAAAAACTAAATCTACTAAATTATTTGATTCTCCGCAGATGTTGTGGTATGAGCAACAGAGAGTTAGGAATCTGTAAACGCATAGTTTATCTATAAATCGTCAGAAATTTGTCAGTTGAAGAATACAATGTGGTAATCAATTTTGGTGGGATCATGACAGTTTATGAAGTATTTCATAAACACGTGAAGGTTTAATTAAATGGATCATTATTGACGTCATCATTATCGTGATATCATTATTTCCTAAATTGATGAAAACTAAATTTACATTTATGTTATTTGACTTGACATAGATCTTGCGGGATAAGCAACTAAGTTTCGTTTAGTTTTTCTATAAACGCTTGAAATTTTTGGTTTGAAATAATGATAAGATGATAAATTTTGGTGGGATAATGTTAGTTTATAAAGTACTTTGTAAAGAGGTGAAGGTTTAATTAAATGGGGTCACGTCCCTACAGTCAAAATCCGGTCCTAAATTGATAAACTTAAATTAATCATTACGCTTGCTGAGAACTAAATCTATTAAATTATTTGATTCTCCGCCGATGTGGCGAGATGAGCAGTAGAGTGCCAGGAGTCTTTACTCATTTAGTTTATCTATAAAAGTCTGAAAATTTTGGATTGAAAATGTAATAAAATAATAAATTGGGTGGAATGACGTTAGTTTGTAAAGACGCTAAATTGATGAACTTAAATTAATCATTACACTTTCTGACAACTTAATCTTCATTTAAATTACCAATTATTTATTCGCTGACTTCTTCGCCCTATACGACTGTACTATTTTCCCCGAGGGTTTTTTTATAAAATTTATATATGCATATCTTTATTTATAAAATAACATTTATTTATTAATATTATAAGGGCATAGATCCTTCGATAAATAACTAAATAACTAAATAACTAACTAAATAAATAAATAAATAAATAAATTAAAATAAAACTCAGTAAGATAAATAAAAAAGTTACTATCTTGAAGAGCATAAACCGTAAGTCGATCTTTGCAGTACTGCGATAAATGGGTCTCGCAATACTGCAGATTAATTCTCGAGGAGATCAAGCTCGATCGAGCGCATCGCCGTTCGCGGCGTCGCATCGGCGAAATGGAATCGTCCCTTAGCCCGTAACGCACAGCGACGTCTACAAATCACGCGCGTAAGGGCTGTGGAGAGGGTGGATGGAGAGCGCGTGCTCGCACTACCCGCTCCCGAGGCAATAAAATCGAAATTTGCTCGCGTCCCTCTAGGATACGAACTCTGCCTTTTTTCTCCTTTCGTACGTGCGAAGGCATAAAATGCAAATCGCCGTTATAAACTCGCGCCTGTATCCGATCCGAAGAAGCTCCACCGTATGGGCAATACAGAAGGTAGGGACGGACATCGCCATTTTTTCCTGCGACGGCGATGAGCAGCTTGTTGATGGGCAATGCTGGTGGCTTTGCAATTATTTCCTCTTATACAAATTCTCGATGTAAAATAAAATGTTTCTAATAATTTAATTCTCAGAATTTCAAGTCAACTTTTTTTAACCAAAAAAAATATATCAGAAACACGCAAACTTTTTTAGAATCTAATATATTAAAGAATAATAGAATAATCTGATCACGATTTTGAGAAATTTTGTGACTCATGTCCTTTTTCAAGATCACTATACAGATATACAATTAGTACAAATTGACTGTGCTTTACCGCCTAAAAATTACTAAACCACTAAAAATTACTGACTGAGATACTAATTGTGCAATTCACTATTTAGTAGTTACTGTATACCACTGATAGATTGATTTATTGAAGTTTTCATTGATTTTATATTTTATTATATAATTATCGATTATCTTAGTTCTTTATTTAACCTGTTTTGCCTCTTGATAAATAAATGATTTATCTATCTACATATCACGAATCATTAAGTACTTCACTAGAAACATTAGTTTCATCTATAAAATTATCAGCTTCTTTTAATAATACGAAGACTGGAATCTATATACCGTCTAAAAAATGAAAACAGGGATGATTCTGTTAATGCACTTCAAGTGTCTTGAATCGACATCTTCCAATGCTCGATAAAACTCAACAGTAGAGATTCAAAGCCAGTGACAGGTTCATTTCCTCAGACGGTTGCATAAATAATATTACTTAGTCGCTCTTCTCCACAATTTCCCACAGCGCGTCATCGCCCTACTAAAGAATTCGTCCTACAGACTTCATAGCGCGGCAGAATTAAAAAATAAAAAAGGAAGAAAAAGGCAGAAATGAGTAGAAAAATGCAAGTCCCGCGACAGCGCGAGTAACGAGTAAAGGGTCACGAAGCTCACATAAAAGCTGGAGCGCGAGGAGAATAAGGTAAGCGCATTTCAGGAGGGGAAACGAAGATATAAGACCGAGAGAATGAAAGAATCATAGCGAACTGGGGAATACGGAAAGGAGTTTCGCAGAAGGATGTGTCGCACTTGAGGATAAGCCGATTCCATTCCAATAAGTATGCAACGCTATTGGGCGATATCTTTTACGTTTTTACGGGAATTTGAAAATATAATGTCGCGATTATTCTCATGAAGTGTGGAGAACGAGGTGTGTAACTGATAGCGTTAAGTCCGGTGTACCAGAGAATATGAAGCTTTGTTTTCGAAGGGAAAGAAAATGGCTTTAGAAATATTCGCTCGAGTATTTTACAAAGAGTACTTTGAACCAATAAAAACGAAATTCCATTACGTCGACCAAAATTATTAGACTTCGCCAAATTCTCAACCATATATCACACTTGTCTGGTTCATTTAAACACTGTCTATATGCTAAAACGGTTGGAGTAAAATTTTACTCTTGATTTATAGTGAAACCACTCGTTCGACTCCAATGAAGTCAAAATTTGACCTTACATGAATAGAGTTACTCTAAAGTAGAGTAAAATATTAGAGATTACGTCCCTACCTTACGCTATTGTTCCCGACTGAACCTGCAATTTGTCGACGAAAGAAACAATGAAAATACTCCAAACCCCCTTTTACTTCTATTTTTATTTTATTTACGTTTCGCTTAACTTTTCCACAACGTTTCGTGGTGATTGCACTTCGACAACTGAACTTTCGTTTTACAAACAACTACACGACCAACTTCATTCTTTATTGAACGGTTGATTGGCGTTTTCGTCCAATTCATACTTTAAAAAACATTCTATCGTAAATAATAGTAATCCTATTCGTAACAGTTATACTTATTGCTATTGCTGACATAATGGACCAGTCACGGTAAAATACTTACTATCAATGATCGGCGATCCAACTCTGGTCCACACATCATCCGATACTGAATTGATAAGAGCGGTTCATAGTACTAAAAGAATTATTGGTCCATTTTATAATGCTAGTATTCGTTCTTAAAATTTTATTCCAATACTATGCCCATATCGTTTGCTTTTGCGCATTTTCTAGGTAACTTTACTGATCTAATCTTTCACATCGTGAAATAAGAGTATGTTTTATAAACATAAGCTGCAACAGAATTAATTAGTAAAAAAATGTTTAAAAAAAGAAGCTATGATTATGTGAAAAATCAAGAAAATTAAGAAAATATTCAAGTTCGTCATCGCCATCATCAACTTCATCTTTATTATCAAATAAATTATGTGCGGGGTCAAAAATCATCTGCGGGAAGGATTTATAACTATTAACCTCGAAATATAATTTTATTAGAAAAAAGGTTTAAACGAAGAAAGAGAGAAGTATTTTATAAATCTCATTACTCTTATTTAGTGAAAAAATTACTTAAATTAATTAAAATTTTTATTAGAATTCTAGTATATCTACTAGAATTGTGTAAACGTATTACTAGAATTCTAGTAAAATTTCTAATACAGAATAGTACTTTTTTCACTAAATGCAGCCTGTGGCTTCGCTCCCAGACTGAACAGTAATTTTTCCAAAACATTTCTCTCGCTGTAAACGTAATGTAAATACTCCGAAAAAGCCATTAATCACTTGAAAAAATAAACGCAACAAGAAACTTATAAGACTCTCAGTCACAATAACTTAAAAGCTAGTAAACCCAAGAGCACGGGAATATTCAAACTCGCTAACTAACCGGTAATTATTGCCACTTAGCGAGGAACGATTGCACCGAACTTGGAAGGAAATTCAATTGCCAGGGGCTCGCCTCTTTGACATCCACCCAGCTCCCACCCCCCGCAACCAGCAACGGCGTAAATCTAATTCAAAGGAGCACGAGCGGATGCGTGTGGTTATTTTGTATCCCAACATTGTCCCCGTGCACTATCGGTAAATCACCATAATTGCAGAGGCCCAGAAGCGCAGACTACGCGGTGACCGCTCGTCAAAATACAGCGTGCACTCACGCTGGTCGCGCGCGCACCTCGACCATTGTTTTCGCTTCGATCGTCTATACCTACCCGCGACGCGCTTCGGCGATGCAACGAGCTTTATTGCTCGCCAACGTAGCCGACAATTGTTGAATTGTTCAAAACAACGTGTTTTCTCAGGCGGAAAATGATCGTTGCTGTTTTACTGAATATTTATTTGCTATCGAATCTTATTACTGACAGTATCGGTGTTTTATACCTGTACGTATGTAGGGACGGTTGGATTATTACTCGATAGTATGGAACAAAAGAAGTTTTATGTAACACTAATAAAATCCAGCTCATTGTTATGTTTTTTCTAACCAGTTCTTCTAAATAATGCATTCTGATTTTTAATTAAAATAATATCCTAGTGATATTTAATTTCTCAACAAATTTAGTTAATAAAAACTACAGTTAAAACCCCTATTCAAAGGGTCTTATAAAACTCCATAAAATGGTGCAAAAACCGCATAAAATCTGATAAACAATTTACCGGATTTTATAAAATTCGTACATTTTTATAGTATTTTATATATAAAAGAAGATAGGAAAATTTTAGGTGTAGGTAAAAAGTAAGAAAGTCTGATTCGAATCCTACAAGATAGTTCTATCTAATTTCTACAAGGGTAGCCACTTTAAGCCCTAAGTTATCATCGGCGGTATCGTGGAAAATCATTTCTCCAATATTTGGTCAAGAATGGGGATCGATCTCCTCTAGCGCAGCAAATACCGTGACAGAAAATAGGACTGTAATATGTAACACCCACAATTCAATATTATATCGTTCTCAGATGAATATCCTTTTGTCAACTACAATGATAATCTTAAACTGAGAGATAAGTATTGTAAAAATTACCATCTATTTGGAAATATGACCGCTGATTAAACTTTTAAACAAAATTTACACTACTTCATTTACATTATTTACATCAATATTTTGATTTGAACTACTTTACTTATTTAAAAAATTATTCACAATGAATTTACCTACAGTTACAATTTTTGAGTATAGTTACATTACAATTGTAAATGACGAGTACAGTTGGAAACATTTCTATATAGAAAAATACTATAGAGTATGGTTATTATTTACTATGAGATATGCAGTCATGTTATCCAATATGCAGATATAGAAGTAAGACTTTCCGGTCTAGAGTCAGAATAAACGTACTTGTCAAGATGTTTATCAAAGCGCGTATTCCCAATTTGAGTAGATAAACATTTATTTGCTTCCATTTGTTTATGTTTCATAGAATGAGCAGGAACATTATTGGCTACTGTAAATTGTGTTCTTGTTTTCGGGTATAATGTGAAAATTTTCAATGTTGGTGCATTACCAGCGAACCCTCAAAAGTGCAACATTTCCCGAAATAATTCTACAAAGAGTAAACAACAATCAGTCATTGCACTCTCCATATTGTGAGTTTTTAAACACAAACATCATTAAAAAAATGTTTAACAAACGAAAACAATAGCCGCACCACCCAAGAATTGAATCAGTGCGCATTCTTCGCATTACAAGCTTCACAATGTTGAAAAAACCGTTTAACAAAATATCTAACAAACAAAAGATACACAACTAAATCCTGACAAATTTATCAGATTCTATGCCTACATCTGCACTTTTATCAGATTTTTATGCGATCCTTATAACAGGGAAGAATGGACTCTAGCCTTATCAACTATACCATTGCAGGTCCACTTCGTCGGACTCAGCGAAATCGAAAAAAAAATTGCCAGACCACTCTTGCCGAAGGAAAAAAAATTCCTAGAACAAAGAGCATATCCGCGTGTCAGCTTAAAAGAAAAAGAGGGAAAGCAAGTGAGAGGATGGCAAAAGGGTCGGGGCGCGAAGAAGAGATTCGCGCTCTCTCAGCGCGACGCATAAACACACCGGGGGCGATTTTCGTCGCCTTTACATTGTCTCGGCCGCTTTGGCGAGTCGTACTTCATGCGCAGGCGCTGCGGGGGAGGCGGAGGGGGTGGCGCGCATGCAAGTTTAATCTTCTGGAAGTAACGCGAGCGCCCAGCGCGACCCTTACGACCGACTGTATTACCGATGCGCCGACTGAATAATGCATCGGCCGCCTAGACTCGTACGTGTGTTATGAGCTCCGCGAGGCGGAGTCCATTTCTCTATGTAAATTGTCAAGCCGGAAGTCGGACCGGCGCTCGATTAGGCCGATTTCGCGTCGCGAGCGACGAGGCCGACCGGCGGTCCGATCGGAATGCAAGCCGATCGCCCGGCTTCGGCCGTTTCCTGTGGTCACGAGCTAATGCTGTTTGCGCATCGCGCTTCAGTTAGGATCGTTCGCGGTAGCGATTCAACGATCTAATTCCGTATGCTGGGTGATTCGCTATTTTGTCAGGATCCTCCGATATTGCATCAAGCCGGATTCTTTGCTTTTGAGCGTTGAATTTTTCTAAGTAGCAAAGCTCAATCTCCTTTCTCGGCTTCCTTGCTAGAAGTCCATCTAGTTCAAATGGACACGAAACTGACACTATTGAAAGGGTCTTATAAAACTCCATAAAATGGTGCGAAAAACGCATAAAACCTGATAAATAATTTATCGGATTTTATAAAATTTGTACATTTTTATAGTATTTTATAAGATATTTTATAAGATAACTCTGAAAATGTGAAATTCACTTGAAAAATGTGAATAGTCATATTTTCCGTATAAACGTTATCACTATTCACATTTTGTAAGCGACTTTCACATTTTCAGAGAATGTGCAATTCTTTTGAAAATCGTGAATAGTGATATTTTTCATATGGAAGTTATCACTATTCACATTTTTTCAGCGACTTTCACATTTCCAAAGAGTGTGCAATTATTTTGAAAATCGTGAATAGTGATATTTTTCATATGAAAGTTATCACTATTCACATTTTTAAGCGACTTTCACATTTCCAAAGAGTGTGCAATTATTTTGAAAATCGTGAATAGTGATATTTTTCATATGAAAGTTATCACTATTCGGATTTTTAAGCGAATTTAACATTTTGAGAGAGCAGTTTCAGGACTTTAATTAAAATGTCATAAAACTAAGAAGCAGCAATCCGGAGAAAGTCTCACAACTGAGTTCTATTTGTGATCGGTGTAAGTCGATGGAGTTTGTCGAGGAATTCGGCCGGTCTCGGCTCAATGAATAAAAGCTCCCGCGATCGCGTAGCTGCGCTTCCGCCGCTGCAGTATATGCCGGTCACTATCGGGAAAATCTCCAATCGGACGCGAATTAACAAGAGGTTTTCAGCGACTGCCGCCATATCAATTGCTCCGAAACCTGAAAGGGTATAGCCTTTTTTTGTACAAAAAGAAGTATCGGCTTTCTAGATTGTTTGCCCCCTCCGAATTTCCGCTCCTTTCATTCGTTATTTGCTTGATTGTCAACAAAACATTTTGCTTTAATGGAAAGTTGCGAGTTAATGCCTCGCTCAGATCTCGCTAATGAACACAGGATATTGTCTAAAAAGGAATTGCTGCGATTCAGTGCGATTTCAGTTTTTATTGTGCTTTTAATCCAGAAATTGAGTCTTTAACGCGCATAAAAATGAATAATGGATCATGCATGCAAATGTTTATTTATAAGTTTTCTTTTTTTTATCACCTCCCTAAATATACTGCTATAATATTACTACAAATAATATTAAAAGTGTTTTATTTGTTGCAATTTTATATTTTGTCGAATATTGATTTATTATTATTATTTGGTTATAATCTGTATAATAAAAAAAACTTTAATCCGACTGTTTTGAAATAAATAAATAAGTGGAAAATCGTCGAGCTTTTAAGCTCAAATAAGGCAACTGTCATAACTGCAATGTTTTTTAATTAAAATATTAATTAAGAATTAATAGAAATATTTTGTAATCCACCAATTAAAAGTACAAATTGAAAAATATTTTACAATCCACTAGTACCAGTTGGAGCTACAAATTTTTTAATTAAAGCGTTTTTAATTGAAATTTTTGAAAACATTTTGTAATCCAGCCGTTGAGAGTGCACATTGAAAAAATATTTTACAATCCGGCAGTGGAATTTACGAATTAACAAAATTCTATTTCAAGCTGCCATTCAGTTGCAACCCTAACAATCACTATTTCATCAGGAATATCTGTAAATTTGTCGAAATTTTAAAAATTGTTTCTAACAACTTTAAAAACGAAAAAGTCTCTCTTTACTGAAAAAAAAACTTAAATTATTGGCACATCTTATAGGATTACATGGGATTAAACTAAAAGTGACGGTGTGCTTCATTATCTGGTACTACACTGAGAGAAAAAACTTAATAAAAATTACTATTATGATTAGGAAAGGAGTGACAGTCTTCACAAGCGAGAAATTTTAGTATGGAAAATAGTAATTTTTATAATTTCTGATACTAAACATTACTATTTTGATGCATATATAAAATTCTCACTTGACTGTCACTCTTTTCTTAATCACAATAGCAATTTTTATGAAGTTTTTTTCTCTCAGTGTAGAAGATTTAGTGCCTGCTCTAAATCTATACAGAGCAGGAAATACATTAAAAGACCTGCAAAGGAGAATGAGCTTAAGTCCATTGTAAGAAAACACAATTTACTCTTTAAACTTAAAAATGTGAATTGTGAAATTCACTTGGAAAATGTGAATAGTGACATATTTTATGTAAAAAATAATTCACATATTTAGCTAGTGAACGGCTTTTCACTTATTAAATGTCACTATTCCCATTTTCCAAGTGCATTTCACATTTTTAGATTCACATGGTAATAAAGCAAGTGTAACACCTTTATGCTCCGATCTAGTGAAATTAATTGCTAAGTGCACCTCTTAATTCAGTTTTGAAGTAAATTAAAATGGGAGACGTAGATCGACTTCGCAACCGTGAAAAACGCAATGTCAGTGTGTGTAAAGGCCTGGCGTCGCCGGGGCGATGTGCTTTTTCCTCCGCAGTCGAATTAACAGCGATACGGCGAACGAGTTTCAAAGTTCATCGGCACAAGCGATGGGGGCATAAATTATGCATCGGCATCTACAGTCGCGTACGCGCACCGCAACCGCCCCTACTGAAAATAGGAGGGCTCTTTGTAAATATAGCTTCGAGCCTTTCCGCAACGACGGCCAGTCGATAAATTCATCTATCAACTACCTCGTGCACACTCGTAAAAGAATTTGCATCCTCGATGAAAATTCATACGGCGTGTTGTTTTTTTTTTTCAAAGGAATATGCCATTTTTCAATCTATGCGTCCATTCGTCCCCGTTTTTTTAAGCGCAAATTGTTACCCTGCGGAGGCGCCTTGGCTGGTGAAAGTTTCGAGTATTGGTGATTGCAAATAAGATTTCAATCTCAAGCTAACATTTTTTTTTATTACAATTAATGTACATTTGAATAGTCTGTTTGAGTCTTTTATTGAAGTTAGCAAAAGAAAATTATTATATTTTCATTTCAATTTAAACAATCAAACTAATTTTTGCGGTAGTATTTGCAATATTAAATATTAAATATTTGACTAGTCGCTAATACCGTTAAGGAGATGCGAGATAAAATAATAAATGAAAAAAAAAATATATTAAATCTGTAAGATCACTTAAATTTCTTATAAATTTAATATGCGATTTTAAGTAGATATACACGACTGTTTTGTCGTTAAATCAATTATGCACTTCTCGCTCTCAATTATATGCAGCGCTCTGATAGACAGTAAACAGTTGGATGGTCGACTGATTTAATTCTCTTAACGACGTAGTCTTGAAGCATTAAAATTCATGTAAATTTACAGAATTACGTATTTTAACAATAGACATTGTCTATCTTAAAACAAATGAAGACAATTCACCTGCTACATTGTCGATCAAAATATAAAAGTAACTTTTCGATTTGAATATTTAATTAAAAAATGAACTGTTTATGTTGATATAATCGCATTCATACATAATTCGAGATCAATTTAACTTGAATATTTTACAAGTGCTTTATTTTCCAATGTCTTTACATAAGAAATAATCGGAATTCTTTATTTCTTTACATAAATGAAAGCATTAAAGATAACTGATATTCTAAAATCAAAAATTTGAACAGAAATTTTTTTAATAGAATTAAACACGACTACAATTACATTTTGTTACATCTTATTATAAAAAATTAAACCATTCAAGCGATCGAGAAAAAAAATTCAATTATTGTAATAAAGATAAAGACCCTCTTGTAATAAAACAAAAACAGTGGTAACATTTATCTCTATCATAAAAAAAGCGATATAATAAATATAAAGAATTTTGAATTCGATCTTGTTTTAATTAACAAAAAGGTTTTATAACTGAGTCTTATTAAATACAACAGAAATAATTACTACTGCACATTTTATTGTTGTAATCAAAATAAAATTTTGATAAAACACTCGTTTTTCGCGGTTCTTACTTGAGGTGTAACACTCGCTTATCGGCGCTCCGCTTCAGCTCGCACGACACTAATGTCGATGCGCGTCCCTCCATGAAAAAGCATCCCCCCGTTGAATACGAAACTGGCGAGCATTGAAACCCTACCGGAATTGAACTTGTCGATTTATGTATTTCACCCAGGCTCTACACACTGCTTATTTTTATTGATTAATTTGCGGACGAGGCACGCGTGCGAATTTCTACTGCATATGAGTGGCTGATGAATCGTCAGGCGACCATGGAAATAAACTTTTTTTACTGATGCCAGCACTGATAACCGTGAAAACGGTTTTGTTAATAAAAATGAATGTGGTGGTATTTTTTAGTACTTTTTAGTATACGAGTTACCACGTCATGCCGTGGGGTATCAAGAGGTTAAACATTTTTACGGCGTGTCCCACTTTACGACCGTGACCCACCCTTCTTCAACTTTAAGCTTAAATTTTCATACTGTTTTTTTTTTTTTGCGGAATAATCAGATGTTCAAAACTGGATTTTGCAAACTTACGTCGTCTCGTAACTTTAAATTTAAACTTTGCAAATAATGGAAGCAACAAAATGCGAAGACTTTCTTCGAGAACAAATTTATTATTTGGAAATGCAATAAATAGATTCTTCTAAAGACGGAAGTTATTCTGGAGAAATCGATCGACTAAATTTTATAAAATCAGCATCAGCTTGGACTAAAATAAAATTCTTAATCAGATAATTACAATTTCCGTGTTATAATTATTTTTTATTTCAGTACCAATTTTACCTAAAACTCTGATGGCGAGGAGCTTTCTTTTTTTAAACGAAACGTTTTTCCTTTTTCCACAGTTTGTAAGTAACTTCAATTTTTACGTAACTTAATTAACTAAAGCGAATGAATAATGAATACCCTGTTAGGAAACACTTTCCTTTGAAGAATTAATTTGACTTTAAATAATTAAAAAAATACAATGAAAGATGATGAAAGGAATTCAATTCTGTTTTATGAAACGAAATTCTTCAATCCTCATTTAATTCCTTTTAAGATGTTAAAAAAATTGAAAGTTCCCCCTTTCCTCGAATTTACATTGAAATACGTTGCCAGAAGATATTTTCTCACTTAAATCTGGAAAAATGAAAAATCGAAGAGACATCTCCCACTGGCCTCTATATATACGTATATAGTTACCAGAGTGAAAAAAAAACGATGAACCAGCAGAAACTCGCTAGCTGAGCGGAAAAGGACAATCCAGCGCGGCAAATGAGAAAAACCGAGTAATACCACTCGCGGAAAGTAAGCACACATGCGTCGAAGAAAAATGAAAGGGACAGACGGAGAAGTAAAATCGAAGGTGCTTTTAAAATGGAGAGTAAAAAAATGACGTAAAACTTTAATGTTTGGAGTTTGTTACTCGCGGCATCCTTTATATTTGTATTACGGCTACAATCTAAATTGTAATAAAGAAAAAAAAAAGATAATGCTAATGGACCACTCATGGTTTATTTTTTTTCATTTATGCTCGCAAGTAGAGGCATAACTATGTCGTAAATATTATGAAAAATTATCGACTTATTTTCTCAGTGCTCGCAGATATTTTTTTTCAGATTTTAGTTAAATGGAAAGTTAAAAGCTAAAAATTCGTTGTAATAATTATAAAAAAAAAAAACATTTTTCCACAGATTGACTTCAGAATTACTATTTGACTATAGTTACTATAAATCAGTTATACTTTACGAATTTTTATGAAATAATTTAATTTACCGTTATCTGATTATGATTTACTACAGAATACTGCTACAGACTAATTTTGGTTCCAAAGGTAATTGAATTATTGTTGAATATCTTACTGGTTTATTGAATTTTGAACTAAAATACTTAAATAAAAGATATTCCCTAAAAGCAAATCAATTTTAAAGTAATAATTATCCACCCTTAAAACGGAAATAGAAATATCATTCGTTAAATTATTTCTAAAATTTTCGAAAAATACTTTAAATATTGTTTACAAACGATTCATTTTTTTTAATAAAGTATTTTTATTTCTGATCGTGAATTTAACACGCATTAAAGCGCCATTAGTGGTAAACCTCTAAATACACTATTCATCAAAAGCACTCTGATAATCATCATTTGGTGAGCACATTCAATCAACTTTCAGTATATTTAGAAAATTTTTAAATTCAAATTTAGAGGACATCTCCTTCACATAAAAATTTTACTTTATACTGAAGTTAAAGAATAATTGTGGGACTTGTTTTTCGAACTACCCATAAAACAGACACTTAAAATACTATTTTTGTTAATCTTGCTCCATGACGTTCATGCAGAGCATAAAATCGTAACACGTGCTTTAATAACTCTCAGAGATTTACTAGGAAAGACTTTTGAAAATCTCAACTTCAGCATAAAAGTTACAAGCACTATGAATAAAATTTTGTTTAAAAAAAAAGAAATAAAAGAAGGTAAAAAATACTTAAAAAAGATATTTTATAGTAAAAAAAAAAATCTTGGGTAAACTTTACTTCCTTTCGAGAGCATTCGGCAGTAACTACACATAATGCAACTTTCTTTTACACGTCTTATTATACGAAAATATCCCTTGCTCGGAATATGCACGGATCTCGCCTTGGAGTACGAAGTAAAGCATTTTATCTCCGCTGAGCTACAGACAAGCTTGCAACATAGCACAAAATTCCTTTAAAAAATTCACTAATACCAGGAGGATTAAAAGCATTATTATTCTTCAAACAATAAAGCGACAAGCATACTTGTAAGGACCAACGAATGGAGAATTTTTTATGCTTTTAAGAAAAAAATGCGCTGGATCAATTTTCTCGCGTAGCTTGCTCGTAACAATTGAAATATAAAACAACGCATTCGAACGCCTCCCTAAAAAAAAAAACGAAAAAACTAAAAGGTTCACGCACTATTGAAAAATGCAATTTACATCAAAGTAAAGTTTTGCCCATTCAGCATTCGAAGCAATTGAGTAAAAAAAAAGACTCTTTGGAGCCTCCTATTTCTCGATGCGCCGCAGCAACATCCAGCAGTAATGGCATACATATAACAACGGGTTGGCTCGTAGCTCTCGTTAAAGGGAGGCACGCCTCGGACTGCAAAACGTCCTTTTCTTTTCTGGCGACGGAATCCGCAAGCTCGGCTCCGGCAGGAGCTCCGAGCAGAGATTGACCCGTTTTCGAGTCAACCCACCTGATCGAGCGTGCGCCTCGGGACACTTCCGCAATTATTGCGTTAGCGCCGGGGAACTCCGCGGCAGTTATTTTCGCATGGTTCCAACGGGACCGATGAGCTTTCGATGAAAATCGCGGCGGAGGTCCGTACTTCCCTTTTTGGCGGTGATGGGGAAGGATGAAAAAGTTCGCGATGGTGAAGGAATTTTTTTATATCGACTGAGCTATAAAACAGGAGAGCAGTGGACAAATTGCAAATTGGTTCTAAGAAGCTGGAGCTTTAAGGTAGTTCACTCGGTGCAGTGGTGCTCAACTCGATGAATTCGAGTATAAATCAATATTAAGACACCTTTTTTCTAAAAAATGTTAAGTAAATAATGTTGAACATTGAAACAAGAATAAGACATGTAAATAATTTGGAATAATGTAAAGGCAATAAATTTTAATATAACTTTTACGTTTGACGGTAGCACAATGTAGTTATACTAGTAGCATGAGCGCTCTAATTTGAACGTTTGGCATTGAAAAAAGAATGCCGCTTGCCCAATTTTTTTTTTAATGTATCTTGCTCGTTGTAGTTTTTAAAAGATCATAGGAACATTGTTACTTTGTTCGATAAAAGAGTAAACCTCCCCTTAAAATGTATCATACTTGTACACCTTCTATTTAATATTTTGCCTTTCCGAAAAGAAATAAGTCGATCCAATTTGAGCTTTGAGAGCTTCACACGACAAACAACAAAATCGACTCATCGATCACTTGTGACGCAGCCGCAGCCGTTGACGGCTTCGCAATCACCGCACGACTTCCCCAACGAATAATTGCGGGTGCATATCGCGCAAACAGCCATCAACCCCTCGACCGAGAGAAACACGTGGAGGAAGTGGGGCGAATGCACCTCCCAGTAATTGCTCCTTGATCGGGCTTTCCTCATGAGCAAACCCGGACTCGCTCTTCTTTTTTCTCGGTGCACTTGTTTAAACGCGCGATCGCGTACTGAAATGCGAGTTACACACGGTAATTGCTTTCATAAATGTACCGCGATGAGATTCTATTTTTAACTATGCTATATTTTCTAAGGAATAGTTCGCATGCTAATTAATAAGCGGAAATTGTGGTTGATTGAACTTTTTTTCACAATTGCACAATGTCCACATGTTTTTCCTGCTAGAAATCTGTCTAGATGAAATGGACACGAAATTAAGAAATGGCTTGTTTTTAGTGGTAGATGAATCGCTTTTTTCGATTTTTTCGAATCGAATCGAATAAAATTTATATTACAACTCTTATATTCTCTTTTTTATTTTTTATAAGTGCTAGTACTACTTTTCGTTTTTAAATAATCAATGTGCCATAGATTTTTCGATGTCTGCCAGACACGCGCTCATTATTTTCGAATCAAGAATCAGTCTGCAAAATTTCAAAATAATCAGAATCTTGTGGGATGATCATCTTCTTGAAAATCTGCAATAATTTACACTGTTTCATACCAATAAACAAATACTTATTAACAGTATCCCAACCTCCAAGTCGAACTTCAATTACAATAACGATACTGCAATATATTCTTTTCTGCAAAAGGGTACAAGTAAAAAATTGCTGGAATGAAAAGTTCGCTTACTAAAACAACCTTTTTAAACTACGAATTGTAAATATTTACATTCTTTCATAAACTTTTTAGTTGAAAAAAGTAACGTACAAGAAAATTTTTTTGAATTTAAAACATCAAATCAACTCCCCTATTAAACATCTCGTATTTGCTACTAAAAGCAAGTAATTGAAGAACTTGCACCTCTCTACCACGCAAAAAGAAAATCACACTGAGAAAAAAGATTCCTTAATTCCTTAATAATTCTTAACTGTTAAGAAATGAGAATTTAATTTTTCGTAATTGCATATTACTTAACAATTAGGAAATAAGCAGTTGAAGTAGGTTAAAGCGAAGTCACGTTCAGTCCTTAATAATTAAGTATTCGTTTCGTTACAGTAAATGCATGTTCAATTAAATGAAGACATACAGTATTAAAAATTGAATTTAACAAAATCATATTGAGGTTACGAATCGAAGGTAATATGTTATAAATACCGATTCCTTAACTACACGGAGAAAAATGTTATACTAAAAATTACTATAGTTTTTAGCAATGGAAGGACATACTTGTAATACGAGAAAAATTATTATATTTTATTTTAAAATTTACAATAATTTTTACTAAAACGATATTAAATTTTAGAATAAAGCATAATAATTTTTCTCACCTTACAAGTCTATCATCTAATTGCTAAAAAATATAGTAATTTTTAGTATAACACTTTTCTCCGTGTATTAAGAAATATGTACACATTATGAACGATACGTAAAGTCAACAAATGAAATCTATTTTTCTTAATAGTTAAAAAAACGTGCACTAAGATTTAATACTATGTATTAACTATAAATGTTGCGTTACATACAAAATTCAAGGAAATTGATTACTTTACAATAAGGAATCTTTTTTCTCAGTGCGCGCTTGCGAACCCGATGCGAAATCATCGCCGACCAAAAAGGGGTGAAAAAAGATGTCGCGCAACAATCGCATAAAAGGATCAAAGACAGACGCTCTCCCGAAGTCCCGTCGTAAATTAGTTCATCGTGCCTCGAGAAAACAATTGGCCGTCTGATGTGAAAGAGGAAAAACGAGGCTCTTTTCCGAAGAAGGACGAGGGATAAAAAAGTGAGTGGAGGGCGAAACGGACGCGCTTAATCAAAGGCTCTTTGATTCTCGCGCGGCGTCGAGTGGAGGGAGTCGCGGAAAACGGATAATCCGGACATTCAAAACCGACGGCGCCTCGTAAACCGGGCCGCCGGGCTTTATTGCGCCGCGATGGACTCGGCCTGCCGTCGCTTCCTATAACGCGTGGCCCTTTTTTTTTTCTCTCTTGCCGGCGAACGAGAATCCGGGCTCGCTTTCCAGCGACGAGCCTCATAAACAAAGAAGATTATAAACGCCATCTTTTTTTGCTTTTCCTTATACTCCTCCTTTTTTTTTAATATTGGATAAATTGCGGAAACTGCGAGTCTCGCTTAATTGAAAGGGTACACTTGCAGCAGACGTACACCATCGCTGTGATTCTGGGAACTTTATATGCGGTAATCAATTAGTTTTCCCTCAAATTAACTCATTTCTTTGGGATTTTTTTATTAAATTTCATTTTATTAAATCTCAGGTGGATCCTACACTTTTTATTATGTTTATAATGTTTTGTCAAGTTACTTATTATTATATGCGAAATGTTTAAACTATAATTTAAATATAATTAAGCTTTAATTTAAAGATATTGAATTATGTTTGATAATACTTTTCAAATAGTTTAAAAAATACTTGAGTTCCTCCTCATTAAAATTAAAGTAATTATATTTGATACCTCCACTAGAACGATTTTCTGTACCTGAGTAAAAAAAATTCAGTGGATAAAAGCCATAAATATAATGATGAAACTTGTTATGCGATAAAAACGAGTACGCTGCAAATTGCAAATAAATTCTTTTAAATTCGCGATCTCTATTTTATTATTTAACTATATATAATTCTTTAAATAAAAATTGAAGTTAACATTTTAGATTTTACTTGAACATCACTTTCATAGATTATAGTTTACCTATAATCGAATAAATTTTACTGTTTTGCCATTGACTACTGAGATTGTATGCCGTACTTTTAATGCCACTGTTCGGATTCGCAAACAGCGTATCCTCACATATGCTCTCAGAGTTGAAACATTTATATGTAATAATATAAATAACGAATATGCAAATTCTGTCGTCATAGTTTTGTGTGATGCACTTGTCGTGCAAATAAACACAAATATTGCTTATGGACATAAACATAGGATTATTGCTTTAACTCTCTTATTACGATTATGTTTGTCGAATTATATCCGACATATTTTCAAATTATTTGCTCAGTCCTCCGTAATTTAATTATTACGGTTCATCTTAGTCGTTAAATTTAATTTTATTTTCTTTCAGAATTGATTCTCTTTAATCAGTATAGCAGCTGCGTTATTGGCGAAGATAAGAACGCAAAGCTTTGATCTACATAATCAAAATAATTTTGAGCATTAAACCTAATTACTTCGATTACCCTCACATTTTAATGTAATAAAATTTCCCGAAATTTTATAATATTCAGAAAAATAGAAATTGACAAAAATAGAGACAATTTTTCACCCCTTGATGAAACGCTTTTTTAAATCAAAATCTCACGTTTAATGTGAATAATTAATAGGAAAAAATAGCTCGCAAATATATGAAAAGAGAAAATTATAGAAAGGTTCGAAATTCACTAACATTCGCACTGGAAATTTAAAACGCAGTAAATCATTTACTTTGTGCTCATCAAATGTTTTTGAATAAACGTTGTTTCATAATTATCCGCTATGTCAGCTCGGAGTCGAGTTCGCAGTCCCGTATAAAGAAACTAATTTTAAGATATGTTCGCCCCCATTTTTCTTCGTTTAAAAATGGCTACTTTTTAATAACGATTAGAAGTTAGTATTTATCTAATAGCGCTTCATTCTAATAAGTGTGCGAATGAAGTTGAAAAAAAGCAATTCGTCTATACCACTAAAAATAAGCCATTTCTTAGTTTAGTATCCATTTCAACTATCTGCACTAGTACTACTGTAAATGTAATTTCGTACGACAAACTTTTATGAAACAAAACTTTTTTTTCTCATTTCAGGTAAGGCTTCAAAAATCAAACCATTAGTCAGCCGACCTTTAGCAATTTAAGTAAGTTAACATTTTCCACCATAATATTAGTTAACAAACCCCAGGCAATAAAGCCTAATTAAATCTAAAAGTTCAGTAAAAAGTTTCAATATCAAGTACGGGGAGGCACTTGCTGCACTTGATATTGGCGGCGTAAGCTCAAACTACCCCGAAAATTTCTCGGCGTGGCGTAACTGCGCGGGGCAAGTCATTATACGGAGCCGCACTTCCTGGTCCGGCGAAATTGTCCTCCCCGCAGATTAGATCAAATAATTACTTCGTCGCCGGCAATAATAAGCCGAACAAGTGGCGGCCAAGTTACCCCCGGTCCGACGGAATATAATTACATTGGCCGTTTACGTCGGGCAAAGCTCAAAGGGTCATCCTCCTTCTCGGCCGTTTACGAGCGCTCACCGTCACGCCGTGACGAAAGTCACGCATCGTTCCTATTTTAGCGAATTGTTATGAGCCTCTCTGTAAAATATTTTCGAATAGTCCGCCAGGAAATTTCGTTTTTATTTTAATTTATAGAAAATTTCGCTTTTATTTTAATTTATAGAACATTTCGTTTTTATTTCAATTTATAGAAATTAAAATTTTCATTTTTTTTTATTTTGTAGAAAAAATCGTTTTTATTTTAATTTATAGAAAATTTCGATTTAGTTTTTGATGATGTTTCGAAAACTTGATAAGCGTTTTTTAGTTCGAATGTAATCGAGGTACATTCATTGGTTATACATTATACATTATACATTCATTGGTACAATATTTTGCATAGTGATAGGTAATCATCTGCAGATCTCATTCAACCGATGGGTGAAAAAAAGGGTCTAAGTCGACTTAGCCCCTTATTCCACGTGGCCCCTCAAATCATTTTGCATGAGAAGTTATTTTAATACTTAATTATCGCACTCATGAAAAATAAAGGGAATATCAGCAAGATACTAATGTAACATCATTCTTTGAAAGAAGGATAAATATTTTATTTTATTTTTATGGTAATTGTTTTTTAGTAACAATAAAGAAAATGCTGATAAATGTATTTTGCTTGCTCACCATTTTTCACCGGCAGAAATGCCGTTCAATAAAAAAAAAACATAAAAAAGTAATGTAAAGCAAAAGATGAAAAATATTAAAACAAGAACAAACGTTTGACCTAAAGCATTTGCATCCAGAATTTCCTGCAATTTACATAATTAATCATTTTTTGTTGCAGATGATATTGAATATTAAAACCGTTGTAAAACAAAATTCCTTTATGTTACAAAAAATGGTTTATTTTTCAATGCTCCCAAAACAGTCCAGATATGAAAATCGGGGACGAGTATTCATTATTCATACACAACGTGTTTTTGATGCCGCCGCTGAAGTCACTCTTTCATTTTGTTTCATTGTAACAACAGTTAAATAATTCATGTACTTAACCCTTCGTGACTATGGTCAAATTTGTACTTGCGGGTGGCCGTACTACGCTGCAAGTTTGCGAGATCTCGCATTCCGATACATATTATAAATAATTAAGTTATTAACATTTTTTCTCCATTTTTACTAATTTTTCACGAAAAAAAGCAAAGAGGAACGGGAGGAAATGTTCCTGGATCACGTGAGCCTTGTGACTAATCCTACCGCGTACCAGTGAGGGCACGTAATTTACCAATTTGACGCGATCTGGTCATCGCATTAAATAAAAAAGAGCTTAAACGAACATCTTAATTACTCCAAATTGCGGGAAATGCACCGAAGGTTCTACCAATTAACAGTGAAAAAGTCGAGGGCGGCGCAGTGACTGTCGCGGTTTAATTAATATTGACAAGAGCGTGCAGCGGAAGGAATTGAGAGTTTCGAACGACGGAAGAACGTGTGCCACCTAAGCACGTATTATATTACGGTATACGAGCCACGGAAGAGGCGAATGATGATGCGCGTTAATGAGATACCCCATGAAGGTTTTTGTTGGTCGAGCTTCCCCTTTCTCGTCTCTTTTTAAAAAAATTTACGAAATTTTTAAAAGTGCACATGTGTTTTCTGAAATAGAAATTTTTTAGATGATAAACTGGAAGACTTCGTCGTTGTCCTCTAGGCTCCGTGAAAATCCACCCACTGGTTTAAATTGGAGTTGACGTGAAAGTAAAAATTTCTCAAGATCGAGCGATCATTTAATTAAAAACTCCCATCTACAAAATGATATTGCAAATTAAGATATTGCTATTAAATGGTTAAATTAAATTAATTTAACTAAACTGGACTAACTTAAACTGAATTAAACTAAATCAAGTAAATTAAATTCCTAAGACTAAATTTTCATTCAAAATTCCAAAATGCAAAAAATTAAAAAAAAGTGTTATATTATATGAAAACAATGATACATTTTTAAAAAGCTCAAAAACAGTAATTAATCTTTTAAACAATCTCAAAAAAAACCATAATAAAAATTTATAAAAACAAGCTCAAATAGAATGAAAAAAAAATTTTAAAAAAGCTCCAAACCTCTGATAAAACTTAAAAAAAAACTCAAAAAGCAGATAAGACTTTAAAAAAAAGTTCCAAAGGGTAGATAAAACTTAAAGTAAAGGGAAAAAATCACAGCATCTTATGGAGAAAACTTTTGAATTCTAATGAGAGCAAACAACAGTCTCATTGCAAACAGTGAAACCATTAAACATTTTACATAAAAGCGTTAAACAACTGGAAACGAGCGCCTTAGACCAACACGAGCGATTCGATTTTACAGTTTGCCATCGCACCCATTGGATACTAATTTCACGAGCGTCCCGAATTGGCCGTAAAACTTGTCGAAACAACGGTCCATAAAAAAGGAACGGCACGCGATTGGCGTCGCGTTTCGATGGACGGCGGACTCGTATGCAATCCCTGACACACGCCCGGCGCAGCATAACTTTTGACCTCCTTCCCCTCCTCGCAAAGTAACCATTCAGCGGTGGCGGTGCGAATTTACGAGGGCAACGAGCAGCCCGGCCGATCGCATTACCGTAACGATCGCCCGACCGCAATATTCCCGCTTGCGAAAATCTATTATATCTAATAAAATACAGCCGAGCTGCGAAAAAGCTGCCGTGCAGTGTCTGCTCTTTGGTCAAATGGTGGTGCTGTACAATAACGAGATCGCAATGCGTACGGACAGAAATATAGGACTGTGCTCGTTAAAACACCGATAGACCGTTTGTAATTTAAATGTTTTGTTAAAGTCACTGTTGTTTAAAGGGTTAGATCACTCTAGAGGCCCAAAAACTGGCCTATTTTAGGATTTTTTTTTAGAAATAGTACAAATAATCAAGATTCCAATTACCCTGGTAGAAATTTAAAACATTTAATGGCAACTTCATAGCTGGAGAAATAGAAATGGGCGAAAAATAGCAGCTATTTTTAACCCCATGATGAAACGCTTTTTTAAATCAGAATCTCACATTTAATGTGAATAATTAATGTGCATAATTTAATAGGCAAAAAATGGCTTGCGAGTGTGTGAAAAGAGAAAATTATAAAACCTTTGAAATTCACTAATATTTGCACTGGAAAGAGAAAACTCAGTAAATCGTTCACTATGAGCTTATGAAATGTTTTTAATCAAACGTTGTTTCATAATTATCCGCTGTGTGAGCTCTCTTAGTAAGATTTTTTCGGATATTTTAATTTTCGACCAAATAGCGCACTTCTATAGTGAAATCGGATAAAATTTGCTTGAAAAATCATGAGATAATTGTTAATAACAAATGAACTATACAATAAAAATACAGACTACTTGTGTAAACAATATCACAAGCAGCTGCGCACGCATCTAGATCTTCTGTTGTTTAATTTAAAACGTCAATAATTTAACTATAATATGCCAAACTATCACAGTAGATAACTTTTGAAAAGTCTAGCTAAAAGTTAGTTACAAAAACATAAATGATGCTTAATTTTCCAGCAGAGTTTTTAAAATAGGTAATTTATGGAGAAATAATTTCTTCCAGCGCATAGTGAAAAGTTTATCAATCAGACGTAAATTGTTGAGCTGTCGCATTTCGTCGCCGCTTCGCGCTCACGTAAGGTGCACGCGCTCTGCAAACGGTCGGTCCTTCCGATGGAGTCGAGAAAAGCGACGATATTTCAGCCGCGAGCGGACTTTTTTCGCAGAGGTAGCAAGACAGCGCGGGCGTATGGGCGAAAAAAAAAGTTCGCGCTCGTTGAAGGCGAATCCACGAGCGATAAATTATAGGCACACCATTAAGGGCGAAAATGGAAAATTGCCTCTCGCCCGGTGCTATCTCCGTTCATCGAGGCGAGGATCGTACGCGCGCCGATAGTGCTGCAGAGCTGAGAAAAATGCCTGGGGCCACGCCAATAAATCGAGGATCCACTCTGGCGACGCGACGCACTTTTACGCGTCACCCTCGTTGACCCATCTCGCCAGCTCACCAGCGCAAATCGCACGAGCTTAGTTAAACTTTCCCATTTTTCCTCTCTTTACTTCATCACAAAAATGCACACTGATAGAAAAGATTCTTTAAGCCAAAGTCTTCGCGGCTTTAAAAAATAATTTTGTCATGTTTGTCATGTCAGTTGAATATTTTGTGTTTTTTTTTCTTTCTATATGAAATTACAAATACGCGCTAAATCAGCTGGGGTAGAGGGAAAATTTAACTCCAATAAAGTTAATTTTTCATATGTTAATATGGACTCTGTTTTAGGAAGCAATATTAAGTTTATTATTTTATACGAATCGCCTTATTTTGATTTTGGAACAAAAAGTTTCGATCGATTCTGATGCCTTGATGGACTTTCAATGCTGCATTAATTATCCATTGAAGGCACATAATTTTTTTAATATTCGACGAAATGTATGACAGACCATGTCCTCCATCAATTACAAATAAAGATGACAATCGCCAGGCTTCGTGTTGCAAATGTTCCAAAAAAATTTGACTCTGAGCGATCACCTTTGCGAACATGGGGTCTCCGCGGTACGATTTGCGCTTGAATCAATCACACATGTGATCTCTTCAATATCAAATAACTATAAAATAAAAAAACTGCATCAAACTCACAGTATATTACGTTAAGTCAATATTTTTGACGTTTATTATAAACAATTCCATATCAAAAGATACAACATTTTTTCATTTGCTAATCGGCAAACTACAAATTGATTGTAGATCCTTTCAATTTTTAAGTTTTTCAGTAAAACACTAATTCGATCTCCAAATTGATTTAACTAAATTATCTTCGTGAACTCACTAATTCTGCAGGATTAATGCATCATCGGCGATTAATCAACACGCTAAAAAAGAATTTGGTAATTTTCAATAAATATTTATAGTATTCAAATAGTATACCTTTAAACTATATTTCTCTGAACCGAGTAATTATTTTTTAAAACTACTCAATTTATATTTAGTAATTTGAAACTATCAAATTTATATTTAGTAATTTGAAGCTTCTAAATTTATATTTAGTAGTTTCAAAAATAAATTCGATTAGTTTCAAATAAATATTTAGTTGATCCAACAAAATATTTAACAAGTACTATTGAAATAAATATTTACCGAAAATCACCAATTTTTTTTTAGTGCACGACTATACTGTCCGCCTGACGATCTAACCGCATTCCAGTAAATAAGTTTCATGCGCGAGGAGCGCGCAGACAGCGAAGATTTAAGGGGCCTTGGCGTCGGATTTTTCTCTTTATTTTACTCGTTCCTCCATGGCGATCGGGAGTACGGCAGAGAAATAAAGGCAGAAAGGGCGACACACACGATCGACGACGGTGGTGCCCCGCGTAGTTTCCTAATTCGCCATTTCCGCTTCCGAACGACCGCGGGAAAGCAGAGCCCGACTTTTTTGCGAACATCTGTCTGACCCCCGATCTCGAGGGAGGAGCATCGAGGGGGTTGGCCAAGGGAAAACAAAGTTTTTACCCGCGTTATTATTGAGTCATTTTTTTGCGGATGCGACCCCTGCGAGGTCGACTATTTTAGACTACCGGGAGTAAGCCATGGGTTAATCATTGAAATTTTCTTCTGAGAGACTGGTTTTGTTACGATTATACATTGATTTATACCAGTTGCTTACTCGAATAGACATGAATCATTGTTTTTTTACAGCGACTAACTGCTTTTATAAAATCTTGTACAAAGGAGGGTTTCTAATGTAATTTTTAATTGATATAGTGCATACTAAAATAACAATAGTTATTAAATAACAGAGTATTCATCCTAAGTATACTTTGCGAAAATACAAAATTTAGAGTTAATCCCCGTAGAAATTATCTTATAAAATACTATAAAAATTTGCTAATTTTATTAAATCCGATAAATTGCTTATCATATTTTATGCGGTTTTTGCACCATATATTTTATCGAGTTTTATAAGACTCTTTCAATAGTAAAATAACAAAATCGTTTTTCACTGTGCTGCCGAGAGTTTCGAAATATTTAGGTCTACGTTACTTTTGTATTTTAAGTCATTTCTATGTTACAACTGATTTCTCAGCTCCTTATTAATTCATTAATTGTTAATTTTGATAACATTAAACGACGTTAAAAATAATATTGAAATCGTAAGTTTCCCCGCAGTTTACTTCGACATTGTTGGCTTTTGCGAGTAAAGCAAAACTGATTTGCACCTGAAAAATGCGTTTCGAACTCAACTTCGTCTCCCACTGGGAAAGTACGTCGTGGAACGCTCGTCTTTTCATATTCCCGAGACTCATCGTTCCTACTTGGGATTAGCTTAAAAGGGAAGCGGATTTGTACTGCAGCAAGAAAAGCAAGATGGGTAAAGTGCAAGGACCGTAGAACTCGGATGCTCCGTCGATTTTCCCTTTGAGGTTGTCAGCTTGCAAATATGATTTTCAATTTACTTCGGTACCCAACCCGACCCGCTCCAGTTTGTCGTCTTTCCGGCGCGCGCATAATGCATCTGAAAGAAGGGAGAAGCTCGCGTCATTTTATTATTTCTACGCAGTTTCAGTCTCTCTCTTTCTCTCTGCAAGAAGCGACTTCATTACTGCTGTAATGCTTTTCGCCAAAATTATTGTTGCATGTTAATATCACTGAGAGACTCATTTGGTAATTTTCAATAAATATTTGACAAGTGCTATTGAATAACTTGTCAACTAAATATTTCTTTAATATTAAATTGTTTTTAAATATATTTAGTAGTGTCTACAGAATAATTAGTTGATTCAAAGAAATATCTGACAAGCACTATCGAAGTAAATATTTACTGGAAATTACAAAATTGGCCTCTCAGCGCAGTCTTTAAAGTCTCTATGAACTATTTATTCGTTACGCACTTTTGAGACTAGAAATTTTGAATTTTGGCGCCATACCGGTTGACTCATAAACCCACAGAATCCACATTTTCCTCAAGCTTTAAGTAATCCGGTCATAATTTGTTTTTTAAGAGAGAAAAAGATAAAATGAGGATTTTATAAAGGCGTAGCCAGTTTCTTAGAAACAGTTTTAAACGAATATCTTAAAACATCATAAAACAATTCAACTCTCTGCGTTCGCAGAAGGAGAAACTGAAAAAAGATAAGATACTAAGTTAGTGTAAAAGGAAGCCAGCGAGAAACTCTCCTTAGCGACTTTTTCGCTTAGCGGAGGGCATTAGCAGTACCGAAAAAGTATCGCGAAAAATCAGCAGCTAGAAAATTCTCATCAAGGAACTTCAATTAAATCAACTTTGTTTCCCGTTCTTTTTGCAGAGTTCCGGGGGAGCGGCGGGCCAGCTGAGCGAGCGCTTCCCACGTCTATCTGCCACGAAACAGGTAAGGGTATAAAATTTCCTGCTTTTTTGTGTTTTAAGCTTTTCTTTCTCATCCTCGATTGGATAATTGAGGTTTTATGAGTATTTCTAATATTTCTTTGAGATAACGATTCATATCTTTATTTTACAAGAATAGAATTCATACATCATCCGACAGAAAATGTTTACTTAATTCTGCTGCAAACGAGTAAGTTCGTGCAATAAATTATAAATAACTCTATGAATTCATTATAACTCTAACTAATTTACTGTTAAGTCTATAAGATCTTGGAATGATATTTACGGATATATTTCACATTCAAATTAGTTTATGAGAAAGTGCCTTCTTCAAGGCTTGTAAAAATTAGTAAAAAATTCGTTTTTAACAGTTTATCGTATAGATTTTCAATTTGAGAACCATTTTTTAAGTCACTCACTCGCTTCTCAAGTTGAGTGTCTTTAATAAATTGTTAACAATTTTTATTCACTATTTTTTATAGAAGGTAGTAAACAATCATTATAATGAAACAAGAAATTGATAGTCTGAATCGTAAATCGTCGGCTATAATATGATACATATCATCAATGAGTGCTTTATTTTCTTCCTGAATTTCCTGATAAAATGCAATGGTCATTAAAAATCGTTTTACTTTGTTGTAACAGCCGGTAGGTAATGTAAAAATGGTTCCGCCTACGCCTGCTTTCTCCCATATCCTACTTTTTGCTTTTGCCCGTTTTGTTTCGCTCTTTCTCGTCTCTCTTTCTCGAGCAGAAACTTTCAACGCGAAAATTTCCAATAACCCCGAGGAGACTTCGGCAAACGATTTCTGAGAGAGACAAGAGAAAAAAGGGAATTTTCTCTCTTTCGCTTTTGAGTCCCACAAATACAACTTTGGTGGTTGCACGTTGGTGTCTAGCTTTTACTTCCTACGCTTTATTTTGTTGTTACACTTCTTTTCTTAATTTTTGTTTCACTAGCAAAATCTCAGTAAAATGTCAGACTTATTCGAAAATTTTGAAACTTTGAAAATGAAATCTAACAAACATTAAATAATAGACACGAACACATTTTGAATTTTGGCGCCACTTAACAGGAAATTTTCCAAGAGAGGATTGAACTATTTGACGGCGGAAATGGTGTAATTTTAGTTTAATAGTTTCCAAATTAAATTTTGTTAGAAAAACCTTTAATTTATTATTTTTATGATTTTTTTTATTTGAAAATGAAAATTGATTATGCGAAAAATACAACAAAATAGGCTTCAAGTGATTACTGAGTTCACTGTAGTTTAGCAGTAGCTATGGAATTCCGATATCCGGTAACTAAGTATCATCTTTTTTAATATCGCTTCGTTATGAAGGCTGACGTCGCATTATTTTATGGCGCTTTTTACAAAATAAATTACCATGATGAAAAATACGCCGCGGTAGCATAATAAACCTGTCGTACCTAAAATTATCTCCTTTATTCATTAATTATTGTCTTTTATTATATTTAGACACTGGGCTTATTTTTTAAAAATTTCATATTTTAGCATAAAATTAATAGTAACCCATTTTTACACTAATTACTTAGTTTTCGTTATGCATTAAATTATTGTTAAAAACAAAATTAATGTTCGTTTTTATGTCTTACGATATAAAACTTCATTATTTTTACGCGTCAGTTGTATAAAATTATAATATTAGTCACTGTATAGAAAATTTATACAGTATTACACTGCGCGCAGACACGGTACATTTTATGAATTAAATAAGATTAGAGTTAATGATAAATAAACACTAAATTTTTATATTTATTTTTATTCTAGTCGCAATTTTAACACCTTCGTAAAATATATACATCGTATGCAAACATTTTTATTGGAGCTTAGCATGCAAAATGAAACTGAATAAAGTGAGATTTTCTGAATAAAATATTCAATTTAGGCAGCTTGTGCATTTACGAGTTAATAATTAAATTGTTTAATCTGGTGCTATACTGCTGCTCTAATTTGTACTCCATTAAACCATTTTTAATTTACAATAGCGGTTTAGGCTATATTAATTAAATTTTATTAAATTTGTTAGCCTTGCTTCACAGACCACCCCTATCGCTAGTATGTTGTTTTAATTTAGTCTATTAATTTTCTCGCAGCGCATTCGTGCAAAATAGGAATTCATTTTTATCAGTTCATTATTAGCCCCTTCTTATTTCATCATTTTAATTTACTTTCGCTGTAAAGTTAAAAATTCAGTATTTTGCATTTTTTAATATGAAATCGCAGCAATACACTCGTTCTGTGTTTCTTAATTTTAACAAAGTAGAAAAAAAATGACTCGATGTTTTTATAGTTTCTTTATTAAAGAAATTAAAATCAGAAAAAATCTTTATAGTTTATTAATACATACAAATACCGCGTTTTATTATTTTTTGTTCAATTAGTTTTTTCTTTATATTAATTGGCTAAACGGGTACAAATCTCTAAATAAATTATAAATACAAAACGAGTGGATAGATTTTTAGCAGGGTGCAAAAATTCAGGCTGAACCAGCGCACTTCGCTGATAAAGTATTTACGAACTCTCTCTCGGAAAAATCCGAGCTGTCCTACAAATTGAGCTACGCGATTCGCTTGGCCCCGTAAACTCCAATTGTCGCCCCACATAAGTGACTTAGCAGCTGGCACCCTTACCTCGGCACCGATCGACTTTATCCTTCCTTGTTAAGTCCGTCCGCGAGCAAAGTAAAAGGAACTGCTCGGCGAGTGCGCGCGCGAATCAGCCAATTACGCGAAATAAGAAGTCGCGGGATGAAAATCCGCGGGGCTGGAGAGGGAGACTCGTCGATTTTTATCGAGTTACAGCCCCCCGAGAACGAGGAGGAGGAATTAGCGCGAGGCAGAATGAGCATTTAGAAATTAGGTTTTCCAGAGCGCCAGATGTTTCCCTCCTCGCTGATTGCGTCTCTCCAGTTTCGCTCGTTCGGAGGGCGGCGAGGTCGAAGGAGGGCGAAAGTACGAGGGATGAAAGGTGCAGCGAGAGGGAGAGGAGGCGAAGTGGAACGCGCGGCCGCCGGATTTACGGGGCGAAAAATCTGGCGAGGACGCGCGCTCGGCGACGCTCCGGGGTGAACCGAAGAACTCGACCAGCTGCAGCGCCAGGCCGCGGCTCGTGCGGGCTGATAGCGACAGCGACGGCCAAGAGGTCCGACGTTACTATTTTTATTGCGGTACTAATCTTTTTTCACTTTGACTTTTTATTTATCTTGCCTTGCCATAAATTTTACACTGCGAGACCAATTTCATCATTTTCAGTAAATATTTTCTTCGATAGTACTTGTTACCCGCGTAAAAAAATTTCAAAGTTCATGTTTGGCGGTCCTTGATAGGAACATGGGCAATGTGACTTTACCGAACTCGCTTTTTGTATAATTTATAGAAGTTTGTAGATGTGCGATATAAACGATTGAATTACCGCTGAAGTTATAGAAAATAATTTTTACATTCACTTGTTTTCAACGTTCGTCGTGTGAACGTCTTTTAAATTTAAGAAAAACTTTATCTGAAGTTTGTATAAAGTATTGCAAAATTATTTATCATTTAGTTTCGTTGCCCATGTTCATATCAACGACCTTCGAACATGAGCTTTGGGTAAACTTTATCCTAACTTAAATTTTTTTACGCGGATAAATATTTTTGTTGCGGATAGAATTGCCCTGCTAGAAATTTAAAACATTGAATGACAATTTAATAGTCCAAGAAATAGAAATGGACGAAACATATTACTAAATAAATTTTTTTTTAACAAAATAATTAGTTGATTCAACGAAATATTTAACAAGTATCGTTGAAGTAAAATAGAAGTGCTATTGTAATGGATTTTGAATAAAGGCAGAATGTCTATACTTTCTAGTAAAATCTGATTAGTTTACCGGACTTGCTAATCTAGTTTGAATTTGAAGCGCATATCGCCTCAAAAACTTTGAAAATCTCCCAAAGACCTCGGATCCTTTCTCAGAATAGACTCCACACGGACTAAATGATCGACTCTACCGGAAGTCTGGAACAGTCTCATCTCACGAATTCACTTATAAAATTCGGGATCGGCTCAAATCACCTATAGCCAATTGCTGAAAGTTATTTTCAAAGGAAAATTACTTTCGCTAGAATTAAACTTCATTCAACCGTGATTTCATAAAGGGTAGTTTTGCCATTTTTTAAGTTCATCCTTTTAATTTGTTAAAACTATAAACTGTTGAACTGTTAAAAACGATAGGATTTTATTAATTTTCTTCCAGGTACAATATATCACTAATAAACTAATTATTTAATTCTACGCGGATAATTACTGCAAGATCGAGTGACGATTTTTTAAATTCGATATAAAAATTGTACACAAAAACCAATGAAAATTTTAAAAACCAAGAGAAATACAGAGTCACTGTGATACAAGATTACACTGCCGACGAGGATAAAAAGGAGAACCGAGATCGTATATCCGTGGAGAAAAATAGAAAGATTACGGAGAGCATCAAACGGGGATGTGATACGCGCGTGGGTCGCCGCGTTGGTTGCAGATCGACATATTTGTAGGGGGACCGGCGCCCCCAGCGAGCGCAAAAAAGCAAAAGGGGCGGGCAGAGGCAAACGTTTTTCGACTGCGTGAACGGGATGAGAAAACGATTGCAGAATAAATGAAATATCTGTAAAATATGAAAAGAGCCGGGGGTGGAGGGACGAGGAAAAAACTTGACGGGCGGAGTATTAATGGACATTTGTATAGTTTATGCATTGCGGAGTTCGAGCGGGAAATTATTGCTTGATTGGCAATGATTGAGATATAATGCCGTTTTCTTCGATAGACAATGCATTAATAAAAAGAGAACATTTGTCAGTTTGCGAATTTACGTTTGATGGATTTTTATTTGACTTTCGGCAGCATTGATGGAAATCTAATGGACTCAAAGTAATGGTTTTATACAAGGATTTATACATTTTAACATTAGCTGTGTCAATTTAAATTCGCATTTTACCGTAGAAAATGTTATTAAACAATTTAAAGAATTGAAGACCTCGCAAAAATTGAGAGTCGGAGCGTAAAGTGGATCGTGCCTTTGGATGGAGACACACAAGTTGAACCGCGTGTGGGATGGCGATAGAGTGGGTGGAGGTGATTCGGGGACGGACGCTTCGGCGGTATATGGAAGGGCGAGAGGATCCCGCTCGGAATCGAAGTGACCACCGTCTTGAAATTCCTGTGAGCCGAGAGTCGTTGTGGACCATCAGCTCGGAAATTCAAGAGGTAACCGAACTATCCTCCTCCCCTACACATACCGTCAAGCTGCGATCGAACGTGTGTATTACTTATATATGTACTGCCTTTAACGCTGCGATAATCTAAAGCAGAGCTGGTCTTGTTTTTTTTCTTCTTCTATAATTACTAAGTTATTATGTGACTGTCTATATATTTACTACAATACATATGTTTGATGTCATTGTTTGAAGACTGATTTGCTTTCCATCGTCGTTAGATCCTAAATTATAATTTATGACTCGCGTTAAAAATAATATAACATACCTTTGATGAATTACAGAGTAAAATAACTGAATTATATGTAAAATTAAAAGTTTTTCCGTCCCTTTTTAATATATATTTTTCTTCTTTTTAATTTCCTAGTTAAGAGAGTTTTTGCTTAGGTTAAGAAGTTTAACTTTTTTTTGGTAATTTATCATAAAAGTCTTCATTTCATTTTTTTTACTAATTCTATACTTTTATTTCTAGTATTGCTTACTGAGCTCAAAAAATTAAATATTTAAAAATAGTAGATTATGTAGCAAGGGACTAAAGTCGTTGATTAATCCTGCGGGTGAAGTTTATAAAAATAGATGTAAAATGAAAATTAATGATGAAAAAAACCATTTTTTTTAAATAATTATTGTCTCGCACACGCAAGAATTTTTTTTACTTTTTCTCTGCATATATGAATTGAGGGAATAATCTGCGATTTTAGTCTCGCTTTCGGGGAATAAAGTGGCTGATTATGAGTAAGCCGTGAATAAATACTATTTAAACTGTTGTAATAAAAGCTGTTAATAAAATTGATATGAATCTCGATTAATCAAAAGACGTAAAACTTTATTTACTCAGAAAGTTTCAATATAATTGAATTTTTAACCTTCCAAAGTATCAGCAATTTCTAAAATCCCCAAGGTAATCCTGGAAAACCAAGAGAACTCGAAGAAGCGAGAAATTTCAACTTTCCTCGCTGATCCGAGGCGGATCCATAAACCATGCCTCACCAGAGCCGAATCGACGACATAAGCGAGGGACTCCCGAATAAAAAGACGGAAATCCGCAGCGCCGCGAGCCAATTTACGAACGAACAATTGCAATAATCGTTCACCGTGCCGGCAGTAAAGTCGCGAAAGTAGCGCGGCTCACGCTCGCGTCAGACCGCGTAATTTTCAGCTGCCGCCCCGGCGCGTCGTCTTGTCCGGTTCAACTGGATCGGAACTCGACTTTCTCTCTTTACCGCCGGACACCGCACGTATGGCCGGCCTTTTATTGCCTATAAAAGCACGGCCGCGAATTTTCCGCCGCGTCGGAGTTTCGACCTCTATTTTCCCTTTTTTGCTGCTTCTACGGCTCTTTGGATTTTAAATTGCTTGCTGTATGGATTATTACACTTTCGGAATTTTCTCTTAAATATATTTTATATTTTATTTAAAACAAATGCTATATATATATATATATTATTAGCGAGACAAATTTCATTGAGAAGCAGATAGCCAATCGCGTAAACGCGCTCAACCCAGACAAATTAATTGTTTAATCTTCAAATTAATTATTAAATAATCATTATGAATAAAAAGGAAAAGTTAATCTGAAAGAAAAGTAAATGTTGTGTTAAAGTTGTATCTTTTAAATACAATTATTTGTGGACAATATTTTCAGATTTCGGATTACTTAAATCTTGGTGTGTAATTCATATTTTTAATGAATAAGTTAAACTCGCGAATAAAATAACTTCTAATGCGTTATTTATAGGCGGTAAAAAAAAGAGTGTTAAAAAACAGTATTCCCTTTCTAATTCTTGGATATACAACTACATCCAATGATCAGATGTCTATTGATGAAAATTCGTGTGAAGAAGAAACAGATTCTCAGAATTTTTCTAACTTATAGCCTGGCAGTGAGAATCAATGCAAATATGATTTCATTAACGTAAATTAATTATTTCATTAACAGAACAACAACAAAAGATTTTATGTATTTAAAATTCCCACCTTGGATCACGTGACATTGGTATACCTTTAAGTTAAACTTTAAGTAGAATTTTTATTTGTATTACTTTCAGGTATACAGCCACTGCACAAGTATTATAAATGTTAAGGTACAAAGGTACGTTCGCTTGTAAATTACGTAGTTTACATAGTCATGTAAGATATAACTTTAACATCGGTATAACTTTGAGCAGCGACGTCAGCGCTCTCTCGCGATATTGGACTTGCGATACAGGATTGTCGTACTTTTCAAGCACTAAAATCTATTGAGAAATTTATCCTTTACGAAGTAACGAATATTAATTTTGATAAAATTATAATCCTACCAATTAGAAACGCGTATTGAGTTGAAAAACTATTTCATACACCGAAAATGTCCATCTCGCTGTATTCGAATAAAAGAGACTTGGTTTAATCCCATTGAATTCGTTCAGCGTTGCGCAAATCCTCCCTAATCCATAACAAGCAACGGAGCTCTGGCCCGAGAAGCCTATATCTGTCGCTTTCGCGGATTTCCAAGGCACCGGATGTCATGTTTTATAAACTCGCGGTGAAATTGATATTTTTTTTCGCGCTCTCGCTCCGGACAGATGGGCAAGTAGTTTTTGACTGGCGCACGCTCAAACTCAAACGGCTCGCGCCCTCGAACAATGACGTTCATTAGTCCGGTTGAAGTGCGGCTGAATTTCAATTCGTTCGTCAATTTAAATTATTTTTAATTGGCGCGTATTTTCATACGCGCATTTACTTTCTCGTTTTCAATTTACTTTTATTTATTATTACTCTTGATGTTATACTTATTATTATTATCATTGCCGTTTAATACCTGAGGCCGCAAATTTATATTTATATGCAAAATAATTAATTTTTTCATTAATTAAAAGCATACATATTTTATTCAATTCGGTACTCCACGAAAAAATAAATATTTCATACCAAGTTCATTTAAATTTTATATAAATTTACAGTTAATATTTAAATTGCGTAACAAAGCTTTTGCTCAAGTTAAAAATTATATCAGTGTATTCATTTAAAAAGATGTAAAAAATGAAAATTATTTAAAATAATATAAAAAAAAAAAACACTGGGAATAAACGTAGCTCTATTTTCGGATTCATTCAACTGAGTTAAAGTACACTAAAAACGTAGGAGATAAAACCATAATACTTGCTAAAACTATCAAATCATCTTTTAAAATTTCTACAATGGTTATTGTATGCTTTAGATTTGAAAAATAGTTACTAAGCATAGCTGAATTTTATCAGAACACAAAGTTTATCCAAATTTATCCTAAATTAAATTATTTTTATACGAACATTTATAAACTAAAAATTACACCGCAATGTTAACAAAAAATTTCAAAATTCGAGGTGACAAATATTGTTCAAAACTTATCTTTTTCGAGTCTTCAAAACTACGCAATTTAAATGGATCGAAGCTTCTAAATTATTTATAAAATAAAAAAGTAAAGAAAATGTCAACAGAATTAACAGCATCCGACAAGATTTGGTTAGTCTCCCTCGGAGAATTCGTATAAATAATTTCATTTCGCGGAGTCACTTTCCGTCTCAGCCGGATTTTTTGTTGGCTAAATAAAGTCCATAAACAGGTGGTTCATCGATCTTTAACGCGGCTAATTCGAAGCCGCGCTAACGAGAAAGCTAAAAAAAAATTCTCCGCTGCAGCAACACCGTGGATGCGCTTCACCAGGGCGAGGCAGACACGCTCAATCGGCACGCGAGCCGATAAATCAGCGGCTCGTCACCCGTCCGCCCGGGGGTAAGCGAACCCCTCCCCCTTCTCTCCTTTCTCTAAGAGGCTAATGAAAAAGCAACTCGATCCGTCCGTATAATAGTTTAACGAGTTCGCGCGCTGCGAGCGAGGACATTCGGCGAAGTCGAATAAATCTCCGGAACGGCGACAGGCCCATTATCTCCCCCGTTCTGGCGCATCAGCGTCATCGGCCCCCGCGACGTTTTATCGCCGAATAATTCTTTCGCCATGGTACTGCTTTCTTCTGCCTTCCCTACCCGCCTTCCTCTCCTTTTCTTCGTCGCACTTCCGCAAATTCTCTTGTTTTAGTCCGCGGGGAGTTTACTCGACGCAAGTGTAATTTGCGCGCGGCAAAAGCGACTGATTTAATTAAATAGGTTTCGGTCGATTTGCATTTTAGCGGCGGGACAAGCCTTTTTCGTTCTAACGTTTATTAAAAAATTCTTTCATTTTCCCGCGCTCATCAATGCGCAATCGGCAGTGGAAAGTGATTCTCGACTTTTCCCCACTTGAGGATATTCAATTTTATGCCTTCTTTTCGTAGAAGACTGCAAAATTAAAATGTTTTCTAAGTAGAAGACTAGAAAATTATTTTTTTCCTTTCAGGTATTGAAGATCGTAAGTATTATCCTTGTAAGATGAATTTTTGTAGAAGACTACAAAATTAATATTTTTTAGAAAACTATAAAATTATATTTTCTTCTTTTTGGGTATGAAGATCGTAAGCATTATTTCGGTAAGTCCGTTAAGGCGACGATTTTTATGCTTATAAAAATATTCAGATTTATAATTCAGCCTATTAAAAATGAAATTTTATTTTATTGATACTCGTTGTTTGAAGAGAATACGAGTATATGTGGCAAAAGTAAATAAGGTGGTTTCAAGCAATAGCATGGTTATGAGAAGCAATAAGTAATCTGAAGGTTGCGACTTAACGAGAGTCTTTATGTGCAAACCATAAAATTAAAAGAAATCCGGTTAAAAAATGTGAGGGCGTTGTAAATATGAAAGTTAATTAAAATGATTATTATTATAAATTTCTCAGTTTGGCAAGTATAACACTCTTAGGAGATCTGAAATTCAATTAAAAATGTAAATTTCACACCATAATATAGCAGACAAAAAAATCAGCGATAGAGAGGCGTTAATTTTTGTTATGAATTATTAAAAATATCTTTTAACTAAAAAAATATAAAATTAATTTACAATTAATTTTTCTTGCTGACCGGAAAATTTATAGATTCTTCATAATATAATAAACGTCCGACTGTGAAGGTACTTCTCAAACTGACACTGTCGCTGATCAACTTCGTCAATATCATTTTTATTATTATAAAATGAAAAATCTTTTCTTTTATTAATTAATATATACACTAAATAACTTCTAAAAAAAGGATCTGTATTTTCACGCGTTCTTCCCGAAAAATTATTAAAATAAAACTTTCCTCGATGACGAAAGCCCTGTTATGCGTTAATTCACACGCCAGAAAAAAAATTCTCTTGTCGCATTATTCACACCTCACAGAGTCAATTTGCCTTCCAACTCCTTCATACGTATCGCCGACATTTTGAAAATGCCACGGCAGCATCTCGAGCAATTACGAAAGTAGAAAACTCCCCTCGAATCGACAAAACGGACGATAAGGGGATACACGGCTCGCTTCATCTTTCATGAATGGCCTCTCCCCCGTGGCAGTGCAAACACGTCCATCGAGTCGAGTTTTATATAAAAAGGCGGACATCAGCCTGGACTCTGTCTCTGGTTACTCGACGCGAGCGCGTTCCCGTGACGTCAGCTCACTACGGCTCCTGCTCGCAGCCTCTGAAATATAGACGACGCTCGGGTTACTGGAGACAAAGATTTACTCGGCGCGCGACCTTTTTCCCCTACTGACTCCCTCGCTCATTTTTTTCCGCTCCCTCCTGTGTCCCGTGCGGTTTTCGCGCGCCAGGAAGCATCGGAAAATCGTTAATCATCAACTGCGCGCTGTGAATACTAACGGGATTATATTGGAATATTAAAGCTTTTTTTCCTCGTTTGCAGTGCGTAAAATCGCAGATTGTTTGTCGTGCGATTTGTCAAAAAGTATACTCGCAACTTTTTTTTTTAGGGTAAAAATTGTAGCGTGGATAATCCTCTTTGATTGATATATGTTTTCACGGTTCGTTGCTACTTTAATTTTATCAGCAAATCTGACGATCCGAGTTTGCTTGATTTTTTTTTAAGTAATAAATTGTTGAATTTTCTATGATTAATGGTGGCTGGTTAAATAGCGCCGCACGGTTAAAAATATCAGAAGAAACTTTCGAATGAAAAGATTAAAGTTAAATCGCATTGCCGTCCTAAAATTCGCAGTATTTCCGGCCGGTTAACGAAGAGGGTGCCCGAGGAGGGGTGGAAGTTAATTACATTTTTTTTTTGTATTAAGTATTAATTAACCACCTTAAATTCTTCAACAATGTTTATTAAGCCCATCCGAAAAAGGGGGGGTCCCGGCTAAAAATCAAACTTTTAATTGGCCGAAAAACGCAAGCAAGAAACAAAACGTCCGTTGCTGGAAAATGAGCTCATTACACGGAGGGAGAAAGGGGCGGCTCAAAATTTGGGCAAGAAACGCGTCTGCACGCTTTAAACGCGGCCCCAGCATGCACGCAATCCCGCGCTCGTTATCTACAGCGCTGAATCCCGTATAGCTCATCTCCTTTTTTGCCTTCTCATCCGCGGCTTTTCCCCTCTTTGATCGTCGTTTTTCTCTCTGAATGAGCGGCGGGGGAAGGAGCCGATTTGTCGACAGTCAACATGACAAAGACATTAGTTGGTGCTTACATAAAAGATCCCGGACCTCCCGGCGACGGGCGGCTGGAGCCCCCGACTACGCCGCCGTGCTTTTTGCGGCCCATTAGGAAGGAGGGTTGCGCGTGGCTAGTAAGATACCGGATGAGATTCGAAGTGGATCAGTTTCTGTGAGAACGCGAAAATGAAAGCTGATAAAAAAATTTTTATGGCCTTCCCTGGGAGAAAATAAACCAAGCGAAATTGTCTACTCATCAATGGTTGGTAAACGACTTTGGACAACAGATACTGCGATTAACCGATTTTAAAATTTGAGCTTATGATGTTTTTATTTTCTAAAAAACATCATAAATTTGTTAACTTAAACATTTGTCTGACTAAACAATCTTCAGTGATTGAAAAGTTTTTATCAAACTGGTTCCCAGTTTAGTTGCTGAACCATATTTGACGAAATCTCGAGATACGTATGTATTATTTTTGTTCAAACGATGAAACTATACAATATTTGGAAAATTATGAATAGAACCAGGTGGGTAGATTCCCTTTCCTGTTAGTTATCATCGGAAATATTCGATTTATATTTACTCTTCCTTCAAAAACTTTACTAAAATATTTACGAGGTACAATTTGGAAAATTACATATTCCTGGAACCAGTTTGAATTAAATTCGAATTTTATTGAAATTCTAGTATTTGCCATGGTATAGAATCCAGTGTTCAAGTCAATTCAGAGTTTGTCGAACTTGGGAAACCATATATCAAGTGTCAACAAGAGTAGAATGGAGACATGTGACTAGGACAACGCAGTGTCACAATCTATCCTGCGTACGCAATCCCCCAGTGTATTCGCAACATAATTGATTTTTTACATCCTTTCCTTTTAAATGTTTTCTTTCAATTACGTTTCGACTAGTGCATGCTTATTATTCACATTTTCTGTGCTAGCGCCTCGGAATTCCTCGTCGCTTTCACAATATTGATTTCTAAAATTGTACATTTTGTTTTTCAAACATCAAAACTATTGGTTAATCTATTTATTCTTCTTTATTTATTAAATTATATTTTAGATTCCCTTTAAAGATACGTTAAGTGAAAATTTCATAATAAATTACAACGATTAAATTAGGAATGACTATTAAAATTCAAATACGTCAAATCACCATCAGATGCTTTTTAAAAAATGATTTTGTCGTTTCTGTAAGAATCGTTAGCACAGAAAATATTTATTCCATTTCTTTACTACTTGATATTCATGTCTTTTTACAAAAGAAATATTTCGTTTAATATTCCTTCCTGGAATTTATTTAAAACCATTTGATTTCATACCCTTCAAAGCTGGTTATAAAAAAAGTTCAATTACAATATAAGCCCAAATCAGTATAGACTAAATTAGAGTATTAAGAAATCCTGCGTTCAAGACCCAATTTGACGGACTTAAAACAGTGAAAAATTAAGACTGGAGCAAGAAGAGCGACCGGGGGTTGAAAGAGGCAGAGAGAAAAGGAAGGGCATAGCGCCGAGGGTGGAGGATATATAGAGCGAGAGACCTGCGAAAGATTCCACTCCAAGCGTCCCCAGCTTCTTTCCATGCCTCACGGAATTTCCTCTAAGTGATCTCAAAGGATGTCACGTCGGGAACAAATTGATTTTCCAGCGGCCCCTGGACGGGATTTCGTTTAAGGACGCGAAGCGCCCGGGGGAGGCAAAAAATGGAGACGTAACGGGCCAATGGAAAAACAATGGGTAGGCAAGGAAGAGGGTGGGACTAGGATTAAGAATCATGAAATTAGCAGGGATGCGCTCGATTGTTCCTTTCCAATTTTTTTTCTCGCGACTAAGTTCGAGCTGACGTTTGCGCGAACGCCTTCGCACTTTATCTAAGAAAGGGGATTATGGTTGTCATGTCGATTCCATTGAGAAAATTGTAATTCTTTCAGTTTTGGTAAAATTGAATAGAAGGTACTTATCAGAGGATTAAAGATTCATTCAAAGCTGGACAGTAATGTTTCGTCTACATCAAGTAAAAGAGTATTTTAAACTTCATACTTGGCACTCCTACTTTGCGCATATTTGAGAACGTCACTATTTGCTTTTCCTGTGTACACAGAAAACGCGAGATTTAGTTCTATGGCGCGTGATTTATTTATGTTATAAATCCTAATTTCGTTAATTACATTTTTAAAAAAGAATGTACTGTCTCTTCTCTATATCTAATTTCCAATTTAACAATGAATATAATCCACAACCGCGTTCTCCTTTTATTTAAATGTAAACATTCGACTCGCAGTGAAGATGCTCGTAAAGTCCAAACTCCTTAACGAAAAAAGGTCCCATCGAGAAGCACCTGCAATCTCCCCGTTTCAAATTTGCAAAATTATTACATCTCCGCGGGAAAAACACGAACCCTGCATTATGGCGGGTCGCGAGAACTTACGGGGGGACCCTGCAGCGTGGCTGTTCAAAACAGAGCAGCACATCTACGACGCGAAATTAAAGCTCACGCACATCCAACCTTTCACTTAGCCTCGAGCGAAAGCTTTTCCTAACTGAAAAAGAGAGCCCCGACGAGAGACATCGAAAAGGGCGAAGTGGCATTTCGGCTTCTCCCGCACGCACGAGCACCACTCGCCGGCGGTTCCTAACGTCGAAAACTTTTGAAAGACTCGCATCGTGGCTTCGCTCCCCATCCCATCCTACGCCCGCGGGCTGACGCTCGCGTCCTGCTTCGGACGGTTGGCCCGCTGTTGGGTAGGTAAGTCGAGGGTGGCGCTTCTGCGGCTCTCGGATTTTAATCTCGTATTTAATTTTATTACAATTTATTTCTGAGAATTATCTTGGGCAGATTTCACACTAATCGCTGATCCGTACACGAAACAATACGAAAAACCGCAGTGTATTTTGATTCGAGCTATTGTACAGGGAAACTGTTCCCGACTAAATCAGGAATTAGCCAGCGGAAGAGATATCGAAAACACTTTAAATGCCTTTTTACTTTCTGTTTTTATTTTTATTTTTGGTTAACATTTGCGCGACGATTCTGGCGATTGCTCTTTTGCAACTGAACTTTCGTTTTTATAAAACAGTATAAACGGCCAACTTCATTCTTTATCGAACAATTGATTGGCGCTTTTGTCAAACACGCCAAATCCAGCGCGCATCGCGTGCTAAATTTCCCTTCTTTACTGTTTATTCTGGATTCATTTTTCAGGCTAGCTATTTTGAATTTCAGCGTCATTCTAAAATTAAGTTCACATTTTCGAAGCTTCACAACATGCGATAATCACTTTTTTAAGAAAGGATGGATTCATTTTTCAGACTAGCTATTTTGAATTTCAGCGCCATTCTGAAATTAAGTTCACATTTTCGAAGCTTCACAACATGCGATCATCAATTTTTTAAGAAAGGATTCGTATTCTAAAGAACATTTTATCATAAAGAATAGTAATCCTATCCGTAACAGAAACCCTTTAAAATAATGTAGAAAACAAAGAATAAAAAATAATAGGATATAAGGTAAAACCATAATTTAAGGTGTGTGTCACCCCTTAAAACAATGCCGTATTAACAAAAAACTATTTTTTCAGGACACTTTTTTGCAACTATAAATTTCTTTCATAACCCATCCTCTCGTCATTCTTCGCCTAGTCACATATCCCACCCTCATTTCCTGACAACTTCACCCGGGAGCCTCTCAGCATCGATACAGGAAATCGCTAAGTGAAAAAGTTGTTGAGCAAGCATCGGGAAAGGGGTGGCGACGCGCTCTCGGCGTCCATTACCCGGGCGATTATTACTTAGCGCACTTTGCGTACTCGGGCAGGGTCTGTAGCGTTCGTTATCGCAACCATGTAACCCTCAAGCTCGCTAGTACTTTTTTCTCAGAAAAGACTTTTCCTTGGACGCTTCGTAAAAATCAAGCAACAATCTTCTTTGGAATGAAATCGAAATGAGACTAGGGGATTTTTAAAGAACAATATCAACATTTTTTATATTAGATCTACGTGAAAATCTTCATAAAAAATCGCGTTTATTTTCCAGTGGATAGAGTTTAGTATATTTGTGTGGATTTCATGAAAATCCACATAAATTTTCACATCTAGAAAATCGTGGAATTTATTTGGATCCATTTGAAATTCATGTGGATCCATGGGAAATCCATATATTGATTCATTCAGTATATCTAGTATTCATTCTTGTGGAATCTATGTGAATTTACGTGAATCTATCTCTCCATCTATTACATGTACCTTTACAACTGACATGAAAATCCTTATAAATATCAATACAAAATCCACATAAACATTGACATGAAAATTCACTTGATTATCCTCATGAACGTCCACATGGAAATCCACATTGACTTCCCATATATTTCTTCCTAGAAATTTATATGGCCATTTTGCTCAGGATAAGGCATCTTCAAAGTATCCATCATAAGTAAATAGCCATGCTCTTGCTAGTTTTTCTGAAGAATTTTTCACAACTTGCAGTTAGCAGATCATAGAAATCGACAAATTCTGACTTAAAAAACTATTTTGTGAAACTTGTTACCAATTTTTTTCACTTGATAAAATAAAAAGATAAAAATGTCACTGAATAATAACTTCCCTAATTACAAAGGCCGTGCATCGGCTTAAATATCAAAACTCGTTCTCGGCTCAAATTTGAAACGCAAAGATTATGCATAATGGCGATCGCATTTCCAAAAGCATTCCAACAAAAATTATTGAATGACAAAAGCAAAAGATCCGCATAAATTTGACATTTACCGATGGTGAAAAATTTCTATTATTTTCCAAGCGAATTGTTCCCGATAAAGTTCGAAACTCCAATTACCCCGCGAAAAAAACCCGTGTGTGGGCGTGAAAAAAAATCTCATCTTACACGCTCGAAATGAAAACTCGAGAGGATCAAAGCTCCCCATGGTGGGGGTGACTGCGTGTACTCTCTTTGAGCCGTGCGCCAGGCGACTGTAAAGCGATAAAAAGTTCGCCACGCTGAAAACAATTTCAATATCAAAAAACCCCGGGTTGCCTTCGCGCGTGGATCCAAACAAAAAAAAAAATACGATGAAGAATCGAGGGAGGCGCAGAAGCCAGCTTTTAGTCGAATTGTTGTCGGGAGTCGCTAATTATTCCGCCGGCGACGGGAGGGAGTGCGCCATCCGGACAAGACACGACGGACCGAACACGGGAGCTGCCCCCAGGCCGGTGCGCCAAATATTTACGGCCCTCCCGGTCGTTCGACCGCCCCTGCCCTCTCTGCTTGTGCGTATGCGCCACCACATACGCACTGGGTGTCTACAGCTATTGTTGAACTTTTTCGCTGTAAGACAAATGATTTAATTTGCTCTTTGTTAGCGTTTGTTTCTACTTTTGGGGAATTTGAACCGGCTGGTGTTCAACGTTAAATTTAGAGAATATGTGTAAACTTTATGCACTGTAAAATGATATGGGGATATACTGACCTGTGAAATTTGTAAAGTATGTTGTTTCTAGAGGGATTTGATTTTAAATATGTAGAATTAAAGTTACAACCTAATTATGTTGAAATTAATAAATAAAAATAATGAATAAATTAAAAATTCGTTTTTAAAATTTTTTCTACATATTCAAAATTAAATTCCTCTGTTCATAGCAAAACCAACATATTTTTAAACAATATCTTTGAAGTTGAGCTTATTTGATACGTCGGTTAACTTCAAATATTACTGACAGTTAATTATGTGTTCGATGAGACTCCAATTAATAACTAGGAAATATGATTAAAGATAGACATGTTTGTAACCAGCAGAACCAGAAATGTTACTTATTTGAGTATACATAGAATTATTGAAAAAGTTGTTTTTTCTTTATTTTACAATTTAAAGGTGCACCCCCTTAATTTTGAAAAAAAAAATATATAGCACCGACACGTAATTTTTAAACTAAAACTTTTCTTTCCTAACAAAAAAGAAAATGTGTAAAAACCATTATACGTTCCGCCGCTCTTTTACATAATTGTACCTCAACTCCTAGTTCAATCAGCCGCCAAGTAATTATCCCGATCAAATAGAATTTTAATAAGCAAATTCCCGCGGTAACATCCGATTAAGCTGGAAATGTCCGGTCCCGCACGAAATTCACTCGCGCGGCGAGAAAGAACAGCAATTATTTAAGGACCGGGACGGACCAGCTCTTTACCGTCTGATAACAATAATTACGCGAGCCGTGAACTTCCGGAATCCTTTGTCAGGTCCGCTCGGCATCGACGCTGAAATATTTCTCTATAAACCGAGGGAGGTGTATACGAAGTGTATGCAGCGCAATTTCTTCTCACCCTCCCCGTGCCCTCCAGTTTTCCTCCACCTTCTCCTCACCCGTTCAAACCTATTCCCTGTGGCGTTTTCGCAGAGTTCCCCTGAATATTCGCGGTTCGTGCGCGCGCGCGCCGTCTGTTTGTTCGACGCTAATTTAAACCGCTTCGGCGCCGCTGTGTGCACGTCACGGAAATAAAGACGCGGCGAGTTTCGGAGGAATTATGTACCTGATTTTTTTTTGTTTTCGCTGTTTTTCTGGGGAAAGAGGGAGGCCGAAAACGCGTAGGTACAAATGGTTGGAGTTACGATCCAACTGAGGGGGAGAATGAATTTTTCAGCAACATTGGCGTACACCCTCTTTTCTGGTTAATCCGCTTGCTGTTTTATCTGTTCCTTCTCTTATTCAAGGAATTTTTAAATTTTGCTTGTATTATGTAGTTTTTGAAGGAAATTATACAAATTACACTGTGTAATATTCAGAAAAGAAACTATTAAAGTTTCCTAGATGGATTTAAGAAGTCCTTGCAATAATTAAGTTCGTTTCAAAATGGACACTGTAAAGTTTTATAAATTCTTTATTTATTTATTTTTTTGCTAACGATTTTATAACACTTCATGTTAAAATGTATGAATATTTTAAGAAAATAAGAACGGGTTTTATAATGTAAAAATTTAGCAAAAAAATACTTAATAAAGAATTTATAAAACTTTTTATGTCCATTTTATTATAAAAGAAGCGTTCCGGTTTCCAAAAATATATCGCGCCGATCGCGCCTCGCCAGGATCCGTAACAATGGAAAACTAAAATAGCTAAATGAAAATGAACTACATAATTTAGTTTAATTAAGATAATTTCTTAAGAGAGTGAAAATACTTTGAATTCCTAACTTCCATCCGTTCTATCTGATCATTTAAGAACACATTTCAAGTTTATTATCTTTGTTTTCCATGATTGTATTTGAGGACTATTAATTCATTGAATTATTAAATAAATAATTTTTTTACTACATAAATGTAGTCACTACTTGTACTTTTTAGGTAGTCATTTGCATCGTGATCATTATTTTATACGTTTCTACACATCGCGTATTTTAAGAAAAAATTGTTGTGTTAAATTTTTGTTGATAATGAATTATAATAATTTTTTCCATGAATACGCACGAAAATTATACAGAAAAATTAAGAGAAAATGGAAATTATCGCAATTGGACTTTCTTATTAACCCGGGAATGCATTTTCTTTAAAAGCAGAAAATAATGATTACAGAGTGTAAGACAACTTTATCGTACGAATTTTCATACATGAGAGCACCTGCAGAAAACGCAAACCACAACTTACGAGCGAAGCGTGGCTACAATAATTAGGTGCCTTACGATTTTCGAGAAAGAAATGAAATTTAGTTTTTTTTCTTCAAAAATGAACTAACCACATTTGTTTGCATTTCCAATGTTATAAAACTCATTCCTTTTTCTGTTTTTTTTTTTTTTTTCAAAATTACGATAAACCATCTTAACTCATTTACGACTGTGAATAATGCATCGTTCATGAGCCAAAAAGTTTTCCCAAAATAGATCACTTTCAAAAGTTTTTACAGTTCATGATGCATTACAGTAATCCAAGAAGTAGAGGCACCTATACAATATTATGTTTAAATATTCAGAGCCTTCTCCAACCAATCACGATGTTATTTGAATATACATCTTCGCGCATAAATTACTACTGACTAAACAACTCTCAAGTAATAACATAATAATCCCATCTTACACACAAACTATGAGGCGAACTTTCCGCGTTCGAGCATTCCACCCTCCATTAAACCGTTCAATTACAGACTCCTCCCTCCTCTCGCGTGCAATAGCTCCCAAAACTTTTCGAGCGGACGCGTCAGCGACGACCATAAAAAAAACTGTAAAATGACAAACGGCCAATTATCGTTATTACCGTTCTCGGGGGAGATTCAATGATTCAGCCTTCGCGGGGAATCGGCGTTGAGCATGAACAAAAAAAAACTTTAGCACCAACGCAGAGAAGAAATTTTTCGATTTACGGGGATATTTATTTTGTATTTTTAAAAATTTAAGAGAATTTATTGTTCTTGCAAAAAAACTTTCTATATTGTTTTTTTTTTTTTAATTTCTTGAAGATTTAAATAATTAGATAAAATAGCTGTCATTCGATTGCCAGTTAACTTCATTAAAATAAAATTGCTTCCTTTTTTTTAATTGATAACATGTTTTATTTGAAGTATTTTAAATTATTTGTGTTTCTAATTCCCGTTTACAATAAACTAAAGAACATTTAAAAGGAAACAAAATTATTGAAACCCAAATTCTGAATAAATAGAGACAACGTGTTAATTAAATTTGTAAAATTGTAAACTAAATGTACTAAAAATTGCAAGTAAATTGATAAAACTATTTTCGAAAAAAATAATAATGTAGAGCAGGAGGAACCACCATATTTCGTTTGTTAAAAAATAGATACTAATAATATTGTATATTTTTAATAAAATTATATCAAAAGCATATGTTGTTCGTGAAAAAAGTGGGTACCAATACAATATCGAAATATTTCTTTTATCAACTTTGAAGCATTAAAAAAAGGGCGTTAAAACTTCAAAAAGAGCGTTAAAAAGAATTTGAATAGCAGGTTTGAACAAAAATGAAAAAATTCTATCCACTTGAAAAGAAACGCTTTTAATTGAATCAAAAATATCCGTTCGTGAAAAGCGCTTTACATATTTTGTTCGAAATATCACGTAGCTTTTGTGCTCTCAATTCCAGCATTCAGACAACTATTCGTCGACGGAATACTCGTGGAATTAGAGAATGCACCGATAATGCGCTCTTGCGAGGAGCTCACAAAAAAATGTTGCAGATTCCGTCGACATTCGCGCGGAGCTTTAATAGAAATTGACAGAAGTCCTTGATTTGATGCCGCGCGTGCCTAAAGTACAGAAATTTCGAAGCCTTTTTTTTTGCTTGTGCAAACTGTACTCCTGAATTTGCTACATTTTTACTGCAGGTGCGAGCCTTACATCTCTCTTTGTCTCGCATACACGCACACGCGCACGTATATACACGTACACGCGTGCACATGCATACACGCGCACACGTACACAAAGAAAAAAGCTGCACACTACTTTTTGATCTCATGTTTTTTTTTGCACACTAGGCGAATTGGTTGGTCGATCATGGAGGGAAAAAAATGACATTTGGGTAGCTGAGCTCTTCTGATCGGCTCTCAATTTCAATTGGCTGCAGATTCGTCATGTGTTCGGATGTAAAAAACGAAAGGGGAGTATCATCAATCTGGATGAAAGTGAGAAGATTGGTTTATCGAGTTGTTGTTTCGTAGGATTTGCAACCTTTTTTTGTCCCATACTGTTTTTTACGTATAGTTGTCAATTTTCTACAGCTTGCAGGAAAACTCGTTATTCAATTATGTATACAATGCATATCTGTTATGAAATTGTAGTGATTCAAAATTTTCCCACCCGAGCTAGAAATTTATATCATTTAATGGCAATTTAATAACCGGAAAAGTAGAAGTGGGCGAAGAATAGAGATCCTTTTTAACCCCATGATGAAACGCTTTTTTAAATTAGAATCTCACATTTTATGTGAATAATTATCAGGAAAAAAATGGCATGCCAGTGTGCGAAAAGAGAAAATTATAGAAACGTTTGAAATTCACTAATATTTGAACTGGAAGGCGAAAACGCATTAAATTATTCACTATATGAGCTTATTAAATATTTTTAAACAAATATTGTTTCATAATAATCTGCAGTATAATAATCTAATACTGAACTCCCATCGATAAATCTTAAAAGCCGAGCATTAAAAGCGCAATTAACCCTGCACAGATAATTCTGAACTAAATAAATTCGTTGTAACTCCAGATATTATTTTCGCTAAATTATTTGCAAAACCGATATGCATTTCATTCAATCATTTACCGCAGCGAATTAATTTTCCTGTCAATATCCTCCTAAATTTTACTTCTCTAAAAATGATGAATCCAGATTCCGGAATAAAATTCATTATGCTGAGAAGCTTCTCTTTCTCTCGCTCGTATCGGCAGACGAGCAAATCTTTCGCGCGGAAACTGGCAGGAAAATTACTCGCGTAGGCGGCAACCAAAGGTCATCGACTTGACTTGGACGTTTGTGCGAATCTGGGGTGAATGAGGCTCTTTGACGGCTGCACGTTCCAGGCAATCAGTGCAAGCTCGCGGAAGCACGAAGCGCGATGATGCGTGAGAAATAAAAGCAGAAAAAGGTGCGGGGAAAGGAGACGCGTCCAGCGAATAAAAAAAAAGGTCGAGTACAAAAAAAAAAGGCGAAGGAAGAGACGAGGAAGTGAAGAGTAACGAGGAGCCTTGCGCCTGAAAACAAAGAGCAGTTAAGGCGGCTTCCGAAGTTAAAATAGAGTGCGCGTAAATAATGAAGTCGTGATAGAGTTTACACCTCTTACAAAATTACAGAAAAAAATATAATCCGGTTGTAATCATTTTGTGAACTTGTTAAATTATTTATCACGATTAGAATAAATTTTAGAGCACATAATATACAGTGGCTATTTTTAGTATAACAATAGAAATTCGTTTTGTTTAATGCAAGCCATTGAAAACATCGAAATTTGTAATGTATTATTATGACTTTTATAATGAATTTGGAGTATCAGCAAAAAATAAATTGACTACGGTAATTTCTACAAATTTTTTTCTTTAATATTTATTTGACAACTGATTTCTACAAAAATATAAAAATATTTTTGAATATTTAAAGAATGGAATATATTTTTATCTAAATAGAGTAGTAATAATTTAATCCATTGATTCACTCTGCTAGAAATTCGTCTTGTTGAAATGGACACGAAAGCAAGAAATGGACTGCTTGTTTTTAGTGGCAGATGAATCGCGTTTTTTCACAGCATTCGCACATTTATTAGAACGAATTGCTATTGGATAAATACTAGCTTCTAATCATTATATTAAAAATAGTCATTTTGTAGCGAAGAAAAATGGGAGCGAACATAACGTAAAAGTAGCTTCTTTATATGGAACTGCGATCTCAACTCTGAGTTCACAAAGCGGATAATTATGAATCAAAATTTATTTAAAAACATTTCATAAACTCATAGTGAACAATTTAGTGCGTTTTCACTTTCCAGTGCGAATATTATTGAATTTCAAACGTTTCTATAATTTTATCTTTTCACACAATTGCAGGTCATTCTTTCCTATCAATTATTCACACTAAATGCGAGATTCTGATTTAAAAAAGCGTTTTATCATATCAAGCGGTTTAAAATAGTCTCTATTTTTCGCCCATTTCTTTTTTTCGGTTATTCAATTGCCACTAAATGTTTTAAATTTCTGGCAGGGTATAATTGGTCTCTTAAAAACTTATTTTCGCTCATTTATACTTGTACTAATTAGTTTATGATTTAAAATAGTACAATGTATAATTTACTTCATAATTGTTTACTTAAAAACGTTTCAGTCGAATTATTGTTAAAAAAAAAATAAATCGTACACATTTAAAAATCAACTCCGTCCTAAACGTTATTTTAATTCTTATAATTAAACTGATACAATATAGGAACATTTTATTTTTGAGTTTTTCTAAAATAATGACGCCAAACTGAATATCATTATTATTCTGTATAAAGATAAAGCAGCATAAAATAATAAAATTTTTGCGTAATCTCTTAGCAAAAGACACGAAATAAAAATGTGTTTAGCTGAGTAATAAAAAACCAGTAGTTTTCGTTAAATATACCCCACTTCCCCTGTCTTCCCAATAAAAAAAAATCGAACTTATCGCGGAATAGACGAACCACCATCAGCGGGTATTAATAAACTAGGCCTCGACAGGGTACTCGTTTTCCACCTCGAAATTTAACGATCCCTTCATTATTCCGTCGACCGCGCCTGCTCTCGCCGCGACAATGAAAATTAAAGTCGCGTACGCGCGCCTCGACGCTCGTAAAACTCTAAAATTACAGCCGTCGGCCCGGCGGCTCCGTAAAACCGCGCATGAGTCTGCGGCCAAACGAAGGAGCCGCTCCGCGTCCCATCGATCGCGCGACCCTCTTCGCCACCCCCGCCCATCCATCACTTATTCAGCGAAAGTGAAACGGGCGATCTCCTTAGTGGGGACCCAATTAGCGCGCGGCTGAATTATTCGCCGGAAGGAAGCCGTCACGGAAGGAATCGCGCGCCGATTGATTCGATTCAGCAGCGCGGATTTGACGCTTTCAGTCGGACAGTCGCCGCAGGGCTGATCGTCGAGCATTATTCGAGCTTCGAGAGCTTCCGAGAGGGTTGGGCATTCGAGGCAAGCGGCATGTTACCGACGCTTGACGCTTGCTGCCACGTACGCTTCAAACGCTTTCACGATGGAATTGCAGAGATGCTGAGTACTGGGGTGTATACACTAATTTCTTGTCAGAAATTTAATGTTTTGTCATTAATCAATTAACCCTGCTAGAAATCCGTCTAATTGAAAGAGTCACGAAATGGTTCCCACACGGAGAAAATAGTTGGGTAAAAATTACCTACACTTTTCACGTAATCTTGGGACGCTTTGATTTTCTGGCGAATTTTATTAAATTTTAAGTAATTTTTATTGCTTTAAATGTAATAAATACGATGCGAAATTTAAATTTTACTATACTGTTTAGTAAATTTCGTGTTTAGTAATATTTATAGAAACTTTATTAAAAATTACAAGAAAATGATTACTTATTACATAGGAAAATATAAATTTTAATGAGAAATTGGACAATTTTTACCAACCGTATAGTAAAAATTAGCCAAAGCGCGCTTCGGCAGCAGGTGATCGTCATTTGTTCGCATTTGTTTTGCATCTAGCTTTACTTTTCAGTTAGTAATTTTTACCGCTATTTTTAGGGTTATTTTTATCGGATCATTCTCTCCGTGCAGTATCTAATTTGCTTAAATTATAAATTATAAATCTATGGCCTGGAGCAAGAAAGCCACATCTCAGAATCCAATTAGAAAAGGTACCATTCCGGACTCGAGATGGAAAAGTGACATTTCGGACTCCAGTTGAAAAAGGTGCCATCTCGGAATCCGGTATCTCTTCCAACGTAAACTCCGAGATGGCACTTTTCCATCTGAAGTTCAGATTGGCACCATTTCTAACTGGACGAAATAACAAAACATTTCTCTATCTCTCTCTCTCCCTCTCTATCCTAACTGTCTGTACACCAGAGTGGCTATACCAAGTCGCAGTAGTATAGCTGTCTCAATAGTGCAATACTGCAATTTTGTATTCTATACAATTGTAATTTCAAATGACTGCAATATGATACACTATGATACACTAGTTGTAACTTCTAACTTGACTATCGTACTCTTTTGTGATGTATTCACTATTTCTATCTAGTCATTATACTCTTATATTCAGTATTTTATTTATACTCGTTTTTTATTTATCTAATATTTATCAGTATTCTATTTCCAAAGTTATGGTACTAATTTTGTCTAACTGTTTTGCCACTGGGTAAATAAATAAAGATTCATCAGCTTATCGGAAAAGCGGCTTTCCTAAATATTCGGGAGCCTTATTTTCACGACGAGTTCTCTCGCGCAGTTTAATTACCGAATTAATCGGGGTAGAAGTAAAAAATATAGAGGCACGCCTTGAAAGCGGTGCGTTGTTGTGGAATTTCGCGCGCACCAAGCTTGCGGAATGCTCGGAATTTTTTTCATGCGCATATCCTGTTTAGCGCCTTTTGGCACGTCGACGGGTACTCGTGCAGGAAATAACTTAAGAAAATACATTGTTTCGATATAGTGAGTTTTGTACGGAATTTCTCCTTTTTTGCAACCTTTTTTGCTGCTTTATATAGTAGTCTTTCAATTCATGAAGATCATGAACTTTTTTACAAAAAAAAGTCTATATATATAATGGAAGAGGATTTATCTTTTAATAGCAATAAATCAGTTAGTTTCTCTGTAAAACATTTACAATAACTACAATAATTACACAGTTTATCTGTAAACCAAAGAAACGACAATTCAAATTTATTACTATCGTTCCTTTAATCCACTCACTCTTTCAACGTATTTATATAATCTCCTTTTCCTCAAAATTTGCTAATCATTCTTCTACCTATTGTTTCTTCTAGTGGGAATTAATTGAAAGTTCGAATGAAAAAATTCTCTATCTGAGGTACATGAAATATTTTAAAGGTATCGTCAATAAAAAAAAATTAAAAATAATAAATTCCATTATTTATATCGAAATGACATTTAACCGCTTTAATAATAGAATAGCTAACTTTATATATAATCACCGCCATGTTGATAAGAGCATAATTAGCTTATTGAAAATTGGAAAAAAAAAATCCTAAGCTGAAAAGTCTTTATTAACTTTACCATCTGGAATTGCAATAAAATAAGCTTTTACGCGTAGAAACGAAAAATTAATCTCATTTACTGGCGTTCGGGTAAAACTCCGAGGGAAGCTTTCCCTCATCCTCCACGCGCACTCCACGGATACATGCTTCCCACCTTTAATCTCGGCCGAGGGTGAATTTCGGCTTTCGGGCCTCGACTCTAATTCCGCGCCCCCTTCCTACTGGATTTTTCATATGCGGCCACGAGCCTCGATGCAATTCAATATTAAACTCCGCGTGGCCGAATCATCGCGGCGAATTTATACATTGAATTGGAAATTATGTAGACAGTCAGAGGTACTAAATTACTCACTGTATATTTATTATGCCTACATACTAATTTTGGCTTTTGTTGAGCCTTTGTTTGCGTTGAGAAAACAGAGAAACAAGTTAAAAAGATTTATTATTTTTCTACTAATGAAGCCTACGTTCTTGTTATCTAGTCTCTAAAGATAAATAGGTAAAATTTCACTCAAGCCTGTGATTACCAATTATTCGAATAAAATTTCATTTATGCATGTTAAGATAGATCGTGTATGAAAAATTCATATCAATTTTAATATTTTACTTAAATATTACAACTTGTTAATTATGTATGATACTGTTATAAAAATACAACTTTACAAAATTGGAAAAAAAATTTAGTAAATATTACTACGAATTTATTAAAAATTATTCTGAATTTAGTAAAAATTGTACCTAAAACGAGCAGGTCGCTAAATTACAAAAGAATATTTAATTTTTCTTAATTTATTTTTATCAGTGTGAGGAAATTCACCGTTGTTTGGGCCGGTGGTAGAGACCGAGAGATTTTAATTGTTGATTTTTGGACGAAGCAGGTGGCCAACTTTTTCTGAAATGCAAATATAGATGGCCTAGCCGGTATATTTCATTTTGTCGGTTCGGGAAGAATTTCGGGTGGAAGTTTTTGACTTTAAAAAAACTGTTTCCAAAAAAAATATTTCGAAAGGGTCAGTAAGTTTAGAAGAAACGAATATTTGTAGAGACTATAAAGAAGAATTTTGTGTATTTTTATAAAGCTAATATTGATTTTTGCATATTAGAAAGATACTCTGTTAGTTATTCTTGATTTAGTCGATACATGATTTTAAAAACCAAGTGATGTATTTTGAAACTCATGTTTAACGTCACTATAAGAATTATTTAATTTTTACTTTATTGCTAAAATTATTTCGATAAACTTGTAAATATTGTGATCTTACTTTTGATTTGTTGATATTTATTGTTAGACATTTGCATTCGTAATTATGAAAATCTAGTGCAGTTTCGTCAACCTTTATTAATATTAGAATACCTTCTCGAGATGATGAACATTCAGTAAAATTTTCAGTTCAATCGGTTAAAATCCAAAGAACATATTTGGGGATCAAAATGAAATCTTAGTGAAAATTTAAGGCACTCCGTGTATCAGTCATGCTTTCAAAGGAAATTCGATTCTATTTTTAATGCCCTGAAAATCTTTTAACAGTAACATAAAAAATAATATTTTAGTAATTCCTAGAAGCATAATCGATATAAAATTGCGAGCACGATCGATTCGAGCAAACGTTTCGATGTAAAATTAAAAGCCGATCGCGTCAATTTATTGACCTACCATCTCTTTAACTCCAACAGAGTAAACCGGCGTATCTTTATCGAAAGTTAACTCAGTCTCCGAGGCGCAATCTTTTAACGTACACTGCTTTGGGTCACGCATAAGCTAAAAGGCTTCCTTATCCTAAGTCCTTATTTCCGTTAATTCATACAGCCGTCTGGCACATAATCACTAAATACTCCGTTAAATCAATGAATTTCTATCAAACGTCCTATTTATACCCGGGAGATGGCATGTCGTATTCAGATTCGAATGTTTCATTTTAAATGCAATATTTTATTCATAGAAAAAGTAGTGTGGAGACTCATCGGTCGCCAGCTATTTCAATTCTCAAGCACGGCGCGACAGCAATTGAATCTTATATGTTTCCAACAAACCTTTTTTTATAATACCTCCAATAAAAACCTTATGTTCTTTTCCGAAATCCACGTCCTGTTTAATCCTTAAAAAGCTTTTCCAAACACGATCCTCTATAATAAAAATCATTAAGGTAGTTCACTCAAAAATCACTTTTTCATATAAATCTTTGAAATTATCAGAAAATGTTCATAAGATTGTTCTTTATAAGTGTGCAAAATTTCGATATAGCAAACAGGATTGGAAAACTCACAATTGGACTCGAAAGTTGAGACATTTAACATAGGAAGCATAGGACGAAGTTTCTTTTAAAGAACACTTTCTTCAAATACAAATGTAATTTTTCATGTGATCTTTTAAAAAACTAAAGTAAACTTTTTGACACTATAACGAGCAAGATAGATTAAAATAATCATCTCACGAGCACAATTCTGTCTTTGCATCTGCTAGACACGCATCACGCGTTTGATCGCGCCCGGTGCCTATCATTCAATAGGTGCATTGAATGATAGGTCACCTGTTCAGGATAGCCACGTTCTCTACAGCAGATATCGAAAAACAATATTAATTCTAATATTAAACCAGTCACTGCTATTCGGATGATTTATTTAAAGTAATTCAATTTTAATTCGTTATGAAGCGAAGCACAATGAACGTCTTTTTTTTTTTAACTAATTATAAATGCAATGGATCTTATATCAAGCTTGACAAGTTAATTTCAGTGATGAGATTACTTCAAACTGAGTTATGTGTATCTAGTTCATAATACTTATTTAATATGTTAGTTACAAAAAAAAGTACAATTATTAAGTCTACTAAATTGACTATATCGACTTGACTTTACGTTCGTAGCAGTTTTTATATATGGTAACATATTGTTTTTATAAAAAACGTCTGGAATAAAAAAAAATGTGAAGATTTTTCTCGAAAAAAATGTCTAATAATAAAAAACAATTCGATCACCATCTGACCAATTCATTTTAAGGTAAAGTAAAATTCACTCTGCGGTAAAGTACCATATTACAGGCGAAGCCCCTAATTTTCGCTCTACTTAAGAGTCAAAAAATCACTCTATTTTGCTCCAGCAAGGGAGTTAATTTCACTATAAAATTAATGTGAAAATTTGACTCCAAAAAAGTTAATCTTCACTCTATTTCGCTCCAGCTGATTTAGCGTGTATGTTTTATAATACGAATTGTATCATAAGACAAGACTATCAGATTTTTCAAATGAACCGTAGCAATTTTACAGAAATTTATTTAAAAAAAATTACAAAATAAAATCTTTCTCCGTCTAACAATAATTGATTCCTGAAATCAAACTAATCTCGACAGCAATAATCCCGCGAGCAATTAATCCATCCCCAATCTCGCTTCCCCATTTTTCAAGATGACGTAACTGTAGCCAATTTCCTCCCAATCAGTCTCGCTATCGAAAAATCTAAAAGCGTGACTCGACCGCATGGAAACTCCTGTCGGCGCGATTTGGCTCACATCGCCCTTTTTCAGGAGCGCGTGGCCGGCAGGGAGGGACACGTGGCCGCGGAAACGGAGGCACAGCCGGCGGCTTTCAAATATCCCCCCTTTCGGAAATCCGAGGAGAGCGGGTCACTCAACGAGGAGGCCCGTTTTTCCTCGGTGGCTCATATTTCGGCCAGGTTTTTGCCCTTTTTTCCAAAACAATTGCTCTTAGATTACCAGATAGAAGCTTTTATTTCGACGGACCATCGGGACTGGGTCATGCGGGCTGGGTGTTCAGAAATCGCCAATTGTGAAAATAGTTTGGCGATCTTTCCGTATCTTTTATGGTCGACAATTTCATGAGCATATAGTGTAAGTATATATTCAATGCAACTTGGCAGGCTTACCCTGGTAAAAACGTTCAGCAGCTATTCGATATCAGCGGGTCAATTATACAAAATTTGGAACAACCGTTCATTTTAGTTTACAAACAATCGTTCCACGAGCCAATGCCCATCAAACCTGCTTAATTTGTTATGCTTTTCAGATTGTTGATAGCCAGTGAACGTTGAAAAATTGATGTCATTAAAAATTGGTTAAACAAACTGTTTAAGTTATACTATTACGTTACATTATTAATAAAAAAATTAGGTCAAAAAGGATTTACAATTTTTCTCGTAAGTAAATAATTAAATCTGGTATTTTTATTAAATTCTGAGGTTCAGTTGTAAGAAGCATCGTGTATAAAATCTATGCATCTGTAGTAAGCATACACTACATAAATATATATAAATAATGAAATTTTGTAAAAATTCACTTTGTATTTTGCATGTGTGTAACTTGTAATGTAATGATAGTGATTCACGAAGTTTATAATATCCCATTACAAATCATTTTATCAATGACAGACGATTTAGTTCGTTTCCAGTGAATTAATGCAATAAACGCAATGTAACATAATTCAAAAAGGATTTTCGAAATACATTATATTACCATCATATATCCATGGTCTATTTATAATATCATTGAAATGCAGTAATCCCGTTTATTAAGCGATAATAATAAGATTAAATTTATAATTCACGTTTTGGACTTCAGAAATCATAAAAGAAATATTAACCAGTTTGTGATTGATTTATTTACTCGTTCCTTGCTGGTATCATTTATAACTAAAACATTATGATACTGCAACCCGAATACATCCGCATGATCCCCCGTATCTCCCTTTCCAAAGACTTTTCGTCGTGCTCTGGATAAATATATACCTAAACTCTCCCGTTTAAGAGGAAAAAAAAAGATAAAATAGACCGAGAATAAGCAAACAGTCGAAAAGAAAAAAAAAGGATGGGAAAACGAGTAAAAGACAGTACTATCAACAATACCTGCTTCCTCCAGAACTCTTTAGCCAAATGTATAATTTACAGAATAATAATTTTTACGAAACACATTTATCATTCAACAGGAAAAAATAATATTTTGCTTGCACATTGTCCCAGTAAACATTAATAATTTTTAATTTTTACCGTCACTTTTAGTAATTACGAACTTACTGTATTAAAAATGGTAGTACAATCATAATTTAATTTACAATTATTAATTGAAGCAAAATAATTTCATGCACGTTTCTGAAAAATAAAATAAACGATCAATCCACTCATGATACCAAATTCATTGCCCATCGAAACGCAACAACATCCAATATAATTTATTCAAAACTCAATTTGTCCGCCGTTAATTAAATTTCGAAGTCGTAAAGCACCAAAATTCCCGCGTTACGGCCGCCTATCGCAAACGGTTATCGCGCGAAGTGAAATAAAAAACGACGAGCTCAGTTTACGGCGCGGCGGGCTGCATCGCCGCTGAATTATGCAAAAACATCGATTGCCCGGATATAAAACATGTAGCCGGGAAGACGTAGCGAGCAGCCCGGCCTCCCCCTCATCGGGCGCGCGCTCACGTGGGACAGATGCTGCCGTGGAAGGGGACGAGATTTATTTTAGTGGCCTGCTACTGCCGCACGCGCCCACCGGAATCTCGTTCGAGATCACTCGGGGTCTCCACTTTTTGTTGGTAAATATTTTGGCTGTGTGTTTTGGTATCTCAAGGCCCCTGCTAGACCCCTGTCCAAAAGGCTTTTTGTTACACTGATCGAAAAGATTCTTTAACCCAAAGTCGTCGCGACTTTGAAAAATAATGTTGTCTAATTGGCGTTTGAAATAAAGTAAAATGCATTATCATCGAAGAAATATCTCTTAATAGTTAATGCGTGATATTCTTTACCGACAAAAATCCCGTGGACCATTTCTTTACATCTAATACCTACGCCTTTGGATTATATTAAATGCGCAGGACGTTATGTTAAAGATGCTGGATTTAGATCAAAGGATCCTTTCTATCAGTGTAGTGGTAGATGAAACACTTTTTCCAACATCATTCGCATATTGAGGACGCGAAACACGCTCGACTTTCCTAGTCGGTATTAAAAAATAGACATTTTACAGCGAAGACAAATAGGGGCGAACATAACCTAAAAATAGCTTCTTTATACGTACTGTGTTGATTGAATTTTTTTCACAATTGCGCAGTATTGACATTATTTGCCTGCTAGAAATCCGTCTAGTTGCAATGGACACGAAACTATGAAATGGTTTGGTCAAAGGGTTTGATTTTAGTGGTAGATGAAACGCTTTTTCACAGTGTGCGCAGATTTATTAGAATGAAAAGCTATTGAATAAAAACTAAGCTTCCAATCATTATTAAAAAATAGCCATTTTTTAGGGAAGAAAAATGGGGGCGAACATAATCTAAACATATGGAACTGCGATTTCGACTCCGAGTTCACGCAACGGATAATTATAAAACAATTTATTTAAAAACATTTCATTTATGGATTCTAACTGCTTCACTAATGCTATAAGTATTAAGAACATTTTCTCGTATTTATGTACGCGTTTTTAAAAATACGTATCGATAAAGTTAATAAATAATATTGATATGTCGATGTTTCTTGGTAAAGTTAAATTACAGTGACCAATATAAATTTGATTAAATTCAATTTAGTCGAGAGGGGAGTAATGTAAACAGTCCATTGATTTATACGATGATGAAAATAAATACGATTAACATTATTATTGATTGCTGCTTTGAATATTTATGCCGATTGTAATATTAACTCTATAAATATTTATTAACAATTTCTCAGTTCAAATACTTTTGGAAAAATAATTAATTATATCCTAATAATGAATAATTAAATGGCATAAAATAAATTTGCGTAGCTATAATTCAATTAGAATCATTGTTTAACTTTTTAAATTTTCTAATTTATAATGTACAATTTTTTTTGTTTATTTATAAGAAAAGATTATTAATAATCAATTTATTCAGGTCTTTTAAACTAGCTATTTTGAAATTTATGTTTAATTACTTTCATTTAGTAGATTACTAAATAATTTTATTAAAGCAAAGTAATAGCAACTATTCTTGTTAATTAAATACCGTTTTATTAATTTTTTGCGAAAGTATTTCTTCTTTCTGATTTTACTACCAAATCAATTTATTTCTTAGCTCACAACAGCAGTATGATTAACAGTTTTTATTGTTGTCTGTATAACTTTTCCTTAAATATTTGATTAAACTTCTGAATTTTATTAGAGTAATATGAGAAAACAAGAAACGCGCAACCCCCAAAATTTAGCATAACAGTAACTTATAAAAAAAATACAAAATAAAATCCTAAACAAAACAATATCACTCCCAAACGTCGCTCGTATTAATACATAAGAAATTTATTATATTTAATAAACTCTGCCCGTCGAATGATCGCAATCAAGTGAACCCCGCGCAATAAAAGCCCACTGTCTCCAAATTTGCATAGTAACCGCGTGAAAGTGCGCCTCCCGCAATCGAACGTATACACAAATCCCCCAGCGAAAATGAAAATGCCGAAGTGTCTCGGGCGCCGTGGAATTAGTCCCGATGAATCGTGAGCGGGCGTCAGTTTCCGCGTTCCGAGATTGTGCCTCTCTTGAAAATTTCATGCGGCGACGCCCCACAGCCGAAGGCGGAAAACAATCCCTCAGGAGGGCTGCCGCCTCCCTCCCCACGCGGCCCTCGTGAAAAAGTAAACGCATCCACCGTCGGTTTTATCCATATTGGATGTATCGACGGGGTAAGCTCCGCGGCCTACATAATGGACGGGGGCTTCCGCTGAAGTAGGGCCGTTGCCGGTGAAATATTAATCGGGCCGCCACCTCGGATAATGAATTTCCGCAATTTTCGCGAGCGATGAATGTTAATGAGGCGAGATCCAGGCATCGATCGGGACTTGTCCCACGACCCCTGGGTAGTGTCTTTGTTCGCGATGCCAGATACTGTATGTGGGCTTCGTTTTACTTCGGATACTTTTGATGCATCGCGTGGCTCTCGTAGCAGCGCGGGGCCCTCGAAATCGCGCGAGGATTTTACGAGAGTTGTTGGAGTTCTCGAGGGTTATTTACGAGCGTTGCTTCATTGTGCACCTTGTTTGAGGTTTTGTTGCGCGTCATTAGCGGAATATTAATTCTGGATCGAGTGTCGTCCTTTTTCAGCAAAAGAATTCTTTTGTTAGTTTTTATGGAAAATAAGGATGGGTGGTACGCCGATAGAAAATATCCTTTCACCCAAAGTCAGTGTCTGTAATATAAAGCCGTGCGCTTTTAATGTAGTCTAAAGGCATAGGTATTAGATGTAAAGCAACGGGGCATTAACCATTAAGTCCTAGAAAATGGTCGATAGTTAATGCGTCATTTGAGGCAAACGAACGTAGCTTATAGTTTTTAATACTTTTTTGTTATAACAAAATATGTACGTAGAATAATTTTGTATTGTGAAACGTCCCTGAAAGTTATAACATTAGATTAGGCGGGCGGAAATGCGGGTTAGCTTTATATAAATAGTCCCTATTGAAAGGATCTTATAAAACTCCATAAAATGGTGCAAAAACCGCATAAAACCTAATAAACAATTTATCGGATTTTATAAAGGCGTGAAGACTTTGGGCCAAAGGATCTCTTTATCAGTGTAAGAAGAAAGGTGTAAAAATTACTATAAAAATATATTAGATTATAATTTTTTTTTGTATGTAATAAATTATCACACTTTTCTCCAGATGATTTTGACGACTTTTCAAAATATTTTATGCCAATTTTTAAATTTTTCTTCGTGGAAACTAATGGAATTGGAAAAAGAGCCTGCGTGCATTTGAAAGCCTGTGAGAAAAGCTTCCGATTCTTTTCTTTAGAACAGAAAAAAAAAAATTCTATAAATAATAAAAGAACTATTTATTCTACTTACGAGATAAAAATGTTGTTTTTCAGTTCTTGCTTTCCACTCCTTTCTTGAGTATAACAGATGGAAAAAAATCCGAAAAGGGTAGTTTGAGAAAGCTTGCGAAATTTGCTTTCGAAAAGATACTTTTCCACGTAAAACATTTAATTTTGCATAAAATTTATGAAAAATGGGTAAAAGCCTCTAGAGAGGAATACATTTTGGAATATTTAAAAGTATTCGAAACTGCGAAAGTACCGAAGTGAAAATGTCTTCTACAAACAGACTCGCCTCGTAAAAATGCAATTTTATTATGTCAATAAGGCTCTCTTTCTCTCATTCTCTTTGCTTGAATTCGATTCTCTACATATTATTTTATACGTATTAAGGTCTGAACTTGCGCAATTCATATTTTCATAAATTTATACACTTTTTATGTATATTTATTTATTTTTAACTGAGCTACTGCTTCATATGAATAGTTACATTTATTGTTTTATTAATTTTCGTCGAAAACGAATAAAGACTTCTTTCTCTCCGCACATCTCACTTCCTCTCTTTGTATCTCTTTTTCTCACTTTCATTCAAAGAAATCAATTTTCCGGAAGCAAAAGCGAAATAAAAGAAAAAGGAGAAGTGAAATTACTTGGAGTTTAATTTTTCAAGCTGCGAGACTGTTTTTCCTGGTGCGAGGACGTAAAAACGTAAATCCATTTGCTCGTCCTGCAGAGAAGGCGCGGAGAGGAAAATAAAAGGGCCGAGAGGTTTCTTAAATGTTGCGCCCCCCGACGTATCGTCGGGGTAAGAGCGTAAATAAATTAAGAGGAGGGAGGCGCGGGGGTGAGAGGTGGAGATTGAGGAAGGAAGAGGCAAGGGCGACGCGGGGCCGAGGAAGAAGTTTGTGTACAAGAGGACTGGAGAGAAAGGAGGATCGGTGCACCGAGAGCTTCCTTCTGGGGTTAAAATAAACAAGGTGATCGAGCGAGCTGCGCGTAGTCGAGCTGCGGGAAGGACCTGCTTTTTCCACGGAGCGACTCTGTGTTTATTACTGTAATTAATAATAGACCGTTTGGGTTGTACGACCGGCGGAGTATAAAATATTTTCTTTTAAAAAAATTTTCTTTTAGTTAACGAGGTTTCGTAGAAAAGACTGTTTTTACTGCAGCTGTAAGTCTCGTTTGAGAAACAACATCCAAAAAACGGGGGAATTATTTTTTAGCGACGCAGAAAGAAATCAGAGCTATTGAAAGTTTGGAGCCAATATAATTTATAAATTACTTATTTGTTACTTAGTAGCTAGTTTTTAATATGTTACAGTTTAGTATTCTTCGTGGGTTTTCATTGATCAAATTTCAGTCTAAAGAATATTAAATATAAAGAATTGTCAAAAAAATCATTCTTACTGAAAATAGATTATTTTATCTATTACTTTGGAAGACTACATTTCGTAAAGAAAATTTTACAAAGGGTTTGCACATCAACTAAAAATTCAAATTTCGCGCCATAATATAGCAGACGAAAAAACAATTAATTTGCTTTTAAAGAAGTGTAAAAATGAAATATCGAAAAACCACGAGATACTTACCATCTGTTTGGTAACGATCTATCATTTTACAAAGTTCCAAGTTCGGATAACAATTCCTTATTGAGAAAAGCTTGAAAATCGTATTATTCAACTTTTTCTCGTCCAAGTATTGTTATATGAATTTAGAACTTTATAAAATGATAGATGGTTGCCTAACAGATGGATAGTATCTCGTGGTTTTTCGATCTGTTTTATACACTGTTTTAAAAGCAAATTAATTGTTTTTTCGACTGCTATATTTTGGCGCGAAATTTGAATTTTTAATTGACTTCCTAATTGACAAATAAAACTATAATTTTCTATCACTCATCAAAATAATATGATTTTATCATTTGAACCTACATGTTCAGCACTAATAGTTGACTGAAAAGTAAACTTATCTGCATAGCAAAATATCGGATCCATCAGAGCGGTAATTCACGCCTGCCAGGACTTTGGCGTGACACAAATAAAGAAATCCGCTCTTATCGAAGGAGACCGTGAAGGAAAGAGGCGGATGGTCAGGACTGATACATAATTATTTTTCCCACGTACTCTCAGACGTCGACCATTGGAATCCAGTCCATCCTGATGGACCGCAATGATGGTACGCGCTCAGGATACACGTGGACGGATTTCAATGGTCCGCTATCCTGTGATGTGGCTGCGAATGGGAAGGTCGTTCAAATGCTGAGTTCCGTTTATCGTAGGTCAGCAAAGGTGCTCGATAGATTTTTTTATTCATACAGTGCTGAATATATTGAAATAAGACTCTGAGAAAAATTAATAATTTATTTATTTTTTTAATAAATCTACGGATTGAAAAAAGTTAAAAAGAATAAATAACAAAGAAAGTGTTCATTTATGTCATTTAATTTTATTAAAGAGAGCCACTTTATATTTTTCTTTCGTAGAAAGTGACTAGGAGAATATAAATTTGAATTTTTAGTTTTTATTAAAATAATTTATCGAAAATATATTTAATATCATAAAATTATACAATGAAAGACATTCCAGATCTATTGTATCCATAGTTATGATCATATCAAAATTTGATCCTTTGAATAACCTGGAGGCCCAGAATTCAATGGATTTTAATGGGCTTCACTTTAAAATATAGGTAGGTGAAAAGCTGTAAATATTAAATTTAATTAAGTAAATAATATTTTAAGGGTATAAACTGATCAATTAACGCCCCAAAATGAAATAAAATAGCTATATATTTTAAAACAAACTTTTAGAATCCATTTCGTTTTTTAATCATTACTTAAGGATTCAAAAGATCTGAAATGTTTTTCTTTAGATAACTTTATATGATAAATCAAATGGAATTTTAACGAATAAATTTTATGTAAATTAATAACTCAAATTTATAGGTAATTTTCTACAAAATGTATAGGTTTTTTTAAATAATTTCCTACAAAAAATTTAAGATGATGGAGCCCTTAAAAAATCCATGCCCGCTTATTTTATAAATTATATTGATTAGCCAATTTCACAAGATATTTCGTAAATTTTGTAGCTCTTTAACCGAAAACGTGCAGGGAAGATTATGAGGAAATTCGCTAAATTTACGGCAATAATAGACAATGCCACAATAAAATTGAAAATTCATGATGCAGCGGAGAAACTAAAATGACTCCTCACTATTTACTGCATCATAAAAACAGCGAGGGCTGTAAAATCTAAGAGAGAGCTCCGCGTAATTCATGACGTTGGTTTCGTACACGCGATTTTTCTCGTACGATCGTCGTAGAATAAAAAAAAAATAAATAAACTCGCAAGCAGCTCAATGTGTAGACGCGATCTTTGGCCACGTTGCAGGGATTGTGAAGCTGTTCGATTACCTGCAGGCCAAAATTGAGGTTCCGTCTCGCGAATTTTCTGCTCGTATTTCAAATTATCAATGCTGCGCGACGACACGAGTCGCGTAAATTTTGTTCCTATTGCCGAAGCGCACGTGAACATTTGCCCAGCGAGCTGATAAGAATTCTCGTGTCTGGTTACCGTTAAGCGAGGAGAATGTAAGATCACGGCGCAAAAATGATGATTCACTGAGTTTTGTGTTCTATTTTATTACTTTTGGTAGAAATTTAAACAATGTTGCAATATCGATTCTGTTCACTGAAAAAAACTTTTGCAGATCCAAACAAAATTAAATAAAATATTTAGCTAAATCAATAAAATTTATATAGTTATTTGTATGCCAATTTAATAGCCAGTGAAATAGAAAGGGGACAAAAATAGAGACTATTTCTTACCCCTTGATAAAACATAATTAATCATAATTAATGTGAATAATTGATAGGACAAAAATGGCTTGCAAATGTGTGAAAAGTGAAAATTATAAAAACGATTGGAATTCAGTAATATTCGCACTTGAAAGTGAAAACGCTGAATATCGTTCATTGTGTGCTTTTTTACTGAACCACGCGTTTATTTTCAGTTATCACAAATATATTAGGCGAAATTGAAAAAAATATATATAAAAAATAGCTTTGTACATTTTATGTACATTGGATCTGAAAGGATTAATATTCATATTAAACAAATTAAACACGTTTAATCACATAAATTAAACGGTTTTGCAAGGAGAAAAGTTATCTACAAATTTTTTTTTAGTGTCAGGAAGTTATGGTACTATGGTATGGTAAACAAAAATGTATCAAAATATTTTATATTGAACCGTGAAAAATCTGATTTTTTTAGTAATTTGTGCTGTGAAATTTTCAGTGTAAGCAAAAGTACTGAAAGCAGTTGCACTAAAAATATCACGTACCTTAAACGATTTTCATGCTAAAAGGAGTTTCTTAAATAGGTAATTCTATTTTCGTATTACCGCTAATGAGTACCAAATTCAAGGAAACTAAAATAAGCAAATTAGAACCATGTGTTTTTAATGTATAAAGTTGTAGTCAATTTGAGTACACCGAAAGGGAGAAAATTTATCATAATTTTCCTAAAATATTTATAATGCACCAAATTACTCTTTTAATGCATCTCAGAAAAAAGTCATTGTTCACGTAATAGTCACAGTATTACAATTATCTGCTCAAACCTGTTGAATGATCGATACGATTGACTACAGTCAGTGCAATTCTATCTTTTAGTAAATTTGATCAATACATTTACACTGCATTGGTCGACGTCGTTATTCATTTGCGTACGCACTCCGATAAATTTAGTCGATTAAATGGTTTGTATAATTTTCTGCTGCTCACTCGCGTCAGTATCAGTCTCCCCGAATCCAACACGTTACACATCTATTCTGTACCGCGAGCTGTAATTAATAAATCGAAATTGAATAGTACACGTAAACAGAAATTGTAAGCATCTCGTCAACTACAAAATGAGAATGGAGATTTCGCATGGATTTCTACGAAATTTAATCATTCCTGGGTACTCAAGTATTGATTTTCCTGTAAGGAAGACTAAACTGTTTTACGTAATTTACCGTAGGTCAGGTCTCTTATATTGAGCTGTGGATTATGTGGATTAAGTTGTGCCCGGATACCATAGAAATATTCATAATTTAATATAAGTGCAGAAATAATCCTCTCATAAAAACAGAATTAAAACTTACATTAACGAGAAATAAACCGCTGGATTAGTTAAGCAAAATGCATCTCTAAATTTTAAAAAGAAAAGTTTTGTGGAATAGTATCATCTATTCAGTTAAGAACAATAATTTGTTTTGAGTGATTAATGAAATCCTTGCCATACAAGATATTATCCCTTTTTTATTAGTATAGACTCTCTTAAATCCAAGTGAAGTTATTTACAGCAATATAGAGTGATAGTGATAGCATCTCATAAATTCTCAAATTTCTAGTAAATTTTTAACTTTAACTTTTGTTTTTCGTACAGTATCATTGAAAGCTTTACCACAAACACCATCACCCTTTTTAAGAGAGTACAAGCTAAATCCAGTACACTTTCCGCACTCAATTTTCTTTCTTTACTGTCTATTCCTTTTGGAGGATTCTTTTTAGAAATTAGAACTTTTGAATTTCAGCGCCACTCCGGAATTAACCTACGAACCAATCAAGTTCACGTTTTTGAGCTTCACAATATCCGGTCATCACTTTTTTAAGAGAAGATTACTATATATTCTGGATTCATTTTTGAGATTAGAACTTTTAAATTTCAGCGCCACTCCGGAATTAACCTACGAACCAATCAAGTTCACGTTTTCGAGGCTTCACAACATTCGGTCATCACTTTTTTAAGAGAGGAGGATTGGCTGATCAAACACGCCATTTTAGAGGCACCGAGCAAAGTGAAAAAGGGACTAGAAAATTATTTTGTGATTTACTGTTAATTGAAAGTCGCGGCAAGTTTTCATTGCCCGCTTAACATTAAGAATTTTCGCAACTCCATAGAAATTCTCTCGCACATCGCGTCGTTTAAAGAGGGTGTACCGACCAGATTACAATGCGGCCCATAATGACGCAGTCGATGAAAAACGCTCGCGTCATGCTCCTCCATTCTCTCTCTTTCCCTGGCTGCGCCAAAGAGAAGGCTCGACCGAGAGAGAGGATGTGAGTGCACGTTAATTATAATAAAGCTTTATGGCCTCTTAAAGTAAACATTAAAGCTGGACGATCGAGCGTGTGCCACCCACGGCGCCTGAACGACGTTAAAAGCGCCGGCTAATATCAGCTGAGAGGCGAACGAGCAGGAAAAGCGGAAACTGTGGAGACAATACACTTGGTCTCTTAGCGGGTTACATTGAACAGCGATTTTGCTTCAGCAAACGCGATTGATGCTTTCGTTAAGTTACTTTAAATATTCTTCGTGGAATAATTGATCATAGCATACTTTTTTTTTGAAGATCACCAATCAAAAATTGACTTACGCAATGTCACCATGAAAAGTGTGTTCAAGAATGGTAACCCATCTATTTTTGTTTCTTTTCTAAAGGCGTTTTATGTTAAAAGACCAATTTGGTAATTTTCAGTAAATATTTACTTCAACAGTACTTGCTAAATATTTGTTTGAATGAAATTGTTATTTTTTCGAAACTATTAAATTTATTTAGAAATAAATCAGTGTAGTTAAATTGACGTCAGATTATACTTGAAGCATGACCTAAAAGATCCGCGACCTAAACTTTAAGCTGAGAGTTTAAAAGGGATCTTCAGATCAACAAAGTGAATAGTTGTTAAGTTAAAAGATAATAAATACCTAAATGATGATTTATACCGACATTAATTATAAAAAAAATTAGATCAATAAATTACTGTTAACTTTATTTAATTTATACTTTATCAATAAATTACTGTTAAGCTTGTCCAGTTGCTGCGAGATTTATAAAAGATATTTTATAAATAAAATAATCTGTACGACACTAGAAAGTAATGCATTTAATTTACAAGATATGAAACTTAACGTTGTAAAGGATGTGTAATAAAATATCATCATATTTTCTTTAAAGAATTCTGCTCTTTTCATTTAGTGTCACATACATCCAGGATATTAAATTTTACTGCTCTTTTACGCTTAGCTTAAGGTGACAGTACTTTTTTTTATTAATTTTATTTAAAATTCACATAATAAAATGAAAATTTCGAACACTGGAATATTGATTGTAAGTCTACTTTTAGTCAGATTAACAAGACTAATTTCTTGTTTTATGCAAACCAATTTTAAACAAACTGTAAAAATTTACTGTTTCTGTATTAAATATTGAAATTTTAAAAACGAAAATTCACCATTTTCACAATGGATATTGACCATTATAAACAGTTACGATACACGGACTTATATTTTTAGAGTGTGAAGTGTATGTAAGTGCGCGTGTGTGCGCGCGCGCTTGTGTGTATATGTGTAATTTAATTCGTTAATTCATTTAGTGAATATTCAATGAAGAATTACTTTTCAAACATTTATGCAGTTGATTAATATTCCCTATATTTTAATTAGTTTCTAATCACTAATTTGCCAAGTGAATATTACTATTTAACAGTAAGCGGTTTTTTAGCTGAGAAAATTAGTGAATAGTGAATTTTCACTAAGAACATATATGTAGAAACGCTTTGTAATTTTTCTAGCGAAACCAAAAAATCAATGTAATATACGTAAGTCTTTCCAGACTCTTTCGAAAAACGGAATTGTCCTGGACGGTTCGTTAGAAATCATGCGACAGCCAGAACGAATAGGTCCTTATTTTAGACAAAGGGAGCGTGTGGCGATTTCTCGAAAGCTTTTATTGGCCTTGCGCATGAGGCCGGAAGTGTGGGGGTAGCCAAGCGTAAGACGGCGACCTACGCGCATCGTGGCAGTGTCGTGCAGCGAGGAATAACCGTCAGTCTCTATGCAAGTTTTTTCCAGACAATCATTAATATTTATTTTATTTTGTTTGTTTAAGCAGATACAAGAATCACGATTTTTTTATCATTATGAAAATGACCTGTAATAACAGTTTTAATGAAGCAAGAAGTTTGTATTAATATAATTATAAAAATTTCGCTCTTTTTAAATTAAAAGAGCCTGGACTGAAGGCTATTGACATGTTATATGAGGACATATGACCGTATGATTTTTTTCATACTGAAAAAAACATTCCATCTTGAATAAGAGTAATCCTATGTGTAACAATTATAACGGTATACATATAAAATAGTACAGTCGTGTAGGTGGTCAAATTCTAAGCACTTTTAGCCTTTTGACATTTTGCGAAATTTTGGATAATTATCGGATTATTGTTAATCAAAAACTAAGACAATTATGCAATCAGCGTTCGAGCTAATGCTGATAGGTGGGACGCGCGCGGAGAGCCAGGCGGGGAGCATCATCAGCTCAAGCGCTGATTGGATAATTGTCTTAGTTTTTAATTAACAATAATTCGATAATTATCCAAAATTTCGTAAAATGTCAAAGACCAAAAGTACTTAGAATTTGACCCCCTATACGACTGTACTATTTTCCGGAAACATTTTTTGAACACCGTCCCTGCAGAAATTTATAACATTTAATGACAATTTAGCTGAGTATTCAAGTGTTTTTTACGAGTTATTTTTTTAATGGAAGAAGTATCCCATGTATCCTCTTAAGTAATTTTCTGCAAAACAGTTCTGTCCATTTGGTATTCAATGTATAGCTGAAAATAGGCTTACACAAATCTTTATTTATTTATACTAAAAGTGGACTGAGAATTTATACATTTTAAGCTTTATTTTAGAATCTTTTAAAAGTACTTTAAAAAAAGTAGAATTTTTAAAATTTTTAAAATAACCTGCACTATTTAAATAAATAAAACAATCCTATTTGTTTGCGATAACTGCTAAATCCAATAGTCCCCGTGCAAAGCCTACAATTACAGGTATACATTTAATCTCAGGATTATCTTCGGCTTTGCCATTTTACTTAAAAATTTCAAGTAAAACTTTTGTCGTTTTATTTTATTAAACCGTAGCAACAGTTCCATTTAATTTTCCGCGCCGCAGGTAACGGCAAACAACGGTCAAAGGAAAAAAGCAAAGATATTTCAAGCGCACCTGCAAATAAACGAATCAACTGCGGACCGAATTATCGCGGATGAAAAGCTGCATTAGAAAATTTCGATCAAAGCTTAATGAGGTGCAGGAGTGGGCGATCGCGTTTGTCAGCGGCGCAACGCGCTCGGCTCAGTCCTCCTCGCTGCGGTGGTGGCGTCGCAACGGCTTTTTGTTTCGTCGGCGGCGCGCGCGCAATTAATAGAGTCTGCCGTTGGTTTGCGAGTTCCGCCAAAATTCCGCGTCCTTTTTCCGAGTCACGGGGCGTTACAATTTTAAAGCGCGGTCGGGACGTTTAAGCTCGCGCGATAGTTTTGCGGTTTTATTATTATACGCTGGAAATTTACTGGTACGGGCGCTGACGCCGCGATACGCGATTTGTTTCTTCTTTTTTTATGGATTCTTTTACGGTGCCGCTTCCTTTAAATCGCGTGGCTTTCGAGCTGGACCGAGAAGATTCGTGAGGAATTTCAACCTTTTTCTGGGCTGTGTGGTTAGTAACTTTTTCTTTCGAATTCCCTACGCTATCGAATAAAATAACTTCGTAATATTTCAATCGCATAAGGAACGATATTTTTTCCTTAGCAGTACATTTTCTCAATGTACGTACGTATATTGAGAAAAATATTGTAATAATGTGTAATTCACAATTTCTAACAAACACTACTGCAACGTTTAGGAATACTGGGATATACGTATGTGTTTTTTTGGAACAGTGCGATATACTCAACTTTTGAAAATTTTTACTATAAAAAATACTAAAAATTGTCATAGTTCGAGTATGTCCCTTTGTTCCTACGGAACATAGTAATGTTTACTATAACATTTCTCTCCGTGTGTAGAACTCTGATTTACCTTTAATATTAATTATTTAAGAAATTGACTGTGATATCACAATTACTGATTTTTAGAAAAAATAGCGCTGATTTATCTTCCAAATTTAAAAAAATTTCATGTAATTTTGTTCAATGGAATTAACACACATTTTGTCTTGATTTTTTGACAGACTTTTAACTGTGATGTAATGTATATAAATCTAAAGTGTTAAAATGCAAATGTGAGAAAGAATAAATCATTGCACATAGAAAAAGTCGCTAAATTCACGTCTTGTTTGCATTTGCCTCGCTAATTGAAATACTAAATCTCGGAAATTCCGACTAATCTCTATACCTATACCAAATCGTCCCACGCGAGCTGTCCAACAGCCTCTGATTCCGCGAGACAATTCCATTCAGTTCTCCCTCCGTATGCGTTTTCCGACGCGCACGCAGGTGGGCGGACGACTGAATGGAGAAACTCGTACGATTGTATATGCGGCCAGCAAATAAAAAAGCGACGCCAGAGTAATAGCTCGATGAATGAAACATCGTCCGACGGCGATTATTGGCCGAGAGGAGACAACCGTTGCGAGAGTGCAAATATTAATGAAGGGACGCCAGCTTAAATTATTTGCAATTGCATGCAGCATTGTTACGGGATTCCGATTTTTTTTTACACGCACACTTGTCTGCGTTAATATGACGTGGCCTCGTTAGATCTTTTGTTTGAATTTGAAATATTCTATTTTTTCGAATAGCATGACTGAACAATTCAATCTTTTTTTAAATAACGAATTTCAAAAGAATGTACAAGACATTTTATTGTACACACTTTATCAAAATTTTATAAAATATTTATAAGTTCAATTTATTGTGAATGTTATATATAAAATACCCCTTATAAACATTTTATAAACCCGTTATATTTTTTTTTCACCAAACTATGTAGTAATTAAGTGGCAATAGTTAAATCAACTTTAGCTTTCACATAATTTTCCGTTCAATCCCTATAAATGGGGAAAAAATCAAATATCAAGCCACACGAAGTTTTATCCATATTGCTAGAAAATTGGATTTCAGTAAATTCAAGTTACCGCTGCGAAGACAGCTGTACAAAAGAAAGCGAGAAATAGTGCGTTTTTATTTCTGCGGTGAAAAATTTCTTTGCGACTTAGTGATTTATGGGCAATAAAGTTTTAGCGCACCAGCGGCTAAGGCTTAAAAATAGACCGTCATTGTGACCATATAATTCATCAAGTAAGTGGACAATGAGCATGTGACGGACTCGCGGAAAAAAATATCCCAACCTTTTTTTTTACAAACTGAAGGTTCCTTAATTCAAAATCCACGTCTCGCTTCAATCAACATCAATCAAAACTTAGTGGCCACTAAAAACGATCCGGAGAATAAAAATCGAAAAAAATAAATACCGCGAGCTTCTCATTAGTCAGCATCGATCAAAACTCAAGCGGAACTCCGATAAAAGTCAGTCAGCGGCCGGTCGTTCTAGTTGACCGCAAATGCAGCAAAATCCTCTCGATCGAACGAAAATCCCGTTACAGCGCGGCCCTCGAGGCAGCGTCAACAATTGCGATAATTGTCAAACGCACATCGAGGGTCGCGTAAAACATCGTCGATACCGCGCGACTCGCAATCAACGGGCGGGGGGTCAAAGCCGAACCTTCCGTCCGGCCGTAAATAACCGCGAGGTCGGCCTCGGTTCAAGTAGCGTTTTATGCGTGGGCCCTTGCCTCGTTGTAGCCGTCGAAATTCCGGATTATTACTCGCAGGACGGTGGCGCGCTCTCACTGTACAGGCGTCATGTCGCCCAGGCGCTCGCCATAAATTATTATGCAGACTGCGAGAGCGCGAATGACGTCGCGGCCCATTCAGCTCGGCTCTCGTATAAAAGCTCATTTATAACAGGGAGTAGCCGAGGCGCGCGGCGGCCACCGCCCGCGAGCCGTAAATTAATCATATTGAGCCACGGTTAATGAGCACTAAAACCTTGAACTTTTTCTCCGCTCATTAATTGAGGTTTTTGCTTTGATCGAGCGTGTCGGCGCGAATCTCGTACAAACCATCAACGCGGACCGCGCCCCCCTATTTTTCAGCACCCTGTTATTTATCAAGTGCAACACCTTTAAATTGCGAAATAAAAAAAAAACTTTTTCAATAATTCTATATACTCAAATAAGTAACATTTTTTCTACTGATTACAGACATTTATTCATTTATTTATTTATTAACCAGTTGAATACGCAATAAACAATGATAATAGTTGATTATATAAACAGTTACAAAAGTAACCCAGCAGAGCAAAGAACTTCCTTCGCGCTGGCCTGGCTCTACTAAATAAGTAAAGAAAGAAAAGAGAAAAAAAAAGAAAAAGAGATCAAGATAAAAAGAAAAAAATAGAGAGATTAAAAAATTATTACATGTTTAACAGACCTTTAATTTAAAAAATATAAGACCGCTCTACATGCCTATAGCTGAAGTGGAATTTGAAGTTCAACGATGGACCAAATAAACTCACACAACTTTTTTTTCAACCGTAAAATAATAAAAACTAGATATGTCCCATAGTCCTTTAATGCACAAAATAATAATAGTACAATTTAATTAAGAGAATCTTTACTCATTATCCATTTTTGTTTTTGTTTCAGGTAGGCAATTTAACAGAACTATAATAATCCGATAATTGTCGAGATCACAACAGTCGTAAGTCCATCAACGCATATTCATCGTTAACATTTAGGAAATTAAGTTACATAAATAAATGTGGAGTACCTTATTAATAGATTACGAGTTGTTTCTATAAACATTACTAAACGCGTAAATTACAAAACAGTATAATAAAATTTAAAATTCGCATTGTATATATTCTGTGTGAAATAGTAAAAAATACTTAAAATTGAATAAATATCACGAGAAAAGCAAGACGACCCAAGGTTACTGCGATACCCAACTATTCTCTACGTGTATAAATAAGCAAAAAAGCAGACGAGCCCATTTAGCAAATCGAGCATAAAGATATCTTAATGCCTTCGATCTCAATCCATTGATTATAATTTATAATATAATATAACTATAATTTGTAATATAAAAATAATTATTTTTGATGATATTTATTCCGGCGCGAATATTCAAAATATAGTCATTTTAGCGCTCATTAAATTTGATAACGTTGCACAGTTATAATTTAGAATTCATATCCGTAGTTGTACATCGCATAATCAAATCAAATGTATACCTTATATACTACATTTTTTATTTAAATTAAAATTTGAATTATTAAAACGTAATCAAATTGGACAAATGCCTTCAATTTCGAAATGTGTACCTGCAATATTTTATTTTACAACGATTTACTTTGGGATTGGACAATTAAAGGTAATATCCTATGACTTTATCAAAAGCTTTTTACTAGAAATTTTAAAGAGCTGTGTAAACATAAAACTGGTTGCATGTTTGTCCTTCTATTTAAAAGTCATTAATAAATTTATCCCTCAAAAGCGCATACTTTTAATGTAATTTAAAGTGATTAAAATTGTAATATAACTACGAAACACCAAGATTTTTCAAGTATACTTAAAAAACGGATGATATTTTAATGAAACTCCCGTTCGAGTACACTCCGAAGCCTGCTGAATGATTAAATAATTGCGAGTTATAAAAAATTGACGAAAACGATGCGGAAACTCACGATAACGCCGGAACTTTTAGAAGAAGGCATTACGCAATGGCAATCGGGAGAACGAAATGAGGGGCAGGAGGCGCCGGCACCATCTTGTCGATCCCCCAAAAGCATCGCGTCGAGCGGGTGGAGTTTCGCGCTAATTTCGCAAAAAATCAGCGGAGGAGCCAATCCACCTTACGTGCTTCCCACCACCGAGGCGCAGTACCAAGGGGGAGCTCAGGCGAGCGCGGCTACGCTCCGAGCCGTTTCGGGGACGGTTTCACGCTCGGATTCCTCTAACTCGATTTTGCGGCCCCGGCGGCCTTTCAGCCAGCGGCTTAATTGTATAAATATTAAATTATTCAGTCGGGAAAATGTGTGCTGCCCCTCCGAGAAAGTCTCTTCCTCCCTGAGCTTCAGCTTGTCTTTATGTTATATATACTTATCTTTTTCATCGTGACTCAGTTGATGAGTTTTGCCGGAAATACAGATTTTTTTTCTGAATGATTTAGATAATTACATTTTCATATCCCCTTTGAGAAAAAATAAGAAATTTTCTCGTTGACTAAAGCAACTGAATATTAAAAAAAAACGCGTATGACTAATATTGGGGTTGAAGATCACTGTACAAGAGGGTAAACCATAATCCGGGATCACGGATTTTCTTGAAACTCAAAATTTGATACTCTATTGCTCCCAGACTCTTTGTACTACTAGGTATAATAGTCTGCTAATTTCGGCTAATTTTATGATTAAAACATTTCGATAATTTATTTATCCTTAGTATTTCCCACAGAGAATAGGAATTGCACCTTTTTCCCAACACAATGGATTATTTTAGCGAAAATATTTGAAAAAATATAAAAACAACGCCTATACTGTAAATTTTGTATTATTTGTGTAAGAAGAAAATAGGTAAAAAATGGTATTTATCTATCTTAATATACGTAAAATATAAGTATGGTAATTTTTTTTAGAATGTTAGACTGTAAGTACTTACATAATTTAAGCTATTTATACACTATTAGGGTCCGAACAATGTTTTTTATCTGTACTATTGTTCTATCAAAATATATCTTAAATTTGAATTTGTTTGTCCACTTGTCATAACTTTTTTTTCAGTACGTTGACTTGTATATTACCAGACCAGGCTTAAATTACTCTTCAGAAATTGCGACTCAAATGTAACGGATCACTTTTCTGAAAAAAATAAGAAAAAAAATAATTAGTTGTTATAACAATTTTATATCAAAATTTTTTTATATAAAATAATTTTCTATATAAAATCTATACTATTGTTTACAGTTACATACATTAGTATATGATTATACAAAGTTATTTTTTGTACAAACTGTCTAGTTGTAATTTTATATACAAAATCCGTACAATTGTTGTCAGTTGTAAAATAATAATACAGTTCCCGCGTAAAAATATTTAAGTTAGGATAAAGTTTTCCCAAAGTTCGTGTTTGGTGGTCGCTGATATGAACATTGGCAATGAGACTAAATAATGAATACTTTTGCAATACTTTATACAAACTTCAGATGAAGTTTTTCTTAAATTTAAAAGACGTTCACATGGCGAACGTTAAGAACAAATAAATGTAAAGAATTGTTTTCTATAACTTCAGCGGTGATTTATCCGTTTATATCACACATCTACAAGTTTCTATAAAATATGTAAGAAGTAAGTGCGGTAAAGTCTCATTGCCTACGTGCATATCAACGACCGCCAAACATGAAGATTGGGTAAACTTTATCCTAACTTAATTTTTTTTACGCGGGTTGTAAACAATTGTATGCACATTATATAGAATTATTTGTTTACACAGACTGTATACAGTGACCGTATACAATACACAAATCGTATAAAATATTTTCGCACGGGTCTCAAAAAGCACGAAAATCTGCGATCGAAAAATTCTCCCTGAACACTTGTACCCATCGAACGCCAAACATCGCATTACATCAACATTAGCGAAGCAAACCGCAAGCAGCGTTTTGTAGTCGTGTTCCGAGCAGTGCTCCGACCGATCAATCTTCATTGAAGCGAGCGGCGTGCGCAAGGGACGTCGACGTCGACTCCTGTGCCTCCGGAGCGAAAAACGGAAAACTAATAAGCCCGAGTCGTCGCGGTAGCGGTACAGCGGGTGCGCGATATCGATCACCCTGCAGTGGGAGGGTAATTCGTGAGCGATCGGAGCGGCCGACCGGCGGTGCGTCTGATATTGAAACAAACGAGCGGCCGGCGATGCTGAGCGATCGCGAGTCCCCGCGGGAGTTTTCCGAATCAGCGCGATTTACAGCCGCTGTCGGATTTATCTCGAGAGAAGTCCGAGCGTTTGGGGGCGCGCGATGACCGGGGGGTGACTGGACTCACGCTCGATTGCATTGTAAGGACCGAGTCGCTCGCCCCAGAGGCGGACTTTCCATTTATGAGCCTCAGGGCTGTTTTAGTTTCTTTCAAAGGATTTTTCGGGTCTGGGGACAGGTTTTTTTTTCATGCAGGAAAAAGCGCCTTTTGGAAAAGTGCACTCCCTTCACGTGAAAGAGCGAAGGTAGGAATATTGAAAAACGTCAGTAATAGCAACTAACGATTAGTTGTTTGAAGTAATATTTCCTTGAAAAAGGCAGTGGTTAGTTGTAATTGCTGACCTTTTTCTTTTCTGCATTCAATTTTTTTTTAGGAAAAAATGCCTTTCTTTTTTAGTTTACAGACTGTTGTTGCTCTGGTAAAAAATGTAGAAATTCTTTATTTTGTGCTTGTAATTAAGCGAATAATAACAAAACGTATAATCTGTGGAACAATCATTTCAGATCTATATACGTAAATTAGAATGTACATAATTATTTTTCGACTGGTGGAGTGGTAATCAAAATTAAGTGTCTATCTGGTAAATCTAAATGACTTTCAGGTATGTTTAAAAATTCTATATTGATAATAGGGTTTCAAATTTTAATTTCGCACGGGATGATAAAAAAAACTTTTATTAAATTTAAAATTCGGTTATGCGATACGAAAAAGTTTTCCAATTTCCATAAAAACATTTTGCCAAAAAAAAAAAAAAAAAGGAAAGATACTCGTTACCACAAAAATCTACAATTTTCAATGCGCCAGGGGCTTTTACGCTGAAAAGCAGCGCGATCCGCGGCTTCGCAGCCGCCACGTAAATAAAAAGTATCGTTCAGAACTGGCCGATGCCCGAAGATTGAATTATCATCTATGCATATCAAATGATACATCGTTATTTGACGGAAATTCATTTGTTACGGCGTTGCGATCAAAATTCGCCGTTATCGTTGCATTCGGAGCAATTGTTCAGATCGCCGGAGCATAAATAAATCGCATTGTTTTGAGTCCAGTCTGGATCACGCAAATTGATCTGTTTAAAATCGAGCCATTAATGCCTTTTGCTAACATATTGCACAAACATTAATAAGGCAATACAAATGCTGCTTTAAAGCAAGCTGAATCCGACTCTTTGAATTTTGCATTTTCAGGTTGGAAAAAAGTTTAGTACGATGGATTGCTGTTTCGAGTCAATTAAAATTTTATTAACAAGGGTTCGAAAAGTTTTCTTTACATCTTCAAATCTGAGTTTTTTGAACAGCGTCAATGCAATTTGGTTTTTTCTTTATTTCAAAATATAGGTCAGTAATTTTATTACTCAGTGAAAATTTTTTTTTCAGAAATGAAGAGGTATAAAGTGTAGTCGTGAACATAATTTGAATTTGTGAGTCTAGTAAACGTCCAATTTCCAGGAATATTTGATTTATAAAACGTTTTATTTTTATTTTCCACATTAAATGAGAAATAATAAAATATACTCTCTTTAATTAACCGATCGAATAAAAGAAATTATTGCTTGGTAGAATTCACAAATAACAAAGCATTATCATTACGTATCCTAATATTAATTACTTGCTTCATAAAGAGAAATTAAGGGTTGAAACGATTTCGTTCAATATTTCGATCATCTAAAACTATCGAGTCGTAAATAATTAACATAAACACTTTTATCTCAACATGACTTTGTTAGATTGTTCATTCATTTTGCAAAATTAATTAGTAATTGAGCGCTAATTATCAGTGATTAAGAACATCCACTAACTGTAATTATGTCCAATATATAAAATTTTTAATAACTGTCAATTACTAATTAGTCTGTATTCCCGACAGAATCAAGAATTTGCCGATGAAAGAGATAATTAAAACACTTAAACACATTTTACTTTTTGCTTTTTATTTTATTTTCCGTCTGGTTAATCTACGCGACGATTCGTGGCGATTGCTTTATGACAACTAAACGTTTTCATCAAATTCATACTTTAAAAAACACTCCATCGTAAATAAAAGTAATCCCATCCGTAACAGTCTGAGAACAGCAATATTTTGCCTCGACTAAAAAAATTTCTTCGCCAATTTTACACAAGATTAACCTTTTAAAAAATTGTTTTGCGGTTAGTTTAAAAAATGACTTTTATAGGGCTTGATAATACTCACAATAAATTCAAATTTATAAAATAAAATAAAACGCACAAACTTCTTTAGAAAGGACAGCGCGATGTATTTTATTCTTACAGCGACTTCTTAAATTAATATATATCGAATTAAACCGCCCCTTTCATCTCAGCTTATGTCAATCGGAGGAGGTAAAAAAAAAAACTGGCATCCAGAATTCGCATTCGGTAAAAAAAGACTGGGGAACAAAGCATTCGCCGAAATATCCAGCGCGGTAAAGGCAACCCGCATAATCCCGCTTTGAAGTTCCACCCGGGACATTTCCGCCGGGTCGTCTATTTCCCGCTTTTCCACTTTCACTTCGCCTTTTCCTCTCGCCCCTTGTCCGGCGATTACTTTTCTCGCCGAGTCTCCGGAGGATGCAGCTTCCCGCCCGACGAAATTTTTATCCGATAAAGATTTTTTCCTTCTCTCCCGCAGGATCGCATGCGTATGAAAAATTGATACCAAATGAGATATCGTATAGAGCCGGCAATACAGACGCTTTCTTCGTGGCTGTTTGAAATAAAGGCCCCTAGGAATACGCTCGGAACGGGAGTAGGCCGGTAATTGGTTCGATCGTTTCGCGAGTAACTGCAAATTATTTTCTCAGGCAAAATTCTTGATGCGATGTGTGCTTTAAGTGTTATTGGTTAATCTAAACGAGATGGTAATTCAGTGCGTACTTAATTAAAAAACTAATTTCGTGCTAAATTAAAAATGTGAAAGATAATATTGATTCGCATAATTCAAAGATAAAGCGAACGCTTTACTTAACGTCGTCCAACCACTCTGCTTGTATGTGATCGATATTTGTTGTTTAATTTAAAAGGAAGGAAATTGAGGATAATGTTTGCCGCAAAATCACCGAAGACAATTTTCTAATTTATCATCAATTTTTTAAGTAATTTATGTGTTAATTCTTTTTTAACAACTTTTTTTAATAATTCTACATATACTCAAATAAGTAACATTTTTTCTACTGGTTACAGTCACGTTTACTTGAGATGATTATATGAGACTTATTTATATGCCAGTACTTTCTAATTATTATTTGGAGTCTCATCGAATACATAATTTACTACATAATTTAGTAATTTCTTTTTAAAAAATTCCTATATTTTTTAAATTAAGGGTAAACATGTCTATAATCAGTAGAAGACATGCTACTTATTTACGTATATGTAGAATTATGAAAAAAAGTATTTTTTTTATTTTGCAGTTTAAATGTGTTACCCCCTTAAAAAGGCGGATATACAATCATTTGAGAAAAGAAAAATTAAAACTGTTTTTTCGATTTTTTATGTTTATATAAATAATCTTAATTTAATTGTAAGACCTATTTTCCAAAAAAAAAAGAAAAAAAATACTAAAAGCTCAAAAAAGTCTCGTACAATTCAGCGAAAAGATTCTGCTAAGTTCAAACCACTTCGCAATTAAGCGACGACACCGGAAAAGCAAATAATCCGCAGAAAATTTAAGAACTCCATATCAGCGGAAAAGTAGACGCCCAATGCAAATAAGTCAAACTTTCCTCAAAACTCAGACACAGCCCTGCGGCAAGTGGCTAAAAATCGTCCAACTTTCCACCATCAATCGCGTCCTCGTAAACCGCGGCTCCACTTGGCGCTCGCGCCCGCACCACCGCCGCGCGAGAAGAGGGACAGAAGTATAAGGGTCGCGAGGCCCAAGAGTAAGAGTGGCGCTCGCTCAGGAAAGAATCGAATTTCCAGGCGAAACTAATTTCGTGCCTTTTGTGGATCGGCCGCATTACCGCCCTTTCGCGAGGATGAGAGGGGGGCCTAGATTTCCGATACTATTGAAATCCGTCGAAGCGAAAAGCAAATTATATGAACCCGCTCGAGCATCCGAGGGCCTTTGATGTTTTCCCATAGGCGCTGCTCCTGCCTCCCTTGACCTCCCCCCCCCCCCCAGTCTCTTCCGATCCCCCTGTACACTTATACTGCTTGCAGATGCGACGGCGCTGATATGCGCCGAGTTATTGCGCGTGCGTGCGCTTTATTTCGATGGCTGCGCGACGGAACACAAAGTGCGCTTTGAGCGGGTAGACTCCCTCTTTCTCGGCCGTCTTACTCCGAGTCTGGGATCTAACGAACGCTGAGCGATGCAAATTTCGCCGCCGGGGGATATCCGGGACTTTATTTCGTGTCTTTGAATTAAAGCGATCGGGAACTCGGCATTTGGATTTTCCCGGCGTTCCCTTTTTTCTTTTTTTATTTGCCGAATGTGAGAGTATAATCAATTTGTTTTAAGGGATGATACGTGCCGGACGATAGCGAAATTTAATTTTAATTGCAGTGCTTTTTCTGTTTGGGCAATGAAAACTTTCGTACGTTTCTTTGTTTTATGTAGAATTCCATTTACATGAATATTCAAATAATTCGCGCGTGACGAGAATTGAATTGTTGTTCATTTAAAGTGACTGCAACGCTGTATGCGATGTATTATACGCGCACGTTTAAATTTATTTTCTTTGAATCGGTGATGAAGAGTTTATAAATTCACATTTCCAATTATATTTCTTTATAAGCGTCGATGGAGTTATATTTGTCGCGTGTATTCTGATGATCGACACTTTTTAATCTAAATCCGGGGAGACAAAAGGTTGATGCAAAATTTAAAATGAATCTATCTAAAAATTAGTGCTCTGTGCGAAAAGTGACGCAAACTCTACTTATTAAGATTTTTTGTATATACAGGGCTAAAAAAAAGATCATAATAAATCAAGAAAATTGAAAATATAACAACAGCATAAAAAGCTATATAATTGTGAAAGTGTTCTATTTCTCAAAGAAAAAGTTGTTCTGAAAAAATGTTTTTACTTTTTTCTAATCCCATTTATATCAATCAATTCTTTACTCTTCATCTTTAGCTTTTTTTTTTCTTTGGAGGAACAAATGCTTCAGCCCTACGTATAAAAATAATTCGTTATTTACGCAATGACTCACTCTAAGAAAATTATCTATACAACTTATTAAATAAACTTCGTATACGAGCAGAAAACGTAATTAATTAGAAAAAATTGTAGAATAAAATTAATAAAAGACAACACACGCATATTTCATTAAAGTCAAATAACTTGACGGATCCGCCTCAGCAATAAGCAGAAAACCACGTCGTACCCTCGAACATTTATTTTGCGCGCATCAAAAGGATTCCCTAAAGGCTCTATCGTTCCTCCACGACGGCGTCTCGGCGTTTTACCCCTTCCATCGCCCGCTGTTATTATAAAGTTAATATCAGGCCCTGCCGAGCAGAATCGCCTTATCACCTCACGAAATCTTCGCGGACGGACAACCAGCTCACGAGTAATTGCTCCTGCATAATTGAAGAGAATCTCGCGCACCGCTGAAAACATTGCAGGAGAGCACACATGACGGCGATTAGCGGGAGCGAGGATTTTTCTGAACGACGATGCGATCATAATCGGCACGAACTCTTTTTTAAACAACCCGACAAAATTAAAGTCGGTTGATGAAGGATTTTTATTTAGGGCGCGATTACAAGCATTTAGCGTTATGCTCACTATTTCATAGGGCAGTTTAATTGCAATTGAGATGCATTATTCCATTTCAGGATTTCTTAAAGCCTGTGTCTTAAGAAAGAGATAACTGTAAATGGGCAAATTAACTGCAGATGCTATTATGGCACAATGAAATGTTAGGAATGACCTCTTACATTTTCCACGAGATAAACTTTTAATCTGATTACAGGTTTTATGAGCTACAATTTACATTCAATGTTTGACTTTCATTTCGCATTAACACGAGCGAATGTTTACCTATAAATCTGTGCTAGTTACCTTTTCTTCTATTATATGAAGGCTATAATCACGTTAACTAGTTAAGAATAACATTTTGTTAAACTTTTATATTTGTACTGCCTGCACAGAGAAAAATGAATAGTATAATTTACAGAAATAGTAAATAAACTGTGCTTGAAAAGTTAAGTAAACGTAGTCATAGTAAGCAAATTATATTGAATTTTTTAGGTAATATTTACTTAATTGATTAAGCAAAATAGATGTAAGTTAAAATGTTAAGTAACTTTTGCTTAAATATATAAGCAAATTTTACCTAAGTAAAAATTAGTATTTTACTGCAAACTTTTAAATAAACTTTATATGTATCATTTACACAATACACACTTTCAAATTACAAAATAGAGGATCTATTTAAAAATTACAGATGATCTTCGAACGGCTTTAGATCACGAACTTTGTTAGAACTGTAAATGTAGTTTTGTTGTAATAAAATTTGAAGAAAGCCAAAATAGCAAGGACTTGATCTACCGATCAATATTTTCGATTCAGTAGATCCCTTAAACTACTGTTCTTATTCTGTTATTTGACGATAACTCTGATTTATTAACCTAGAGCTTCCATAAAAAAAGTAAATAAAAGTAAAAAAAAAATTACAATTTAGAATTTAAAAAGCTCTATTAATTCAAAAGTTTCGTAAAATTAAATACGAACATCAAAATCAATATTAAAATGAATATACCGAGTCAATACGCATTCCGGAGTACTTAGACTTTATTGCATATAACATTTGAAATAATAGAGCTTTCTTAACCGAAAACCTTCTAAATTATAGGTTTTGCAGTTTACTATACTTGTTAGTATACGGTTTGTTCTATTATGGCTTGTTTTTTTTCGTTCACCCAGTATAAATCACTCATACAGAAATTTATTACTTCATACACTGCATTAGGCAAAGTTTAAAACTCCAATAATTTAATTAATAAAACAATTTCATATTAAATTTTAATGTAGTCATAATTTGTAACTAAATAGTATGCTATAAACTATCCCCAAAGTTGTTATATAATGTACTACATAATTTATACAAAAAGAAATAATAAATACCCGTTGGAAAGTGGATGCTTATAGCCTGTTCCTTAGTCGTAGACAAGCAAACAATTTCCGAAATTCACCGAAGTCAGCCGATAAAATAATAACTCGGCGAAATCTACAACCAGCCGGGAATAACTTTGCGTACATGCAAGTAAGTAAGGAGCCTCGTCAACTCTTGGAAATTATCGATCCCGCGATCCAACTGTCGAACAAAATAGATTCGCCCCTTGCCCCAACTTGCGGACCTGGGAAACTTCTTAGGCGTTTGATACGCGTAGACCTCGATCGTCTTCTCTCACCCTCTCTTTCTCCTCAATTCTGCGCATGATATCTTCTCCCTGTTGAAACTATCCAGAACTTGCGTTTGTATATTTTTATTGGTTTGTTTTTTTCAGAAAAGACACGAAAGTCTTACTTTGAACGTCATTTTCCTTTTTATTTCATGCATTTCGCCCTTTTTTCAGTAAAATATATTGGTTTTATTGCAGCATGATTGAGAAGAAAAATTTATTGTTAATTAAGAAATTACGAGACATATTATGGTTTCTACCAATTTTTTGTTTGGAAAAATAAAGGTTTCAGATAAAAATTATAATCTTTTCTACAAACTTATATCCAACTCGAATCATATCTCCATTTGAAATTCGACATGCAACAGAAGTGGATAGAATAAAGTTTTCTTGTGCGAAATCTACAGAAAACAATTCTTAGTCTGTTTTTATATACTTCGACTTAACACAATTATTTTTGTAGGTGAAGCCGTCCGTTAAGGGTGAAGTGGTAATCCCAGTTGGATAAAATTTCCTAAAAAGCTAACACTATAAATATTGCATCTACACATAACTTATAATCTGAAACTTTTTTCTTCCAAGCAAAAAATGGATAGAGCCATGTCCCATAGTATCGTACACCCTAAAACGGTTTGAGTTAAATTTCACTTTTAGTTTATAGTGAAACACTAGTAGAGCTAAATTTGACTCTACACGAATAGAGTGATTTAAATTCACTTTAAAGTAGAGTAAAATTCACCATATTACAAGTTAAGTCCCTAACTTTCGCTCTACTGAGTCAAAAAATCACTCTATTTTACTCCATCAAGAGAGTCGATTTCACTGTAAGATTAGTGTGACATTTTGACTCTAATGGAGTTAATTTTCACTCTACTTCACTCCAGTTGATTTAGCGTGTTGTGACTAACATTACAATAATTGTGGATACTTTTAAAGAAAATGATGTTAGCAACTATTCTAACCTGATCGATAACTAAGCTTCGGAGTGCAACTTACTCACAGCACGTCCGGAATCCTTCAGTACGGGCAAGGAAGGTCCACGCCCCGTACAAAGATTCTTGGTTTGCGAGGGTTCTTAGCCTTCCCACGCCCAACCCTTTCCGAAGTTTCCTGTTTTCAAGGCATTTGACCGACGTTTACTTGTCATAAGTTTAGTACTGTTATCCGGGCGTAACAGTTTAAGTTATTCTGACCACGAGAATACTTCAAACGTTTGTGGTGGTGTAGATGCATCTTTCCAAAAAACTCTATCGTCAAAGATTTTTTTTATCTCGAATTGTATTACTTTCGTTTGATACTATAAAATGTAAAATCTCTGCGGTTCCCTTGTAAAAAAAATGTTAAGACGTTTGATCCCTTACGAATCCAAACTCTTTAGTTGACATTTGTTTATTTGTTTCCATTGTCTGCTCCATTCTTTCATTGTTTCTTTCCGCTTGCTTTGTTTAGTTTGTATGTGTTTTGGTAGTTTCAAATATTGGGCACAAATTAACTGAAATTCCAACCCAAAGCAAAGGTATACATTCTTTATTTTGAAAATGCATAAAATTCTTCTGAAGCTTTAGCGCCCAGCAATAACCGTATAGTTAAGAGCAACTTCAAATATTCATAACTTCCACAAGAAAGATTCTTAGTTCCCCTGGAGCTGATTTTCGTAAAAGATGAGAACAAAGCATTACAAAAGGTAATATGCACCGGCTAAGTTTGAAAATTCCTCCTTAAATAGAAAAGTCTAAAGGCTACATTTTTTTCACTTTAACAGCTTTTGAAAGAGTCAGAGTTTCAAGTAATTACCGCACAATGGCAGCTGCTTTTATTGGCTTTTCAGAAACAGCTTGAAACTTTTGTTGCTTTCATTGAATCATAGTTTATGCATCGAAAATGCTTTAAATTAATTCGAATAAGTTGGCATATATGTGTACATGCAAATTGTAATTTCGTCAACGAATTCTCTACTTAAAAATTTTAGCAATTTTGAAACGTTTCACATTAACTTTCATTAACTTACCGGGTGGAGTAATTTCCGCAAGCAGCTTAGGGAAAAGTTTACAGTTTAGAATCGAGTTTCTTAGAAATAGTAGTCCCGTGTCAGATTTGATCAACTAATGTAATTACGGCTGTGATACTGTTGCGGTTAAATGTTTTATACCTTGTGTTTTATGTATGGATTTTCGTAAATATTAAAAATTATTTTTACTATTCTCTGGATAGCTCTTTTTTTTTTTTAATTTTTTGTACGTATATGTCAAAGAATCTAACGATTCTTACCTACTAGGAATTTGTTTCGTAATTACAATCTTAGTCATCTTAAACTACTACTAACTTCAAAACACATTTTGATAATTTATCTGAATATTTATTTTACTCGGTAAAATAATTTTGTAAGGAAAATTAAACGAAATTTTACAAAAAGTCTGTTGTCAGTATAAGCAGAAATTTATTCTTTAAAAAAGTTTCCTTTTCAGATAAATAATCAACACGCCCGCAGTCTGTCTGCATAAGAATAGAAAATGCAAAAGATGTGCGCAAAAAAAAATTAACGTCCAGTTTTCAACAAACTCAGTTTTTAATAAGTTTTGTAATAGGTCCTTTATCTTACAGGCAACGTAATAAAAAAAGTCGCTGAAATTAGAAGTAACATAAAAAGTTTTTTTAAATTTCTGCCCATCAAAAATATCCATCCAACAACTCCACTTGAATTTGAAGTATTACGTGAATTTTGTAACACCCAAAGATTCAAGAGATCGTTAAACTCCCAGAAAAAAGAGCCAAGAAAGCGTCAGCTTGTAAATCGGCAGTCCGCTTTCCTCCCTAAAAAAGGGGGAGCGAATGTCATCGCAGTTTGCGTTCGGCCCGGCACGAGGCAGTAGCAAAAGGAACACGCACAACCGCCGAGGCCATTAATATTCGAGAGGAACGAGTCACTCGACCCTTCGATTCGCTGTACTCGCGCGTCACTTTTCTTTGGGGACTAATGGCATTTCGGCCGAGGAATCGGTGAAATGGAAATTCATCGGCGTGCCCACCTTTTCGCGCTAAGGGTGCGTGGCTTCCTCCCGGTGTGTTATTGTGTTACGTGGGCTTAATCTTCGGGGAATGCCGAGATTCAATTTTCTTCTATGCTGAATTATTGATTGCTTTGAAAAAGGTACGAAGAGTGGAACTTCCGCTTTTTCAAAAGTTACAAGTGAGTTGCCTTTACATATCGATCGATTGAAGTTGTCTTAATTTTTTTTTAAGCTTTCTATTTTTATTTTTGATTTAGTTAAGGGAGTAAACATATCGACTTTTCTGTCAATACGTTTAAGGGAATATGACCCCTTTTCCATGGCAACGATGATCTGTATACGAATTTAAATATAATAATAGTTTATATCTGTAAAAACATTCTGAAGATCCAGAATAATCACGAATGTTAGTGTTGTCATATAATTTTTTTTTATTTTCACATTTTTTTATTTTTTATTTAAACTTTAATTTAAACCACTGGATGGATTCACATCCAACACGGTATAGCATCTATATTTTTTATGTCATTGACAAGTTTTTAAAAATTATAGAATGTTGTCAGGTATTCTTCTGATTTGAACCTACTAAATAAAAAATTGCAGTAATTAATATTTTCAGCCCTAAGGGACGTAAAAAAATAGATGTGCTAATTCGTGTTTGATAACAATCCAGTCAGTGGTTGAAACTATAGTGGAAACCAAAATAAACTGAGCCTACAGATTCTAGACTCAACTCACTTGAATCAGAAAGAACTATATTTTTGTAATTATCATTAAGATAAATTATTACTGTGTTAACATAATTTTTAGCAGGTTATTTTTTAAATAAAAAAAAAATTGGGGCCAAACATCCTTAAAATAAATAGTCATTGTAGGATTCAGTGATATTTTTTCGGAATATTTTATAAACTGGATTTTCTATTAAAAAAGTAATTATTATTTTATTTTTTGTAAGAAAGTCGAGGTTCGATGAAAACAATGGCCTCTTCATTTTTTACGATGTACGGAGTCGCAAAACATTCTTACTAAACTTATGTTTCAAACTAAAATCAGGTCACGCGATAAGTATACCATGCTTCCAGTAAAAGTCGACGAAACTTCGTGTTCAAAATAGCAATACGCTTTTAAGTACCGCGCTCTTCTACATTCTAGTATCGAACAGCATTTGAAACAATTCTCTATTCAATAATGAACAAATTCTGTTCTTTGGCATTCACTAATTAACAAATTACATTTTAGTTAACCTTTAGAACAAGTCTGTAAAAACAAAAGTACTACTTTTTTTCTTTACTCTCACTAAAACAGAATTCAGAGTCAACTGTGTAAAGGTTGCCGTATTTTGCCGTATTTGTTGCCGTAAAATAAATATTCCAACCAGTACCGCGTAATAAACAATTATTTGTAGCCCAACGTTTCAAGAAAATTTCAGATGTAACTCAATTTTCCGAAAAACACCGTCCACATGAATATTATAAAAATGTAAGAATGGAGGATCGGTTACCCCAAGGAGTCTGCACGTCTTTCTTAAGACATTGCATAAAGAAAACAACAAAAGGAGCACGCGCCCGACCGTTCCTCCGACTTTTACGATGGTCGACGCGACGCACGAAAAAATTCTGTTCGAGCTCCCGAGTCACGCTCGTGCAACATTAATACGAAGACACATAATGGGGTACTCGTCGAGGGGGTGAGATTTCAAACCGGTCAACCATCTCGGGAGGACGGGCCCGTTAAATATTCACGGGAAAGTCCTCTGAGGATGGCCGACGCGAAATCCGCTTCCGCCTCCCTTTGCCGTTAGACCGAACATAAGGGGCCGACTTGGCCATCTCCTTTAGCTTCATTTCTCACATCTTCGCGGAATACATACATGCATTCGACCTGCTCTAAATAATAAAGCTGCATTTGCATGGCATACCTTAATCACTTTTGCCTTTGTGCGATATCTTAGTTTTCGTCAATTATTGAACAGAAAACAGGTTTGTTTGAAGATTAGTCGCATTGTAAGTATTTTTGGTGTATATTCAAACGTCCAGAAGAGTAATAATGGAGAGTACAATTTTTCTGCACTTGCACGCTTTAATTTTTCGACGTGATATTATTTTTTTGGTCCATGCACTTATGTACTTTAAATATTTAAGATAAAACTTATCGTGGCATTATAAACCTTGCAGTGCTTTGTACTATGGCCAGGCACAAAGTCTTTGGTACATGTAAATGTAGTTTTAATAGCAGTAAATAAAAACTTTTGAATTGTTAAAAATTGCCATTCTGTGTTATAAATTTTGCCTCCTACTTAAAAATTGCCATTCTGTGTTATAAATTGTACTAGAATTCTAGACATATTTACCAGAAATTCTGCATTATAAATTTTACTAGAATTCCAATAGTATGTATCTATAATTCTAGTAATTATTACTAGAACTCTAGTAAAATTTCTAATACAGAATGGTAATTTTTTCACTTATTTGCAGTTTGTGCCTTCGCTCCCAGACAGGATAGTAATTTCTCCAAAACATTTCTCTCAGTATGCTTTTTAAGACTCAGAACCTTTGAGAGTTCCTGAACACTGCACTTGAAGTTTCTTAAATCAACCTATAAGGAAACCCATCGCCAACAATCGCCAGAAATGACAAATAACAGATCGCGTACCCTCACGACCGCTCAAACAACCTTAAAAAAAAAAAAAAAAAAAAGAAAATAAAAGTGCAGAGTCAAGCCAGCGGAAGCGGATCTCGTACACGTCGATCGGGACATCCATAAAGGAGTGACGCGCGTGTCCCCGCAGGGGTGACACACGCGGCCGTAAGTCGGCGGCGGCGCGATCAATCGCTCCCGGAGCGACGTCGCGACGACGTCGCCCCGCCGGCGTTTTACGAGGCGACGTGCGTACGCGTCCGATCGATCTCGCGTGGTGCCCGGCCCCCGCGGCTTCTCAGCCTTTTTATCGCCACGCGTAGATACACCGCCTCTGACAAACGTTTCAATTTCCCGCGAATTACCGCACGCCTGCCATTAGTCCGTGAAACGGTCGACGTGATACGCCCGCCTTTTATCGCGGAGTCCGGGTAGGACGCTGGATGAGTTGCGCGCTGATGGACTTCCTTGATTTTACGAGACTGTGCTTGCTGGACTCTTTCTTTCGTAGAGTACATTGCACTCGATCGTGGAGCTTTTTTTTCAATTTAAAAAAGAACTTCGATCCTCCTTTATTCACAAATAACTAACTCGCGTTTATTAAATAATAACACATCTGTAGTAAAAATCTAGCACAGAATCTATCTACACGGTGATACAAAAAACACTCGGGAAAATAGTGCAGTCGTGTAGGGGGTTAAATTCTAAGTACTTTTGGCATTTTGCTCAATTTTGAATAATTTCCAAGTTATTGTTAATTAAAAATTAATTAGCAATAAGATAATTATCCAATCAACGTTTGAGCTGATGTTGGTAGGCGGGGCGCGTGCGGGGATCATCGTCAGCTCGAACGCTGATTGGATAATTATCTTAATTTTTAATTAACAATAACTAGGTGATTATCCACAATTGATCAAAATACGAAAAGGCCAAAAGCGTTTAAAAATGGCTGCTATTTTTTGCCCATTTCTATTTCTCCGGCTATGAAATTGCCATTAAATGTTTTAAATTTCTACCAGGAGTTAGTCGAGTGTTATGACAGAAAAGGGTACTTTCTTAAAGGGGTCTATATTTCTTTACTTTCCTTCTTTGACTAATCAAAAGAAATCCCCCTGTTCAAAGGCATCACGCAACTGACATTGTCATCATGTGTTTTATCCACTTCGTTTTCACTTACCGGAAGTAGCTGATTCAATTACTATCAGTATGGTAGATATTACTATGGGAGTGACTTATCAGTTTTATTGTAATTCAATTTTTCTATATCTTAATATATATCCAATCCAGTCCAATCCAATTAGTGCAGTGCTTACATTCAGAGCAAGTTCAGTGGTTGCTCGATGTAAAAAACGTTTATACCTTAATTTACGCTTTCCGCAAATTAAGAATTTCAAATAAGGAGTAAATCAAAAATTGTAATGCAAGAGATTTCTACATTTCAAGTGGTGTTGGATTCTGAACAGTTGTGAATATTCATCAACGCTCGCTATTGAGCATATTACGGATTAAGTTTTTACTTTTCACTCTATTTCACTCCAGCTGATTTAGCGTGATGTACCATACAAGGAACACCTCCATGTAACTGTGGTACTGTTCTGCTCATGAATGCAGATCATGGATTTTTAAAAAGAAACAAAAAAAAATGATGCTCGCTCTAGACTAAAACGAATAGACAAGTGAAGATTTTAAAGCGCCTTATCAATAACAGGCCCCTAATTTTTTTACTTACACCCCCGCCATAAATAATGGAGGCGTAGGCGAAGCGCGTCGAGTGCTCGCGGTAAAAGTTTACGATGGCGTCGATCTATCAATTGTTCGTTTCGTCGAAGGGGCGAGAGGTTGGATGTCTCGCGGCCGCGTTCGGGAAAACGTGTTTCAATTTTTCCCCGAGTCCGCGCCGATCGCCGCCGCTGACGTTGATGGAACTGCGTCCCGAATGAAAACGTAAACACACGCGAGAGCCCGGAGAATGGCGCGGCCTCGGGAAGTCTTTCATTTTTATACCTCGCCTCTCTTCCCCGGAAGATTTATTTTTCCAGGGGGCAAAGGGTTCCCGCTGCTACTGCTGCACGCCTGCGTTCTTGCAGCAAGCTTTGACTCGCCGGATGCGCGCACAAGAAATTCGCTTTTCATCGTGAAAAATGAACTTCAACTGCATTTAATTTCTACTCGCGCGAGAATAATTTATTGGACAGTGCGTGTTCTCTTTTGAATTTTTTAATAAGACATTTTTTTTTCTTCCAGTGAATAACAATTCCTTTCTCGGTGGTCAATTATATTAGCGTTATTCATTTAACCAGGAAAAGTGCAAAGTATTTCTGCGTGCACTGAGAGAAAGGTTATAGTAAGAATTACTATGTTCCATAGGAACAGTGGGATATACTTGACCTATGACGATTTTTAGTATGTTTTATAGTAAAAATCGTCATAGGTCGAGCATATCCCATTGATCCTACGGAATGTAGTAATTTTTACTATAACATTTTTATCCTTGTGGATAAATGTACCATTTCTGAACGTAGATTAATAGGAAACGCAGTATTTTAATATTTAAAAGAAGTACTAGATTAAAAAAAAAACATGAAACATTTTTAATGATCATTTATCTACATACAGCTACACAGTTTTAAATCAGTTACAGCTACGAAAAAATTAAATTTTAGTTTTTTTTTAACAACGTAATTGTTTTTTAACAACGTTCTTTAATGTCACTGATCATTATTACGAACAACAATAAAGTTTTATTTTCCATTGTTTTAGTGATTCCTCATAAGTATACATATATAGACTTGGATACGACTTTGAAATAATGGAAAGAAATAAGTGTCGTTTGGCGATAAAAAGTAAAGTTAAGGAGAGGTGAGCTCCCGTTGATTTCTTTGAAAATTCGTCTCTCTAAAATTGGTTGAAACGTAAAACCCAGCGCACCACGATCGTAACAAAGCAGTCCATTCACACTTTCTTAAGCGGCGGAGAGCAACGCGTCAATGGGTTCGAAAGCGCTGGATGAACGCAATTTCTTCGAGCAAACAAATAACTTAAGCGCAGTTACTACTTGCGAGCCTTAAATCACGAAGGCGAGGGAACTCTACCTCTTCGCGCTGCTCTTCCTTTATCCCAGCTCCTTGGCGAAACACTTGAATTAAAGAACTTTCCGACTGTTCAAGCCAAAGTACTGCTATCATAATTTTTTGAGTATACGCCATTTTACGTTAAAATGACTACTATCATTCAAAATTAATTAACAGTATAAAATATGAAAAAATGATATTTTAAAAATGCTTTAAAGATTTTCCATGTAAAAAAATTCTCACTTGATAAGACTGTCACTCCTTTCCTAACCACAATAGCAATTTTTACTAAGTTTTTTCTCTGAGTGTATATATACAGGCCACGTCTTCGCGTGAGTTCTCCATGGGTATCCTCGCATCGACAACGAAGCTACAATCAGGAAGTTTCATTCTCATTACGACGGGCTGTTAAGCGACGAACGTTTTGCAGATTTCCAGTAAACTGAAAATTCTACCACGCATAAATTATTTCGTCAGCGCGTGAGTAACCCTCGACTCACGTTTATGGAGCGCGAAGCGAGCGCCTATGCGCAAGGACCTACCCGCGCTCCGCTTTTAGTGCTAATTTCCCTCCTTACGACTCGGCTTAAAGAGCTGATGCGCGTCCTGGGGTCGACTGAAGGGAAGGAAGTTTTTTTTTTTGAGGCTATACCAGCGTGGAAGGCCGAATTAATGTCCTTTTCGTTATCGTGTTTCAGCAAGCCCGTCGTTGAGATGTTCAACAAGAAAATAAGATCGTTATTCTTTCCCTTTCACTCGTAAAAAGCACTCCAAATTACCTATTCGTTTATTGCTGAATTAAGTCATTAAATTTTGTTGTCTCCTTAATTTTATTTCAAATACAAAATTGTGGTTGCACACAGTTGGTGCAAAACAATTATTTTAAAAATAAATAAAATAAAATAATATTTCATTTGGGTATTGGTGTATGCAGTTCTCTACGAGTCCAACAGTGATATTACATTTCTTGCAAACAGTCCGTATGTTCAATTCGGTTATTCGCAGAAAAGTAACCAGAACTTTATTTTCCTCGTGTTATTGTACATATAGAAAAAGGACATTTCTTTATGTATCGTAAATCGAGGGTTGCACGAGTGAAAGTAGATTTCATTCCAATTTATAGAGTATTCGTACTTTGATTGTTATGTAAATGAACTTCTATCGAGTTAAAAAAGCAGACCCTTGTTTTGGTACCGATCAGGTATCTCGGGAATGTAACGAGGGAAAACTAGTTGCGACGGAACGAGCAGCTCCTTTTTTTATCTTCCACTAGAATTGCAAATGGGTATAACTCACCCCTGGAATCATGCTTTCAATCGATTAAACTAGTTAGGAGTATGCTCAAACGTTGCTCAGTCCTCATTTGTAGAATAAAAGACATTGCTTTTCATTCTTCATTGAAAGTTTAAATCAATTACCTCAATTTCATGCAGTGAATCTAATGAAATTACGTAATAAAAAGAGAAAAAGCTATGATGCTTACTTTTTAAATGTATATTTATGGAATTAAATTAATCAGACCTTTTTTAAGGACTATAAAACAATCGGACCTTCTCAGAGCCTTTTTACCGCTAGAATAAATTTTCTGGTTAAAATATACATTTAAAAATGTTATTTATTAAAAAATATTTATTTCAGCATATCTATAAATCTTTAAGAATTTTTTATGGATTGCAGGGGATTTTCAAAGCCTGGGAGGATTCCAACTGAAGGGGGGGGGGGTAAAAGATTGTAAGGCTTCTACTTTTTTCTAGGAAAAGTGAGATTAAAGTCTCAGAACTTATCCACTGAAGGATATACTAATTACTACCATTTAATATTAAAAGTGTATAAATGTATTAAATTTATTATATAATAAACCGAGGAAGAAGGGTTTAAATTCATATTGAGCCATGCTACGTTTAATATTTTGGCTTTGTTACAACGTCAGCTCCATGTATACAGAAATTTTGTATCGGACTGGGCTTAAATTGTTGGTAGGTAATGTCATTTATGTCTGGTGAAATGTAAACACGAAAATGATATTCATAAATACTTAAAAAAAATACACAAATAGCATAAAATACACAACCATCAAAAGAAATTTAAACACCTTTTCAGATTAATTTTAATTTCAGCACCTCTTCACGTTTAAATGCAATTGATTATCAACGATTTAAACCCAATCCCACAAAAATCTGTGTAATTTTATCATACATTTTACACAATTGATGTACCATTAATGTTAATTTCACTTATTAGAGTATTCTCTTTTCTTTGTTATCTTAAAAAATCCTAGATTAAGGGGGTATGAAAGTCAATTAAAAATTCAAATTTCGCGCCATAATTTAGCAGACGAAAAAATACTTCTGTTGCTTATAATATTTGCATATAAATAAAATATTGAAAAACCATGAGATACCTGCCCTTTGTTAGGTAACGGTCTATTATTTTATAAAGTTCCAATTACTTGTAACAATATATCTACGAGAAAAGCTTGAATAATATGATATTTATACATTAATCAATGTTTTCTCATCAAAGTATTGTGTTATAATAACTTGAAACTTTATAAAATGATATAGATCGTTACCTAACGGAGGGCGAGTGTCTCTCGGTTTTTCGATATTCATTAATACTCTTTATTATAAGGAAATTAATTGTTTTTTCATCTGCTACATTATGGCGCGAAATTTGAATTTTTAATTAACTTTCAGACCCCTTTAAGCCTTCTTATGGTTGACGAGCCTCCTTAAATCGATGATGCCTGTTTCATTAAAAAATCCTAACGAGACTCGAAGTAACAAACATCACGTCTTCAATAAAGCCCCATAAACAATAGATTCCAATCTATCCGTCCTCCCATAGAAGGTTTCCTCCGCAGCGCTAATTGACAAAAAAAAATAAAGCTCAATAAGGATAAATCATCATCACCATTGCCGAGTGAGGGCACGACGGACAATCGAATCGTTAGCCAGCTCGCGGGGCTTACGTATAGGAAGGAAGGCTTATGGGAGCTCGACGCTCACGGCGTCTTTGTCCCGGCGTCGATCGCCAGGCCGGGACGAGCAATCAAGGCGCCGCAGTTGCGCGGCCGTTGTCCGGACGCCAATATAGTCGTGCGCGCCTTTGGGGCCCGGCGCGATCGCGCGCGGGCGGGGCCGTTAATTGAGCCGGCGGCTCGGCCGCGTCGGGGTTACCTCGACGGGGCGCGCAATCGCGGACGTCGCGGGACACGTTCGCCGCTCCTGACTGAATATGCATGATCCTGCCAACTGACAATGGAGCCGACGACGCGACCGTCCGACCCGAAGTCGCCAATGGACGCTCGGCCAATATTTGTCCATTTCTTTGAAGCTTCTTTTTTTGCCTCCTTTGGTGTACAGAGAAAAGTGTTTAGTCAAATTTCATGTTATTTGTAGGATTAAAAGTTATGCTCAAGCTGTAATGAATTTTAATAAAATTTCGCAATAAGTTTCGAAAAATTATTGCATAAAATTAGTGCGCGAAGAGAATGATACACTGAGAGAAAAAACTTAATAATAATTGATATGATTAGGAAAGGAGTGACAGTCTTGACAAGCGAGAAATTTTAGTATGAAAAATAGTAATTTGTAATATACAAAATAGCAATTTTTACAATTTCCGTAATAGCTTTTTAAATAAAACATTTTTCTTGCTCCAAAAAAATGTACAAAAACCATGATATGTCCCACGGCCCCTTAAATCATTGATAAACGCGAGTGCGAACAGTTTTTCCCGTAGAAAAAAAAAGTGTTATTCACTTACAATCCCAATAACGCGTCACACTCCCTGCGATGTCACATCTCGTCCAAAGCGAAATAATCAACCGAATCAACAGGAATTGAATAAACGGGAATTTTTGTGACCGAGTGCGGGGAGAATTTTCGGCTCCGCGCGACAAAGGCTGACCCATCGAAAAATCAACTGATCGTCCTGGCGAATGAGCGGCTCGATCCTCGAATGTACACACAAGTGTGAATCTGATTTGTCCCGATCAATCCGATTACTCCCGCCCGCCTCCCATCAATCGTAGGTCATTAGGCCGAAAAACGCCAGGAATTAACGAAGCTCTGACGGCGATGCATAAAGAGCATGACGAATGTAGAGGGGGGAAGGGGGAAGGGGGTCGCCGAGGTATGACTCTTCCGGGCATGGAAATTAGCGGGGGCGGAGTGACGGTGACACGCGACTCCCACCCCTCGACGAGTGCGTGTACACGCGCGCTCCTCGAAACGCGCAGTCATCCCAGGTGAACTGGAAAAATCGACTCGTGACGTGTTTAGATTTGTATTCTTTGACTTTTTATTTGACGGCTGGGCCGTTTGTTTATCTGTCGGGGAGGACAGTGACTTTGGGAAACTCTTGTTGGGCGTGGGATCAAAATATTTCTTTCTACGGTATTCGTTAATTAATTAAACCTTGACAATCTTACAGTGTTAATCAGCAATTTTTCATTTCGGCGCTCGGATGTTTTATTTACATACTAAATCAGTTCGAGTGTTCAATTCAGTATATTATTTACATACTAAATCAATTCTAAATCAAATAGAGTGAAAATTGTCTCTCTTGATCGAGAGAAATAAGTTAAGCTGAGCAAAAGGTAGGGACTTAAAACCTGTACTATGCTATCCTTACACGGAGAGAAAAAACTTAATAAAAATTGCTTTTTAGTTACACAGAGAGAAATATTATATAATAGTAAAAATTACGATATTCCGTAGGAGCAATGGAGTACTGACTACGATTTTTACTATAAAATATACTAAAAATTGCTATCTATATAGTAAAATATGCTATGTACATAGGAATTTTTAGTATTTTTTGTAGTAAAAAATTTCGGAGCATAGTAATTTTTACTATAACATTTCTCTCCGTGTAAGTAAGGAGTGTAAGATAGTCTTGACAAGCGAAAAATTTTAGTATGAAAATTAATCAGTAAACAACGATTTAACTTGGTCCGGAAAGTTATTTATTAATTTATAGTAATTAGAAAAATTAATTTAAAATGACTGACTAACTTTTTCGAATAAGAATTAATGAACATTATTGAAAATCGGTGAATGCAACAGCCACAAATATCACTGATTTTTAATTGCAAATAAAGGACTAATTTTTGACAAATATATTTAACGTTATTAATTTAAAATTATAATTTAATAGTGTGTTAACCATTATTAATTAAATTATCATAGCAATGACAGCAATAAACAGAATAAAAAATCTTATTTTTTTAAACAATATTCAGAAAAAAAATTAAAAACTTCTGCTGGTTATTATCTACATGAATTTGTCAAGAATTCTTTTGCAAGGCAGACACATTTGTGCGACAGAAATTCGGAGGCCTAAACGACAGGTGGTAGTCGCTAAAAGATCCACGAGTTTGTATTGTGCCTTTAACAAAAGCGTTAAATCCTTTACGAGTGACAAGCAAAGGTACAGTAAGTCGAGGGCAGGTAGATTTTCAAAATCGAGGGTTACTAAGCGTGAACAAGAAGTGGGAATTCGCAGAGCTCGGCGTCGTCAACCGTTGCTTTCTTTTCCGCAGATGGCCTAGGAAAGGCCAAACAATGAAAAGGCAACCGATTTATTTCCTTGCACCGAAAAGAAAATTTGTAGTTCCGACTGAAAAATTTTGTTGAGCACTTCTGAAATTAATTTATTTAAGGAAGTTCTATCATTAATTTATTATAAAATTTATTTAACTATGGAAACTTTAGTTGTATTAAGGAGTAACACCACTGTAATTTTTTTTAAAAAATCACTATTCTTTTTAACTTAAAAGATGCCTTAATTATATATAGCATACTTATAACTTAAAGTATAGCATTGCCGCCATTTTTTAATACATTACACAAAAATTGTTATTTTTATAGTTCAATATGCAGTTAATAACTTCCTCAAATTATTTTATCCTTCCACTTTCCTTTCTAAATAAAAACAATTATCGAAAAAACACTTTTTTTTAAGGCGGTTACAGTGGTATTATCCCTTAACAAAATGTCTAGTTAAATCAATCAAAAAAGAGTCAATTAATTAAAAAATAAGTTTTAACTCCTTTCATTATAGAAACAACAATAATATAAATTTGATGGTTCAAAATATTTAGTCTGCAGCATCGATAAAAAAAAAATTTTCTCCTAGATTCTTATTTCGTTCTTTTAGAAAAAGGAGGCAATATTGACAGGGGAAATAATTACCCCATAACCACGCACTTAAGCTCCCCGCCCTCTTAACAATTAAAATCAAGTAAATTTTCCCATTTCTCCAAAAGATAATCTTCATAAGGGCCATAAAGCATGATATCAGATTTACCGGCAAATGAAAAGAAAGCCGAAGCACATTGACGAAAAATCCAATGCCATGGGCGTAAAAAAAAAAAAACTCGAACGACAAGTGGAAAAACAGCGGGGGTGGGCGAAGTTCAACAAGACCAGTGGGGGTCGTGGATGGCTGGCGGGGCCAGTTACGCGACGCTCGGCTCTTATCTCGAGGCGGAATCTCGTGGTGGCGCGTGACACTCCGGGGATTGATGGCGGCCAGGGTAGCCGCCACGGCCAAAATGATATCCGGACTCGCTCTCTCAACCCTAATCGACTGCATAATTAATGCAATTGTCATCCAAGCGTAAAACGGAAAAAGCGCCCGCACGGCCGCGTAATTTTCTGCTGAATGTACGCGGCTATTTATTAGACACCATATGGTCCCGGCGAATTTTTTTCTCCTGGTGGCCGCTCAAGCTATGGTAATGAGCGCAACCGCTCATTGTTCCCTCGAGTAAGTTATTACCTGAGATGAGCATGCTGAAGTATGCACGCCGTCGCGTGTTTTACGAAATGTCGCTCTTTTCATTTTTACCTGGGAACGCGTACATTCGATTTTCTTAATTCTTTTTAACCATTGAAACAGTTGCAGCTAATGATTTTTTTTTAAATTTTAGTATTTTAAAAGTTCTATTAAATATGACTGTACTATTTTGGAACGCAGGGGCAGACTTGACTAACAACAAATTTTACTAGAATATGCAGTAAATTTTGCTGAGCTTACATAAATTTATTATACTTCCTAGTAAATTTTTTAATTTTTCGAGTAGAGCAGCTCTTGCATTAAAAACTAGTATAGTAATTTTTACTAATTTTTTTTTCTCCATGTATAAATATAAATTTTATAAAAAATGTCTCTAATACAAATTGTAATAAGTTGAAAATTATTTTAATAAAGTTATTTTGTCTTAACAGTGTCTTAATAGTGCGTAACAATAAAATTGGAATTGTTTATGTAAAGCAAATTTAGACACCCCTATCTCGTATGTAAATTACTACAAACATGCGAGAAGGACTAGGTATAATTGAAGGGTTGATTTCGTTAAATGAGATTTATCGACATTAAATGAATAGCGACTAAATGGGAAGGGTCACGCACGCGAAAAACAAAGATTTAAATTTATGCATCCTAATATTATCACTGATAAGAGTCTAAGGGTCATCGTCGCCTTCAAATAAATTTTGTATAACGACGAAAAAAAATAGTCTGAAATAGTATTATGATTGTATTTTTAAAAGTGAAGAAACATAAATATTAGTTCAACACTAAACTTTAAAAATTTGGCATTTTCATTGTCAGCAATTAAGTACGTTTGCGGAAAAGCTTAGGGCAGGTAAGCGCATCTAATTGGCACTGACCATTTGGTTAGTGAAACAATGACTAGTCAAATTGGAATACCCATGCTGAAATGATAATGAAAAAGCTTGTGTATATAGGCTTCAAACTTCGTTTGCAATATGTTCTACCTAAGTCATTTAAACTAGGATTACGGACTAATCATATTGATCTAAAGTAGGTCTAATCTTTATCTCTTCTGATCTGAAATGTTTAACCTTCTTTCAAATTCAATATATACTGTTTAAAATGAAGTCAATTGAAGTATTTAAATCCACAAATTCGTAAGATTAGTTCTACATTCTTCATCATATGTTCATATATATTTTACACTGTAATCTTTTGTACAAAAGTATATCCAATTAAATTCGTCCTTCCAGAACTTGAGTTATAAATAGTCAAATAGTGTTTCCTGATGTAAAACCTACACGATGCAATTCTCAGTAGCTTTTCATGAAGCTAGGCTTAGTACTATTTTGGACTGAAATTTTCGTTAATGATTATAAATTTATTTTCAGTGAATGGATAAAAACATATTTTATTGTTAAGGTATCATTTTTAAAGTTGAAGTAACGTAAAAAAAAAATAAAATTCGTAGCTTTAGCAAAAAAGAGATATAAAATTTCTCTCCGTGTAGATAAACGCGTTCGAACGTTTTGAGTTACAGTAGAAAATCATGAATAATTTTTCAATACCTTTAATTCGCGATGCCTGCACCAAATCTTTCCCGACTACAATCTTTTTCGCACATAATTCTCGAGGTCTAAAAGACAATGTAAAAGAAACAAAAAAATCGAGTTTCTAAAATTCTAGAACGGCGTAACCCTCGAATCATCGGAACAGAAACTTTTCGCGTGCAGTCAATTGCAATCAATCAGCCACTTCCTCCACCTTCCTCGTACAACATCGAGCTAAGAGGCATCCTCCTAAAAGAATCCTCCGACCCCCCAGCCGCAGAAAAACGTCGAAAGCGTAGCACCGAGCAGGGCCAATCTCGGAGAAAATGGCAGCAGCACTCCTCCAGGAGAGCGGAAACTCCGAACACGGAGCCCTTACAAATATTTGCGCTCGGCCGGAGAGTCAAGCTCCGAATGAAGCGTCGGCAGCCGTCGCCGCCGCCGCCGCCGCAGCGAGCGCCGCCTCCTCTCTCTCTGCTGGCCGTGCGCGTCAAAAATAGTATAAGGACGATGGGAGGGGTGGCGAGCGAGGGAGGGGGTCGAGCCGTACGGCACCCCGTGCCGGCGAATCTCCTCGAGTGCCTTTACTCGCGTTCGGGACGTGGTGCAGTGAGCTTTGCACGGGACGCTCTCCGCTCTTCGCTCGCTACATCCCGACGCTCCTCTCCTCGGGCCTGCGCCAAAGAATCGGCGAGTGTCATGCGAAATTAACGCCGATCGCGTGCTCGACTTCTCGCTGCGGTTTCGCTTTGTGTGCTTGACCGGCGCACGTGGGGCTTGGAGCGCCGTTTACCGACCCCTGGGGAAGGCCGGCGATTCTGCGTGGGATCGCGGAACTGTGATAGTGGAACTTGGTGTCGTAGCGCTACCGAGAGAATAGGGATTATTAGTGCTGGTGTGATAGTGCGATCGGAGTGATTTTAGCGAGGCGAGGCTCCGAAACTGATAGTGACATAGTGACCGCTTTGAGCCAATATTTTATTAAGGTAATCTTTGTGGATTCCAGACTAATTGCACGACACACCGTTTTTGCGTTAAAACCCTCCACTCGTTTTATTAGCAAATAAAATATTATTATTGTAGTAAAATAAAATTTTGTTATTATAATAGAATTTTATACACTGAGAGAAATGTTTTTAAAAAATTACTATCCAGTCTGGGAGCGGAGAATTTAGCAAATAAATTATCATTCTTTATTAGAAATTTTACTAGAATTCTAGTAATATGTATCTACAATTCAAGTAAATATTAATAGAGATCTGGTATCATTTATAATGTAGAATGGTAATTTTTTCAACAAATCCAGTCTGTGGTTCCGTTCCCAGACTGGATAGTAATTTTTATTAGAATAGTAGTAATTTTTCCAAAACATTTTTCTCAGTGTATAAATAATATTATTATTATAATAAAATTTCATTTTGTAGATAATAAATAATTTAAATTAATAAGTAAATTAATTTAAAAAAAAGGTTTTTACATATATTTTCATTAAGGCAATCTTTATGAATTTGAGATTATTTGAACGTCGGAGAGGCCGGTAAAAATGTTTGCATTAAAAGCCGCAGCTTTTTGCATGAATTCAAAATTTAATTGATAAGTAAAGTAATTGATTTAATTTTATTTTTTTTTGTCGTGAATATTTTAAGATAGGACTACCGTTGAAAAATACATTTTAATTACAAAATTTTAAAGCGATTCGAAATCACAATTAAATTTAATTTACAAAAATAAAATTAATTAAATTTTCTGATGAAGCATATTTATTTTTTTTTTAAATTCTTTTTAATTTTCAAGTTATGAAATGTTGATAAATCAATCTGCATTTCAATTACAATTTAAATTACTTTAAAAAAATGCGGATGTAGACAAGTAATATTTTCGTTTTAAATTTAACCAGCAAATGCAGTAAATACAACTGGAAATATTTTTTGTACGACTTTTTACAATTAGTCTAAAACATAATATTTCGTTCAAAGTGAAATATAAATGAATAGAGTACTGTAATGTTCAAAATATGGAAAATGGCATGTTTTTGAAAATGTGCCTATTGAAATGCAGATCTACGATGCATACACTTTAGCTGGATAACTGCATGTAGTTGCGTAAATTCGACCATTAGATTTCGTAAATCGATTCGCATATTTCAACATTATTTTACTCTCAACTAGTACCTTTCATTTGAAATAGTTGATATTCATGTTTTTAAAATAATACATTGTTCTAAATTATTTTTATTCTCTACTAAAATTTAATACACACAACGTTCACCTTTCACTGCATTTGTCCATAAATTTATTTTCAATTTTTAATTTGCAAAAAACGTGTCAGTAATTTATTAATATTCCAAATTTAAAACCCGAGTTATTCCTTTTTCAGAAGTAACATTAGATAATAAATTTTTTTGCAAATTCTAAATTACGATCTATCAAAGTTTGCAATAAAATATTCAGAATTTTAATACTAAAAAAATATGAAAAAATATTCTTGTAATATTGAATGTTAAACTCCGGACTTCTTTTCACGTCGATTTTTCTAAAAGCCCTGCTAAGAAAATCTGCTTATTTCATACGCGATCGCTCCCGGACCATCAAATCTAGCATCAGATTGGTAAAATCACTGCGCTTCGTCGGAGACAAAAAAAGAACCGTCGCCTCCCTTTGATCGCGAGCAACGAAGCTTTCCTCTTCTAGATCGCTAATAAGGTCACCCGTCGGCGAAGGGATGAGGCGGAGCTCGCCTCGAAAATCTAAGCGAGGCGCAGTGGAAAAAAACGCGATTGTTTCAGGCCTGGGGCTAACGAGGAAGTCGCCTGTGAGTCTCGATTTTTCGGTCGCACGCGAACAAAGGATACGGTCGGAAAAAATTTTAATGCGTAATGAGCCGAGGGTATTAAATATTTGACGTAGGATGCATAGGAGAGCGACGAAGAAAATTTAACGCGTCATCCTAATTGAAAATTTTAATCTTTTAAAACATCGAATCTTACCTCTCGCCAGGTGTGTTTCATCGGGCCAAATCAGTTTAATATAGGTAGAAATAATTAGGAAGGAAAATCGTTGTTTGGTCATCCTCGTGTGAATTGAAATTATAATTTAGGACGATAGAAGATTCAAAATAAACATCGATTATATTGATTGGAAAGAAATTAAATTTTTTTATATAAGCATCTGCTATTATTTCGGATGAATTGTGTTTGTACAGAATATATTAGTTGTACTTTTTTTTTCAGTTCATATTATTTTATCAATACACATATTTCCATTTTATCAAAGTACGTTGCGAATATGAACTCCAATAGCATTTTTATACAACCAGTATCGCAACAGGAAATAAAAGAAATAATTCTAAACATGAAGAATAAAAATGGTGGAATAGATGGAATAAATTCGCAAGTGCTTAAATCTATTAAAATTGAAATTTCGAATGATAGTAAATATAGAATAAAAATTGATTATTGGCTAGAAAAAAGTAGACTGTATTCATTTGATCATGTATTATCTCGATGTTAAGTTGACTTTGTACTGAAGTTTCGATCCACTTTTATCAATTTTATCAAAGTTCATTAATTATAACCCACAGCCGTTGTTAAATATGTACTTGATAATCTATTTAAACGAATGTAATCTTAGAAAATAGAAAAAGTAAATTTAATGACTGGACCCTTCGCGTTACAAAGTAAAATTTAAAATGCAATTTTTTGAAACAGTTTAAAAATAAAGAAGTCATATAAGTGCAATTTAAAAAGATGCACATGTAAAATGCGAAATGCTAGTTCAGTGGCTTTTCAATCAAACTGTAACATAACTTCCCTTCCATAACCTTGTCAGTTTTTTCTTTAACAAATATAGTTTATATTCCTTCCGTCTTATCGGAATTCATGCTCTTTTGAATAATGCACAGGACTGCCTTTTAAAGTTGGTACTAATTTTAATCCATCGACTTTAATTTTAATTAAACTGGCGGTAAAGGATTTGATGAGCAATAATCTAAAGAAATTTATTAAACGGAAAATTTCGTTCGGAAATATCGATTTCAGGAACAATTAAATTACTTACACAGATAAAAAAAGTAAATTTTCATATTTAATATAAACTTGTAGTACATTTAAAAAATAAATAAAATGTGTCAACGAAGCGAAAAACTGACATTGACTTTAATCTTTTCTGCTGATACTTTAAAAAACAACTTCACTTAAGAGACTAAAGAATTAATTTGATTTGAAATTTTCTGAAAATCTTTACTTATTTCAATGCATAATTCAAATATATCAAAATAAATAGAATTTTTTATCATAAATATATTACGAGACGATAAACCACCAAGTTATTCAAGCATTAAATATTAAACGAAAAATTGGATATTTCAAGAAAAATAATTGCAACCCTATTAAGGTTATACAAAGTAAATTCTTGTATTATAATTCATTCTGAAATTGGCGAAAAGTACAGACTTAAGCGCAAAAATGGTTTATTACACCGCACACTTCCTCCAAGTGTTCGCTACCCGCACTCACAATCGCACTAATCCCCGATTAATATTTACGGCGCGATTAATAAATAACTAAGGACATGCAAAATTGTGTTCAGCGAACTGAATAATAACCGTAATTGTGCAGTTCGGCCACAGCTAAAACCGAAAAATATGTCGCAAAAAACGCGAGCGAAAAAAGAAAGAGGAGGGATCGCTTTCCGGTCTTAAAGCCGGCAATTTTGCCAACCAATGTGGCGATTATTTCCGTCGGTTTCTCTCTCTCCATTTTTTTTTTCACATTCGAACAGCTTCGCTTCGTTTTATGCCCTTTTTTCTCGTTGCCTCACGTGAGCAGCGCTCGAGCACGTGCGCATGCAAACGGACGCGCATAACGGATTGTTATGGCCGTTGAACTTGCTGCTTAGAACTTTTTGCTATTTCGCGGGCGTGCTGTGTTCTCTAGGATTAAAACTTAAAGTGAATAGGGTACTTCTGCGAATTTGAAGTTATACACTCGAAATGCTCTCGACATACTTTTTTTTTATGCGAATTGTGTGATAAGAGTGTTCTCTTAAGGAATCTTAGATAATGCGGATTTACTTCTTGTGTATTAATGTTTTAGATACAAATGTACACTAAGAGAAATGTTGCAGAAATAATTATCCAGTCTGGGAGCGGAACCACAGACTGCATTTATTGAAAAAATTAACATTATAAAATTTACTAAAATTCTAGTAAATATTTTAATAATAAATAAAAAATTTACTAGAATCCTAATAATATGTATCTACAATTCTAGTAAATATTACTAGAGTTCTAATAAAATTGATTACACAGAATAGTAATTTTTCCAAAACATTTCTCTCAGTGTAATAAGTATATAGTTTTCTTAAATATGTGCACTGTGTAGTACATTTTATCGATTGCGAAGAAATGGATCTTCCTCAGAATACTAATTGTAATTTAATAATCTTGGTAAAAAAAGAATTACAAAAGTTTTTTTATTATAATTTTGTTTTAATTTAAGTAACTCCAGCGCTTATTTTTTTAAGTTTTTGTTATTACCACAATTAATACAATTATGTAAATGAGTGCAATATCCGTAAATTCACGCGCTAAATCAGCTGAAGTGAAATAGAGTGATTTTTTTTACTCTTAAGCAGAGCGAACTGGTACGGTCATAGCCTGTAATATTCTACTCTTTTAGAGTGAATTTAAATCACTCTATTCATACGGAGTCAATTTTTACTCCAATAGAGTCATATTTAACTCAATGAGTATAGTTTCACTATATACTAAGAGTAAAATTTCATTCTAACCATTTTAGCATGCACTATTTGATTGCTGTGCAATATTTCACTTCTCGTACAAGAGTCTGCCACACGTGTACTTACATTTTCTAAAAATGATATTTCAATTCCAAATGGCTTAAAAAATATTTATATACAATATAATCTTTCCTCAAAAGTTTTATATTCACCGTACAAAAGGATCCTCTAGCAGGAAGCGAAAAGTGACATCTTATTCAAAGCTGCTAGCATGACTAGTCAAATCTTATTTAATAGATACCTCGCCATATTTTCTCAGCCATATGGCCTCGCCTACAATTCGCCAGTTGAAAATAACAATTTGAAAAATCGTTGCTGCCCCCTTCCCCCATCTTGTAGCTCGTAAAACTTCGCTAACTAAAAACGCTTACTTCCTGTTGCAGAGAAGGGACTCGATTCATCTTTCTCTCCGGGCCATCGACAGCGCACAAAGTGAGTACCTCTTTTCCACCGTCATTATATATTTCCCCTCGTTCGTATCTCGAAAAAATGCCCCCCCCCCTCTCCCTTCCTTTTTTCCCCTTAAGCAAATTGCGCCGCACGATTCGCGAGACGTTTTTTGCGAGCTGATCACGCGAACATAAAAAAAAGAAATATATATTCATAAAGATGAAAAAGAAAAAGGGCGGAGTCTTTGAGGGGTGCATCAAAGATCGGGCGCGTGATCGTTGATGGCCGCAAACTAAAAAGCCCAATGACACGCGAACTATCGGCCCTCGGCTTTTGTGGCTCGCTGGACCTTTGCGCGTACACACGGAACGTCCACCGTTGGAGAGGGTAAAAGCGACGGGAAGATCGAAAAGGGAGTTAAAAAGCTCATACTTGCTCACAGCTATACGAGACATGTACGACCCACACGTACATACACAACCCTACGAAAACGTTTGTAACGTGCATGTACACACCCATACTAAACCTTTCGTGACGTGTACATACACACCCACACTAATTCACTCGTGGGACATACATACATACGTCAACGCACATCCACACCAATACATGTACTCCCACCCATACTCGTATATCACTACAAACACACGTACTTCCACTCATACTCGTACATACACAAGTACACTTACTTCCACCAAGATCCGTACATACACACAAACACACGTACTTCCACCCATACCCATACATACACAGGTAGTGAGAGGAGTATCTTCTGAAAGACGAGAAGAGTATTTCGCGGCTCATGTAGTTCTTTGATCGTTCATTCGCGAGGGCAGCCAATTTCTCTCTATCATTATCAGTTTCTTCGGCAGACAAGTCGTCTATAGCAGTGGAGGTGTACGTGTATCACTTTGCCGGCGCTTCGACCCTTTGAATGGTGGAGACGTTAAGGGGGATTGGGAGGGGCACGAGGTTCTTGACTTTTTGATGGCAATTAGATAAGTTTATAATGGAGGTGTCGAGTTTCAGAATTAGCCTTTATATCCGGCCGCTAATGGGCTTGGATTATAAGGCCCATGGGGGGATTCTTTTTAATAAGCTGCCCGCGTGCAGTTTCTTTTTATCGCGCTCTTGATGGCGGAACTTTCGTGAAATTTAATTTACCGAATTCGCCCCCACCCTTCACCATGAGATGTTAATTAACACCAGTATAATCTTATGTTTTCGCCATGGAGGGATTTTAGCTCTTCTTGCCGTACCATCAAAAATCCATGAAAATTCGCGGTTTTTTTTTTAATGTTACAGCTCCCGAGCTTGATTAGAATTTGCGTGACTTTAAGTTTGTAACTGATTTTTTTTATTTAGAGAACTTTCAATTATTGAAGTGGTTACTTTAATAACGGAAGTGATTGAGTAAACGAATTTTATGAGAATGTAAAATGTTTTGAGCAAACGACAAGTTTCGTTAAAACTAAAAGAAATTGTAAGTTTGGCAAAGTAGTATTTTAGTAATGCACAGGAAACACTTTACCTCGGCATTTTTTATTGAAACGATTTTCAGTTCAAGTACACGAAAGAATAAACTTTGTAGCATTTAATGACCGCCCTTCGGAGTAATGCCTATTATTCAAGTTTAATATAAAGTACATCATAAAGAGCACATTATTTCTGAATAACACTCGGACATAATGATACTTTATAAACGTGCGCCAGTTGTCTACAGAAAAAGAGAGAATAAGGGAATTGAAATATTCAAGGTTGTTTGTTTCGCGATTGCAAACTTTTTAAAGAATCCTTAGTGTAGTTCTATATAAATAGGAAAATAAAAAGTTTTTTTTTTAATTGGATAAAAACTAATTTTCATTTATTTCCCTATCCATAAAGTCGTAACTTTTCGATAAGATTAATTAAAAATTTTAAAGTCTATCAAAGTTTCGAAAAAAAAATCGAAGAATTATTAAAATATATTTAGTAATAAAAAATTAATGAACGAAGTTTCAAAACGAATTTGCAATAGTATTTTTTTCGTCAGTATATACTCATTTTTTAACAATTTTTACTATAATTTAAAAATTACTATGTAAAAATCGTCATAAATTCAGTATTTCCTACTGTTTCTAAGGAGCCTAATAATTTTAACTGTAACATTTCTCTCCGCGTAAGTTAGAATTAATACGTTGCCTGTTCTGATTTATCACACAAACTATATATTATTCTATAATATAATAATGATAATAATACAAAATATTTTTGATTACTTTTTTTAACCGTCACTTTACACGCTAAACAATTGGATTTAAATTTGACTATTGGAGTCTAATTTTTACTCTACACGAATAGAATGATTTAAATTCATTCCAAAGTAGAGTAAAATTCACTCTAACGTAGAGTACCATATTATAGGCTATGACGCTACCTTTTACTCTACTTAAAAGTAATAAAAATCGCTCTATTTCACTCCATTAAGGAAGTCAATTACACTACAAAGTTAAGGTGAAAATGTTTCTCCAATCGAGATAATTTCACTCTATACTTTACTCCAACTTATTGAGCGTGTATTTATTACAAAATTTATTTATTTATTTACCAGACTATATACACATAATTACAAAGTAATATTGCACTTAATACATTACATTAAAGCAATCAAGCAGAGCAAACGATAAAAATCTTAACTCAATCAAATACCTAAAAGCAGAAAAATTCCTCAAAAAAAAAAAAGTGAAAATTAAAGAAAGCAAAGTCTCGCATTGAATATGCGAGTAGGCCAAAAATGAGGAAAGACGGTAGACCGCGTGGGTGGTTCGTGTCGACGCATCGACGGCCCCTGCTTTACGGCGTCGTTACGCGGCCGAGCCCAGGGTATACGATTATTACACACGGGCTAACCGCGCGCGACTCTCCACACCGACGCTCGCATTATATTAGGAGCGCGATAACGCACTTGCCATTTAGCGCAATTTGGCCGCGGCAAGCACGGCGCTCCTTCACCGGGCCATTGGCCCATTGGGCGCGTTGTGTGCGAATCGCATTAGAGCCAGCCAGGGGGCAACGTTTCCAATTGAGGATGCCCGCAGCGGGATTTAAAGACGATTTCGAGGTTTGCATGCCTCGTAGATGATGTGGTTATTTTTTTTGTTGGGACCTCTTTGCTCTTTTTTGGGAGGAGTAAATTATCCTCCCTCTAATTATGCGTAATTGAAATTCACGTCGATGAGGGGGTCTGAGAGTCAATTAAAAATTCAAATTTCGCGCCATAGTCTAGCAGATGAAAAAAAAAACACTTAATTTGCTTATAATGAAGAGTATTAGTGAAATATCGAAAAACCACGTTATACTTGCCCTCGCGTTAGGAAACAATCTATCATTTTACAAAGTTTCAAATTCTTATAACAATATCTTGATGAGAAAAGCTTGAAAATAAGCTTTTCTGATCAAGGTATTGAATGATAAATCGTTATCTAACGAAGGGAAAGTATGTCGTGGTTTTTCAATATTTCATTAATACTCTTTATTATAAGCAAATTAAGTGTTTTTTTTTTCATCTGCTAGATTATGGCGCGAAATTTGAATTTGAATACATCTAAAATTTTACAATATAGACTGTTGAAATTTTTTACATTGAGTTTATGAATGTTCTTTTTTAAATAAGGTTCTAAAATTTGTTAAAATTGTAGTAAAAGGTTTCATTCGCATGAACAGTCCGTGAGAAAATTACAACGGTACATTGTAAAATTTACAACAGGATTTCTCTCCTAGTGGGTAGAACGGTGTGTAGTACCTTTGTTATAAGGTGAAATTATTTGATTAAATTAATACTGTGCAAAGAACATGTCAGAAGATTAAAGCTCTACAAGATTTCTTGTTAAATTAATAAAAAATTTCAGCAGTAATCAAAAGCACTGCTAATGCATTTTGTGAAATAATATACACAGCATGGATTCCGATTTCTCAGTATAACGAAATATAATAATTATATTTAAATTAATACTTTATTGTCGATTAAATAATAGTATATTCTTTATAAATTTTCTATAACCATTAAAATAAAATGCAGATTTTCTGTAATTTATATAGCAAATACTTCGTTTAATTATAAACACAATATGTGCTCATAATTGACCGGATTTTTAACAGTGTATGGAAGTTGTCAATCGTTAAAATAAAGTATTATTTATTTATGATATTAAACAATGAATCATTACTGCTCCTTGTCCAGGGATATTTGTCATGTCTCTTCCTTAGACTATGAAAGGGAGAAAGCCGAAATTCGCCGAACAAAGGGCTATGACGGAATGATTGAATTATATTGAATTGAATTATGGTGTTAGATCGGTAGAACAACGCATTGTCTCTTGCAATATTCAAGTCTGGAGAATGTATCAAATAAAGAGACTGATTATTAAATCACTGCCTTTGACCGTCAAACCAAATGCGATCCATTTAAATGAAATTTAAATTAATCGAGAAAACATTCATTTGTCCCAAAATCTCTGTTTCGTTAAATTATTCAGCATTTTTTACGTTACATTTACAAGTACAAAGTATGCATTTCTACTAAAATACTCGCAACTTTAATATTTAATATCCCATTGTTGCATCGTTAAATTAACTCATTTAATAATCCGGCATGCATATTAATCCAAACCATTTTACTGACCATGTTTTGGAAAAATAAAAAAATATCGGACAAAAATTTCAGGAGCAAGTTATTTACCCATTCAGCGAAAGCTTCGAACTTTGTCAAATATTAAAATAATTTCAATGTGTGCATAAAGATACAAATCTGCCGGAAGCCTCGAGGGGAATTCGCCGGTGAGTTCTGAACGCTCGGCGGCATTAATAAAATGAGACGGCGACTCGCCATTTGGATTTCACTTTGTCGGGCGTTTCGTCCATTGTATCCAGTGCAGGATTAGCACTTTTCTCCGTCTGCACGATGCACCCACGGGGATTGCGTCCGTACTTGTTTTCACCCTGTTTTTTTTTTCCACGGTGGATTATTTTGAAAGCCTGTTAAGAGTTAATTCTGGCTGCGGATTAAAATGAATCAACGGCGATATTCTGGTACAATTGCACGGCTGTTTAACTTTCCATGGTATTACACGTGTGTTTAAAAGCTGCTTTATTAAATAAGATCTTTTTTTAGAACGTGATTTTTTTTTTTGCGGATTTTTGCCAGCATTACGCGTGGAAGTTGCTTTTTAATGCCACAACTAGAATTGGGATTTATACTTTATATATCGATAAAGGGAACAATGATGCAGAGATAACTTTTGCTACTCTGCTGGGTTAATTTTGTAACTTGATTTTGTATCCAATTATAACCTTGTAATTGCATATTGTATCAACTGATTAAATAAATAAATAAAATAAAGTACGTTTATAGTACAAATAATAAAATAAATGTTACAAGTTACTGAAAGAATCTTGAAATTGATACTAAAAAAGTGTTTGATATTTCACAGTGACACACAAAATGTATTTTCATTTTTCGAGTTGATTTAGATTGAGTACTATTAAAAAGAAAAGATTTTAATAATAAAAAATAAAACTTGGTAGAAATTCAACAGTGAATAACCTTGGCATAAATATTATGACTTACACTAAGTAGTCACTGTCCAGTTCCTAATGAAACTGACGAGTGGCTAATTAACACAATTACAAGTGAATTTAATAATCTAATTATAAAAGAAAGGAAGCCGAAATCTTGTCGAAAAATAAGTAGACAGATTAATTCTGCAAATGTTAACGCAAAAACAAAAAGCCATGCGTTCGCGCATCGCATTTCTAATAAAAAAAACTATTATTACATGAAGACCCTAAAATCGTTAATTTTAAAGCTTCTTTAAAATATCCGAGAGTTACAGATACGATTTGACAGCGAGCTATAAAATCGTTAATTTGAGCGGTGAATATTTTGAAATCTAAATTGCTTGACCAGATGAGTAATTAATTAACGGTCAGGAGAAGATCAAAGTGTCCGTGAGGGCGTGCCGGGAACTTCTCCGGAAAATTCAATCACACCGGCCGATGCACTCATCAACCCCGTGTCCGCTTTCTCCGTCCCAATCACTCGATTCCACTTTTAAAAGCGAGCTTACACGGTATTAACATTCGCATTGAGTACTTGTGTGTAAGCTTCACTTTCAGCCCGATGATTCAATCAACCACAGTTTAATAAAGTTTATATTAATTAGTTTTTTTGTACACTCTCTCATTTCTCGATCCAATTATTTAAATTCCTATCCTTTTCATCCCTTCCTTTGGCTTCACTTAAATTTGCATAAAATATCCAATTAAAATAAACGTTAAAATCAAATAATTTAAATAAGTTTGTATTCGACTACCGCAACATTTCGAAACAATAACGATAAAACAGCAGAGCTAAAAAGGCAATTAATCAAATGAAATTTTACGAAGTTCAGCATTAAAATATAATTTATTTAATGCTGTTAATTCATTCTTTCTAATTAATAAAATAAGCTTCGTTGGAAAATCAATCAATAAATCCATAAAACGCAGGCAAAAGGGAGAATAATATACTTTCTGATAAATTACAATGAATAATTACTTAACGAGTAAATCTGAATGTGCGACCAGGTGTAATATAAGCGCTAAACGCGGCCGAGGAGTCCGGAGGTCCGATGAGAGGTGCGCGCCAAGACACCAGAGAGGAGTCGGTAATTACGACACGAGCAAATAATTCGTGGAATGAATTAGCCGGGCGCTAGGGAAGCCCAAGTTCTCTCGAGGAATCCGCGTATATATATATTCCCCTGCGTACGGGGCAGCTCGGTTCACTGAAAGTTGGATGCACGTTGGACCGATGTAAATACCGCGGGATTGACAGTAAGCCAAGCTTCGAGACTGTTTTCATGCGAATGGGTTATTAAAAGGCCATTTCCATTTTCTTCTTTCCTTTCCGCCGTTTTCTGCGCGATCAAATACTGTTACAATTTGATTGAGGGTCTGCGTGGAATTAGGGCATAACTTGAATTACATCCGTTCAGTAGAGAATAATGTTTATACGCTAAGTTTTCATATTTAAAAAATAGTTTTTTTTTAAACCTTTACATATAAGTAGATTAGAGTAGTTGTTATTTGTGTATTGAATATTCAAATTATTGACTTCGACCTTTTTTTAAAAAATATATTGAAGGGGGTCTGAAAGCCAATTAAATATTTAAATTTTTCTGCCATTATCTAGCAGACGAAAAAACACTTAATTTGCTTATAACAAAAAATATCAATGATTTTAACATTATTCAAGCTTTTCTGATCAAGGTATTGAATGATAAATCGTTAGCTATCGGAGAGCAATTATGTCGTGGTTTTTCGATAATACTCTTTATTATTTTCGTCTGCTAGGTAATGGCAGGAAATTTGAATGTTTAATCGACTTTCAGACCGCCTTAAGTGAAAAATGTAAAAAAATTATATTGTTAAAGCGTTTTTCGCGAAGGAATTGATATACGCACTTGGAACTTAAAAACGATAGATCGTTACTTAACAGAGGGCAAGTAGCTCTTGATTTTTCGATAATTCAATAATACTTTTTGTTATATACACAAATTAACTGTTTTTTCGTCTGCTATATTATGGCGCGAAATTTGAATTTTTAATTGACTTTCAAACTCTCTTAAAAAAAATACCTTTTTTATGAACCTGTACTAATTTAAGTACTGAGTTAACTTTTTCAGACCCACTGTTCAAAGATATTTTTTTATCATTTTTTAAAATTTAGCAAAATAACTTCGCTATATAGATAAAAGAAAAATACACGGATCAGAATAAGTGAAATTTTTTTCATATCGTAATGGGCTATTAAACTATTCTAGGCTCAATACAGCTTGAGAAAATTAGCATTAAAGTATAAGAAGATAGAGATCGGATAGAATCTTTTTCAGAATTTTTTCACGCAAGAAAAAAATTCAGGTCTGAAAAGGTTAATAGATTTCAAATTCACATTTTTTATTAAATCTATCTAATAGTTAAAATTATGATATTCAACAATGATAAATCACTATTGTTGAATGCAACGAACTCATAATTTCACTTAACGATTTTTTTTATCTTTTTACCCTCGTTGCAATTAAAATATGAGCGACCATAAAAATGAGCGGAACACTGTTCAAAAGGCTTGAACGGATATTCGATCCAGATAAGAGAAAACACGATTAAAACTATTACTCTTCGTGAAATTAGCATTTACAAACAATTTCAATGCTATTTACATTTGAAATTAAATGTTAACATTACATTAATCTTCTGACAAAACAAAAATACGTTTTAAAATCATTTCCCCCAATCACTCAAATTCATTCGACCTCAACATTCGATAACGCATATTTGAAATAATAAACGGACTAATTTTCGTCAAAGTGAAATAAACAATGTAAAAACAAATTCCAAAAAAAAAGAATAAACCTTCCACCAACTCTACGGTTAAATAATAAAATTGTTTTAAATAACACTCTGCTTTTCGACAAAGCGAATCGAACAATTTAAAAACTATTCCCGAGAAATCGCTCCGAACGGCATCCGTCAACGTTCAATTTCCAGTTGAAAAATGTTTTCCCGAACGATACGAAAGAATCCCGGCAATTTTTCGCAATTGGCCGCGCGCGCCGCATCGAATCTCGACAAAGCCAATAGCCCGGTATCGCCAGCGATAAGAAAGCGAGTCGTGCGCTCCCGTCCGCGGCCGTAGGGTTGCAGCGGCAATTACGTCGAGGGGCGGGGTACGGAGCGCTCGTAACGAGGGCGTGACGTGACTGTTCGAAATTCGATGACGAAGTTCCGGACACCCCCCACCTCTACGGAACGAGTCCCGGGCACATTTCACTTTGATGCAAATTGCACGCGCGGCGAGACGAGCGTCTTCGTGCTTAAGAGTCGTCGAGGGGCTAGCCGCTGGCCGGACTAGTATAGGGCTGCTAATGTCGTTTGTACCTTGATTGAGGTCGGAGTCCTGACTTACGCGGTCTGCCGGGCGCAAATTGCGCCTGGGCTGAGACCCTGACAAATTTCGCGACATTCTTTTTCTTACGTGACCCGATAAGATTGTCGCTTTACCGCCACAACGCTTGGGCTTTCTTTCATTCGAGTGAGGGGGAGAGCTCGAGGCGGATTCGTTAAAATACTTTGCTGCTTGAATTACACTACCGGCCGCAAGTTTCTGCTTGCTACGAAAAAAAAGAAAAAAGCGTTTGTGGTTTTATATCTCGGCGAGTATTTAGCGTGTCGTTGTCTATTTCTGCTCGTTTTAAAGCCCGCGCGCGGTGCTTCAAACATGTTACTTGCACTTTTTGTTTTATGCACTCGTTTGGGGGTAGATTTGAGTTTAAATTTGAACTAAGACTACGCTTTTGAAGAAGTACCGTAAGTGCCTGCAAAGTTGCGAAAAATTAATATTTCTTAATAATTCTGAGACTAAATTAAAAATGCTTGAAAATTCATTTTAGCGTGGAAACGTAGGTTAATGCTTTTTAATAATTAAAAGATTAATGTGTACCTATATACTAAAAAATAGTTGTTAAAAAGTAACTTTTAAAATTTATTGAAATTTGCTTGAAAATGTGTACATTTTAAGACAAAAATAAAACAGTATTTTATAAAAATGTACTTTTTTTATAAAACGCTTGTATTTTAGCTAAAAATCCGTCTGCAGCTTAATGAATTTTAAAGCAGTCGGGCTCTGCTTTAAAGTAATTTCAGAATTTCTAAGAAATAATAAATTTTTGCGATTTGGATCTCAAAGTACCCTTTGTACTTAATGAGGTATAAAACCTTAAATATTTTTTTTAAATGTTTATTAAGAGCTTGAAATTTTGGCTTGATAAATCGTAAAAAGATTTAGGAAATGTCCCGAAATCCCTCGAAAAGTTTGCTAAAAAATCACACTTATTTACCCACATGTAAGTTAGGCTATTGTGCTTTCTTTAATTTTAATTTTGCTCGCAATAATAAATTAATAAGTAGAAAAAAAAAAATACAAAATTAATACTGATTTATTTTTTCTATTTATTAGTTTACCATTAAAGTAGATAATCGCTAAGAAATCCCTTTTCTTTTCTTAAAACATGATTTCTTCTTGATACAGATGTTTAAACTGTGGGGAAACTACTTCCATCATTATAATTTATGCAAACCTCAATGGAGTTGCGTTCGATGTTCATCCGATAAAGGATTATAACCAGCAAGTTATATACTTGCATAATAGAGATAACAAGTTAAACTTTTAGAAAATCATTATCGTCACATAATTAGCCTCCTTTTATCTACATTAACTTTATTTAAAACTTTATAATTTCACGCATTTACGCAATAAGTTATATTTAATCATTTATACAAAAAGTTATATTTAATCATTTTGGGATTCGGAGTAAGTAATAAATTTTTGTAATAAATTAGAAGCTCACAAAATAGAATATTATATGCAAATATGAAAAAAAAAGTAAAATACCTCGAATTTCCAACTAAATCTAAATTTGAATTAAATATGACTAATGGCAGGAGAATGTCTGAGCTATATTTGAAATATAGGAGAACCGTCAATTTTCTATTAAATATTTTTGACACTGCAATGCATTTTTTATGAGGCGCTCCGACCGAACTATTGGTACTATCTTGAAAAATATTGAAATAGTAGGTAATTCAATCAAACTCAATTAATCCAAATTTCAATGATCCGTGGTTCCTTCATCCAATATTCAATATGACATCTGAAAAATAAAGTTAAAATCATTTATTTTCTTTTGAAATTTCAAGTAAAGCTAACGTAATAAAAAATTCAATGCATTTTAAGATATAGAATAGCGTAACAAGACAACATGTCCTAAAAAAATATGGCAAGCAACGCGGACCCGCTGGTAAAAGATTGCTTCAGTTTTCTCGCTCGAATCTCATTTTTCACAGTCCATTATCAATAAAATCAAGCACCTCCTCGGAAAACTTCCGGGATCTCTTTATCGCGAGTAAAGCATCCTTCGAAAATTCAACCAGGGGGAAATTTGCGGGCGAACAAAGTCGCGACTTTACGGTTATGCATACATAACATGACTAAGTCTCGCCCCGTGGTCGAGTTTATAACCCCTGCCTCGAGATTAAAGTGTCTAACTGTAAAGGCGAAGTATAAGTTGATCCCGCGAAACTTTGCAGCGCGCCACCGAATTATCAAGAAGCACCTCGCCATCGATGAATTTTCGAGCCTAACGATGGACTGAACTCGTGGACATGCCTCTTATTAGCGCAAACTCGGGATTTCTTTAAAAAATAGAAACCTTCTTACTATAGGATTAGGATTTCACGATGAAAACCAGTAATTTGATTGTTTTGCGATAAACACTTGTTAGAGTCTTTAAATTCTTATTAAATGATCATAAACTATGAACTGCGTATGAAAAAATGAAAGCTCTTGTGAGTCTTTTTACCTTATTTTTCCTAAAAATGTAAGGTTTTATTTTATGTAAATTTTTACAAATTTTTGACATTAACTTAAACTTCGCAATCTGACTTTCAGATTAGGGAATGCACATACTGATGGAAGTGTCAGGTTATAATTAATATGATATGTTAAATATTAATATTCGTATGTTTGATTTCTACTAGGTAATTTTCGTAAAAAATTAATAAATAAGGTGGACTCTAAACTTGTATTCTATAAAATTTTAGACTATACTATACAGTATAGTATGTTTTTTTTTATTTATTAAGCATTTCAAACTTCGATCGAGGTTTATTTCTGCTGTTCATAGAGATACATTAGAGAGAAGTTTATAAGTAGCTAAATATTTATATTATACGATTGTTGAAGAAATGCAATAACATATGAGCACGCATGAACATTAGGGGATGCAATTAATATTTCGATATTTTGGATTGAAGACTATGAAAAAGTTTTAGTAGAAAAGGGATTAGGACTTTTTTGGTTATTATAGAGTTGGAGTTGCATTGTTATACTTCATTAAATAGCAATTTAAAAAATAAACCGTTCTTCATAATTTAATTGAATACCTTCAAATACTCATAGAAAATCTGTTAAATTTGCCTCGAAGGCCAAGTTTGCTTTTTGAATAGTGAAGAGTGTAAAACTTTTTCATCGAGGGTTTCTCTCCCTGTATTGAGAACTGCAATAAAACATATGTGCCTGACATGCAGGAAAATAGAGAAATAACAGTTATCAACAAGCATTTCTAAACCATTCAATTTTGAAAACCATCAGCCACCGAAAGCCTTTTTCCATCAACAGAGTACACCCGAAATCGAATTCTATTTTTCGATCAATTGAAAGAGACTATATAGACGCGCCCAGCACTTGTGCGAGGATCGCTGCAGGGTCGCTGTTGGCATGCGTGAGCGACTGGAGGAGGCGAGTTATACCGTCAGCAGACCCTCGTTATTCTCATTATCATGTACGTGGATCCATTGCCCGGGCTCTCCTCTCCCTCGAGTGCCACTCCGACAATGCCGCTGCACCGCGTCTTGGCGCTAAGGCACTTCCGACAGCGGTACGCGGAAGCCGGCGAAAAGTTGCCGGGAATATTAATTGCCCCGCCACTGTTTTGAATAAGTCGACTGTTTAGAATGGCGAAGGAGGCGCATTGCTTAATGTCGCTAGAAAAATTGCCACGTAGAGCTGGCAAATGGCGATGCTTCGTCGTACTTGGAATTTCGATAAGCGAGCTTTACGTGAGTGGACGGTAGCAAGTATATAAATGCGCTTCATATTCTTAATTATATGCAACAGCGAAGGATAAAATTATTAAGGTAAATCGTGATTTTTCGATTTACAAATTTCATTTCTTTTATTTTTTCTTGTAGATAAGTTACTCTTTTAAAAGCTCTCAGTGAAAATTTCACTGTTTGAATAAGTAAACGTTTCTTCACTTCTGAAATAGTGCAAATTTCACTTTTCAAATAGTGATTATTCGCTGAGCATAAAGTGAACCTTCAGAAAAACCGTTCACTTATTCAAAATGGTGAATTTTTCACTGAGAACTTTTAAGAGTGTAACAATAAGCTTATATCGGTAGCTACCAATAAACTTCGTAGTAACAGATCGTAAACTATTAATAAGTTTACGGTACTTCTAAGTCATTAAACAACACAAATAAAACTTTTTGTACACTTTTTTAATAACATGCCTAAAACTATTTTATGTAACAAAATATTGCTTGATAATAGAAATTTTATTTAACTCCTTGATAATGAATACATGGTTATGGTTTTGATCGAATAAAAATTAAAACAATAAATCTATATAAATTTCACATTTTCAAAATTAGAGAGTAATTCGCCAATTCATGTGAATAATAAGTCCATGAATATTTTCTATCGCTAAAGCAAAATTTGTCGGAAAATTCAATAATTTTGTTAAATAATTCACACGTAAAAAAATTAATAAAGAAAAAAACGAACGGTACCCAGGTCAAATTACTCTCTTGAAAACGCCAATGAATAAAAAGCAGCGATCTCCGATTCTCCGGATTTTCATCTTCAATTAGTGAAATTTCACGCGTTTGACAATCAGCCGGCGCTTTTGTAAAACACGACACCCCAATGTTTTTGACACTTGTTAAGCCGACCTCGGTGCAGATCATCCGGAAAATTAAAATTTACATGATGCGCGCCCGGTTGCCCGTGACGGTACGGCAAACCAGCAGCTTCCTTTTTTTTTTTATTTGTTTTTTGTAAATACACCCCTTTTCTGCCTATGCGTTCGGTTATTCCTTGTTAATTGTTAATTAACCAGACATTTAAATTCGTCGATCTGTCCGTTAAATATTTCACTGACTGAAGCTCACTGGTTTGGAACGCCGCGAGGGGATTTTTAAGCGACGGGGAGGAGGCATTTTTGTGATGTTTGAATGCCGGTAAGCTGATTATGTACGAACTCTAATATTGACATGTTATTGAAATATTTGATTTGGTGAGATGCGGTTTCTCGCTATTTGCTTTTTTAGAGGATTTACTGACTTCATTATGTTTCTATTCCAAAAATATATTTATTTTGTATTTCTTTTTTTAATTTTATTTTGAAATAAGTCTAAAATAAAAAGATAGAATTAGTCGATAATGAAAAAAACGAACTCTCTAAATTTATGAAACTGTGTTTTTTACTGAACAACTAATAAATTAACGCCGTTTTATCGCTGATTTATAATTTAACGACAAATGCAGTTTATGAATTACCTGTACATTATAAACTTTTAAATTGGCTAGTCTTCGATAATAACATTAATTCACTGCATTCAGTTTTAAAAATTCACCTGTTTCAACAATGAATATTCATTACTTCAAAGCAGCGATAATGCAATGTTAATTACAATGAAAATTCTTTGTTGTTTATAGATGAACGATTACTGCTCTTTGCTGTAGGTACTTATTGTTTTTTGCAGTTAAATTGCTTTTTAAAAAAAAAAATTGTTTAATACTTAATAGTGATTCATTTCACTACTTATTGTAGTCAATATTCACTATAAATCAGCGACATACTTTTGGCTTTCGAAGATAGTGTACATCAACTGTTTTTCAGCTATAAAAAATTCAATTCCTTCGTAAACTATGCACTACCCTCTATATAATATTTTTCTGTAGCAATAATTTTACTTCGTATCATGAAAATTATTTAAAATTTCTTATTAAAATCATTATTTATTCATTTATTTTAATATCAGCTGAACTCGTAAAAGTACTAGTGAATAATAAATCACGCCTAATCGTTAATTAATGTATTTTACTTCGAATAATAACTTAAAAAACGGTCATTAAAGATGCTCCCCCTTTTTTAAAAGCCCGCTATTCTCGTCAAAAGAACGCCACGCATTACCCAGTAATTTCTAGAGAGGGGGGAGTTAAAAATGCCACATCTTTGCCCTGCCAACCTTGAAAATCCTCAACCTATTCGAAAAAAAGGGACCCTCTGAACCACGCCCGAAAAAGAAAAAAATTCACCAAGACGCGCAGTGGTGATAGAAACGCGTAACGAGGTGCGAGCGGACAAAGGCGCACGTACGTTTTTAATTGCTCGGCGGAATTGCAAATGCCGCGCGCTTCTTTATCCCCGCGCAAAGTGCCCGTGACCGCGACGACGCGCGCCCGCCACCTCCAATGAAATTCCGCGCGTCCGCTTTGAGGCCTCCCTTTCTCTCACCCTCGCAGCCTTTTTTCAGGCGCCTGCTCTTTAGGGCACGGCCGGATTGGCCGCGACGGAGGATGGATTAATTGCATTGGCTGCGGAGTGCTTTTGCGTAAATTTTCAACTCTCAATTTTTTTTTTCAAATTTCTTTTTACATTGGATGGAGCTTCTTTAATCATCCTGAAATATTAATGACACAAGATTTTTAAGAAATTCTTGTTTATAGTGTATTTTTTTTTAAGACGCGGGGGAGGATGGATTAATTACATTGGCTGTGTGAAGAGATAAATGTTATATAGTAAAAATTACTATGTTCCGAAAAATCACCAAGTGCATAAAAATTTATCTTTCCGTACTTCGCACTTAAGGAAACGACGACTCACGATGCCTCTTCCGGCTCTGACCATCGAATAGCAGGAAGGTGCATTAGAATAATCAAGCCTTGCATTTCGCGTAAAAAAAAAGTCTGAACCACTCGGAGAAATGCGGAACAGGACTATGGCCAATCAAGGGACTAAAGATAAAAAAAGAGCCGCTCCAAATCCACAAAGGAGGATGCATAATGCAGCAGCGGACGGGAAGTCCACGTCTTCGGCGAAGTTGGGCTGCGAATCTGGGCGTGAAACGCCGATAGCGCGAAACTTCCGCGCATAATTTTGTCGCTGCAAGATAAAAGCGCGCGACGAAGAAGTCTCGGTTCCGCACAATTTCCCCGTAAACCAGAAACATTTGCCTACCTCCTCTTGCGAATAGACTGCCTATGGGATACTCTATATATTTTTTTTTTTGTCGGAGGTTCGAGTGTGGGGAGAATTTGGTGCATTGACGATTGTTGAAAAATAAAAGATTCCTGGTAGTTTACTTCTGAGTGGAGAGTAGAGGGTCTGGGCTATTGAGGTTCATTTGCGGTTGTAGATTAAAGTAGGGAGCGGAATATATTAAAACGGAGAAATTATTCTGTTGTGCGTGCATGAATTCTGCGGTCTTTTTGCAAAGCTTTTTGTACGTTGAGTAGGCGCTTATTAAAGTTTCTGCATGCGAGCCTTGTATAATTATTCCATTATGCTCAAACATGATCCGAGATTTTTGGTATTTTCAATATTAATTGTGTTTAATTGTGCAAACAATGTTATATTTTGATGAAATTTTTTCTATTTACTTTTTTACGAAAATTTGAATTATTCGGATTGCTGTTGTTTTGATAAGCTCAAATTTAATACCAACATTTTTTTTATAAAATGTTAAAAAAAGGAATTTTTTCTGAGTACTTAGTAGGAAAGTTCCAAAACTCCGACTCACAAATTTCGTTGACCCCGTTTTCTTATGCCAAAATGTCAGGATATAATACGCTCAAAATTTTAAGAACAGTAGGTACTTAAACTTATTTTTCGCTAAAACTTCAAATTTCATTATTCAACGTAACTTTGCACCGATAAAATTTACAGAGTGAAGTCCACTGAGAGGTTGTATGATAAAAATTGTTTATTATAACAAAAGTTTAATTTGAATAATTAAATATGAATATAAAAACTGCATAAAAATAATTATAAAAGCGTTCATACACGTCAGTATGAACTCATATTTAATTGTTTATATCTTTTTTAACGCATAGCCCCATAAATTATATCCTTTTCTCTGCTTCGTTTGTTTTTTTTATATAATTTGTAGGTCTTACAGAAGCACAATTATCGTTAAATAATGAAATTAAAAGTTTTAGCGAGAAATAAGTTCAAGTACCTACTATGTGAAAAAATTTGAACATAGAGACGTTAATATTTAAACTTTTTTCCTATTTTGGTACAAAAATACCTTCATTAAAATTTCAATAAAGCTCATGATCCAGATTTCTGACAATGCTCTAATTAGGAAACGAAAGACTACATTAGAGAGCAAATAAATAATAAAATATAGAATTACACGAACCAAAATTTAATAAACTAGCTACAAAATAAATGAAGAACCTTCGTACCGCTTAAAAAATGCAAACGCAACGAATTGCATGACAAACAGCCGCGATTAGCAGTTCTTCAATTAGAGCTACCTTTTGCTCGAGGATTAATAATTCTCGACCTGGACTCCACTGCGCCCCGCGACACCTGACTAACCGGCTCCAAGGGGATAGAAGAAAAAGCCGAGCTTGCGGAGTAACGAACAAGACCGCGGACACTGCATAATGCAACGTCGAGGATTTTATTAATGATCAGCCTCGAGACGAGCCCGGCCCGCTTCACGCGCGACCAAAAAGCAAACACGAGTGAACCGGGTTCATTTGTGCCTCCCGGAACACGTCAAGCTCTGTCACACATTTATGAGCGCTCGTGGGTCGTCTCGTTTGTCTTGACTACACGCGAGCGACGTCGATCCGGATTTTTCAAAATGTACACCGTTACATTTACTCCTGAGTGAAATTTTATAAGGATAACAGATTTATATAAACAAATTCTATCTTATTCAGATCAGGGGATCGAATAATCAGATGGATTTCATAAGGATAACAGATTTATATAAACAAATTCTGTCTTATTCAGATCAGTGGATCAGTGGAAATATTTTCTGAGGCTACCTTAATCAGCAATACAATCATTAGCACGTACATTGGCGAACGTTCCGTGGAAATTGGTTGTGTACAAATCAATCATCAGTTACCACTTGTCATTGACGAATAGTGGGCGGCATGGAGGTAGTCACCTTGCGACGGATGAAACAGATTGATAGCGGTAATTCAATAATGGATGATTTTCCGAATTTAAAACAGATCTTCGCCTTAATAAAATGCAATCTTCATGAGTAATTGAAATAGTCTTTCAAATGCAATGCTTACGAGTTGTATGGTTTAAAAAAATTTTAGTCAGAAAACGAATTTTAACCTGCTGAAGTTTCAATTTCACTAAGACGAAGATCTATAATAATCCATATTATTGAATTACGCAAGATAATCTTTGCAACCGGTAGGATTAAAGCAAACACTGATCATGAAAATTTGGTATTACATTGAATTAAAAGAAACCCTAAAAACCAAGTCAACTTTGCGATGTACAAGTTCAAACTACAGACGATCGTGTGAAGCATTTTCATGGAACTGAAGTTATCCGTTTAAAACGTGCCTCACCCATCTTCTCAAGCCAGGCTCAACCTGCGCAGCCGAGCAGCCGTCCATCCGTGCGAAATCCATATTCGCGTTTGCTCGCATAATAGATATACGCGCATGGGCACACGACAGCCGATAAATCAGAGGCCCAGGGCGCCACTCTCCTCGTAAACGCGGCGCGCACCACTCCAAGTAGCCCGACTTCGCTGGAGTGCAATATGGATATGGGCGCGGACCTCCAGGAGGAGAATTAATTACACAGCCATTCCCCCGATCCTCAGGATTATTATTATTACTATTATATGTCGTTTGGGCACGCAGGGTATTGCCCGCTAATGACGCACTTGCGAAAAGAGAGGAGCGAGTTTTGCTGACGCAGGCCATCAAAGCGGCCACTGAGATAATCGGAGGTGAAGCGCGGCCCATTGTGCGTCCGATCGCTTGGCCGAGCATAAACTTTATAATGCACTACACTGCGGATTCCCTCGGGAAACGACTGCTTGTCTAACAGCCAGACATGGACACTTAACGGGGCTTTTCGGGCTTTACTTTGCGCGCTTTTTTCAACGCGACAAATTGGAGCGGAGTCTTTTGAATGCGACTGCGGAGCCCATTATGCGGGATTGATTCCTTTTTAAATTGACACTGTTCAATTGCATGAAGATGGGTGGAGACTGAATTTCGGATTGATTCATTTTCTATTGACAAAGACTGTTATTCGTTGTGTCTTATACTGCATCCATTTTTTCCATCTTCTTCATTTTCGTCAGTCTTCATCTTCTGCAACTTATTCGTCGTTTTTTTTTTCATCTTCTTTTACTTCATCATTGTTACCTTTTCAGTATTATATATTATTCTGCTTTTGTATACGCTAAAGGTCACTGCGATATTCTCGCTTATATATTTATTTTTAACGTAACATTGACCGTGATATTTTATACCAGAAATTGTGATTGATTTATTTCTACTATTATAATTAAATTATTATTGCATTTTAGGTACGGTACACAATCGTGATTTCAACTCGTCAAAATAATTATAATCCAATTTAACTAATTTAACAACGGATTCATTATCTTTGATAATGCTTACAAAGAAAAGTGCTACCCTCTCCCGGGATGCTGCCTTTTATTTCCAGTTGTCCTTCTTTAAAGGACCAGCTCCGTCCGGAGTAGCCTGATTGTTATAAATTTCGTCGGATGTAGTTCCGTGAGCTTACGTCAAAGTATTACTTCTAGCACGGTGGACCGAGAGAGAGAGAAAACTACCTCACGCACGTCCTGCCCATTTATATGATTAAGCGCGATAGAGCTCGTAGAGTTCATTCCGAAGCCTAGCTTCGTCTCTCTGTTTACCTCTGAGTGGTAATACGTTTTAAAATACCGTTACAACTTTAGTCATTTTTTCATGATCTTCATAGCTTCACAATGTTCTTTATTTCTTTAATTTACTCATCATTTTCTTCATCTTTAGTAAAGGTCTTATATTTATCTATGCCTTCATCATTTTTTTTCAGTACACGGTTCATAAAATATGAAAAAAAAAATCAATATACTGAGAGAAAAAATTTAATAAAAATAGCTATTGTGGTTAAAGAAGGAGTGACAGTCTTAACAAGCGAGAATTTTTTCTATGAAAAATAATATTTTTTAGTACGTAAATTGTAAAAATTAATATTCTCATAATAAAAATTGCTATTTCGAGTATTACAAATTATTATTTTTCATACTAAAATTTCTCACTTGTCCAAACTGACACTCATTTTCTAACAAAAATAGCAACTTTGATTAAGTTATTTCTCTCGGTGTACACAGATTTTTAAGTTAACAAACATCGTGATCTTCTAGTGATACATTTTATTTTCGCTTAGATACCAAACCAAATATATGAATTTTAACACGAAGTACGTACACGTTTTAATCCTTTAACGCCCAAATTTAAATTCTATCGAATTATTTTTTCATTTAAGTATTCTCAAATTTATGTAATTTGACGTTTTCAACGGTGCTACTAAATATCTATTTAAAACAGTCACGCAACGCGATTGCCTTTTAAACACCATACTCTTATCTTTCTTTACCGCCAAGTATTAAAAAAAATACTTGTATTTGTGGAAGAAAATTGAAGATCGATAGGATAAACTAGAGTGCGATATTGAGGGCCAATCCCGCCGCACTCCCGCGGCTAATCCGCCGGCATCGTCGAAGGTAAGGGTCAGATCTCTCAGCAACAGATTATTAGCGTTGGCGAGCGACCGAGCGTTCAACAAACAGAGTCGGCGAATTGATCGGGCGCCGCCGACTCGCATCCGCTTTTGGCCAGGGTGCAGGGGCGGCAAAACAACGAGAGGTACAGGGATTAGGCCAATCGTAGCGAGACAAAGCCTGCGATGCTGAAAGCCACGATGCGACCGTCTCCGAGACGCTGGCCAACTCCGTACGTTGTATTGGCTAATCGAGCTAACTGCTGTTTACTGCGACAATTAGAAGATGTCGTGAGCACTCTCTACGTGCCCGTCGCGGTGGGGGAGCGGGGAGGGGCTCTAAGTATTGTCGCGTTTAATTGAATTGCTGGTTGAAAGGCCAGGAATATGTGCGGTAGTACGACATTGGTTTTCTAACTTTCGTCAATTGGAAATTCAACTTGATGGATTTAGTTAAGGAAGATCGATTTTACCTGATCTTAAAGCAAGTAGCATCGGATGTTGAACGCAAGTACTAGGACTAATTGTACAAATTAATCAGGTTTCACTTCTGTGATTAATTCAAATTTTACACGTAATTTTATATCACCATTTTGGTGGAATAGCGGAATTGTACCTTGACCTGTCATCGAAGTTATCATCGCTCTATATGAAACTTTGATGATCGTTTAGGTGATTTTCCTTCATATTGATGATTGTTTATGTGATTTTCGTTTAGATTGATGATCGCTTAGGTGACTTTAGGTTTACGAAATGTCACCTAAATACTCGGAAGTTCACATCATCGATATGATCGAAAGGTGATATGGAAATAGGTATTGAATGAAGCACTTTACTAGATCACAAAGGCTGTAGGTGGACAAACCAAAGAATACATGCATGCATGTAATTTTATCTCTGAAGACTCAATGCAATTTAATACGTAAAACAATCTTCTGTTACATAAAACTTTATCTTCAAATAAATAATTCATATATACTAATTACACCTGAATGCATATAATCGATTTTTTTTTTAATTAAATTTTAAAACCTATTAGATCACGTTCAACCGACTTTTTTGTAATTCTTCACTCCGCCTCAGATCAGTCTACTTGGTAGAGCCAACTACTTACAACCCTTCAACGAATTTTAATTCATATTGACCCAGCCAAAACCTATAACTCCCTTAGTTAAGTACATAAAAAGTAGACTTGCAAATCGCCCATTAAATCAAGCCGCAGTCAGAAACCCTACCCCCGTCCAAACTCGCAGCGCGCGCCAATCCAGGCCGCATCGAAGAAACTCACGGGTGATGCAAGTAAGGGCTGGGAGGTGTACAGGAGGCCTCCGCCGAGGGGCGTTGTAAATTAGGTGGCGGGTCCGCGGACGTTGTTTAATTTGGGGGAATCCCCCAGGCAAAACAGGCGCACGCGCCCGGCAAGTGGCCCCTCTGCATATCTCCGTGAATCCATCTAGACCGGCTTTTGTTTCGGCGTACTTTCGCCGAGCGCCACATTCATTCGCCGCGCGTGTGAGAGGTTTATTAGACTTCGAAAATGTTTGCGCCACTCTTTATGCGCGTGTGCCGGGATTGATTAACGCGGGATTTCGTATAAAATTGTTGCTAGCCGTTTTCTTTGAATAGATAGGCATTCTTGGCCATTTCGTTTGGTAACAAGTGTTAATGCTTAAAATATATATAAGTAGTTATACTAGGCTAAATATTACTAGAATTTATTAATTAGTATTTTATAACCGATTCATAACCTGACCATTTGAGAGTATGGAAATTATAGTAACCACCTACTGAAAATAATCGGTACTAAAATCACGCATGCGCATCGAAGCGTTGCCAACTTTTACCAAAACAGATTATAAAAATTCTAATTTTTAATGGTAAGATGAAGAACTCAAAATGAGAAAAATCGTAGTTTGAAGCCCAAAAATGTTCTCAATAAAAATTTGCACTCGTATTCAAAATAGTTAAAATTACTCACGATTTATACACTGATAGAAAAGATTCTTTAACCCAAAGTCTTCGCGGCTTTAAAAAATAATTTTGTCATGGTATTTGAAATAAAGAAGTATGCATTAGCATTGAAGAAATATTTCTTAATAGTTAATGCGCGATCGTCTTTACCTGACAAAAATTCTGTGGATGGCTTAATAGTTAATGCACCGTTTCTTTACATCTAATACCTACGCCTTTGGACTATATTAAATGCGCACGGCTTTATATTAAAGACACTGGCTTCGGATCAAAGGATCTTTTCTATCAGTGTACAACATCATCTGGCAGTATTATCATCGCTGATAAGAATCGATTTCTCTGAAGTTTCCAACAATAAGCATTCTTGGAAATAACCACGCAGTTTCTGCTTCGACGCTCAAAGTCTTCAAATAAGTCGCGAAGTACTTTTCCAGCGCGCCACCCCCATCGACCACTTAGTCCTTTAGTCGTACCTCCTATCGCGACAATCTCGCTGCTTTTCTGCCTCGTAATTGAACTTTCAAAGGTTCTACGCGTTGCCGAGTGAAGAAAGAAAGAAAAGGAGAAAAAAAAACGTCCTTCGTGACGAAACGAACGACACGCCGCTCGCTTATCTTCCCTTCGGAAATTTCCCGCTTTCTACTGAGGTCCGTCGAAAAAAGAAAAACAGTCACGTCGACTGCATTAGACGCTTTGTTCCGTTCGCGCTTCTATTTCTCCGAGGAGCATCGTTATTTCTTGTATCAAGGTCCTCGTTCGGTGTTACTGCATTTTTAGCCGAGTATCGTCGGGTGCACCTTCGGACATTTGCGCGGAGTCTTATCTCGACTGTATATCTATGTCGTGGCTGTTTGCGGTTCGTGGGACGGACGAGCGCCCGGATAATTTATCGCACGGCCAAGAGGACGGACCGCGCGTGGATTAGGATTTATTATTTCGCTTTTTCCGCGTATGAAAGGACGCGAAAAAAGTTCGCCGAGATCCATGCAATTGGATAAGTGTCGGTTTGATAATGGAGGAAAATTAATGCGTTAAGGGGGTTGACCAGTATGTTTCAGTAATGGTCGGAGAAACGCTCGGATCAGCGCGGAGGGAATGAATTATACAGGGTAACGAGTTTCGCTTAGTTACTTTGATAATTATTGGGAGAACGATTAAATCTCCCACTTTTTTTCTTCATTTAACATTAAGAAACAATTATTTTTTATAATTCAAGTATTTATCCTCTGATTCAGTAAATAAAAGAATGCTTACAATAATATATAGTTGTTTATTATCAATTAAAATGTATTTTGTAAAAATAAAAAGTAGGATTTACACCATAAATAAGTATATAAACAACTGTAAATTAATAGAATATTGTTTATTGTGGAAAATTATTGCACTTGCAAGGTGACTTACAAAGAAGCAATGTTATAGCGATAAAAGTAGATGATATAATAGAGAATAAATTTAAAAACAGATAAAACTAGTTATTCATGTCATATACCATGATAAAAAATAACAATCTTGTCTTAAAAAAGAGGAAGAATATGAAACATTATATAAAAGCGATTTGATTGGTGAAACGATTAAATGGCGCCAAATTTAAAAAAAAAATGCTGTATTCTAGATTTGAATTTTATTAATCGAAAAACTGTTTAATTTCTTTGATAGATCAACAACGTAACTAAAAAACACTTTCAATGTTTAATAATTCATTCCAAACGAGTACACAGATTACATTTTCTCAACTTCACTTTCTTCGTATAAAGAATTTTCTAACGTCCTCGCTAATAAAAATATTTCATCAAAGTATCCTCATTTTTTACGAGCAGATATCGAAGTGAATTATCAAAAAAAAAAGTAAGAAAAAAAAGGCGAGTGAAACAAGCATGAAATTACGAAGGGATTCCACCCCTTGGTGAATTCTCCAGCGTGCTACAGTAGAATCTATGCTTCCATTATAAGACGCCGTGCGACTATAGCAAACGTAGCATCGGCGTGCCTCATAAAAAGTCGCTTAGCTGAGGCGACGCGCGTTAGGAGCTCGGGTCCGACTTAAGGGAGCGCTCGCGCCGGAGATGAGGAGGTCGCAGGAAGGAAGGACGCCCGGCGAAACTACAAACACGCTGGGACGACGGCGCCGTCCTCTTAACTGCAGTTTACCAAAATTTACGGATTACAATTGTAAATGGCCGGCGGGGATGCGCCGTAAATTGCACGAGCGCGACGCGCGCGGAGGCGAGCTACGCGGGGAATTCCCCGACTGCGCGTTTTGCGGATCGAGCCCGGACAACCGTCCGGCTCTTGTCCCTGTCCTCTCGCATGCGCTGCGGCGCTTGTGAAGGCGATTAGGGAGTTTACTTTTATCACTACCGTGCAGCTCGGTTCAAAAGGCTACATTTTCAGAGTTCTCTCTTAATTGTTTCTTAATTATTTTGTTTTTTAATACATTGATAGAAAAGATTCTTTGACCCAAAGTCGGTGTCTTTAATATAAAGCCGTGCGCATTTAATATAGTCCAAAGGCAGTAGGTGTTACGTGTAAAGAAACGGTGTATTAACTATTCGAATTGAACAATAAGTCGGTATTTTCAGCAATAGGAATTGGAATCAGCCAAAAAAGAACTCTACGCACATTCTACGAATTATAAATAATATTTTGATGCAATCAGAAATTCCATGAGGAAAGCTGTTTCAAAATTATTTGAAAACATTACAGAATTGTCTACCGACAATATTATACCTAGTAGAGCACGAAAATTAAGATAGGCATCCATGTCTCCGTGCATCCCTAAAGTACTGAATTTCTTTGTTGTCCAAAGTTCAACCAAAACTCGGAAAATCAAAATACAGGAACCGATCGAAAATAATTTGGAGATAAAAAAATCCGTTCCGACCACATTTAAAATTCCATGAAAACCGACTGATCCAGCGAGCAAAAGTATTTGAAGCGTGCGGGGTGAGCGCAATTGGCGATTTTCATCCGGGAGGGAAATTTCGCAAGAAAAGAGGTAGTAACATCCAGAACCGAGGCGGAATCCGCGCGGGACCGCGCAACTTCGCCGCCGCCGTCTGCTCCATGACCCGGCATAATCCGCGGGGCGAAGTGCGCCGCTCGAATGTGTGTTGCGAGTATAATAGGATTGTTTTCCGCGAGCTTTCTCGGGCTCCCGTTTACCGAGAAGATGCGCTTTGAATTATAGATGGCGGCAAAGCTCCGGGGCCTCTCCCCCTCTCCTCACGACGAAATGCAATATCCTTTTTCAAAAAGTGACGGCAGACCTTCCATTGAGATATGCACTTTGCGTGCATCTTTCAGAAGTAGATTATTTAAAAATTTATTTAAAAATTCACTGAAATTTCTCTTTATGTACTTCATTGAAAGATGCACCGCAGATTTAAGTAAAATAAACGATTTTATGATTTCATAAATCAGTGCACCTTTGTATTATTGTACACTTCGTAAGCTCTGGGACTTCCGAGGTATTTTTTTTACGAGAACAACTTTGAAGAGAACAGTAATGCAACTCGAAAAGAAGTTACAAAATTCTTCAATAAATTATAAGCGATAAAAACGTTAATATGTCAGATTGCAAAAAGGTAAAAAGTTATTCGCAAACTTAATTATTACGGTGCGAAGTGCCGTTTAATCCACTGAATACGTATTTCATTAAAACGTCAAGATTTTATGTTATCGGCGCAAAATTCGTCGATCAATAATTTTTAGCAAGAATTTAAACAGAAAATTAAAGCTTTATGTAACTGAATTTTCTCTGTACTTATTAAAATTCCAATCTAACAGTTATTGTACATTTCTAAAATTACTAGAGACATGTAAAATAAAACAAATTAATCAAAAATCTCTCGCACTCCACATCTACGCTAATCAGTTATTAAAAATAGCCATTTTTCAGCGGCTAAAAATGGGGAGTGAATATGAGCTAAAAGTAGCAATTCTTTATACTGCGATACATACATGAAACAAAGTTTATTTAAAAACATTTGATAAGCTCACTAGTGAACGAGCCATTTTTTTTCCTATTAATTTATTCACATTAAATGTGAGTTTCTGATTTAAAAAAGCGTTTCATAATAGGGTTAAAAATAGTCTCTATTTTTCGCTCATTTCTACTTCTAGGCTATTAAATTGCCATTAAATGTTTTTTCTGCCCTCCGGCCGGAAAGCGTCAACTTCCACCGAGCAGAAAAATAGTGTACATACTATCCCTGTATAATAAAAAAGCCTCAGATCACATATTCGTTTGTCGACAATTACATGTAATCTACGACATTTCTTATTATACAGGGCTAGGTAAAAAAATAGGTACGTAATATACTATAAATTTCTACCACGAATATCGTCTGTATAAAAACTGCTTGAACCGTAAACAGATGATTCTATATTCTATTCCATATTCTATTCCAAAATCCTTTTTAATGAACTGTAAATTAACGCAAGTAATTAAAAGAGCCTCATATTCCAAGATATAGGTACAAGCGGCACTTAAGAAGACTGAAAAACAGAGTGGCACATCTCGGAAGCCATCGACGTAATCGTTGTCGCTTGGAAGTTAGGATCTTGGTAATAAGCCGCGAAAGTTGGCGCCGACTCGCGAAACCCTTTGCGCGTAAACTGCGCCAAGCTGTTTCCCAACTTGCGCGAATAGTTTTCGCGCGTACAAAGAACCCCTCCCCCTAATTACAAACGAGACGCGCGCTCATCTTTGCTTTTCATCTCGGCGTCACGCGCGTTATTGTTTCGAATCTCAGCCAAGGTGCGTTCATGCCACGGCGTGTTTTTCTTCCACCCCCTCCTCCCCCTGGACAACTTATACCTCGGGCCGTGTAATGACGCGGGAGTAACTTTTGTTTACAGGCGAGAGTAAGTACGCTTCCGACGGTGCGTCCCCTATAGCGTTCGCTTCGGGCGCGGTGTGTAACTTTATTGTTTTCTCTATTACAATGAACTAGATTAATTGTTGGATGCGAGGTATTTAAGGGAGGGGGGTTTTAGCGATTCTCTTTTATTTATTTAATAATTTTGCGTGCTGAAAAACGTTTAAGGGGACTCGATAGACAATTAAAAATTCAAATTTCGCGCTAAAATGTAGCAGCCGCAAAAACAATTAATTTGCTTCGAGCAAAGAGTACAAAAGATTCTTGCCCTCCGTTAGGAAACGATTTATCAATTTATAAAGTTCCAAGATTATATAACAATACCTCGGGGAGAAATGCTTGAATAATATGATTTTTACATTAGTTAAGTTTTTTGATCATCAAAGTATTGTTATAAGAACTTAGAACTTTATAAAATGATAAAATTTTATCATTTTGATTTTAACGGAGGGTAAGGGTATCCTGGTTTTTTAGTGTTTTATTTATATTCTCTGTTATAAGCAAATTAATTGTTTTTTCGTCTGCTACATTATGGCAGAAAATTTGAATTTTTAATTGGCTTTTGAATCCCCTTAATTAGTATGAGTTTAGTAAAAATTCTCCATAAAACTATTAGCTATAATTATTCTTAATCTATTTTTCTCGATGTACTGTAACACCTAATCCAAGGAAAATAAATATATTAACGATTTTCTTAAAAAAATACTAAAATACATGAAGACAAATAGAATTCCTTTTAAATAGCGCAAGAAGGGGACAATAGGTGCGATGGGATGAAAGAGAAAGAAGAGCAAAATCAAAAGAATCAAAAGCAAAGAATCCGCATATCGGCGGTCATGCTGAAATCGCACTCCGGACTTTAATTAAAATCACCCGCGGGAACGTTGTCACCGGGCAAACGCAACGTTGTGACGTAAAAAGCGGAATTGCTGAAAAAGAGCGAAAGTGAGTGGTGGCAAAAAAAGTGTATACGGACATCGGAATGCCAAATGAAATCGATAGAATCCGGAATAAAGAAAATTTTTCAAATGAAATTATTGGATCGCCCGCTGACAATCACAATAAGTAAAAACGTTTAAAGTCTATTATTCCTTTAAATATATGATTTTTAAATAATCTTTAAACTAACGAGCTTATAATGATAAGAAAATGTATGCCGATGAAAAAAAAATTTCTCATGTTTTCTTTTAAATTTTTTCAGACAGCATTACTTTCATTAATTTTTCATTGTAAGACAAAACGAATGCATATCACGCGAAATTTTCGCGAAAATTCCTTTTCATTCGAACGAAACATATTTCCAATTCCTCGCCGCAGCATTCAATTTCAATTTAAAGTAAACAATTTTCAATAAAATAAATCGTTTCGCGTACCCTCAAAAAAAGAAAGAAAGAAAGAAAGGAACCGCGACCATAGCCGTAAAATAATATTCTCTAAGTGTATTTTCTCAACGGCAGACATGTCGCGGTGCATTCCGTGAGTCTTGGTCCTAATAAGAAAGAGACACAGAGCAAACGCGAACAAAGAAAAGGCCAGCCCCGCGGAAATAATAAAAGCGCTTTACGTGTCCAGCAGACGTAGGTATAACCTTCCAACCATTCGCCAATCTAATTGAAAAGCAGAAATGCACGTAGCCCCATGTTTGAACTTTTGATGGATTTTTCATTTCTTCGCGGGGTAGCTTTTATTAAATGCCGAGCTTTTTAATTAAACGACTAATTGAATCTCATTTGCACTGCGTGAGATGCGGGTGTACTTTATGAGCCGATTTTTTTGCAATTGCCGAAAGCCGATTTCGTATTTTTTTTTTCGTTCAATTTCAATTTATATTTCTGACATTCTGGTCAACACATTTACAAGTTAAAGGTTCCTTATTCAGTTTTTCTAAAAATTTTGAATTATATTCATTTAGCTAGGTTTTAATAGGAAACTAAAAAATTCCACGCAAGATCACCGCAGATAACACTATTAATGCAGGAATTTTAAAATTTCATAATTTCGATTAACATTTAATTTATTTATCCACACTTATCCACAGCATAAATAATTTTGACTCTACAATAAGTAGATTTTACACTGCTATTTAGTGATTTTTATGACAGTTACTTACAATAATTTTTTAACTATTTCAATTAATAATCGCAATCTTATGCTACTATAATAATTTTACAATTACTTCAATAGACAGTTCTCAATATTATTTTTCCCCCATTAATATCAAAGTGCTAACTGTCCATTTGCAAGCAAAAAAATTCTGTTAAAAAGAAAATAAAATCGCACGTCCCGCGTGAAAAGTACTTTCAACTCCCGGGATAAAATATGAATTTTGAAGAGGCCACCGAGACTTTTAATTAAACGTGTAATGCAATCTCATTTGATTACGATGCGCCCCTTTAACCCTCCGCCGTGCGGTATTCCTAATTTTTTCGGGAATGCGGCGCCTGACCGCAGTAATAAAAAAAAAAGCGGACAATGTTTGCAGATTTTTTTTTTCACTAACCCCTCGACACGACCTCGGCTGTATTTCACGGTGCAGCTTTCGCGCTGATTACACGCCGAGATAAGAAGTTTTTCTTGTAAATTATGGAAGCGGCAGCTCGCGGTCGGCGTATTAGGGCCGAGGCTCGTTAGTTTCGGTGATGAATTCGAGAGCCTACGTTGCAGTAGCTCGCTGATTTATCGAGGCCGATGCTCAAGTCGGCGTGGCGTGTATTTTACATTTTCTAAAAACTGCGAATACACGCAGTAACGAGGCGCTTGGGATACAAAAGAATGCAGGAACAGAGGACCATGGAATTCCATTCTAATGCGTTGGTTTGTGTTCCATTAAAATTTTGCATTTTTGTGACTAATGTGTGGGGTGCATTTTTTAGAAAACCCCAGTAAAGTTAATTTTTTTTGATAATTTTACGAGTCTTTGCATTTCAAAACTTTTTATTCAGGTTTAAACGGACAGAGGAGAGGAAATATTAATGAATGTCATAAAATTTGCCCCCTTTAATTTTGTTGTGGAATATATTGGAAGGTATACGCATAAAAAGTTTTAACCGACTTTATGTGATTTATGATGTTTTATTCATATTAACAAAATGTTATATGAAAGGTGCCTGCCACAAACAAAAGAAACTTACATTATATCACTTAAAATTTAAATACTTTGCCGTGTTTTCGCACAAGAAAATTTACCTTTTTGTTATTAACAACGTTTTAATTTTGGAAAGACTTTCGAAACTTTTTGTTCAAATTTAAATGGACTCAAGTAAAAACTATTAATACATAGGAATTCAAAAAGAAATTAGAAGAAAAAACTTTTTTATTTTGCTCAAATTTTCCAGTATAAATGCATTTATATTGTACATGTATGACATTTATGGATAGATGATGGACATCAGATTACTAATTTGGACAACTTTTTAGATTTCTGTAGTATCTAATAAATTAGTCAATTAACTAATTTTATTCTTGATTCATTAAAGTTCACCAATAACATCCTCAAACTTGTTCCGCGACAAAGGCGTGTAATAGCCGCGAAACTTTCCTCATTAAATTCATAATGAAAAATGCTTCACTTAATTATATTATTAAACGCATGAAGATAGGGGCGTCTGTATTTCCAATACTCGCGAAGTGCACGTTTTATTATTAAATTTGAATGCTGCATTTGCCACGCTTTAATCATAAAATAATACTGTTGAACGAACTTACTTAAATAATTTCTTTTTGTGAATTAAAATTAAGCAGAAATTCACTTGACTCTTACTAATTAATTATCCAACCGTAGCATCGTAAAGTTAACTCTCGCAAATTATCATCCCACCCAGATATTCAAACACCATCCATAATCCGACTTAAAAGGGCAAAAAGAGAAAATAAATAACGCGGCATTTGTTTAACTCGAGAGGGAAGGGGGGCTCTCTCTTGTAAAACACACAGAGCCGATTGCAATCAACGCGCTTTAATGCACTTAGCTCGAATTTTTCAGCCTGAGGGGGGAAGGGGTGGTGAAAAAAAAGAGCGAATCCCGCGTCCGTTAATTCGAGATTCGCGTGACCGTCGAACCCGTAATGAATTTAAAAGCTTCGGTGCGAGCGCACGAACACGCACGTGTACCCCCGCACACACACGAGCACAAAACCCGACAGCCTCTTGACCTCGCTCGATCACAATAAATTAGGGTGATCACGAAAAATCGAGTCTACGCTCGGTACAATTGCGCCTAATGCGTGAAAACGAAGCCTTTTTTTCGACCGAAAAATTTTTGCGTAGGAGGAGCGTGACTCATACTTGAGCCGAGCACTCGCAGTGCATTTGCTTCGTTGAACGTGTTATTTTTATTGCTCTAATTGCTTCAATGCGCGAGTAATTGAAATACGCCGCTGATGGAATGTAAACAGTATATCCTTTAAAGCAACCACGGCTACAGTGGGGAGCGTTCAAGACGGTGATACGTATTTTCATATAAAATTATTTGAATACTCATGAAGGATTGTTTCATTTGCTGTATAGACATTACTATATTACAGAAAAAATAATTGTTAGTGTTTTTTGTCTCTTATAAAATCTAAGGAAGAATAGCGCGACAGTTTCGAAGAGTAAAAATAACAATTTATTTGAAAAAGTTAAAGCTGTATATTTAAAAAAAAAATAGTAGAAAGTAAAGTCCCCCTTTTTTGAAAGTAAAATATACTCTTTTGCAAAAGTACAATAGATACTGATATAAATTGAAGTTATTTTAAAATTTCAATAAACGATATACTTAAATCCTTGCATTACTAAAAAGTCAATGTTACTTTTTTTCGTCGTTTCTTCAGGTTCTTAAAATGTAAAATTAATTTGCCATTTTATAGCTAAATTTACTGCGATATTTTCTACCTTCATTTTCTGCATAGTAAACTTCAACGGAAGTCGCTTTTTTAACTTTATATCATTCTTTAAAGCTTTATTTTGTATCTATCGTGGGCATTCCAGAAACAGAAACATTTAATGGAGCTTGCACTTTTATGGTGCTGATACGCGTATTTCCAGTAATGAATATACGTACGTATTAACTTCCTGAGTTTAACTTTAATATTTATCAGTAATTATTATTTCATTATAATTTATATCGCGGACTGTTAAATTTAATACGGTTAATATTAAAGTACATCATTTATTATTAAACACAATTATTGACCTGTGCGTATTGCTCGTTCCTGTTCGCCCAGTATAGCAGTATATCTTTAAAATTATTATCGTACCGTGGCTATATATAACGAAATAAAAAGACATCTAGTTGAGAAAACATCCAATATTTCATGAGGGCAATAATTACCCACATTAAGAAAGTATTTGTCAATTGAACAACCAAACCGACAATGCGAATCCCCATCCATCTCTGTCAAATCAACATCTGACATTTCGATCCCAGCACTTCCTAATCTCGTCTCCGAAACTTCGAATGACTCAGTTGTTACGTAAAGCATCGAAAGCCTCCCCCCACCAATCAAAATCTCATCTTCCACCCGCATGCGACGGTCCAGCGTAGATGAAAAAAAAAGCGGTGGAGCGGAGAAACGCGGCGACGAAGATCACAGTCGACGAAAATTGAAGGCGACGGTGGGTGTCGCTGGAAAATTTCTTCCCGCGAAAATTGACGGATGCATACGGGCATACGTCAGCCGGTCAAATTCCATTTGCTCCGAGGGCCGTGGGGGCGAGAAAAGCCGACCGCCGCTGCAGCCGGCCCTTTCCATCTCTGTCGGGTCGCCCCCGAAAAGGGGTTCGAGTGCATGGTAAACCCCGGCGGTTTCTATTATACCTCTTCACACGAGTTCTCCTCTCTCTCTCTCTCTCTCTCTTTGCTTTTATCCCGAAGCCTCTGTTAGCGTACGTTGCGGAGAGGCTCTTCTCATGGTTCTTAAGTAATAGGGGAGAAACACTGCGCAGCCGGGATTGTCAAGTGACGAGACTGATTGGAATCTGAGGATGTGTTTTTTATTATTGGAAAGGTGCTGGTTTGAAAAATCTTGAATAATGTATCGAATAGTGAAATTAGAGATTTTTTTAAATCTAACAGTTTCTACATTGAGAAAGAAGTATTGAAAACTTTTTTATGTGGGATGAAAATGCAACCGGAGACTGGATTCTTAGATAAAAATTACTAAACTTTACAGTAAAATTTGCTGTGTATATAGGATCATTTTCACTACTGGCTAGTACTGGAGAGTCCAGTCTGTGGCTGCGTTCCCATGCAGATAATAATTTTTATAATATTTTTTTCTCGGTATAGCTAGCAGTGGTATTTATTTCAGATTAAAATCCAAAGTTTATTCTGTTACACAACTACTAAATTTATTTAGAAATAAATAAAGATTCAGTTGATTCAAAGAAATATATTTAACAAGTATTGTTGAGGTAAATATTTACTTGATATTACGAATTTTTCTCAGTACGGAAAAGCATTTTACGCAAGGAACATAGGAGGTACAAAAAAATTTAATGTAAAATTTGAATACTAAAGAATCCTTGCACCATCAAATGAAGCAAACACTTTTTCCATTTCTTTCCCGCCGCACAATGCAGACCGTCGAAATCGCGGCGATATCGTCGCCAGCGTTGTCTGATCATTAGTCCGTCTATCTCCGCTACTCTTTCCCCCTTTTATTTTCATTATCAATATCTCCATCTCTGCTTTACCACTCGCTTCCCGCGCGGAGTTCCGATGTGAATTGTTCGTCGCTCTGATGAGAAAAAAAAAATCGAAAAATATAAAAGCGCCGGATATAAAAGATTCGGTGGGCGCACGGAGACAGTGAAAACCCGTAGACACGAGGAAAAAAGGTGGAAATTAAAATATAGGCGCGGAGGTGGAGGAAGTAAACATCGGGCGGGCATCGATTTCAAATAACGAAAATAAAAGAGTAAAATCGTGACAGCGCTTGCTCGTGAAAAATACGGAAATGCGAAGTCGAGACAGTATAGTTGGTTTGGGGCTCGGGGGAATCACAGCTTGTTGATCGACCGAAAAATTTTAAAAGTAGAAATGTTTTGCTATGAACAAATAAATACGTTTTATGAAATCGATTTTTTTATGCAATGAATTCAGTCGTGTGTAAGTAAATGACAACGGAACAATTTTTATTTTATTTAGCCTTAGAGCAGTCTCGAACGAGCAAAATATTTCATCCTCATTAAAAAAAAAAGTACAAAGTTATATGTGTTTACTGTCTAAAGTTGAATTAGTAAAAGACTTCGAACTGAAGTTGTAAAATAGTTGCTATTATGAAAATATTCAATTCAATTAATATTTCTTCATAAATATACTACTGCAATTTACTAATGTAATAGTAGTGCATTTTACTAATTAAATAGTGCGAACAATTTATAGCAAATTTTATTAATTCAGTAACAGATAAAATATTTATATATTGACTAGAAAAATTAATAAAATTCACGAATTCAACTTAAAAAAGTGTAAAAACTATTTTTATTGTATTGACGATGACGATGCATAATTTATCTTTGGACTTATCGCTAAATGTATTTTTAGCCCGATCCATTAGTCAATAAAGACCTTCTTTAAATAAGATATTTTACTTGTTCGGACCGGATTTGTAGTTATTTCACATCTATGTGAAACTGAGACCAGGAAAATTTCACAATTCTCTGATTTTCTATTTTAGAGTAGACAACCTAAACCAGAAATAAATACATCAAACGCAAGTGATCCGTATACTTAGACTACACTGAACATTTCAGCAGATCAATCTCTCGGACGTTTTGTCATGTCAAAAATTCATTTTTAATGCAACTTTAAATTTGGTCCGCCTTCGATACAAATAAAAAAAAATCCTCAAACAAGAGCAACGAGATCCAGAAAAAAGTCTTCTGGGCTATAGTTCCTCGTAAGGCGAGAACGCGCTGAGAGGGAAACGAGGTACATCGAAGTGAGAGTCGGTGTATAGTAGCGACGGTAGGGGATAAGGGCGACGAGTTTCGGTGGCGTGAGTGACTGACATAAAGCTTCATCGCTGAGGCCAGATGAAAAGCGATAGTCAAGGAGAGACGGCGGGCCGTCGTCGGGCTCTTTACACGCGTGCACACCTTCGAATCTTATTTTCAACGGGCAGACGCACTTGATCGCACGGATAAGTTTTTTTTCTCCCTTTTCAGCTGCTTGTTTATTTTTTCTCCCTTGCTTTCGCAGGCTTTTAACGAAATTAAATGTACTTTTTTAATTTCTTAACATTTTCGTGGAGCTAATTTCGTACGAATTATTAATCTTCCTACGCAGTTAAAAAAGCTCAAGATAAGCAAACACTAAATGAGCGTTTAAAATCGACCAAAATGAAGTGATAAGGATTTAGCAGAAATCATGTTTATATTTGTAAGATTTTTATTATGACTTTTTAAAAAGTACACGGAGAGAAACGTTGTTGTAAACATTACTGTACTGTTTTTAACGCAGCGACAGACTCAACAAATAAAACATTTTACTGCAATTTCTAAGGAAAATTTTTAATTTGCCGTGTCTTCCCTAGTTACGAAACAGAATAGTAATTTTTACTACAACTTTTCTCTTCGTGCAGTTGATGTAACTTTTTAAAACATTGTCTGCGTTTTTTGGCCTCATCCAATCATTTTATACAAAGCACAAGTGTTTAAAACGTAATTTCATCAGAAAATCTAAATATTAATAATCACTAATTAAGTAAATTTCAATATATTCCTAATAAAACGGTGAATATTAAATCGTTATATATCTTTGAACAGAACAGTATATCTGTTAAATATTCAATTATATTTCTACCCGAATGAACGAGAAATTTGTTAATGAATGAGATAATGAATAGACTTATTCACCATTTTTGTTTCTATTTATATTTTATTTTTTGTCTGATTAACCTTTACGCGACGATTTGCGAATAATCAATTGGCGTTTTTGTCAAATTCATGCTTTAAAAAACATTCTATCGTAAAAAATAGTAATCCTGTCCGTACAAATATTTTTACAGAAACGTATAATTAACAAAATTACAAACTCATTTGAATGTTTCATACATTTTGAGAAAATTACTATATGGTTTTATAATAAAGGGAGACACTCAACAAATAAAAAATTGTACTTTACTTTCTAGTAAAATTTTTTATTTGACGAGTCTATCCCTGCGTTACAAAACTGTATAGTAATTTTTACAAAAACTTTTCTCTTCGTGTAGAAATTCTAATAAATATTACAAGAATTCTAGTAACAATTTATAATACAAATAGTAACTTTTTCACTAAATGCAGTCTGTGACTCCGCTCCCAAGTTGTATAATAATTTTTACTAGAATAACAGTAATTTTTCCAAAACATTTCTCTCGGTATACTGGAAAGCGATGTCCTGCTGAACAAGCAATGCATACGAAAGCAAAAGAAAAGCAGCTGCTGGTCAGCATACGAGCATTGAAAGGTTGGAAAAACAGCGTTTAATAGATTGTTTACTTTGTGCGCTGTAGGTGCTTCGGCCACCTTTACGCTCCCAAGCGGCTTCATCCCTTTCTCTTTAGTGGGCTCCCAACGAAGATATTAATCGGGTGGGGGCATTGTCGCAAAATCGAGTTACGGCGCTCCTCCTCGGGACGACCGTCGTTCGAGTGCCCGCCGAACACTCCACAGCCCCATTGTATCGGCGAGCCGCTCGAAAACTTCCGAGCGGTATTTTTCTCGATGACGGCACAAAGCGCTCGACGATGCTTATCGACCCGATTGTGCGACACCCGCGGTCCTACAGCTTTTTTTCGATGCAACAGTGTCCATTATTAGCTCTCTGCCCGGGAGCTGCTTGAAATGCAATTTCTTCTGCGTGTTTTACAGCACTTTTGTGGTTCAAAAATATATTGTTTAATAAACAAATTGTAATGCAATTCAGTTTTCTTTTTGTAACAAATTCTTTTGCATTTCATTATATGCCTGTTAGAAATTTAAAACATTTAACGACAATTTAGTAGACGGAGAAATAGAAATAGAAGCCATTTTCATTTTCAACCCCTTGATGCGACGCTTTTTTTAAATCAGAATCTCACTTAATTATGCGAATAATTAATGGGAAAAAAATGACTTGCAAATGTGTGAAAAGAGAAAATTATAAAATCGTTTAAAATTCGCTAATATTCTCACTGGAAAGTGAAAACGCAGGAAATCGTTCACTGTGTGCTTATTAAATGTTTTTAAATAAACGTTGTTTCATAATCATCTGCTTTGTCAGCTCGGAGTCGAGATCGGAGTTCCGTATAAAGAAGTTATGTTTAAACAAAAAAGAATTATAAAAATTAGTGTTTTTATGGAGATGCAATTACAAAGTATAGCTTCTCAAATAAAAATTAACATATTTTGCAGTAAAATTTGTCATACATAATATTGGAAATATTTCTCTCTATTCAGCAAAAATTACAGTCTAAAAATCAAGAATCTCGCATCGCACACAGTTAAAAATTTTGTGTTTTGTGTTATTTGAAAAAATAATTACACAGATATTGCGTTTGAATTACACTTTGTTTTTGTTTGTACGATAGGCACTACACAAAATTCTAGTAGTTGTATATAGGGACACAAAATTAATGTATAAAGTATAATTTATAAATGAAAGTATTTTAACTTGACAAAATATTTGTGTACCTCCTGGCGATGTAATAATCAAATTTACTCTAAGCATTGCGTTGAAATGCATTTTTACTAAATATTTGTATAGTTTTCTGGATCAGTTAAAATAAAACATAATATTTGCGTAATTTCATAATAATTCATACCTAAAAATCTTGTTCATATTGTGTCAGTTCAATTCTAAACACAAAAATAATGTTTAGAGTTAAATGGATTTTTAACAGTTTACTTAGCAATTTTTTTCCTCTCGCTCAAAAGAGCGAGCTCGAAAGGTGGACGAACTTTCTCGCGCTGGTCCAGTTTTTCTCGAATTCTGAAAATTAACCCGGACGGCCGACTACCGAACAAAGGGCCGCTCCCGACGAAGAGGCCGCCGGTCTTAAGAGATTAGTCCGCCGTCGATGGATGCGCCTCGTTTCTTCGCGTCCGACGGACCGTTTCATTGTTTAGGCGGCGCTCGCGCTGAAAAATTCCTCGCCAATGTGAAAAGAGGCGTCCACGCGACTGCGCATTGTCTCCACGCACTTGGGCCGTGCATTTTCCTCCCAGCCGTTTTGAAATTCATAAAGGCACCGGGAGATGCACTCAAATTTTCCTTTCCGCGAATCGCTGTTCTCTACCTTCGCAGCAGTGGATTATTTTTATGGGCCACTGTTTTTTTTTCTTTGGGATTCGGCTTTGTCGGGTTGCATTCAGAATGGAGTTAGGGCGATGCAGTGGCCGGATGCATTGCCGGCGGTTATCGGATACGACCACCGAGTTTAATATAACATCTCGGTTTTTGGACAGGATTTTTGGAATTTACAAATATTCTTTATTTAACCCTTTTAAACGTGAATTTTGTTTCTTGCAAGAAAATTTTTTGATGTCATTAACAATCATTTTTGAGCAAATTTTTGAAACTTCTATTTATTTATTTATTAAACCAGAGTAAAAATATACAATAATTTACTAAAAAATTGCAGATAAGTATCACGTTATGAAAGTAACCCAGCAGAGGAAATACTTTCAGGTTCGCCGGTCTGGCTCTATATGAAATTAAAAACTTGAATTTAAAATAAACTAAAAAACTAAACTTAATATTAAAGATTAAACAATTCTGCACCTCGCGTCATAATTCCCAGTAACTGCGTTACCAGGTCAAATCAGAATTGCAAAATTGCATAATATGCAATATATTTGATTACATAGAATTTTCTTCATTCACGAATATTTTTTTCTTTAATGCTAATTTTCTCAACATCTAGTGAGTCGATCTACAATAATTTATTAATCTCATTACGAGGTGAAAATTATTCACTTAATCTGATTCATGTGTTTGTTTTTAGCTATCGCGAATTTGCTTTGTGAAATTTAAAAAATATACCAAAAGAAAGCTTTATACATTCCAATATACATTGGGTTTGTAATTAACATAAAAAATACATTAAATCAATTTTATTAAACCGAAATTTTTTTCGAGGAGACGGTACGGCAGATTACTGGTCGATTTTTACAACCCCTTTAAAAATAAAATAAAATTTTTCTTACAGACATTTTATGAAAATTCAACTTTTTATTTTATAGATCGTAGATTAAATGTATGCGCAGGATAAAAAATAAATTGTATATTCCACAAACAATTTTTTATACGAATTTACAATAATTATACCGTACAGTTCTCATGTAAAATGGACCAATTAATGTTTGTAAATGCTTGCTCTTATACATAAAAAATTGGCAGATGTCCTGCCTGTTACCCATCCCGCATTTAACAGCAACGTAGTCAAACGAAAAAAGGAACAGTTTGCTGGGTGGAAAAAGAAAACAAAAACGAAACGATCGTACGTAACCTGTAGCGATCCCACGGGGAAAAAAATTTGGTAAAACGTGAGGTAAGGCTTCGGCCGCTGCGTTTGGTGGACCGGTAATTTTTTATTTACGGTGCACTCCCGGAACCCATAAAACCCGCGCCTCTCGTAAATCCGTACACGCAAAAGCGAAGGTAAAAGCAGATTTTGTCGTATTGTTCCTACCTCAATGGCACATTTTTTTGCGCTTCTTCTTTTTTAATCGCGTGTTCGTAATTTTTTTAATACTTCAACATTCTTTCATTCATAAATCAATCATTTCGTGCTTATTCTGTTCAATAGGAGCTTTTTTTTGTAATCGATGTTGCAAAAACGCAAGAAAATAATCGTAATAATTATTAATTTAATTGTTAACAAAATTATCATACTGAGTAGCAAAGCAGGGTTTACTTTCATCAAAATAGTATAATTGTTACTAAAACTTTTGCTCGCGTATGAAATTGAAAATTAAATTAATACAGTAAACATAATTCTTGCGTATATAGTTTGTAGTAATTTTTAGTGATTGTATTAAAAATTACTCGCGATATTTCTCAGCGTGGTTAAATCGCATTTCGCGCAGAAATGATTTGTTTGCGCGAGCAAACGAATTAGTCAATTATTTCAGAGAAACAAAAAGCGAGATAACAGTTACTAGCCTCGCCTGCGTTCCCACCGCAAACGGAGTATTAAAAAAGTCATCGTATTAAAATACAACCGCCAGCACGGCTTGCATTTCTCCAGCCCGCGTCCCGCTGGGCCATTTCTCTTCGAATTCTCCGCGAAGAGGCGAAAGGAGGAAAAAACCGCACCAGCGGCGAGTTTCCCCTCGTTTTTCCTCCTCATCCCTACTCGGCAGCCGCGCGAATAAATAATTAGTCGCGGCATCCGGCGGGCTTTGTCTCCCCGCTCTCCCCATCTCCGCGCAATCGTCGACCCTCGCGATATCGAGGCATTATTTATTTTCGCGTCTGCCGGCGTCAGGCCCTTCTTCCGATTTATCTCTTTATTTTCCCGCTGCGATTTTTTTTCTTCGACTTTTTTCAATTCTTTCGTCGCAGTAATTAGCGCGATCGAGGGTTAACGCCTTTTTCACCGGCGATTCTTTTGTCCGAAGACTATCGAATCACTTTCGTTTTCTCTCTGCTGTGCCTGCTTAATTGAGAGCTTGGTGAATTAATTTTGTCGGAGGAGATTTTTTGCTAGTATAAAATAAGCTACTGCAATTATTAATTGTTTACTATTAATTAACAGTACATTTAGACACAAGTTTGTTTTATAAAAAGGGTGTCAAAGCCGTTTTTTTTCTTCGTAATGTGTACAAGATGCAATTTTGCGCAGAATAATTTGAGCGAGCGTGCGGAAAGACGTAACTTAGGGCAAGGCCTGTAGAAAACGATTTTACATTGCTGATTTTGTGTAAGAGCGCGCAAAGTCGTATATTCCCGCACGGTGTATCGAAAAAGAGAATTCAGTGGCTTTTTAACCCGAGGCGATTTCTATCGAATAGTCGATTAACACTTTGTACAATCGAATTATTAATTAGCACCTTTAATTAAATTTCCAGTTATTTTTCATTATACTATATTCTTCCTAATTAACAATTAGCACCTGTTATTATTTATATTAATCAATTAAATCAAATAGAACATAAATTATTATATCCAATTCTCTTTTATTATTACCAATTCTAATCGATTTAATCACTTTTAATTACGTATTTTAATTTAATCATTATAATAATTTATTTTTATGTAATAACACATTTTCTGTTTTATGTTTCAGGTGAGTACAAGAAGTATTTTCCACTGCTTTTGCACCATCGTGATAGTGACACATTGCAAGTATATAGGCAATTCAGTTAATAACTTGATTTACAATATTGCGAGTTTAGTTTTTACTTTTATTTTAATGCTACCGTGGTTTTATTTCTGTTTTATTTATCGTCATTTTCAGAATTTCCTAAGATTTATTGAAGACAAAAATTCTTATGTTGTGTGAACAAAAGGTATATTACTGCACGCCTTTTATGAGAATTGTTTTATGACCCTTTCCGCCGTACAAAGTTTTATAACTTTTTTTCTTGAAGGGTCATAAGTTGAAAGCTATATCGAACGCCATTAACTAAAGCATTAGTCACAATTTTTCAACTAAGTTTCAATAAGTCGGTAGTTTCAAAACTTTTATTATGCGAAAAAACAGTTTAATTATTGTGGCTAGAATCAATCATTTTTAGATTACGTGAAATCAATTTGCAGTCAGTTACAAATCTATTTCGGACCATTATATACGAACAGCGTCAATTTTTAATGATATTTCTGTCGAAACAATTTCATCTTTGATAAAATGCTTGTAAAAAAAATTATGTTATTAGAGTTTAAAAGCTTTTTAAAAACTTCTTGACAATTTTTTACGAACTATTTAGTTCTTATTTTACGGGCAGTTTGTTTTAAGTTTACTTTTTTAAACATCTTAATGAGGAATATTAATATGAAGTGCACCGAACATTCTTATTGGTAACTTTATATAATTGAAATTATTTGTACAAGACATGCAAATGAAATAGAATCTATAATTGCTTCAGAGTTATTAAAGATTTTCAATCGTAGAATTAAAAATAAATAATTCAACAAACGACAAGTCTCATTTCAAACTTACATTTAACTGAAAATACGAACTTGGTGTAAATTTATTCAAAATAATTTTCTTTCACAAGGATTTATAAAAAAAATTAAGAATTTCCGATCCAAGTTCGTTGACCCACAAAATCCTCGAAAGTAATAGTATGTAAGCGTGGCTATAGCCGAGGATAAAATTGAAAATAGACGTCGCATACGAGCGGAATCGCGCCCTAGAAAAACAGCGAAGTGTATAAAAGGTCGAAACGAAATTCCGAGATTACCGGAACAATGCTAATTAAGGAGTGTATATTTTCGAGGCTGCACGCGGCAGTCACGTTTGGCTCGGTGCCCGCTAGTCGGGAGATGAATATGAAGCGGCTGGCGCGCGAAGGGAGAAGCGGAAACGCGATAAAGGGGGCGAGAGCGCGCGAGCGAGATAATAAAAAGAAAAAGAGAAGTGGGGGGAAAAACGAAATTGCGCGAGAGCCGTAATGGGAGTATCGGAAACTGCGCCGGGAAACGGGGACTCGCCGGTGAATAAAAAATCTTTGGCTATTTACCCAACGTGTACGCGAGCGGAGGTGTGCGAGCACCGAATGCGGTTTATCGATGGAAACGGTAGTAATAAAGACTGCGCCGCGCGTGTGTTTCTGCCTCTGTATACTTTGTCCTCTCTCCCAGATGAATTAAGCCATTTGCTTTGATAAATCCTAATTTTTTATTTATTTTTTAGTCATTTTTTTAGATTTACGGCCTTCCAAACGTTTACAAGATGAAATGCATAATTAAATTGCAAAGTGTTGCACAAAATTTATAGCAAGCCAAATTTATTTCGCGTTGCGAACGCAATAATATTTTTCGTTTTCATTTTTTTTTAAATAGAATCAAAAGCATCATATGCTTTTGGGCCTAGATGATTCCAATTATGATGAATATCTGTGTATTGGGCTGAAAAATGTAGAATTATTTACGCATTTTGCTTTTTTTTTATTATGAGACGAGGGTACTTTATTTCACGATTAAACTCTCTATCTCGAAAAAGAAAGTTTAAGACAGTACATTGTGAGAGAATTTTTTCGTAAAAATTATACGACGATTTTCTTATAAAAATTACGTTGAGAAACATAATCGTGAGATGATTTACGGTACTGTAAATTTTTACAGAAAAATTGCCGAAATTTTTAACTGAATCGTGGGTGGCTGCGAATAGGCTTTGTAAAGTGTTCGATAAAAGCTCTTTTATTTTTTCGTGAAAATCTGAATAATTTTTATACAAGATTTTTTTTGTAAAATTTACAAAGTCGTAAATTTTGCGATAAAAGCTCTTATATTTTTTCCTGAAAATCTAAGTAACTTTTACAAGATTTTTTTTCTAAAACTTACAAAGCTCGGTTAACCGTCTAAGTTTCCGGTAAAATTTGCACTGATTTTATCCTCCAATTCTTCACGAAATTTTTACTCGAAATTCGCCAAAAATTTAGGAAAAATTTTCTCAATGCACACAGCTTACAGTTTAGAAAAACACGTCTGTAACATCAGGATTAAACTTAACCATACACCGAGAGACATTTATAGTAAAAGTCGTCATAAATACAGTAAAAAAAAACTGTATAAAAAAGTGGTTATACATATAGACAACCATGAACAATATTATCATAAATTATAATGAATTTTGCCAAATAGTTTTGTAATTTTTATCGCCTTTACTAAGAAACTTTTCCCTTCTCTCTAAATCTGAAAATGTGAAATTCACTTGGAAGCACGTGAAGGGCTTTCCACGTATTAAATGTCACTATTCACATTTCCAAGTGAATTTAAAATTTTCAGATTTACACGGATGCAGTAGAATAAATTTTACTAGATCGTTTCTCTCAGTTCACCGATTGAAAAAAGTTCCCTTAAACTTTTTTCACGTTCACAAAGCACTTGCTTACAAAAGAAGGAAGAGAAAAAGCGAAAGGAAAAAAGTGTCTTTGTCCCATTTACGCTTCTCGCAACATGATGCGTCTCGAAAAGCGGCAAACTTTGCGTCGCATTATCCGCGGCCGCGCCGCTCGCGAAATTCGCCAAGGAGCAGCAATTCCGGCAGCACAATGCGCGCGGACGCGTAAACAAAGCGTCGACCTAAAGCAACGGAGTAAAGCAGCCTCTCTACCCGCGGGCCCGGGTATTGCGCGCTGACTCCGCTCGGCGCAAAGTCTGATTCGCCAAGACGTAGCCGAAAGCTATCGCCTTTACCATCCCCGCGCACCTCATGGCGAAGTCTTAATTAGGCGTTTCCATGGCTTTTCGCACGAATGGCTCCTCTGCCCCCCTTTCAAAATTGACTGGCGCCGCGCGTATGCGCTGCGCTGAGTGGGCGTAAATGTCTCATTACAGCGCGGCGCGCGTGTCGCGGTTTGTATCCCATCAGAAGCGGAAAACATTTGTAATTGCTTATTCATATTTATGCTAAGTAGCGAGTAGCAACTCCGGCGAGCAAATCCGCTATTTCTCCTCTCTAAATTAGACAAAAAAATCTACATTACGAAATAATTTTTAATGCAGTCGTTAACAAAAATTACATACAATATGCGGCAACTACGGGGATATACTTCAAATTTTTAAGTTCTTTTTGTTATACCTTAGAATAAATATTATTATAGATGTAATTGAGTAAAAAAATATAACTACATTGTTGCATTCATAAAAATTATATAATAGCAATATTTGTAGAAGTGTTTTTTTATATACACCGAGAGAAATGTTTTGGAAAAATTACTATCCAGTCTTGAAACGGAGTCACAGACTGCCTTTAGTGAAAAAATTACTAATCTCTATTATAAATTTTACTAGAATTCTAGAATAATTTATAATATAGAATGATAATTTTTTAGTCTGTAGCTACAATTAGTGAAAAGTGTGGCTTTCGTTTCCAGACTGGATAGTAATTTTTTATTAAATTAGCAGTAATTTTTCCAAAACATTTTTCTCGGTATAAAATTAGATTAGATTTATTATTTATATTTTTGAATATTTATTTATTTATTTTTGCAAGGGAAAATGTCTGTTTTTGATATACAATAATTGTTGCTATATTGCATATTAAAAATGAATGCAAATAAATTTACAACGTGTAACAAAAATTATTATGATGAAAGTATATCCCTTTGTCCTCAGTATACTCTATATAAAAATTTTTATTAGCGATTATATTAAATATTATTGCGACATTTTCCTCGGTGTAAATGCATGACTGGCTATATTTTAAATTTTTATTGTAGTGAATCACTTGCATTAAAAAAGTTATATTTACGATATAAAAATTTAAGCGATACATCCAAAGTTAAAGTCGTACATTAAAGAAAGTTTCCAGCAACAAAATAATGTTACACGATCCAAGGAGACAAAGTAAAATCTAACTTTTTAAAACGAAGACGCAGCATTTTCCAGAATTCCCCTTTCATACTGAAAAAGGCCATAAATTTACTTTAGCCGCGAAAAATTCAGCGCAAGACGCAAACTCCTCGAGACAAAGTAACAAGGACGCATTCAAATGATAAGCCGGCGCGCGGCGTCCTCAAAAGAAGAGCGGCATCCGGGGAGAGCCACCTTGAAAAGCGTCGTAAAATTTCGCGTGCGCTCGCCTGCCCCCGAGTGAGGCGAACTTCCTAAATCCCGCGGCCGCTTCCTTAAACACGACAATGGGCAGGCATTGTTCCTGAGCCGGTCCGCGAATTATACGCACCGCAGAGCCTCTTTAACCCCGCGGGGAGCGTTGCGCACTTAATTTCGCCCATTTAATCTCGGCGGCCTCTGACGTCGTCGTCCGGAAGGAAGGAAACCCACCCCCGGCCCGCTAATGCAGAATTTGCACGGACAAGCGACCCAGGGAATTGGGTTACGATGACGTGATGGATCACCGCCTTTCCTTTTGTTTTTTTTTTAAGATGAGTACGCTCAAGGTATCGCAAAATCTGCTACCGTTACGGAAGCGCGCTTTATGGACCTCCCCGCAGGCAAGTCGCTCGTTCGGTCGAGCTTTTATGAGCAGGTCCGTCACCTTTTTTATGATTTGTTATTATTTGATATTGTTATTATTCGATACCATTTCTGTCCAAGATGCGAGGCTTTAAGTCTAGATCCTTCATCCCTGAAAAAGTTTCCTTCGCGAAGAATTTTTCCGTAAAAATAGCTGAGCTTTTCCCGTAAAAATTGCGCAGCTTTTCTTGTAAAAATTACAAGGCTCCGCCGGCCATTTAAAATTCAGGTAAATCATGGTCTAACATTCCACTCACATCGAATCTTTGAAAGTTATGTTTATTTTTAAGGGTTTTATATTTATAACGTACTTCCTCGTTTCATTTTAATGTTCGATCGTAAATAACGTATCAATACGCAACTTTTCCCTCGAACTCCCGCAACTTACATCATTACAAATCTCGCGGTAAATACTTACACAAAATCCTAGCGGAACGTGATTTCGATACCGCGGAGGGCAAAATCGCCCGTAACGAGTCCCTCGGGACGGACTTGAAGATACGACGTCGGCGCAGAAAAAAAATTCCAAGAGAGAGAGAGAGAGCGAGTCTCGTTGGGCGCTCGCGTAATTTTACGTTATACTCGCCCCGTAAATACGAATGCGCAACACATTTTTCTCTCGTGTCATTTCGCGTGATGGAGGAGCCAAGCTCCCCCCTCCACTCGCCCCGGTATCGCCCCTTAGATGTTTACGAGTGTCGAAAATGCGCCCAGAAATGCTTCGCGACGAGAAAATAAACCATTTTTCCCCGGCCCTACGGAATACCACTCCCTATTTATCATTGTCAATTTCCTTGAGTGCAAAGCGCGATAAAAATCTGAATATCGCCAGCGGGCCCACGGCATCATCATCTTTTTTCGAGATATATTATTTCCCGCTGAGTGGAATTCAGAACGCCCGTTACCAGAGTCCATTACGCTCGCATAGACTCATCAAACGGCTTTCATTGCAAATTTGCATTTTATTGCAGATTTTCGTCAGCAATATTTGCTGATATTACAAATAATATATTTCACAGGATTTCTTTAATAAAATATGAAAAAGGCCAAACTGTTAAGGTGTAAAGATAAAATTTTTCGCCTTCGCTATCAAGTTATTTTTTTATCCAACATCGCATTTAAATATTTGATAAGTCGGATCTTTGAATTATTACAGCATTCACTAAATAAGTTAATAAAACATGATAAAAAAAGAGGTTGAAAAAATTAGTATTAATAAAAAAAAGTTTAAAAAACTTAAAAACAAAAAATTATTGTAAATCATATAAAAATTTCTGTCTGTGAGCGGAGCCACGTATATTATAAAATTTACTAGAATTCTAATTTTTTTTAATTCTAACAAGCAGAGGCCATCAGATTATATTTACTGGAATAACAGTAATTTTTCTAAAACATTTTTCTCGGTGTACATCTCAACCCCTTACACTATATCCTTGTTAGTAAAATGCAAAATTAATGATAACAATAAGAATAATAACACTATACAAAGTGCATATGACATTTCAATCAATAACAATTCAGTAGCTGCAGTATTAACACAATCCATTAATCTGACACGTCATGCAACAGTCAAATAAAATAAACACGGAACAAACTTCAGACATTAGCATAATAGACGATGCATAATCCATTGACAATGAACCTCAAAGCAGCCGCATCACCGGTCATTCCACTTTTCCGCCTGTTTCGCAACCTCGAGCTTCACATAACGCGGTGGACAAATGCGAGCTTGACGGTGATGAGCAGCGCAGGCGGGGGCGAGTGAATGAGCCGAACGCAAAGACGACCCGAGCTGCTGCGATAACGTCGCGCAGAAATAGTGCGGACGTTGAGCAATCGGCCGTCTCGAGCGGCGTCGGTATAAATAGCAAGTTGGGCTCCTGTTCCTCCTCATTGTCGTTTGCCGTCGAGCTTAAACTCTGGTCATGGCGCGCGAGCTTTTGATTTATACTCGATTTGCGTGATTGTCGCAGGTCGGGGAGGGCGGCAACTGCAACACTGAGTTTTTGCGCATTTAATTGAAATTTTTTTTCGCTTATCGGATCGTTCATCAAATCTGTCGGGCTTGTAAATGCCTCGGATCGTTTCTAAATGCTTTTGATGTTCTTTAAATTGATTGTAGCGAGTAATCGCGGTTGGAAAATAGATTAATGACTTCTAGTAGATTTAACTCGATTATGGTCGCTAATAGTATTAATCAAGAGGGTTTGAAAGTCAATGAAAAATTCAAATTTCGCGCCATAATGTAGCCGATAAAAACAATTAATTTGTCTTTAAAATAATGTATAGCGATAAATCAGGAGATACTTTCTTTCCATTATGTAATGATCTATCATTTTATATAGTTTCAAATTCATATAACAATACTTGAATGAGAAAGCTTGATAATATGATGGTTTTTACATTTTTCAAGCTTTTCTCGCCAAGGAATTATTATCCGAACGTGGAAGTTTGTATAAATTGATAAATCGTTACCTAACAGAGGGCAAGTATCTCATGGTTCTTCGATATTTCATTTATACACTTTTCTGAAAGCAAATTAATTATTTTTTCATTGGCTATATTACAGCGTGAAATTTGAATTATTAATTGACTTCCAGACCCCCTTCATTCTCAGAGCAAACTTTTCTTGTTTCTTTTTATTGTAAATAATCATTTTAAATTTATAGTCTCTATGATACCACATTTATTGCTGGGCCTTTCTTTTAGGATTGTCTGGTTTTCATAATAAAAATTATTTTTGTAAATACTACAATATAAAATAAAAAACAAATTTTAAATGAGCAACAATAAATTTTCTTCGAGATAAAATAAATTTTGACAACGCTAAATAATTAACAAAGTTATAAAAGATTATTTAAAGCAGACAAAACCTGCATTCGTAAATGCAGTTATCACAATGTAATTAAAAAGTCTGTACTGTCACGAGTAGAATTTCCGGCGTTAGCAACAATTGACTTCCTCCTCAAATGGTTTTCCTCTGCAGACAAACGCATTATCATATTACGTAGGTTTACAGCGATCTTCTGCATGTCATTGTTTTCAATTCGCCGCAATCCACGAGTATTTTTACAGAGGTGTTTATTTAATACAAAAGCTGCCATCAAATGAATGCTTTGAAAAGAGTTCATTGTTCCATCGCATGGTAACGCGATAATCCATTCATCATATTACACACGCTTCCTATTATTTAAAAAAAAGGGGCGATAAAATTTTGCAAATTATTCTACATTGATGATGCGGAACTTCATCGCAGAATTAATTACCAAGGTATTAATTTACAGAATACTCTATTCATATTTTGCGTAAATCATTCCACAATCGAAACTTTATTTTAAATTAAAAAGCTGGTGTTAATTTTTAACAAACGATAAATTTGCATGACCTATAAAAATGTCCACTACGGAATGCAAATGGCTGATGTCCTATTTCCATAAAGTACATGAGAAATTTATTATTTTGTTCGCATGGCATTCACCGTGCCTGTTCCCGACAAAATCAGGAACGTGCAACCACAAGGGAAATAAAAAGAAATACTGTATAGATGAAAACCTTTTCAACTGCAACATTTTTTTTTATCTCAACCTGCCTACTACAATTTTATTGGCTATTTAATAAAGTAACGAATATACTGATATAATAACATTTTAATTGCAAAAGAAAGAAAACATTCTGAGAATAATTTGAAGGGAATTTTTAATATGAAAACTGCTTTATCGTGTTCAAAAAAATATTTAACAAGTACTATTGAAGTAAATATTTAGTGAAAATTACACGCTAAATCAGCTGGAGTGAAATAGATTGACTTTTTGACTCTTAAGTAGGGTGAAAAGAAAGGACTTAACCTGTAATGTACTAGTCTTGCTTAGAGTGAAATTGACTTTACTTTAAAGTAAATTTAAAGCACTCTATTCACGCAGAGTTTAATTTAACTCCAAGCGAGTCAAATTTATCTCTACCAGTGTTTCACTATAAACTAAGAGTGAAATTTGACTCCAACAGTTTTAGCGTGTACCAAATAGGACTCTCAGTGGTATGCACTGGTCAGTCGGTTAATTTTTTTAGCAGAATTATCTTCCCATCGTGCCATTAAACCTCAGCGATATTAATAGGACAGAAAGACATTAAAAGAATCGTTCCCACACGAAGCACGAGAAAGCGGCACGGAGTGCATTACACTCGATGAAGCCCGCAAGCGTCAAAGTCGTTAAACCGAGAGGCCGCGGCTGAAAATTTCGCCTGCGCTTGATACAAACTCGAGCGGGACGAATAAAGTGCATCCCTTCGACCGCCTCTCCCTCCTCGACTAGGCGCCAAGTCGAGGCCACGTCACTTGGCGCGTTGATAATTCGAATTAAGATGTCGCGCGCGAAGCGCTCGCGAGAACTCGAGAGAGCGTGAAGATATCCTCAAACGACGGGCTTCCGGGAGACTGGCCGTTTAATTCGATGGGAAAGTGTCCGGAACACGGCATCGATTTTGGATGGCGCCTTTGAGCCCGAACCGACGCCTCGCGTCCGCCGCTAAACTCCCCTGCTTAATTAGCAAGGTGCTTTTACTTTTCCCGATTTGACGCTACCAAGTTGCTAATGTTCGCCATCTTGCACGTCAATTCAATTGGCCGACAAATTTTCAGCGCTAAATTTCGTAAACTGGGTATTTCTTTAAAAAAAAAAAAACCATCGGGCGTGCAGTCTTTGTTAATTTGATTATCTCTAACAGATTTTTTTTTGATCGAATCTTCCTTTGAAAAAAAAAAAAAGAAAGCGTCATTAAATTAACTTTAATTTGATTAGTCGACAAGTTTTAAACGACGAATTTTTGAAAATGAAGCATAACAATCACGGCGAATGATGAAAAATGGCACAATGACTGTTGCATAAAAGAGTTGGAATATTTGTATTTCAAATTCCTGTTTTTTTTTTGTCAGTGGCAAGCAAACGTGAAACTTTTATATTTCATTCTCGAAGCGTGCGTTATTTCATGCGCAAAAAGCAAATATGCACGATTTTCTATATTATTGTTAGCTTTACAATACTTCAAATAAAATCGAACTTTATTTATTTTTCTAGGAAATAAACCATTTCCTTTTACTAGAATAACCATTTTATATTCGTGAATAAGGACTTCGGGTCCGTTGAGATATTAAATAAATAAAAAAAAATAAATCGTTATTAGCAATTTCACCGAACACTACATCTGATTATTCCGTCCCTGCAATTTCGCCCGGAATGCAGTGTCACGAAAACAAAGTGGAGAAAAAGCATAAACCGAGCGGGGGATATCTTTAGATGACACGGCGGCGTTGGTGTAATTCGAGCGATGGAAAAGGTGACTCGGAAGTGCCGAGCGGGGGAAAAAAAATGTTGGAACGGAATCGCACTGAGAGGTGGGTGAAAAAGGAGGCGCGAAGAATCGATTCTATTCTAATGTCGTTAGAGCGCGAGAAGGAGGAGGCAGCAGTGGATGAAAAGAAGGCGAACGAACTCGCCGGGGCCAATGAGAAATGGAGCAAGATATGGCCCGGGAAATAGGAAAAGAGAGAGGGCGAAATAGAATAATTGAGAGGACGGGCGGTTATCGACGTGTAATTCGATTCTGAACTCTGACTTATCGCCACCACGACTGCAAATAATTATATTATCGCCGTGATTGCTCGACTTATTTTCGCGGCGCTCAACGTAAATGGAACAGTTCGGATCTATTATTGTAATTACCCTCTGGAAGACGTACGGGATACTGGTATTAGTTTATTCTGTTTGTCTATTGCCTGCATTTGTCGGTTGACTGTTTGTCCGAGTGATCGAGGTATATTGTCCATGGAATTTGTGATTCTCAGATATTTTATTTGGATTTAAGCGTTTATTGCAATCAAGTGAGTTCGAGCTTAACCCATTAACGCGTAAAATCGTATTTTTCAAGCGCACATTCTAATTTTATTATTCTCTACAGGGAGAAGTGATAACCGATGTTGTAAAGCCTCGAAAGCGTGAACTTGATTAATTACGTTAAAATTCAACATTTTTAACCTATTTTTTTGCGTTCAAAAAGAGAACTAAATTTTAATTTTTCTTTAATTGTAAGTTGTTTTTTTTGTTGCTGCACACAAACAACCATATTATGTACAGAAATTATGGCTAGAATATCTGAACTTTATAAAACCGTTCCGAAAAGTTTTTATGTATATAAATTAATATCCGATTTCAAAAAACACACCGGAACATCCATGTTTTTGAAAGTAAATTACCATTTTTATTATTTATTAGAATTGTGTACACAAAAATACGATTATTTAAGTATATAAAAAAATTTTGATTCTGGATGTGAATATTAATACAAGACAAGATAAAAACATGACTCATTCATGCAGTGAAAACGGTTTGGATCGAATGGTAACTAATTAAATGAAAGAAAAAATTAATTAAAAAAAGTAGGGCCCGTAAAGATGGCAAGGCAAAAAACATCTCGCGTTAAAAGGGGTTACGAGGCGCGAAAATAGGCGACGAGCGGAATGAAAGCGATAAAAGAACGAGGCGAGAGGTAAGGCTAAATCGAAGGCGAGAAGCGTGCAAACTGCACACCAGGGGCGAATTTTTCGTGCGACCGAGAGCACTGACTTCTTCGTTTGATTTCGGCTCCAGATCTCGCAATTACGCTCCTATGAATTCTGAATTTTAACCGTTTCAATTAATCCGCTTTGTAATTAGTGTTTTCATTGACGATTAATTATAGAAGTTTCATTACCATATTGTGTAATTAAGCATTTGAGCAAACTTTAAGCTTTACAAATTGATATTTTTTTATTTTTCAAAAATGTATTAAAAAATTAATGTAAATATAACTACTTTTTAAAATATAACTACACTAAGTAGTGGAGCTCTTTCTATTAATTTTTAGTAAAATCTCGATCATCACTAAAATTAATGGTAGCAGTTTTTCACTAATTCAGCTTTACATAATTGGAAAGGTGTACCGAGGCAAAAGATTACCCTTCAAACATTAGAGTCGATTTCTAAGAATATTTATTTTTTTTTCATATGGAAATTTTGTATTTCAAACAATTTTAAATGAACAATTCCAAATTACTCTGAATTTAAAAAAGAAAGTAATCACGAATATAGCTCCGAGGAAGCTTATTTAAAATCTCCTCGAGCCAATAAAAAAATCTCTAAAATCCAAGGCTAAACAGAGCTTTCACTTGTGCCGTCGACGAGATTAAGCGCGAAATTTATCGCGCAAACAGTTTTTTTTTTTTCGAGAAAACGACTCTCACGGATGAAGTGCCGCGTTGGAAATTCCGCTCGAAGAGATCCGCAGGCCAAATAGTGCGGAGTACGATGAAAATCCGTGTCCGCGCGTCCTTATAATAAATTCAATTTTCCCCGCGGAATGTCGAGGAGTCGAGGACTATAACACAGCGCACTGGGGCCAATAATAAGGCGGCGAGAATAAAGGAGCGACGGCTTGATTAAAGAAAAGGACCAAGTTTTTCGCGCAACAAGTTTCGGCACTGAGGGGAGGGCAAGATTTGCTAGCAAACTTTTTCTTCTCGCGCAAAAAATAAAATCGGAAAAAAAGTTACCAGGGGTGAAAAATACCCTATGGAGGACGTAGGTCCTTCCTTTCAGGCATCATTCTCCTAGTTTTCCAAGGAGCAGAGTTACTTCCTCTTATTAACAGTATCGTTGTCATATATTTCGTTTGATGTTCTTCTTGACAATCTGAATTTGTTAATTTTTTAACCATCGAACAGTCAATTGACATGTGGTTTCGGTAGTAACGCGATTTCGATTCTTATAACAATAGAAAATTTTCATTTGTTATAAAAGAATATTAATTATTTTGTTGTGACTAATTAACATTTCCGGGAACTCGATCGAAATTTAAAATATTACCCGTCGGAGAATTTGGAAGATTTTTTTTAAAAACGACAAATGAAATGAAAAAACAGTTAATTTGCTTATAACAAAGAGTATAAATGAAATATCGAAGAACCATGAGATACTTACCCTCCGTTAGGTAACGATCTATCATTTTATAAACTTCCAAGTTCGGATAACAATTCCTTGATGAGAAAAGCTTGAATAATATGATTCTTTTTACATTATTCAAGCTTTTCTCATCAAGGAATTGTTATCTGAACTTGGAAGTTTATAGAATGATAAATTGTCACCTGATGGAGGCCAAGGATCTCTTGGGTTTTCGATATTTCATTTATACTTTTTTTTATAAGCAAATTAACTGTTTTTTTTTTCGTCAACTATATTATGACGCGAAATTTTAATTTTTATTGTAGTAATAATAATATCAAAAACACATTATTTTGAGTCTTGAAAGTATTGATAAAATTATTTGACCAGCGAAAAAAAAAACTGTATTTACTGGTAGAGGATGGTTTTGTAGTTTTTTTTTTCAATTTTTCAATGTAAAAAAAATGTTATGCGTTACTTTGCTTTACAACTAGAACAGACAATTGTTTTTCTGAATGTTCGACAGAAGTGTATCAAATAATTCAAAGCGCAAAAAGCAATGAATGGGGAAAGCACAATAAGAAATGCGGAATGGTCAAAAGATCCGAAGTGCACTTTGCTTGTTTTAAGTAAAACAATCAGTTTCTGCGGTGGCGAAGTCGCCGTAGCCTCCTTTTTCTCTTTTCATAATATCAAGAGTCTAATTAGTGGAAGTATTTCACTTGTACCGTTATAATACTCGAACGATTCTTTTTTCAAGTTTCTTTATAATACAAAAAAAAAACGTCATTTGAAGGAAAGCTAATTCTTGTTCTTCATTAAGGACAAAGTTCTTAAAAATTATACAAAATTATAATAAAATATGTACTACCAAAAGGGATAAATATCTAATACATCCGTGATAATAGTTTGCTTAATTCAGTAAACGTCAAACTTACTATAAGTAAAATGAAAATTTTCTTTCAAGATGTATGAAATTTATTCAATTTTGGATCCCCCTTGAGGAAGCTTTATCACAGTCAAAACAGAAGTTTCTCTAAAAGTACGTTAGAAGTTTATTTTGAGTGTCTGTGAATCGCTGATTATTTATGACCTTTATTTTCCTTCAAATTATAAAATAATAAAATGAATACTATCATTTATTTATTCCTCCCCTCCTCGGAATACTTTTGTTAAAGAAAAGCAGAAAAGTTCTTGTAACAGGCATCTGGAAAGAAAAGTTCCAGAACTATATATACACGTACTAGCATCTCACGGTGCTCCTGGCAAAGATATTCTCTGAAGGAAAAGCGGTAAACTCGTACGCTACATCTCCCGAAACTGAGGCGCCCTACTCCCAAAAAAGAGGTGCGTAAAGTAGAGAAAGGCAAAGCGCTGAATAATTTTTTTTGCTCCCCCGCCTCCGGGAGGTTAAAGAAGCGCGCGGGGAAACACGATTCTTCGCTCCAGCGGCAAAGAGTCGCGGGGGAGGCGCGCGAAATTCAAGAGGATCGCGTGTTTCAAAGGATCGAAACACCTCCTGCAACGGGGGGAGGAAAAAAGGGGAGTAAATACTCTGCGAGGGAAGTCGCTGGAATCGAAGTTCGCGCGATGATTATCTGGATCTACTCGGAAGAAGTTGGGCGGCGCTCCCGGCACTTTGACAATGCAGGCGGCTCATCTGCACCGGATCTGCGACAGAATTATGGCTGGTCGCTGCAAGTTTTTGCTGAGGCGGTGATATGTGGTGTTAAACGAGATTTAGTTTCCTGGCTGATTTATGAAATTTAGTTGGATGCGGCCATTGATCATTCCAGCCTGACGTTTTAATTAATGGATTTGTTTTTTCCTTGCACTTTAGTTTGTTTTCAAAAGATATGCCTATGTCTCCAAAACATTTGCTTTAAAAATTTAATTCATTTTAATGAAATTTGAAGCTTTTATTTAGGTTTTATGATTTTGAAAATTGGGCTGCAGACAATATTAGTTTTTTAGTTTTCTAAAAAGAAATTTGTTTAATTATATTATTACATCGAAGTTACGTACGATTTCATTTATCCGGCTATTAGGTTATTCGTGTGAGTGAATTATGTTTGAATCGCAATACATAAGAATTTCCTCGAAATGGATGCAAAAAAATATAATATCTAGAAAAATGTAACATGTTTTTTTACTAAAATAAATCAACAGCAACCCTAAAACATATTTATTGCTAGTACTGGTTTAAAAACTTTTAATTCTAGGAAAATTTCAAGAAAATGTCGGGTGTGTACTTTATGAAGTAACGACAAAAATTAATAACAATTCCCGGTCAACTCCGATAACTTTTAAACGTCGAAAGACCGGAACGTCTGGAAAATTCTCTGGAGCTCCTCCATATTAATACACCGTCGTAATTCACATTAAAGTTTCTTAGTAATTCTCAATAACGACGGGAAGGTGAGTCCGGTCGTAATTCAGCGCGATCCATATAACGATGTACAACTCCGGCGGTCTTCCGTGAGAAGTATTCTGCATGCAAATGCTGGGGAGCATCGCACCATTACCGGTGAGGCGCACATTGACCCACTTGGGCCGGGCCGCTTAAAAAGACGAAGGTGGGCGTCCAATCACTCGGGCCGAATGGAGGACTCGACGCGCCAGGTGAAATAGTAGCTCGATTCGGCGCGAGGAGGTAAATTACGAGCGACGCGAAGACTCTTCGTCCGTCCGCGGGCGATAAGAGGCGGATTTGTTTCAGTCGGCGACGGGGATCGATCTTGACGACGAGTGCTCAGTGGACCATCTTTTTCGCGTCTGCAGAAGTGAGGTGATCCGTAAGGATCGCGTCGAGAGGCGGATTGCTTTTCCGGGTACCTACTGAGGAGCAGAGTTTGTGAATAGCACGTGTAGAGCTTTTTCTTCATGCTGCACTCACAAAAATTTAATCTAACTGCTAGAACAATCCACTAAATAGCACTGGAAAATCTACTTATTATAGAGTCAAACTTATTTTTGCGGTGGATAAGCGCATTATCATTTACGATTAATTTGCTGAAATGTAAAAGAATGCGTTTTGGAATAAATGGATTCCGTGATAAATTCTAAATTGATTCATTTATCATTAATTGCAATTTAATGTCGTAAAAAGTTATAAATGCGAAAAAGTTACATGGAGAGAAATGTTATAGTAAAAATTACTTTGTTCTGTAGGAACAGTGAGATATACGCGACCTATGACGATTTTTACTGTAAACATGTACATAGGAATTTCTACTATATAAATAGCAATTTTTCTATGTACATACAGTTAGATTCAATTTTTCTGAATTTCGCGGGTGAAGTTTACTGCCCCAGCGAAGCGAGAAAAAAGTAAAAGTAAATGTAACTGCAAATATAAAAAATAAAAGTATATTCAGGAAATAATCTGCCACTTTAGTCCCGCATTTCGGGGAATAAAGTAGTTGATTATGGATATAAAGCCTAGATAAAAGATTTTTCCTCAGTGCAAAATGAAAATCCTCTTATTACAAGATTTTGTGTCCAAGAGTGTTATCATTTTGCAACAACGCATTCTCTTTTCTCAGCGTGAAAGTGGAAAGTAATGAAGCTTTATTTGCATACTAAAATTGACTTTTAGCTTTTAAGCACGAAGAAAACTTTTGTTGTAATTTTTAAAATTATTTTCTTCATTACTCAAATGGTACACTTTACTCTAACATAAAAATCGCAATATACTGGAAAGAGCAGCTGCGACCGAGAAAGTCGATGCCACTCGATTATTGTGAATTCAGCGTATGCAAGTCAAAGCCGCTACTATCGTACGTTTTCCGTGCATTGCTGCAAGCTAACGAACACTGGGAAATAATGCGACCGCGATGTCTTGCAGGTGTGAGCTCGGATTTTCATTCCTTTGACGGCAAAGTCACTATTGCACATTATCGGATGTTTCTTTTTTATTTTTACTTGCAACATACCATCTTTTTCTTTTACCTTATGCTGCTTTTAAATCGATTGCAATGATGACAAATATTCTTTGTTAGCGTGACTTATTTTTGCAAGCTAAAGTCTATTTCGTTCCGGAAATTTGTCGTTAAGAGATAACGTATACCTTCAATCATGAAAGCGAAGAAGTTACATTGATTTTATTAATGTTAAATTTAAAATTCTTAACAATTATTTTTGAACCTGTAGAAGCCTAAGAAGATGAACTACATTCTGTTTCTTTATGATTGAAACTGACTTTGTCATAACATTCAAATTGAAGCAATGAACTAACAAGAAAGTGGATTTTGTTTAAGATGACGCTGGTTATTTTTATTTGTTGTCTATTTTAGTTGAAAAAGGTTCCTATGTATAAAACATGTTAAACCTGTTCCAGATTTTTTAAATCAATTTTAAATTTAACATTTAAAATTTGTAAGGTGTACATTGTCTCTGAAAACACTTGCATCCATTTAAAACAATAAAGACCACTCTTGGGATTCAATTGCATCCAAATTAATCAATGCTTCGCAATTATGCATCTGAAAAAAAGCTCCTTTCGACATTAAGCGCTGTACCCGGACGCAGAGATCCTCGAAACAGGCGGCAGGATTAAATTAGTGGAAGTGAAGCGAGCAACTTGGCCGCAACGTCGTGAGTCGAGGAGAGACGCGTCGCAGCTTCAATCATTGTCTCGGGACGATGCGCGCGTCGCGTCCATTAATTCCGGAATCGCGCGCTAGCGCCTCGAAATCCGCTTAATGACGGGGGCTCTGCGCGATTAACGATGGGACGCACGCGAGCCGCGAAAAAGCAGCCGCCAATTAGCGCCGAAACCTAATTAAAACACCGCTCAGTCATTTCGTCTTTTTCTTTTCAAGTTCAAAGGACGTGCGGGGCTGGAATGCACATAAAGCTGGTGGTTCGCGTGTCTCGCTTCCCAGGTGGGTGTGAGATACGAGCTTGCCATAATTTCCGTTAATGTGTAAATGCTAATGAGTTTGCCGAGAGTTTAACTCTAGTTCGATTAAATTGATGCGGATGGGGGATAGTTAAATCCGTCATGTTTTCAATTGTTTTTTCTACTTGCAGTAAAAAGATTTTCAAATTTAAATTTTAGGAGAAATTGTAACTCTGAATTTATCAATTTTTGAAGCTTTAAACTCTAGAGTACCGGAAAACATTATTTATACCAGTTTTTTAATAGCGATATGCTACCTGAAATCCCGATACTCTGAAAGTTAATATCCAGAGATAAAAATTTTAAATCTGCACCGATAGAAACAAATATTACTTACAGTTTCATATCTGATAGACTAGGAAAAGTAAAAGCTGTTTTACGAAATCAGTAAAATTATAACATTTCTTAAAGTAGATCTTACTCTATAGAACAGTAAATTTAGTAGTTGTGAAGCAGATTAAAGTAAATCTTACTCTACAGAAAAGTAGATTTGGCAGTTTTGTAAAGCAGATTCTACTGAAAATTCGGAAAATTAAATTAACTTGCTATTTCAAAGCGAAATCTACGGAGTAAAAAGTAGAAGCTACTTATTTTTCTTTTCAGTGTGTCAGTCCATTAAGTGATGGATCTCACAGAAATTGTGGAGTTCCCATTGCTTCATAATAAATTAGAGTTTAATATTTTTACTAGCGAGTTTTATTCCTAAGTTTTAAATGACTCTACGTTAAGTATATTTGATCGAGTACATTCCCACATTTTCTCGTAAAAATTACACTTTCGAATTAAAACACAAGACTTGTTCTTGTGGAATTCTCGGATTGAATTACTACTTTCTTTCGTGAAATTACGAAAATTAAATTTTAATGAGATTATCCAATCGTTTTTCACTCAGAAAAATTACATCAATTTTAATTTACATTACTGGAAGGACACCGACTAAAATAAGTCAAACAATCTTTGGGACAATTATGTCATAATTAATCTTACGAGAATAAACTACTGAAAATCTATTTACAAAATTATATAAATTAACTATTTACAACATTATTTTCAATTAAATTATCGATGAATTATTGACGAGCTACTAATAAGATACGTAATTCTAATCATAAATTGGCATGTACTGGCTAATTACTAGTTAATGTAGACCTATGTAGAAATTACATGGAGAATGGGAAAATCTTAAGGGATTCTGATAGGCTTTACGGAACTGGAGGTATTTTGGTGGGGAAATAGCAAGATTGAGTGGGACCGGAACTGCAAGCAAATTACAGGTAAACTACTTCCAGGAAAGTGTGAACCCTTTAGAACATAAATTTAGATTAGATTTTGGAAGTTGTTTTGTAACATCGATTAATGAAACCAGTTACTTTTAGTACTAATAACTTCGATACTGTATCTGTATATGGTCGATATTTTTATCATTCTCTATAAGATCTATGTTAATTTTTTTATTTATAAAGGGCTACAGCATGAAACCAAAAAGCAATTTCCAAAGTTCTCTTTAAATCTTTGATCCAAAGGATCCGCATTCTCCTCGTTAAAAATACTTGTCAATGCAGTCATTAGTTGTCAAATTACTACCAGAATAGAGTAGTTCATCAATAGTATTTAGTAATTTCCATTAAAGGGATCTGAAAGTTAATTAAAAATTCGAATTTCACGCCATAATGTAGTAGACGAAAGAACAATTAATTTGCTTATTACAAAGAGTACAAATATCGAAAAACTAAGAGATTCTTGCCCTCCGTTAGGTAGCGATCTATCGTTTTTTAAAGTTCCATGTTCGTATATCAATCCCTTGACGAGAAAAATTGGAACAATACGATTTTTATACATTTTTCAAGCTTTTCTCATCAAGGTATTGTTAGACGAACTTACACGATTATAAAAACATAGATAGTTACCTAATCAAGGAAGGCAAGGATTTCTTCGATAGTAAATACATTGTTTTTTCGTCTGCTAAATTACGGCGCGAAATTTGAATTTTTAACTGACTTCCAAAGCCCCTTAATATTGCAGTTACAGCTCTTATTCAGTAATTTATTCCCATAAAGGATAGACTCAAAAGACCTGACATTTACAAAACACCATTGAACAATGTCCATGAAACCATACACCGAAGCTCCGGCAAAAGAAGACCGACGAGACTGCAAGCACCAACGCGCAAAGACCCGCGCGCTCTTACGTGGATGCAGAGCCATGATTCAAACGGACCGCGCCTCGGCTGGTCCTCTGGTGGCGAGGGCGACAAAGGAGGAGGTGTGGATCCTTTGACTTTGTTTTCACGCAAAACGAGCGGCTGGGCGTGTGCCCTGGTACGGAGTGGCCGCAATGCAAATCCGCGGAGGTCACAGCCTGCGATGCGGCATTTGCATGAGCTTGCGGATCCGCTCGGACAAGACAATAAAAAGGGGAGGCGAAGGAATGGGGTTAATGAAAGCGGTGGGAGAATCGATTGATTGATGAGCCGCCCCCTGGACGGTGGTTTCTCGCAAGAAGTTCAACTGCATTTGCTCCAGTTACGGTATTAAATTCGCATTGATCGGGGGAGCTTGTTGCATTGCTAAACTTGGGGCGGAAGCTTGCGGGCGGAAGGAGCTTTTTCAAATTTCGCTGTAAAATAATGCATTCATCTCAATAAATTTTAGATTGTTTGATCATTAATTCTGGGAGTAGCACATTAATTAACTACAAATGGCTAAATAGCTTATGAAACATCAAAATTGTTCTTTTTATTAGACTTTCCTTTGCTTAAAACCATGGCTTGAAAACGTCATATATAGATAAAAAATATTACGACTTTGTTCACCTTTTTACTTCTTTATCTTTAACAGCCATCATAAAATCGGTGACAAATAACCTAAGACAAAATAACGAGCGTTTATTTTAAGAGTGTGAATTGATGGAGATATAACTTCCTGGACGTTCAAGGTGCGTCAAAAAGTCCGTAAAAATCCACGCTTACATTTTTATAGGCCACTGCGGGTGGCTCATAAAGAAGCTTACACCTGATTCAATGATATAAGCGAACTTTGTAACGTCTCGGCAATAAATATTTGAGACACTGAACGAGATCAAACGCCACTTACTTTCCAATATCACTATATTTAGATGTTTAAAAAATAATGTTGATAGATTTATTATTACAAAAAATAATTAGTAAAATTTACTGAAGAATTCGGTAAATAAATTATACTGAATTCGTAAGCATTATTTATTTAATTAAGCAAAGCAAATATACACGCTAAATCAGCTGGACTGAAATAAAGAGAAATTTCATTTTATTGGAGACAAATTTTCACTCTAATGTTATAGTGAAATTAAGCCACTCTATTCAGGTAAAGTCAAATTTGAGCTCTAAAGGCAATAAAATGAAATTTGACTGTATTCGACTTTGTTGAAGTCATATTTCACTTTACGAGTGTTTCACTCTAAACTAAGAGTGAAATTTTACTCCAACCATTTCTGTGAACGTTAAACCGTCAAGTATTTTTTGCTTAAATATTAAAGCAAATTTTACTTAAGTAAAAATCAGCATTTTTTACTACAAGCCCTTAAGTAAATTTTAGCAACAATTTCTCTCCGCGTACCCTCGTTATCTTACTCGCAAATAAATATTCATTGAGAAAAGTCTTATAATACGATTTCTCCTCCAGCGTGAAAAATCTCTACAACCCTAACGCATATGATCTTCTTAATTTGCGATGAAAATTAAATGCAACACCGCGTATAATTTTGCAATCCAGCCTTTCAATCCCGGCGGCTAATTAACGCAGCCGGCGCTATCGTGGTAGGGCCATCGACCCAAAAGTCAACGGGACGCCTATCGCGCGAAATTAACATACGCGCCCATAACTCGGCTACGAGGGACGGCTCGGTTAAATCACGCTGGAGTCGCCGGCTAATTAATCGGCTTAGCTCTGCCGAAAATTCAACAGTGTCGCGTTCTCCCGCGTATTCGGAGAAACCCATCGTCTCGCTTGATTGCATCATCGTCACCGAGAACCGGCAATTACCGCGGTGCCCGCAAAGTATCCGTCGCCCTACGCCATTCATGGAGGCTTCGCTTATTATTGTACATTGCCAGACGAAGATGATCCGCGTCTGCTCGAGAAGTGCACGTTTTATGAATTTAATTACGGGTAATAAAGATCGAATTACAAAATTTAGGATTAATTGCTATTTGTATCCTGGTAACAATAAGCTAATACAAATACACTTAGAGTTAACGGATCGTAAGCTACTAATAAGCTTACGTAATGCTTAAATAATATAGACAAAATTTTGTAATAATGTGCTTAACAGACATGTAAAAAATCGCAGACTTAAACAAGTAATAATTTGACAATATAATTCTTCGTGAAATCAAAGTGCAGTTAAATATGATTTTAGTAACTTAAAGATGCAGCTAGATCGGTCAATTAATTTAAAAGTAGGTAAATGCACCAGAAACGCGTTTAAGTAGTTACGGTCGAGTTTGGTCAGACATGTGGAAAATCACAAAATTAAGCAAGTAGTAATAATTAAAAAGCTTTCTAAAAAATTGTGCCCATCTATTTTTTTTTATTATTTTGAGGTTTTAAGGGACAATTTAAGACAAAAAAATTATTTATATTATATAATTAAACATTTTACCGAAAGTACAAAGATTTTCAACCTCGAATAAAAGGAAATTATTTTATTGTCTTAAGTTGCACATTAAGAATTAAAATGAATCATCGCAAAATCCATGGTTAAAAAATAAATTGAATTACGGCTAAATACAAAGGGCTGGCAGCGCTTCTCGTGTAATGTCTGGTTCGTACGCGATTCCGTTATGCATTTTCCTTGTCAATTAATGTGGATGGAAGTTTATTTACCGCTACTGAATTTATTCAACATTCTAAGTGGATCGATCAGTTTCGTCAGCGCAGATGTTTTAAGTGGAAATTCAAAGCGTCGAGGCAACGTGTTATCGGTAAACTGTCGTAGGATGTATTCAATAAAGCTCCGGGATGCCACAGAAATTCTCTTCTTCACCAAGAACGTTTTTAAATAATTTCTTAGATATTTTCGGTTATAAAAGTATTTTCTTATCACATTTTAAGCGTTCCGTGCAAACTTCAGGATTTTATGAATTCTCAATAGCAGCCTCGTGGTTTTGATAGACGCGATAAAAGAATTTTCAATGCACAATGTTGCGAACATAAGTGATGAGAATTCAGGTATGTTAAGAATTGTCAGTTCTTTTTTTATAAAAATCACTTAAAAGTAAACGAAAATATTTTAATCCACAGCTTAACTATCCCTCTAAATACGAATTATTCGATAAGTGGTTTTCACTTATTTGAAGAAAAAAGTCTTTCGCTTATTCGATATGTACATAGTATAGTTTCAACAAGAATCACTTTAAAAGCTTCTTACCTATACTCAAACTATGGTAATTTCTGTTAACAGAAAAAATTCATTTACTCTGACGGATATCATCAATTGCTAAAACTGATACTATTAAGTCGATCCTAATGCAAATAAAAATCGCATTATTTCACTTGATTCGTGGCCCAACCATTTCATTTTTAGCACGGCAGAAAAAATATTTTCTCCGGACAGCGTCGTAATTCGTTAAAGTAGGCTGCAGCATGCGGACATGACTCGGCGCGAACGTCTGGACGATTCGACATGCGGCGGATGCCTCTCGATCGGGCAACGGTCCACTAAGCGTGGCATAAAGCCGACGGCGGGACACCGGTGTGCGTTTGATGCGGACGCCACGCGCAATTGGAAGTCCGGACAGTTCGAGTGACACGGCCCGGGGCGACGGCACCCTCCCCTTTCACCCCTCCCCCTCCCTCTCCCGCTCCCAACATCATGTCTAAATCATAGGAAATACGATCGAGCTGGTGCGGGATCCTCACCGTTGCCCGGTTGCTCGGAACGCCGGGACACGAAATGGAAGAGGAGGGGGCAGAAATCGAGGAAGATTAAACGCCAACACGACACGTTTGACGAGAGCACACCGCGATAGAAGCGCCTATCTTAACGGCAAAGGTTCTGCAGAAAAACCTCGTTCCAACCAATACCGTTGTTTCAACGTCGCGAGGAGTTCAATCAAACAAACGATTTATTCATTTTTTAATCAGACTGAGAGAAATGTTTTGGAAAAATTACTATCCTGTCTGTGAAAAAATTACCATTCTGTATTATAATTTTTTCTAGAATTCTAGTAAATATTTCTACAATTCTAGTAAATCTTACTAGAATTATAGTAAAATTTATAATACAGAATGGTAATTACAAAGAATAATTTTTCAATTGTTGTTATTTAATATTACAGAAAATTTTTCTTAAATATAACATGTGCAGCAATATTTAAAATAAATCATAATAGTAGGTAAAAGATGTTGATGACAAAATATAAGGCACTGTGTAGCGGTCGTGCCTAAAAAGTGCCTTAACGGAAAATTTCTAAATAAATTCTACTTCCTCAAAAACCAAATTTTCCACCAAAAATTTTTGACTTTAAATTCCTCCTCACTATTTTTTCTTTTAAAAATTAAATACAATTTAAAATGAGTACCGTAAATATTTCAATGTGAAATTCACTTGGAAAATGTGAATAGTGACATTTAATACAAGAAAAGCCATTCACATGCTAAATGCGTGAACGATTTTTCACATAAAATTTTTATTAAGTTTTTCTCTCAGTGTACTTCCAATGTCAGTAAATACTAATGATTTTTCTCCGTGTGCCGTAAGTAATTTCGACAAAAGCACCCTCCATTTCTCCAAGCAATACTTAAAGTAATTAACGAAAACTATATTTTGCCTCATATATAATCCAAGCGCAATTTAAGATAAGAGATCGGTCCACTCTCAATAGAAAGCTGTGCCGTCCTCAAGCATTCCATAAATATAGAGCAACCCAATTAGAATTTCTGCGGCGAAATGAAAGCAGGTTCAGAAAGTTCATCTTTTCCCGGGGCTGGTCAGTGCAAACCCCCCAGCGCCGATTATCAATAATCGAACCGACCGAGGGGTCGCGAAGTGCATGAAATACGCAGCGGAACGCCAATTTTCGATAAACACCAGAGCCTCGACGGGCAGCCGCCGAGAAAAGGGGAATAACGTATCGAGCGCAGCCACCGCGCCGAATTCCGGCGACAGCGTTGGAAGGCGGATATCGCCTGCGGGAGGAAAACGAACGTGCAGTAATGGAATTGGGGGGTGGGACGTTAGCGAAAGTGAAGCCGCCGGGGCTAAAGAGAATCTGCCAGGAGCAACTGCACTCCCCTTCCTTCCTTCCGTCGGCTTCTCTCCTGGCTGCGCTTTTATGGATATAACCCGCCCTCCAGTCGTTGTCTCGCTTTCCGGCTTTGATCGGCTCGCGATGCCTGTAAACGATGCGTGACGGAACGAAATTGCCGGTTCCTTTTTTTCTTTTTTTTTTTTTTTTGTCTCTCGAGGATCGTTTTAATTCGCTCGCGTGCTCTTTATTGTTCTTCGATTATTCTCGAGTTACCTTTGTTTTGCTTCAGCGGAAGATTCGACGAGCTTTGGGGTGGATTTAGTCGTTATTAAATTTGAAACGTAGCAATTTACTTTGAAGATTGTGCATGGAGATTTACTTTGGGGACGTTTAAAGGGCTTGTTACGTGAAAAAATACAGCGCCTGTAAATCATTATAATTAATCTTTCGAGCGAGGAGATTATTTTGTCGCAATTGCAATTCTTCATATGCACGTCGTAAATTATTAGCATAATATGCGTTGCTGGATGCATAGACGTCTCTCGTACGGCACGCTATGCTGAATATAAATTTAATTCACATTTTTCTCGGAAATATGGGGTTGGCGAATGTTTCAAATAAATACTTTAATAAATGTTACAATTGTGGGACTAAAAAGCATTAGATAAAGAATGCTCGATTTTTTAAAATAATTTTAAGAGTTTAATCTACCGAACAAATTTCGTGTAATAAATCATTTCCTTTCACTGTACGTTGCAGGATAGCAACTCTTAAAACTTCCCTGTTTATTCAGCTAAAACTGTAATTTTTCTCACATTTTTATTTTTTACAAAATAGGAAGAGCTTGCTATTTTTATTTTGAGAGTGGCCATAAATCAAGTTTCTAGTTTGGACTTAAAATGTTGGAGATAATATAAACGCATATATCTATCCAAACACCGTCGAATCCAACGAACATGGGATTTCAATTTCTCATACATCCACAAGTATATAGCGGCGTAAATTGCCCAACCTTCTTTTCGTTTTCCCCATGCTTTCCTGCCCGCGGCTAAAATATAGCCAGATGGAAGGTTTATACCGACAGCTGTATACCAAATGGGTTAGTTAACCGTTTATTGAATTTTTTAGTTTTCATATAAGTACATACGTAGGATATGAAAAATGAAGTTGCAGATAAAAAGGCCTCGTAAAAAGTTCATACGTCGACCGAAAAAAATTTAAAGTTACGTAATTGTGCTTAATGAGAGTTAATGCTGACTAATAACGCTTTTCATTATTAAAAGAAAAACGTTTTCTCGTTCTGCTACTGATAAATAAAAAATTTGCTTCCATGCATACGATTTGCAGATAATAAATAAAAAAATTATTTAAGAAACGTTCTTTCTTTCTTGCTAGTTACAAAAAAAAATCACGACGGATACCATAAAAAAAAGGTTTATTCAATTTATCAAAAGAATCTCAATAAATCTCACATCCACGACACTTATGATCCCGCGCCGGGCGTAAACTCCGTTAGGATCGTCTTCAATTTCCCGCGCCTCCTCGGGTGGCGCGCAGGAACGGCGCTCCCTCGCGCGCGAAAGAGGACGCGATTCCCAGTCAAATTTCCCGATCGCACTTTGAGGCAGCGCCGCGAGCGCCTTTGAGCATCGGCGCTTTGAGAGACGCTTCAAAATCTACTTTGTCGAGCGCCACGTCGAGTGGTCCGACGAAAATCGCGCGACGCCTTCAACCCGCTTTTGACTCTGGCCTGGCACTTGGGGCCTTTTTTGCTGAGAAAAATGGATTTTGACGACGGGGAAGTATTGAATTTGAGAAAATTCCATTTATTGGCTTTAGAAATGATTTCACCGACATTATTATATATATTTTTTTAAATATTTACTTTATTTTGTTATTTGTATGTAATTAATTAAAGTGATTATAAGTTAAACACGTGTACTTTGTAAAAGATTTTCAGTTCGTTAAATAGAGTATAAATAATAAAATAAATAAATCCAAGTTCCATTGTCTGCTATGTATTATAATTAAAATATGCATAATAAATATTCTATTTGAAAATTGTTAAATAATGAATTTCGTTTAATATTATTAAAATAATGTTAAATGTAAAAGGTATTTTGAAAAATAGGTCTTGGTTATATTTCATGTATCGAGCGTAAAGCGGGTGAAATTAATTTATTTGCAGACTCTCCGTGATAAATTTAGTTATTAAATAATTCATAACGCTTTGACTTTTACTGTACGGAGGGAAATATTATAGTAAAAATTTAAAAAAGTATAGTAGCAATTTCAACCATGTATATAGCAAATTTTACTACGTTTTATAAGGCATCATAAGTCAAGTATATCCCGTAGTAATTTTTACTAAGAAAGTTCTCTCCGTATCGAAATCGTTATTTAAGGGAACAACATTTTTTAAATTACACCGAGCACCTTAATTTGGATAGTCATACTTATTAACATTTAAATCATCTAAAATATATTATTTCTGGGGAAGCAACAAAAATCGTGCTCAAAAACATAATGAAATTAGGCATTTATAAAGCAGCGAACATTACGCGGAAAAGTATAAATGCAGATACTGCTCCCCGAAACTGAAATAATAATCAGAATTAAGAAGAGTTGCGCGAGTCGCGCAATTAGCACGTTCAATCCTGCAAACAGGCGCGCCAACCGCGGCAAGAAAGTTGAAAAAGCGCGCGCCGGGGCTAAGAACCGCAGTCGGAGGAGTCCGTAAAAAGCTGAAATGGAAGTTAAGAGCCCGGGCCTCCGCAGATTCTCGAGGGGAGGGGGGATATTTCCATGGAGCGCGTACGCGGATTAAAAAGCACCGGCGAGGGAGCGTCGAAACTTTCTTTTGGACTTCGCTCGCTCGGGCGTAATTTCGTTACCGCCGACGTTGCGTTTTCCTCCGAGGGAAATCTCTGCTTTTTTCGGCCCGAGGCGACGACCTGACCCTCCAGGAGCAAAGGAACGTCGAAATATTCCGATGATCCGGCCGCATGGAATTTTTTTCATGGCCCGAGGAAAGATAGTTTCGATCGGCCGAGTTTTGGCGATGGCGAAACGCGAGGCTGTATATTTAGTTTTGTCATTTGTTCCGCGCGCAATCAGCAGCCGCGGCTTCGTCTAGTGCGCTAAACTTTCCGCCAGACTCATTGTTATTGTCGCGCGCTCAAGTGAAAAGTACACTCGTCGCTGTATTTTGAGGAATTATTTCAAAGTGGTATTAAACCCGTAACTTATTGAAGTGTTCTGTTAAATTTAAAATAGAGTCTGGAATACTACTTTTGAATTCACTTTCCAATTTGCTGTTTTGTGTTGTGTACTAATTACTGTAAATAATTTTAATTTTAAAATTACATTTGAATTTTAAATAGATATCGTATAAATCAGAAAGAATAAGAACATGAACATTTTATAATTATGATGTACAAAATGTTTCATTAAAGAATTTATTTTTGTGCAATTACGTATACAGAGAAAAAAATTCTAGTAAACATTACTATTCTTTCTAGTAAAATTACAAAACAGTCTAGTAATTTTAACTGGAACTTTCTTCTCCGTGTGGGAATTTTTTGAAATTGGACTGACCATGCTCGTCTGTTTCTACTTAAGCACATTGATTACATATAGAATTTATCATTTAAATAGTGTTTTCATAAGTTTTATAATTATTATTTTGTTTCAATTCGAAAAAATATATGAAAAGCTCAGAATCAATTATTTCCTTGATTTTATTTTTTACTAATTACTGAGTGTCTTTAATTATCTGTAAATGAAAAGACTTGTTCATAAAAATATACTTTTACAAAATTTCCTTCAAATTAAATCCACTTAAGCGATTGAATATATTATTAAATTAAAACCAATTTCAAATGACGTTTGAACTAGCTCCACTTGTTGCTGTTTTAAGAGTTTAATAATCCGTAAAATTATTAATGAACAGATCAATAAGTCAAGTCGCAATATAAAATTCCATTCATTTAACGCTAATGACATATTTTCAAAAACATTCTTTTTTTCTATAGAAAATTGGCGTAATAAATCATGCGGAATGGCATCTTAAAAACTTTTCAAGTGCATCGTTAATTAACCAACTCTTAAAAAAGATCTGTTAAAACTATCTGAGAACACTTCAGAAAATTCGCAATCGACTCGTTGAATCCGCACAATTTGTCCTGAAATTATGCCCGACTTCCCAGTTCAGTTCTCAGTAGTGAAGAAAACCGGAAATCCTCAAAGGCGAGCGTCCCTGTATTAATAAAATCGCAGTCGGCATTACAAATTCAAACACAAAGAGGTTCTCGCAAGATCGCGGAGTAAGTTGAGAGGAGGGGTGGGGGGGGGGGGGTGAGTAAAAAAGAGCCCGCCGAAGAAAAACGCCGAGATTATGAAACTCCGCCTTCTCAAAGCTCCTCGCCTCCTCCTTCCAGTCGAGAAAGTTCGCTTTTCCAAGGAGGTGAGGTCGACGGCGGCGAGGCGAAATTTTTGGCAGAGCCACTTCGCCGCTCTCTTTTCCCGCGGGCGTGTATTGGCTCCTTTGAGGCGGCGGCGGGCCGGTGAAAGGCGAAAATAAGAGTCCGACGGGGCTCGAAGAGCCAAGTGGAGAAATAAAGGAAAGCTCCGGCCGAAGGAGAAGGCGCCGGCTATGAAAAACAGAATCAAAGCTCCTCGGGTGCCGATATATATTTCAGACCCCCCCTACAAAAAGGGCTCCCGAAGACTTTGTTATGGCTTCCCGTTGGCTACACTGTAAATTCCTCGGACTACGAGGAGCCTCCAGCGCCGAACTAACGGACGCGCTGACGATGCTGTTTTGAGTGATTTCCGATTTCTAGCGCTGTGATTAAGCTTTAAAGTTGAGTGAGATCGCCGCGTTGTGGAAACGAACGTTTCAGGGAGGACGAAAAGTTTTACTAGCTTTGAATCGTTCGATTTCCGATTGCACAAATTTTATGTTGCTGTTTTTTCGAATCCTAATTGTCGATAAAAATATATTGATAAAATTAATATAATATATTCAATTTCTTTAAAGGGATTATACAAGGATTTATAAGTTTAACTTCCAAGTTCGTATAACAATACCTTAACGAGAAAAGCTTGAAAAATGTAAAAAAATTGTGTTATTCAATTTTTTCTCGTCAAGGGATTGATATACGAACTTTAAAAAACGATAGATTTCTACCTAACGGAGGGCAAATATCTCTTGGTTTTTCGAGAATTCATTTATACTCTTTGTTATAAGCAAATTAATTGTTTTTTCGTCTGCTATATTATGGCGCGAAATTTGAATTTTTAATAATTATATTAAATAAATAAGCAAGTAATTTATATCATCTGTGTCATAGTATAAACTACCATGTAAACAGACCATTAAAAGTAGAATATAATACACATGAATTCTCTTCATCTTCAGTATAAATTTTTTGTTAAAATATAGTTCATGAATTTATGACTTTACTTCGATTAAATGATACACATTCAATTTATTATCGCCAGATATAATCCTATTTTATGTGGGTAATAATTTCTTAAATTCAACTTCTTTCAAAATGAAAAGCTCGATCTTTAATAAATATACTTTTTATTGAATTCCCCATTGTCTGAAGTTAAGTGAATCAGTAAAAATTCGAAATTTTATCATTTTTTTGTTAACTCAAGCTAAAAATCGTAACTGCACATCTCAAACATGCAATTAAAACTTTTTCCCCTCATTTACTGACAGCTAGCGCAAAGTAAAATTATATAAAGTTCGCTATTTTATAAATTTTTAAATTAAACAAAACTCAAAAAAGTTTGAATTTTAGTTCGGTAACCCAGGTAAACTCGAATTGAATAATATTACGAAAAATCGAAAAAACTTGGAATGAAAAGTTGAAAAGTAAATCACTGGTGGATGCTGGAAAGCCGTATTTACAAAACAGGCGCGACATCGGGCACGAGCGAAATAAAAAATGCGAGGAATCGCAAGTGCCAATCGTCTCGCACCGAGAAACTCGAGAATCAGTCGTCTCCATCAAGTGCTCGATGCAAATTTGCGATCGGCAAATTGCGAGGAAAAAAAATAAAAGCGCCGTCAGTTTTAAACGAGCCGAGGAAAATGCAGACTTTTTAAAAGGGGGTGCTTATGAGTCGTCGTTTTTCTTTCTCGCATCCGAGCTTCGAATCGATTGCATTTGTAAAGCTCAAGGAGTTTTGAAATTGATTTTCGATTTGCAGTTCAGCGCGATATTTGCTTTCATGATTTTTTTTATCAACTTATTATTTATTATTGAATAAAAAATTAATTATTTTACGTTACGTGATTGAGAAACGGATAAATTTGTAAATGCATATGTAGATAAAGTGTATGCATGCGAACGTACAGTAATCTCGGAAATTTTTACATTCATATTAATTCAAATCGGATACATACATTTAAAAGTAATTGAAATTAAATTAAAATACTTGATATTTTCCGATAAAACTTTGTCTTCAATGTACCCAAGTATTATGTATAGTGAATTCAATGTTCTGATTACTAAATAAAACAAAAATTATTTATACAAGAAACACATTTTTATAATTATTGTTCTTTTTGTTTCAGGTGAGTATCAGAGAAGCAGTCGTTTTATTATCATACAGTTCTGAAGTTTAAATATTCGTTTCGAAAAGGTATTTATGACCGAACAGTCACAAGTAATAATAAAGCTTATGAATAAGCATCAACGTTTTAAAACGCTTAACATTTTTAAAGAACTTGTTAAAAATTAAAAAGTGGAATTTACTTCTCACTGGCGAATACTTTCCGTAAATTTCGAATTTAAAAGTTTATTACAATAACGTATATCTAAAAAATTTCAAGAATTTGCATTTAAATTTAAATTTTATAAAACCAATTTTCTGTCAAAAGAAGTTGAAAATATAAAATTTTTATAAGAGCACTACAGAAATGTTTTCACGTAACAAAAAAAATCTAAATAATAAAAATAACATTTGAAATAGCCCACAAAAATAAAAAAAGCGATGACAATTTTTCTTAGAATACCAGTTACTTTACAAACAAGCGCAGCATGCGCCCCGTAAAAATGTGAAAGATCGAAGGCCAGCCATGAAAAAAGCTCACAGCCATCAATTATTCGCACTCGGAAAGATTCGAATCGCCCTTTGAAATTTTATTAATTTAAACCTCCACCGGGAAGGCTCACTCGTAATAAAACTAACTTTTCAATTCTCCGCCCCTATATCAATTCGCCGATGGAAAAAGGCGAGCGTGGCCGGACTAAAAGGGTTGCTCTCCGGGCTTGCCCAAGAAAAAGAGAGTAATCGAAACATTCCAGCTGCGCTGCCGCGCAAAAAGTTACTTCCGCGGAGTTAAACCGCCGGGAGAAAAAAAGGGAGGGTGGGCGGACGATGAACTTGCCCCGACGACTCCTCGTAATAAAGATAACGCCGAAGTACAAGTAGGAGAGGCGGCCATGCTAGCCCCCCCCCCCTTCCTCGACCCTCGAAGGTTTTATGAATAAGGAGTGCTTAATTAATAGGCGGAGAGCTCGTTGAGATTCGCGAGGAGGAGGTGGAGGGTTCGCGTGCCGGACGCCGAAAGAAAACTGTCCGCGCGAGAATTATTGCCCCGGAGGCTGGTCCGAAAAAAAAAGTTCGTTGCAATAATAATGAACGCGATGCGATGAGCAAGTTGTTACGTCCTCTTTTTCTCCTCTCGCGCCGCGAGTCCGTGACTTGGAGTTTGAATTTTCATTGTGAACTTTTTTTGAAAGACTCCATTTGAATGTAAATTACTTCCTTTTCTTATTTATTTATTCTTTTTTTTTGTAAAAGGGATGAGAATTTGTCGTAAAGTGAGGTCGTTAAAAAAATTTTTTATGGACTCGATGATGTTAAGGGATCGTAAAAAGCAGCTGATGAACTACAAATATTTTATTTTACTTACGGACTTTAATGTTATGATCAAATGAACGAAGAAAGTGTGACAGAATTAAAAAAGTTTTAAGCAATTTTCTCGAGTATAATGCAGTTATCATGAACGCTGGAAGATAAATTTAATGATTCTAAGGGGATCTTTACATTTGTTTTTTTTTTTTAAGATTGTACCCAAGGTAATCGAGTGAACGTTGAATGTAAATCAGAATTGAAAGAATATTAAAGCAAAATTTTTATTCCCGCGTGAAAAATGAAAAATGTCCTCATCGCCGATAAATTATTCGTAGCCGCATTCTCCTGGCTTGCAAACATTTTGCCGATTTGTCATGCGAACAGAGATTTTCGCGCCCTCCAAGAAAAGGGATCGCAAAAAAAAAACGAGGGTGAAGATTATCTTCTCAATATACATCAAGTGTACAATGAAAAGGGAAAGGGCCGTGAGGGGGTATATGTAAGCTCGCGGAAGCAAAATGACGAATGAGGGGGCGAAGTTGACGATGGCTCGTGAAAAGAAAAGTCATTTCTCGGAGCAGCGACGGCGAACGTTACGCTTCATTTGCGTTATTTTCTTCAGGACGTTGCCTGCGACTTGCGAATTGGCGCTTGTCGCGCGCGTTGACACATTGTTTTCCTCCGAGATTTCAGGGACCAATGAACAATGAGATTTAGAATTTGTTTGAAGATTAAATTCATGTTATTTGTTTACGACAAAATAAAAATCATTTGGAGACAAGATTTTAATACCAAAGGGGCTGAAAAAGTCTCTGAAATATAAAATCAAGTAGTTTTTCGGTATTTGTAAAAAAATCTACTCTACACCGAGAGAAATGTTTTGGATAAATTACTATCTAGTCTAGGAGCGAAGCCACAAACTGCATTTAGTGAAAAAAGTACTATTCTGTATTATAAATTTGACTAGTGTACTTATCAGAATAGAAGTATATTTTCGAAAATATTTCTCCCAGTGTATTGACTTTTCAACTAATTCTATACAAAATTTCGTGTAAAAATATCAAGTCGGAGTTAAGTTATAAGCATCGCGGGTGTTTTAAAAAAGAAGTTGTAGGTCACTACAAGAGGCTCTTACCCGGAATAAATTTTTACCAAGCATTTCTGAAACTTTCAAAAAGAAAATTCGATTTTGTCTTCTTCTTTTATTTTTACTTTACTTATATGTAAAAAATAAAGTAAAGACAAAGAAAGAAAAAATCGAATCTCCTTTATTAACGATTTCAAAAATCTGCTTCAAGAATTTATTTCAGGTTAGTGCATATAGATAAAAAAAATAAAAGATTTTCTATCAAACTATGTGAAATTCTCCACTAAATGACAAGCATTAACCACAAATTTGGAAAACAATTTCTATAAACTTCTGAAACAGCTCTGAACAATGCAAAAAAGTTTTCGAATTCCATAAAATTTGAGCTTCAAATTAAACGTAGTTGAAACTTTCAAAATTGATATCAACAATAATATTAACAAAACGAAAAATTATTAATAAAAAGAAGCGCACTTTTATCGACTCGATAAATTTCACCTGACTCCCGTGTTGCAACTTTGCGGTGCAGTTACTGAAAAATATTCTCTCGGAACTCTTCTCGACTCTTCTAAAAAAAAAAAAGAAAAAGAATGCAATAGAAGAAGACGTAACAGCTGCCTCGCGGAGAGGCAACAATCGGCGGCGTTGCGTGCGCGGACTGGCCGAGTACGGAGCACAATGTAACTCCGGCGCGCCTTGAATTTATGCGCCGACAAACAGAATAGCGCGGGGGAATTTACGAGAACCCCAGGAAAAATTACGATTCGTCGCAGAAGGGGGAGGGGAGAAAGGAGTTTGCGAAAGAGATGCGTTTTGATGCGTGTGCGTATATTATCGAAGGCGAGTAGAGAAGTTTGAAGGAGTTTCGTGATTCATGGAGTCGAAATGAACCCGGAAATGGGGAAAGTATTACTTCGATGGAGGATGTATATTCAATATCTCATTGCGATGATTCATTTTGAGACGTTTTTAAGAGGCCGGTGAAAAATTTAGTCACGTGTTTTTATTCGTATTGAAATTCACTTTCTTTATTTATATCTTTATTGAAGCGCCTTCGATATTTGTATCTTAATTATCTCTCTTAAAAATTACTTCTGAATAATCTCATTTTAGTAGGCTTAAAAAATTACTTCTTATAATTTGGTTTAGACTATAAATAGAATCAAATAAGTAAATATTGTAATATAGACTATAGAATAGAATCAAATAAGTAAATTTTGGCTCTTTGGTGGGAAGGCGGAATTGCAACTTTGATGATCGCTTAAAATTGAATTTAAATAATTAAAATAGGTTTTCATACTAAAATTTCTCGCTTTTCAAGACTGTCACTCCTTTCCTAATCACAATAGCAATTATTATTAAGTCTTTTCTCTCGGTGCACCATCTCAAAAGCATAAGAACAGTACAAAAATTTCAGTCCTCCGTAGAGAATAAAAAAAATAAATAGCACACAATCAATTCCTTCGCTTTCAATAATAAGCACTAATTTCTCAGCACCTTATTCAGCGACACGACGTGAAAATAACGAAGCTAAACGAGTTAACGCAACGAAGAACCGTAAAACGGTCCCTTGACGACTCTATCCCTTTCTTCGGCCTTCGGTCTTTGTTAATTCGCCGGTGCAATTAAACTCGCATTCGCGCCGCTAACGCGAGCATACCCCACGTTAATTCCACCTCGAAGGAGGGCGCTACCATTTTTCCCTCCTAGTACCTCGCACCCTTATCTCTCCCTCCTGCCCTCGGCGCGGCCTGGATTCCGCCGTCCGCGCTTCCCCAGCTGCCTTCGCTATTCAGGGATGAGCTCGCGCGGGAGTTTCGGGGTTATGTAAAAAGAGGCGAGATCGCTGGTTTACTTTTCCCCTGGAAATTGTTCACAGCGTGGGATGAGGATGCTGCTGCCAAGATTGATGATAAGGGAGAATTTCTCGAGGATGCTGCGCACTTCCTCGTGAAAAGTGCTTTATTGGGTTAACGCTTTGAATTTTTGGCGGGCTCTGTACAATGCAACCTCTTTGTTGATGCGACTCATTGAATTGTAGAAGTCCTGACGAGTAGCGCACGAAGGCTCGGACAATTTCTTTTCGACTCTTTGTATACGTGAATGCAGTCGCGGTTGACGACAGTTGATAAATCTACTAAAGCGTCAATTCGCAAGAAATATTTTTCTTTATTGAATTTTTCCGATCAATTAACAGGTGCTTTTTATTTACAGTGTAAACTTACAAGGAGAGTACATAACATTTGGGTCGTGAATTCTTATCTAATTTTGGAGAACGTTTTATTATGTCAAAGTAAGAGGGAAGCCAAAATAAGTTATACGGTCTAGCAATCAAAATTTCCGATGAGACGCGTCTTTAAAGTATCATTTTGAGAATATAGCTGAAAACTTTACTTTTCTTTCTCCGGTAATAACTCAACTGCTATAGATTATAGAAAATCAATTTTGGAAGAAAATAAAACTGGAGAAGACGATTTTATTTAAAATTTTATAAATCAAAAAATCGTTTTTTTTTTCTTTTGTTCCAACGTTAGTAATATTTTAAACCCAAGAATAAAAAAGTGCGAATTGAAATATGTAATTAACGTTTCTTTTCGTCAAAAAATCGTTATTTACAATTTATTAAACATAATTTAAAATTTCTCTCCATTTTTCAACCTTCGAGGGTGAACTATCGATCTCTTATCTGAATATATATTTACACGAATATCATTTCCACTTATTGAAAATAGAAAGACTACAAGAATGGTTTATCTTTCAACTATATGCTTATCACTTGTTCTCGCATCGCACAACACACTAAGGATATCTTCTAACTCCTGAAGTTGCGCGAACTTGGGTACAAAGACTGGCGCATTGTCGTACCTGTCGAGCAGAATTATTAAAGGAACAGGTTCAAAAAAAAAAGGGGAGACATCTCAGATTTCCATGGTATATTTGCTTTGAAAAGTTTCTCTTTCGAGTTTCAAAAATGTTAAATGGAGAGGCCAACAAAACCCAAGATTTTTAAAGTACCCATTTTTACAGAAAAATGTTAAGCGAAACATTTGTTTTTAATAAGGACATTTCTGTAGATTTAAAAATTTTCCTCGTTATATTCTTTTCATAGTTTTTTAAATAAATTCTTAATTCTTTGTTATTTGGTGTATAAGAAAGCATTCGGCTAAACTCAACGTTTTTCTAAATATTAGATAATAAAAGGGCCCTCTAAAGTATAAATAAATAAAAATCACTGATTTTTCACTTATTCATATTTACGCATAGGGTATCATTTCTTCTAGTGCATTATATTGAGAAATGAAAAAAATCGTAAACTGAAAAAAGTTACAGATTGTAAAATTCTTCTTGCAAATCATTCGCTATATTTAATTAAAGTTTTAATTAAATTGACAAAATTTAACTAGAAATTTTGTCAATACAAAGAAATATTTAATTAAATCAATAAAATCATTTTGTAAAGACTCAGCAACATTTTTAGTTAGATCTGCAGTAGCTTTTTTCAGGGTAGGACTTAAAAACAGAGTGACCTACATAAATATAAAAAAATTATCCTCGATAATTAGATATTAAAAGCTGGCAAAAATCCAAGACCAGATAATTGAACGAACAAAGACAATATCGAAATTAGAAAATGCAATCACGCTATTATGAAAGTTTTCCAGGAGCCCGTATCTGGCGAGTGGGATTGTCTCGCAATTTGCCGGCCTTCTTGGCTGATGTCGTTTTATTTGTCTTTCGCTCTTCTCGCCAGCGGAGAGTATAACTTCGCCAAGACTTTTTTGACCAAATCCTGAGCACACAACACCAGCTGTTCACCACTACCCTAACTTTACTTCGATATTAACAAGATACTTGCTCTAATTCATTATTAGACTTGTTTTCTTTATACATAATATTTTTTATTGATTATTAATTTATTAAAAGTTTGATATTATTGATAATTCATGAAGTAATGTTGTATTATTTTAAGTTTGAAAATATTTCAATAATTAAACCATTGAATTTCTAGGTCTCCAGATTATGTAAAAGATCAATTTTTGACATAGCTATACCTATAGACAATGGATCTGGAATATTTTCCTTTGCATAATTTTATGCGAAATTAAATTAATTAATTTTCCGTATAAATTTAATAATTCAATTACTTTTTGAAGTATAATTTTCTACAGAATCATAGAATTTAGATAAGAAATTATCTTAACTGAAACACTGCTTCGAATACACTAACAAAAAAAAAAAGAATAAAAACCATCAACAATTCAAAAGTGGAAACAACACGGCACGGATAAGCTCGGCGCTTCGAAAGCAAAAGACAGCATGGGGGTAGGAGACAAAAAGACAATCGAGGCGCTTAAACTCGGCGACACTTTGGTGGTGGGTGTCCCAGGCTTCCTCTATCTCGCTCCCTCCTTCGGCGTAAAAGCCGCCGCGGCCGCAACAACTGTCGCGTCAAGCGTGGAAAGCCCAACGGCGCTTAAACGGCTTTAACTGATACGAGCTCGGCTTGTAAACGACAGTCAATTAAGGATCACCTCAACGCCCACCAGGAGAAATCGGTATTTTTTTTCTCGTGGTCCGTTTTTTTTTTGTACTCATGTGGCTCGGCCTTATCGCCCCATGAGTTTTTTTTTCGATACTCCCGTTCGCGGTGTTTGCATTTATCCGCAATGAAAATTTAGTTTAACGGAGTCTTTTCTTTTTGCTCGTCCACTTGGCCAAAAGCTTTATTGCAGGGAAAGGATTATCTCCGCACTGCTACTAAAGTGATTCGTGAAGATAATTTTTTAGGCGTATGAATTTTTATGTAGCGCTTATTGATTATTTTTTTTATTATATAAATTAAAATTTGTATATATTTTTACATAGGATGTAAAACAGAAAAATGTGTACTTTCTAGTGAAGCAATAAACGTGTACGCGCGAGCAGAGAATGCGAAGTATTTAGTCATTTCAAAATTATAATTAAAATTTTTCGTGGAAACTTTTTTAATATCATAATTTATCAAATGCAAAAAATTTGCGTTGTTAAAATATTCGTAATATTAAAAGGAAGAAGGAGCGCTTAGCGTAACGAAATTTTATCAGAAATAACTTCGGGAAAAATTCATCAAATTTGTAAAAAATCTGTCAAATTAAGCGTAGTATAAAAAAAAATTATTCGTTCAACAAGAAATCATGAGTACCCGAACATCAATGTCCGCCCTCCGAGCCTCCATCAAATTAATGAAATATCCACTCGAATTTCAATTCCACGCGTCTCCCTCCCACGATCGACAATGTCTGCTCTGTCAAAAACGTTGGATTGAAATGATCCTTCCTAATTAATCTTCCTTGAAAAAATCAGCCAGCTCGAGGAGAAAGTCCATAGGCGGGGCAGGAAGAAGCGAAGGAGGAGGAGGACACTTAGCACAAAAGTAGGCGAACACATTAAAAGTCCGCCGAGCTTTAGTTCTCGAGAAATCGCCGACTGCACTCGGAGTAATTACTCTTAAAACCGCACTTGCGCCGTGAGTCTCTGCGGCCACCCTTAGGAACTTCACACTGCTAAAGACGAGTGCTTATTAATTAAGAAATTGCCGGATGGGCCTTACTTCCGCCATCGATTATTTATGGTCATATCGAATTTAGTAGTAAAATGTAGTTTTCGTCCAAACCATTGAAAAGTGGAGACACTGTTGTACACGAAAATTGATTGATTCAGAAATTGTAGGATAGACTGAACATTATGTATTTTTTAAGAGATCGAATTCAGTAGTAAAACATAGCTATAGTCAGACGCGCTGAATAGTCAGATCACAACTAAGGATGAGTGCTTATTAGATAAACAATTTCTGGATGGACTTTTTTTCCTTATCAACTATTTATCGAGGCTTCAAATTCAGTAGTAAAATATAGTTTTAATCAAACACATTGAAAAGGGAAGTCTCTACTGAAGACGAATACTTAACTAAAAAATTTCCGGAAAAGCTTGTTTCTATCATTCATTATTTGTGGAGATATCTAGTTCAGTAGTAAAACGTAATTTTAGTCAGACATAGTGAAAATTGAGGATGCTGTCAAAGACAAAAATATATAAGTATTACTTAAGGAAATGGTCGGATAGGCTCATTTCTGTCATCTTTTATTTCAGGAGATCAAAATCAGTAGTAAAACGTAAGTTTAGTCAGTCGCACTGTAAAGTGAGGTCAATGTCAAAGACGACAACATATTACTTAAGAAATCGCTACAACAATATGGTTACAATGAATAAATCTACCTTATTTTGAGCAATAATTAAGATATGTTATTTCAGTTGTTACTTTAGTAGGTCCCGGCAAAAAGCAAAACCTCGGAAACCGTGCCACCCCGTTTTTCAAGCTCCACCACCCGCAAAAATTCAGAATTCGCGTCGTGTCGGTTAAATCCAATAGCCGTGCATAAAAGATCGAGCGGTGCGGCAACGGGTCGTCCGCATAAAAGCGAGAGTAGCAGCGGAGACAAAAAGTGACGGGACACGGAAATCCGGATGAGTACGAGCTTTTGCCCAGGTGACTGCGGTGGATAAAGGGCGAACGCCACCGAGAGTTTCGCGGATCGTCTTAACGAGAAAGTTTTTCCTCCCCCTGCTCCTCCACTCTGCACGCGCGCCGGTGATGTACGACCTCGTGAATCAACTTTTTACGCCGGGTTAAATTGAAAACGACCGACTGATTTTTCTGGGCTGATAGCAAGAAATTCTCATCGGATGGGGCAGAGCGCCGATCGAGCAACTAAAAAATAAAGAACTGAAGCGAATTTATGTACCGTTCGATTGCGCGAAAGTTTGTCTTTGAGACTTTGTCGGTTTTTCGTTCGTTGCAATTCTTTGATTTTCAAAAAGGATTCAAAGCGCTAAATTAATATGCTGCACAGACATAAGTGATTAATATTAAAATTTCAATTTTTATGAATTGATACTGCATATTAAATTTAATCGGCATAAAATACTTTCAAATTTTAATAACAAACTGGAAAATTCATTCAATAATACTATAATTATTTAATTAAATGAAATCTTAATTTAAATTCCTAACGAGAACATTGATTTAATGAGAATACTAAAAATATTAAATTCATATTTAATCCGTAGGTATAAATTATCTCAAGAGTTCAGGAACGACTACATCAATCGAAAAACTCTAAACTTAGGAAAACTATTCTTCACGGAATTTGTTTAAATCTTTTCGACTATAACCTTCGCTTTAATTTTAAATTGTAAGGTCATTTTAATTTAAAATGCCATAATGCCAATAATAGTAAAGAAAATAATAAATTTTATAATAATAAAGAAAATATAAATATTACAACAATAAAGAAAATAATTAACATTAAAAATAAGAAAATAAAAAACATTAAAATAACTTTACTCACTTCATTATAGTCACACTCTCTCATCATTGTCTAAAATATCTGGATTTTTTCATAGCTGAAACACATTAAAAAATAAATATTAATTAAAATGTATTACTGATTATTTGGAATAATTGAGAAGAGAAAAACTTGTTATAATAAATTAACAATGTAAAATTTTAAATAATTGATCTTTTGGGAGTACTACAATCTTAGTAACTGTTGTAGTACAACTGCTTCTCAATTTCACATGATTCAATGACTCAATAAAAATAATTGACTTTTCTCTGAATACATCGAACATCATTGTAAAAGTGAGTGATATTTTAAATGATTTAAAGTCAAGGAATATGATGCCGTAACATATTGTCATAAACCAATGTCATAAAACAACATTTCAAACCCGGCAATGGAACGATCCGCACGTGACGTAACAAAAAGGGCCAATATGTTGTTAGAGATTTTGAAAGGACATCAAAATGTCTTTTGATGTCCTTTCGTAACATCATTTTATGGCTCAATAAAATTACTTTTTTTCATTAGAAAAAATCTGAAACGACACCCTTCCAAACTGAAAGGAAATGCCTTTAGTAGCAGTTAGCGATAGCAACTCTAGGACTATACGAGACTCAAGCTGTTGTCTTGATCTTGTCGTATATTTTCATACATGAGCAAGATAACATTTAACACTTAAGAAAAAAAATTAATAAGGTCAAAGCAAGGGAGTCAAACTCTTGTCCTGAGTGTTGAAAAACAAGGTATTCGTTAATAAAATATATCAATCTAAATGAGTAAAAATGTACGACGAAATACAAGAGTAAAGTGAAAGTGTGAGTAATTTTTACAATTCTCTCCGCGTACATGTTTTTAAACTTTTTAGAATATACTTTCGTAGATTTTTATAGAAAATGTTTGTTCACTGCGAAATAGCAACAACAATATCCGCCACGTCCGAGCTCGTCAATTAAAAGCGGAGGAGGCAATCGCTCGCCGGTGAAACTGGAGGAAACGGCAGGTTGCGATCTTGGCTGCTTTTGGCAATTTGCGATTCGGCGCGTCCAGCCGCGAGTGACGAATGGCGCTTGGGCAACTGCCGAACTTTGCCCGTGACTTTTGACGCGACGACAGCTATAATTGCAGCAGATGTCGCCCCGGTTATTATACGCCGCTCGTGCGCGATGGCTCGGCCCGAGAGTTTGGCTCGCGCGGATTTCGCTAATGGTCCTTTCATAGCGGCCGGCGTAACTTCGTGTCCCAGTTACCTTCTTTCTCAACGAATGACAACGACTGCTGGAGCTGCCGAAAAATTGTTGCTTCTAAACTTACGAGTTCAGAGTTCGTTAAAGTCATTTTTTTCATTTTGGTTTGAAGTTGAACGAGGGGGTACCTGCCCGCGAAAATTTTCTTTTTGGATGGCCGTTGGCTTATGCTATCTCCTTCTCTCTTTATTTCCGGGCTAAATGAAAGTTTGTCCGACGTCTTGGAATAAAGTGAGAGAAAAGGATTTTTCGTGTATTTTTTTGTATGCGAAGTGAGGACGAACAGATTGTTAAGAGAAACTTACTAGAGGATGTAATTTAACAATTAATTTAATTTTATTTACAACGGAGGAAATAATATTATTGAATTGAATAACTAAATGAAATTCAAATTATTTCAATGCAAATATATAATTTTACCATTTTTATGCCCAATATCGAGCATTAATTCTGAATAGGTCATCGCGTTTCGCTTAAACTTCTAAGCGATCAGTGTATATTTAATGTTATAGATAGAACATTTTTGAAGGGGGCATTTTAAACTACTCTTCAAAGGATTTCTTTCTATCAAACTGCGTATGTTTTCCAAGGAGTTATTATAATTATTGATCAATTAGGAATTGGAAGCAATTTTTTTTATATTTTCCCATTCAATCATTTGTAGTTTATTAATGAATAAAACTAGAATAAAATCAATCAAGAGATTTTGAAATAGTTTAAAAAATACTAATTGTAAATGTTGTTCTAAAAGCTACATCGCCTTTTTATTATCGCCTACTTGTATCTTTACCAATGATTGTTAAAGAACAAAAAAAATCATTTCGCAACCAAAAGCCCTTTTACTTCTGTAAAAGTAAAGCCTTGTAGGCAAACATAACCCGCGGATTTAAAATCTCCTTATCAAGTCGAGCAAATTTATCTCCTCGAAAATTCCTGGCGCAACAAATCGTCGACCGATATCGCAAGCCGCAACTCAAAAGGCAGAGAAAAAAAAATGGCGCGAGACAAAATAAGATGTCGCACACGAGAGGCTCGTTACCCGATCACGAAGTAAAAAGCGAGGGAGAGAGAGAGACACACACACAGACAGAGGGAGAGCCACGAGGTGACAGGCAAGAAAAGAAGCAATTAAAAATAATATAATCCGTCGAGGGGGTGCGCTCGGGCAAAGAGAAACGGGAGCAAGAGGTAGAAAATCAGGGGCATGTCGGCGCATGAATCAGCCGGGCGCGCGTGTTCGCGAGTTATCGCAAATTATGTACTACACGCCACCGCAAATAATATCCACCCCCGCGGCTTGCAAGCTCGAGCCTACCACCCCCACCCCCGCTCCGCCGCTCGTTAGCTTTCGTTGCCTTTTTTTTCTTTCCCTCTCTCGAGCGACTTTGCGGCTGCGTTTCAGCGGCTGTCGCCCTCCTCTGGGGATCGAAGCGTTGGGGCGAAAGCGATTCGTCGCTCTTTGTTTTGCAGTCCTGATTTTTGTAGCGGTTGAATTTTGTTTTACCTAAAATTGTGGTAGTCGGAAGCTTTTTTTAAAAAGTTCGTAGTTAATTTGACTAAAAGTTACTGGGAGAATATACACTATTTTATGATTAGCGGAGCAATTTTCATTTATTTTAGTATATTTTTTTCAGTTAATTCTAGAGGGTTAATTTACGGAAATTTGCTGTAAGCGAGAAAGAAAAAGCTTTTATTAAGTGTTAGTATACGCTCAGTGTAAGTCGCGTAATTATAAGCACCACAATTATTGCAATCTTTACAATCTGGATGCAATAAAGATAAATATCGGTTGCATAAATGTGACTACTATTTTCATTAAGGTAAAAGATTTCAAGTCTTCTTTTTTTAAGCTGCAGAAAATACCAAATAAATAGCTTGTATTAGAAAGCGGATATCGACATATTTCTGTTAACTTTTTCAAGAAAAAAGTCAACCATTCGAGAACACATTCTGTGAAACTTAGATTAAGTATGACAATAAATGATTGATAAGATAGTAATGAATATTTTAATAGTTTAAGAGGATACTGTAATAATGTAAAATGAATTTAAAATTTAATCAAGGCAATCAATTTTTGTTTTAAAATGATTGTAAAAGATAATTAATAATTATATTGTGTTGCAGCATTAAATACACTCTTTTAAAATAGCAAAAATAGTATAGTTTCTAAAAGTAAATACAATAAATGTCAAACTATCTAGAAGGGCAACACAACCTTTTAAGAGTTTACGTAGCCCATCGTAAGAACAACGAGAGCCTAATAATCGCTCGTCTCCTCCAATTATCCTCAGGAGGGGCTGGTAAACGCCGAATCCCAGCAAAAAAACGGCTCCTCGAGAACCATGTACGGGGCGGTGCATCGTCGGCAACCCCGGCTTCCGGCAGCGCCGACGCTCGTTACCCACCCCTATCCCTTTTTTTTCTCGTTTTCAGCCGCTTCGCGTGCCTTCCCGTGCTCAGTCACGCGGTGCCGCGGGTACGCATACTCACGCATGCGCGCGATAATCGCCGGCGGATTAAAGTGTCGGGAGGCACGACAGTGACCGCGGAGGAGGGATCTCCTCGAAGCCTTATCTACCCTGCGTATACTCAGTCCACCCTCCATTTCCCCACTCCCTCTTTGTAATTATTACGAGGCCACAGGGCTCTTCTGTCCTTTTTTTATACTAACGGATTTGCGTTAATTCGGAATCACGGGATTGAGAAGAGAAGTTGGAATGTGCTTTGCTCAGCGGCGATCTAACTTAAGTAAATGGAAAGTGTGAAGGAAATTAATTCAGTTGACTGATGTGGTCAAGTTGTAGGATTAAGTCTGGATACTAAAAATAGAGATTTGTTTGGTGTAATTGTGCTTTTATTACGAGCTTTATTTAAATTACATTTCGATGAAAATGAAATTTTGTTGAAAAACTATTTGCGATAATTTGAATAGAATTCGCCTAAACTGAAGTACTGCTAATTCCAAGTGATTAATTGCTAAGGAAGGCTATCAGATTCTGTACAGCGAATATGACTTCCCAATGTAAAGGACAAAGTACAATGAAAAGAGATTGGAAAGTACGAGAATGACGAAGTAAGAAAGTTTCATGCAAATTTTCCAATTATTCTCAAAGTCCTCGTTTTTTCCCTCGTCTCTACTCGCGAATATTTTCTCTTCTAATTAAAGTTACTGACGCGCAATAATTCCGCGGCGCTCGCGATAAAGGAGACGAGAAAGTGCCGCGTAAAAACCGAAAATTACAATGAGAACGCGCGAATAAAGTGCCAAACTGGCTCTCTCTCTTCCTCGTTCCGCTCTTTGTGCCACTTCGACTTCATCGTTTTCGCACTGCTTCGTGCAACGATGGTCCAGAAAAGTTCGCTTTATCATTAACCTACTTCAACGGTTTTACCTCCCCATCTATGACGGTTTATTACGAATTTTCTATCAGAATTACTGAGTTTTTAATTGTGGATGTCAGCAAGTACTTAATTATCAACTCTCGTTTTCATGTACTTGACTTATATCAGACGCTAGGTCGTAATTGTGATATTCATTGTTGCCATCATTGTCATCGTCACATTGACTTAACTGTTTTAGGATTGTTTTGCACGATCAACGTTCATGAGAAAAGTTTACTTTATCATTAAACCTACTTCAACGATTTTACCTCCCCATCTATCAAGGTTTATTATGAATTTTCTATCAGAATTGATTTATATCAAACGGTAGGTCGTATTGTGATATTTATTCGTGCCATCATTGTCATCGTTATCATTGACTTCACTGTTTTAGCATTGTTTTGCACGATCATCGTTCAAAAAAAGTTCACCTTATCATTAATCTACTTTTTCGGTTCTACCTCTCCATCCATCAAGGTTTCTTAAGAATTTTCTATCAGAACTTCTGATTTTTTTAATTATGGGAACCTAGAAGGACTCAATTATCAACTCATTCATTATTCTGGATACTAAAATATCTGCCAAATTATGAATTTTTTGCCCAACGTTTGAATGAACACATTCCAGTCAACTATTTATTAATTATCTTTATAATCGATTAGATTTGTAATGATTACATTTACCAAATAAAGTTATCTATAAACACATTACCCAATCTACCAAAATAATACGTAATATCCATACACATGCATATGCGCATACAATTTCACAGCATTAATGAATGCAAATATTTACACACGTAAATACGTACGCCCATGTTTACACATTGTCCATATAAATACACGAGCGCATCCGCGGCCAAATGCAGCTGGTGAATCGAAGCAGACACTCGAAAATCGAAATCGCAGTAACTCTCCCAAACATTCAGAACGATTCCCAGCACTCTCGAATCGCTTGATTTTCCTAACGAAGTGCTAATGTGCACTTCGCCCAGGCGACCGCCCAGGGTCAGATTAGGTCACCCCTTTTCCGAGACTACGGAGTCGACGCGTCCGAAGCGGGTGGGAGGATTGCCTTCAATGAATCTCCTTAATTAGAATCTTATCAGGATGCGCGCCAGGCGCGCAGACGACGTGCACTCGGTGAATCACGCGTGGAACGGTGCTGCAGCTTGGAGGTGATGTGCTGCCAGATTTTTCGGGTGATATGATGTATGGCTTTGCAAAGAAAACTTTACTGTGGCTTGTTAATTAAGCTAAGAGGGGTTGAAATTCTGGCATAGTGTTTTTTAAACGTATTTTTTATTACTTCAATGCAAAAGTGGAGTGGTGTGCTTTTAACGGGAACTCCACTCTAGGATTTTGAAAAAATGTTTTTTTTTTTTGCTTAAACGGTGCTTTGATATCGTAAAAACAATGCGCTTTTAGTGCTAAAGTAAAAAGCATTTTTTTTAATGGCTCTGACACTTATTTTCCTGCAACGTCGAGCGGCCCGTATCTAAATTTATTGCCTTGTTTTTATCGAAAATTTGAATCTTTTTTCTTAAAGTACACAATTTTTACGAAATTTGACAGAACCTTTTTATAAACAGTAGTACGCAGTTAATTAGTAACTTTATTTTTTTTTTGCCTTAGATTAAATATTTTTTATTTAGCCTTCTTCAAAAAGTTAAATAAAAAATATCCTTTCTGGTATTAAATATATCCGAAAGAATCCCTGTCACTTTAGGCGTATTCTGAAAAATTATTAAAAATAGACCTTATATAGTCGTTAGAATGATGTTATTCCTTAAAATATATTTTTTAAAGATTTTAAAGCTAATTAAGTTACTTAATTAAGAGTTATATTTTAATTCCATCCGGTATAAATTATGTTCATTGCATAACTTGAATTAGAACATAACAAATTAATATCGAAATCGTTGAATTAATAGCTTATGTACGATCTAAAATCAAATCGCTGAAATTTCACGAATTGTACCATTACGTATTCCGACAATCCAGTAAAACTAGTTAAATCACTGCAAATTAATTAACTCGACCTGATTTGTATTAATTTGAAATTTAATTTTACTAATGTTTACATTTGGGAGATTAAATTAAATGCTTCCATTTCAGAAATTTAAATAAGATAAATAAGATTTATACAAGAAATTCCGTCTTACTTTTTTTTTAAATAAGGATTTTTAAAATTTAAAAAATATATAATCTAGTAGTTTAATTTATCATAGCCTTAATAAGATGCAAGCATTATTATTATAATTACAGTACATAAATATGTGCAACAATGAAAGTATATTAATATAAAAATCCCACTAATAAATTTTCCCCATTGTAATGACTTTCATGCGCATCTTTCTTATGCTTTCTGAAATTTAACGATGCAAAAGAATTTTAATCCTATAGGAGTTTATAATGGAGCACACGCGTCAAAATCTTGCGGATATTAAGAACATTAATCGCATTTATCGGACAAGAGAAAATTTCACAATATATAAGATTTTTAATTATATCAAGTGATCAATGACCGCCCCTTAAGTTTCAAAATCAATATCGGCTTCGTAAAATACAAAGTAATAAAGTGAATCGACCCTTCTTCCCTCGAATCGTCGGATTAACCCAGAGAGTCAATTGTCCGCCGAAGCTCGCTTATCAATGCGCCCTCGAGACATCGACGCATCCGTCAGACAAAGCGGCCCCCGGCGCCTCGATTCACCGGATCGACGCTCGGATTCTTCAATATCGCGCCCCTGGGAAAGTTCGTTCTCCTGAAATATGGGGGAAACGAGAGGCTGCGACTGTTATGATCGAGGACGCGCCCGCGAAATTAATGGTCGCGCGCCCAAGGAGGGGGTCGCAGCTCAGATATTTTGAAGGAATTTCATTTAAAAGTTCGACGAGGAGGCCCGAACATCGATCGGACCGCCAAGGCATTTAGACTGCGAAGGGGAGACTCATTTCTTCATCTTCCTTACTTCGTCCGGCCTGCATTTGTATACCAAGATTTGCATTAATTCTTGGAGCGCAGTATATAGGGTAACTTTTTCAAGTGACAAATTTCAGGTGAATAGAATAGGGAACTATCGTCATTTCTAATTTTAATTTTAAATGATATACTTCGCTCATTTATTTAACAGTTTTTTGTTTATTTTGCATACCTATTTTATGATGAATTTACTGGAAACAATTGTACAGATTTTATATATAAAATTATTTAGCAAAAAATTAAGTTAAGTAATTATGTGTAATTAGACATTTTGTATAAAAAAATAACTTTGTATAATCATATAATAATGTATGCAACTGTAAACAATAGTGCAGATTTTTTATAGAAAATTATTTTGTATAAAAAATATTTTTATAAAATTATTTTATACTGTTCTATACAACTGCTCAATTTAGTCATTGCGAAATGTTTTTATATATAAAAAAATGTATCTGTTGTAGAACATATTATTCATTTTTTCTTTATTATTTACACTAGGGTATTTTAAAGCATTTGTAACTAATAATTTATTTACTCAAATTATTATTACTAATGTTTTCTAGTATACTTGAGTAGTGAAATAAAATTATGAAAATCATATCTTTCCAAGTAACAAAAAAAAAAAAAAATAAAGGACAGAAATATCTGAGTTGATCTACATTTTTTCTTAAGATGTAGCAATTTTGTCCTATCTGTCCTGGCCTTCCTACCTTGATAGCAACTAGTTTGAAAAAAACATTCTACAGTAAAGTAGCTACAAAAAGTTCGGTTAGCATAAATTTTGTAAGATCTACTTAAATATATCAGAGACATAAACCAGTGTATGACAATAAAGTAACAGAACTAATTCAAAAGAGTTACCAGCTCCCTGCAAAGTTTGTCTTGCATCACTCTGGATAATAAAGGACTATCTTACAGACAACGTAAGCGTGCATACCTTTTTATTTCTACTTCTATCTAAAATAGACTTAAAAATAAAGGAAGCATAAAGTTTTCCTGTAACTGGCATCGCGGCATAGTATCCATTTAATTTACTTGAAAGCCTTGTACTTATTGCCCTAAAACCAATTCGTTTAAGATTAAAGAATGGCTATAAGTAAAGCCCGCCAAAAGCTTCACATAAACTTACAGACCAGAGTAAAAAAGTTTCTAAAAACAATGACCCTAAAGACGAGAAAACAACCTTCTACGACGATCCAATAATCCAAGTATTGTAAAGACACATACGGTCCATCCGAGAAAGTACGAAATTTTTTCAACTTCCAATTTCCGTCATTTCACAAAACTTGGGCGTAACGGGCCCAAACAAGTTGAAAGCTCTCGTGAACCGCGACGAAAGCGGGAAGCCGGACGCGCCGCGGCCCGTTACCCGGGCAAAAATCACAGCCAAGTTTATCGTAGAAAGAAAGTAGAAAGAAGAGCGTGACTCTTTATCATCCCTCGGCCGCCTCGATAAACTTTTAATGGCCCGCAAATACGAGGGCCCGCGGAGCGAGTAAACTACGTGAGTACGCAGAACCGCGGGCAACTTGCATGATTTTTTAAAACGACGTAGGCGCGCGAGATAAAATGGGATTTACATCGAGTTTTTTAAGAGGAAGCCGTTGGACGAGAATTATAATATTCAGAAAACTTTTTAAGCAAAAAATGCCGGTTTAGTTTAATTCTCTTAAGGGGGTACAACACCTTTAAATTGCAAAATATAAGAACAACGTTTTCAGTTATGTTGTACATGTACTCAAATAAGTAACATTTCTTCTACTGATTACAGACATGTTTATTTTGAATTTAAAAATGTAGGACCTGTCTACATGCCTATAGTTCCTATTTATTGATTGGAGTCTCATCAAACACATAATTCACATTTGTTGTTCTCCGATGGACCAAATTAGCTCAACTTAAAGGATATTGTTTAAAAAGTATGTTGGTTCTGCTATGAACAAAGAGATTTGATTTTGAATATGTAGAAATAAGTTGCAACCTAATTATGTTAAAATTAATAAATTAGTCATTTGTTTCTAGAAAATTTTCTGTATGTTCATACTTTTAGAGAATATCCTTCGAATTGACTTTATTTGGGCCATCGGAGAATTTCAAATGTTACGAACAGTGAATTATGTGCTCGATAAGACTGCAAATAATAACTATGTAGAATAATCGAAAAAGTTGTTTTTTTATTTTGCAGTTTAAAGGTGTTGTTTCCCTTTAAATGTTCGCTGCGTATCTGAAAATGTGAAGTTTCACTTTAGATAGAAAATGTGAATAGTAACATTTTGTTTGTCAAAATATATCAGTAGACGACTTTTGACATAAATCGCCTTGCTATTTACATTTTCAAAGTGAATTTCGTATTTTTAGAAATATTTGATATTCTTACGATCATCATCAATAATAATAATAATAAATATTTATAGAGTATAGATGAAACTATTATTAAAATAAGAGCAATAACTGAAAAATGTTCAATTACCACTAAAAAAAATTCTTGAAATCAGAATTGACTCCAATTGAATTTTATATAAAATTTACATTCAACATTAACCGCAAAAATACAACATCGAGTTACTCTCAAATATTTTACTGGGGAATATCTGACGATCCTGGCGCAAATAAGAGAATATCCACTATCTGAAAAAAAATCGAAAAAAACGACGCACCTGCCGCTCAGGATATGGAAATCGGAGGGCAAATAATTGCATTCCTCGAAATGGAATCGAGTCATCCTTGTGAGAAAAAGTTGGGAGATTCACGGAAAATTTTTAATCGGGTACTCTTTATGTCCCTCATCCTTTCATTTAATATTGTTCTCGCTGTCTCTTTCTCTCTGTTCTGCACTCGCGCTCTCGAAAGACCGGAGGGTATAAATGTATTTCTGCCGGGGAACGAGAATTGCTCTGATTGATGGTTGACTTTCGCTCGAGTTTCTAGTGGCTTCAATTGAAACTTGCGGACTCGGGAAATACCGTGTAGTGTTTGCACATACTTGGGAATTTCAGTTTGTCATTGACTATGAGATAAAACATGTCGCTCCATTGTTCTAAAAGACCGAAGTCTGCTAACTTTTTGCATTGCTGAAGGACTGAATTTTAAATATTAATGAGGTTACAAATTAAAATAAGCAGTTGATTTTTTTCTGCAAAAATGAAATGCAAACAGTATAATATCTATTATCACGAGATTTTTATCTTTGCAGTTTTTTCTATACCCTAAGAAATTTTTATTCTTTTATTATATAAACTTTTATTTTTATTTCATAAACGGTAATATATTCCCTTAATACCAAAATCTAACACATAATGTAGAAGCAGCCAATTATATTATCAAAATAAATTTTAATAAATTAAATTGCAAACTTTTTATTTACAAGGAAACAAATAAATACGCCTGTACATCTTCCTATGGGAGGATCCTTAAAAAAAAATATGCACAAAGAAAAGAAATGAAAAAGAAGCCAAGTATTACCGAAGTTTACTTGCGCCGCTGTACAAAAACCATAAAAAAATCCAAAATAAAAATACGTCACGAAGTAACTGTCAAGCGTGCAATTACTCTCACCTTTATCTGTCTCTCGTAGAGTGTTAAACTTCTTAAAAGTAACTTTCGCAAAACACTTGAGAGATTAAGGTTTCTCTCTCCGCGAGGCGGAAAAAATCTCCACCAAATGCGCCGAACAGCTGCCGGCACGCAAAGCGCGTGAAAAGCTCCCCGGAAGTACTACTTTTCGCGCGCCGTGTAATCCTACAATTAAATCCTCGCGCTCAAGGTGCTTCCACTACGTCCCAGTGTACAGCTTATCTCTTAACATTCGCGCGATGAAAAAAAAAACGCAGCGAACTAAGTAAGATGAGTAGGAGAGTGGAGGCGAGTGGAAGCTCACCTTGGGCGCGTCGAGGGACTGTCGTGGTGGTCTCTCCCATTGAGAGATAGAAAGGCGCGAGGAGGGCCGACGATGTATTATGCAGCCCTTTCTATGCTAGGCGAGATAATTTTTCAATGGTCCGTCATCTCGGGAAAGACTTGTACCGTCCTTTTTTCGGAGGAACTTCGTTTCGCGGGTCTGTTAAAAAAAAAACGCATCTAATTCTCTTTTCGCGCCTCCACTTTGCCTTCCTACTCTTTTACAGATGTACTCATGTTTTGCGTGAATTCGTCAGGACCTTTGGTTATTACATAATTAAAAATACATATTGATCTGTAAATAATTTTAAAGTTGGTGATTGAGTAGTAATATATGTCAATTGGTACCCCGGCGAAATACAAAAAATTGAGAAAAAAGTAATTTCCGAAAGCTTTATGTACATAAAAACATGCATTTTTAATGTGTTCTTTATAAGATATAAAAGCAAATAATTTAAAAAGTCTAATTCCATTTCTCATATTCTAAATCAAGTTGTCTGTTGAATTTAGTTGTTGTTCAGAAAAGATTATATGTAACTGATTCAGTGTCTGCGTATAATTTTTTATCCGAAACATTTTTTTTATAAAAAAATGCTTAAAAATCATTATATCTACAGTTTCTTAATTAATAAAAGCAATCGCAATAGATGTAGACCATAGGTTTTGGTCAGGAAAAATTAAACATTCAATTAAAAATCTAATTGAATCCTCCACAATAAGAAACTAAAAGAAAGTAAACGCGAGAGTACATTTTATCTCTAAAAGGCTCTTCTCCGATCGTAAAAAATGAGAAAAATCCAATAATCTCCACCTTGGTTACGTAAAGAACAGTTCACGCGACGCCTCTCCTCACGGCATTTTACGCCGAGCAAGTTCATATCGGCCGACGCCTATACCCCCACCTTCCCCACCCACTTTCCCTATACCTAACACCTTCGTCCGCGACATCCCAGACGTATGCGCAAACACGCCTTTTTTTTCTCTTTCTCTCGCTTCTCCTGTGACCAGGGCGTCAACGCTCCTCGCCCTTGGGAGGTCGATGTTTTCTAGACCGCTGAGTCATGCGTCGCCGTCGTGATGACCAGACTGGAAAAAAAGTCCCGAGATGATACGCCGAGCGACTCCGTCTGCGCTCGCCGCGCGCGCGCGTCTTTGTCCTTTGTGAGGCAGCCTCGCTAAAAGCAAGTGGGAGCCTTCGACTCGCCGAGTCAAGTGCCGCGAGGCTCTATTTTTGCCGGTTTCGCGCCTCCTCTGCCGCGCCTTTTTGCTGCGCTCATCGGACAGTCGAGCGACTGCTAATTCTTTGGCTCGGGCTTTGAGGCGCCAAACAACGGCTTTCATCTTTTTCGAGAGAGCGCTCCAAATTGTCTTTTAATTTTTTTGGCTATCGGGTGAAAATTTTTTAAAGCTCGGCGGTTTTAAAAGAATTTTTTTTTACATGAAAGAATCTAAGAAGTTTCTTGTGATCAAATTTTTTTTAAATATTACACGAGTTGCTTATATTGAAGCACTGACATTTTTTGTCTATATTCAGTTAACTAATTTTTGTTTTGATTATCTTTTATCTTGAAAGAATCCATTACATGAGATTTGTTTAAAAGAAATTGTCGAGTTGATCTTTTAACTTAAGGATACTAATAAATTAGTTAATTGTGATAGTTTGTATTAAAATATGTAATGATAACATTGTGAGTTGAAGCCTGCAAATATCTTGAAATATATACAGATTTCAACGTCAAATAGGAATCATCATTAAATATGAAGAGGAATTTGCTTTCCATAAAGTCAAATACTTATGAATGTTCTTTGCAGAATTAGCTTGTTTCTTAAAAATAATTAGCTTAATATTGTTCTACTATGCTCTTTTTCATAGTATTACAATTTATAGCATTTAGTAGTTCAAACTTTTTGACTATCCAGACATTCGAATATTTGGAGAGCGAAAAAAAAATCCGAATGTTATACTGATATCTGAATATCCGAATGTGATATTTCCTAAATTCTATTTAGGCTTGGAGAGGAGCTTACAAGAGTGTATTAAATCTTTTACAAGAACCATAGAGCAAACTGTTTAAGATCAGTAAATAAATTTATTTGAATTATCTACTAAATCTAAAGCAATTTTTTTTTCATGCGAAGCTACCTGTCAACTTTTAGGAGCTGTACATAGCCAAAAAGAAAAAATACAAACTAAAATATCCCTATACCAAAAACGTCAATTATTAACTTTCCTAATTATACTTAGTTTACGTTATTTAGTCTTTAAGTCCTCAATTAGGCCTATGCAAACGTAATATTTTTTGCCTCTATAGGAGTTAGCAATGCAGATGTTGATAGAATCTATAGACAATACTTAGTAATGTCATTCTAGTTTCAATAAATAACCAATGACATTTCCTATGTTCCAGAATCGCTATGAAGTCGCTCGCAATGTACCCGAGAATGTTGCTGCTAAGCATCCTACTAATAAATCTGGCGATCAGTATGTCGGAATCAACGGCATTCAACAACAAGAATCGCAACCGCAAGAAAGTGGCCCGAGAACGCGAGCAGAAGGACATAAACGTGTGCGACATTGAGCAGACGGACTCGCCCCTGTACTGCTACTGCAACGACGACAAACTCGCGAGCGCCGAAGAGGCGAATTGTCTGATCTTCAATAAGCTCGAACTGAGCGACCCGATTTGGGCCCACTTCAACTCCCAGATGTACATCAGAAAACTGGGTTTCGTCGTAAGGAGTGACGGCAGCATTACGTACGTACCGACCCAGGTATTGCGCCAACTGAAGAATCTCAATACCGTCAGCTTCCAGCACGCAAAATTGGATGCAATTGAAAGCCAGGCTTTTGCCAGTTTGCCCTCGGTGTCTACTATTAACTTGAACAAGAACGATATCAACTCTCTCAAGTGGCACGCTTTTGAAGGACTGCGGAACCTTACTATGCTCAATCTAGACGATAACTCCATTTCGGAGCTTAGCAGGTACGTACTACTTATGTTCTTGAAGTTGGCTTGATTGAAATGATCTTGTTAACGATATACGAATGCGTTTGCATTCATGTTCAAGCAACTGTCAATGATAGTATCGTATACAAATGTTTCTAGAAAGTTCTGACACTACTGGATAGAGGAATAAATTTTAAAAACATTTTACTCATAATAATAATAATATATACTCATGTTTAACTAATAATTTATCATTTTGCGATATAATGGATTATTATCGAGTTATTGTGTATTGAAACTTAGAATAATTGTCCAATCAGTGGCTCAGTCAAGGTCCAGTGAATGGGAGAGCGAACACTTCTGCACGGCTGTTGATTTGAGCAGAGAGCGTCTTGTGACCACTGATTGGATAATTATCAAAATCTTTAATTAATGATAACTCTATAATAAAGATTGTTAAAATTTATCCTTGTATCCGGTGATATAACTTTCCGGAAACATTTTTTGAACACCGTGTGTATTAAGAAATTATTGTAGCTGAATTCAGTTAGCTTCTAATTGCTGAACTATAAATGATAACCTCAGCTGTAGTTTTAATTTTTATGTTACTTTGTAAAAGGATTCTAATTTCGTTTATTTTCAAATAAATAAATAAATACGTTTTTTTTTCTGGATGACAGGGACATCTTCTACGACGTGCCGCGATTGCAAAAACTCTTCCTCAACCACAACAATGTGTCACTACTGCACGACAAAGCCTTCTTGCACCTGCCATCCCTGCAGGAGCTGGAGCTAAACAACAACAAGATTTCAGTTCTGACAGCCGAGAGTTTCCAGGGTCTGCGCATGCTTCAGCGTCTTGACCTCCGCAACAATCAAATCTCAATGCTGGGAGCACGCGCCTTTGTTGAAATGCCTGAGCTTCAGGAGCTTGATCTGGACCAAAACAAAATTAAGTTCATTGCTAACAAAGCTCTGGACGGTTTAAGGAACCTCAAGAAGCTCAGACTTAGTGAAAACAGGCTGGTCACTCTTGAAGTCGATTTCCTGTTCGGGGCCCCAGGCATCAACGTTCTGGACCTTAGGGATAACTCACTCCGTACCATGACCTTCGAAAATGTCAAACCCATCATTACCAACTTCTACAATAACTCCAGTTTCTTCTATCTTGATGGTGAGTAAAGCTTTGCCTGATTAAACGAGCGTTTTATTAATAGCGATAGCTATGAAATTATTGTAATCTTCAAAGTAGTGAATATTTTGAATGCTTTACTTTGATTCTTTTTTATTAGTTAAATCAATAAGTGCCTTTAAAATGTATCAATAAAATGTAGCCGCTCAAAGCGAAATTGAAGTACAAATCTAAATTGGAAATAACTATTCTACTTCGTTACTCAGCATTTTAAAGTACGATAAAATTCATGCACTTTCAAGCACTCAATCATTTTCTTTGATACTACATCGCTATTGCAGAAATCCATTTACACAAGGAATTTTATGACGAATTCAGTAAGGGCTTTCACACGTACACACAAAAAAAAAATAACTGCACTAATTTAACAAAGAGCGATCACTCGTAATAAAAACCAAAACATACATCACTACATAAAAAAGGGTGCAAACGAAAAAAAAAGAGCTCAAATTCGATTTTCATTTCGACATCAATCATTTATCCATTCTGTTGAAAAAAAAAGCCCGTGAAGTGGTAGCCAATGACTTTTCAACTAACCGCGAGCTTTTATCGAGTATTCGCGCGCTGAAAAAAAAAGCGCGAGAGACACAAGCGTGACAATTACGTCCCGTACGAATGGCTATTTACGTCTCGAACGAAATTGAATAAGCGGACGTGGCTTCGAAGGGAGAAAAACAATCGGAATTGGCGGGATGAACGAGCGGCGGGAGCCCATCGTAAAAGCGGCGCAGCCCGAATCGTTTGAAACTTTAAACGGGTCGAAAAGCAGGCCGCGCCCGGCTCGGTTATGGGGAAGCTTTTGGTTCAATGGACCGCGCGCATGCGTCGCGGTAAAATTCAATGCGCCGAGGGGAGCACCGACGTCTTCGGAAAACAGGAAGCGTTCGCGGCCTCGTGCGTTACTTTCTATCGGCGGATGAAATGGCTCGGCTTAAAGTAGGGGATACTGTTTTTGAATTCTTTATGCTGTTCGCTCGCGCCGCGCCGTGAGATGTTTTCGTGAACTGCGCTCGTGTTACGCTCAACTTTTAGTCTTAACTTCACCTTTGTTTATACTAATTTATTTGAATTGTGGAAAAGAAGTCATTTGTAGATTGTCACGAAACTGTTCTCGAATTCACGGAAACAATTATTAAATACAGACACAAAAATGGATTCTTCAAGTAGATAAATTCACTCGTAGATTATCCATTTAAATCTAAAATGAATTTATTATTTTAGAATTAAATGGATAATCTAACTATTAGCATCAAGAGCGCGGTGAATTTTATCATAAATATGTTAATTGTTAAATTTTCATTTATTCAATTCTTTTAATTTTTAGTGATTATTAAATGGATACCAATAGTTAATTAATCAATTTAGAATTTATCATGCAATTGATTTATTCAGATCACTTTTCTATAAAAACGGCCATTTTTTTTAAATTCCTCAAGTACCGACTCTCTAAAGGTTAACAAATGAATAGAATAGAAGGTTGTTGAATGTATTGAAGCATTCAGTTCGCGTCATTCGAAAGCACAGCCGTTACAAAAATTTTAGCATCCCCTTTGTCAAAATCCCGCAAAAGCCATCAAAATATTAGCATTTCAGTAGCTTACAGCATTAGTGTTAAAGCAAAAAGCTTCCGCTGAAAATTTATCGATCACCGGGCACTGCACATAAGCAAAGTCCATTTTGGCCATTGTACAAAGCCCAACGCAGGTCCCGGGCATCCAATCTGTCTCTATTTCCTCCATCCTTCTTCCCCGCTGAAAATTCGAATCTAGCCGAGAGCCCAGGGCTCGCGCAATTACAAGCGTCGACGAAAGGAAAATCGCCGAGAAACGAGAAGCAGAAACGATTGTCGCGGGAGAGTAAGCCCAAGTTGCCTTGTCAACTATATAGCCACGCTAGCCGCGACGAAAGCTTTCCAAGGCCGTATATTTGTACTGCTCTCGCCTTCTGTTTGCCCTCTCTCTTTCTTTATGTCGCTTGCTCTCGTTCTCTCGCGTTTAGTTCTAGTTAGCATCTCTCGTTCGTTGACTTGCTTCTTCTCTTTTTGGTTTCTTTGTAAAGACAACTTTTGGACGTGCTGTTTGTCGACCGATTGGTTTACTTGTTTATTGTTCAAGCGATTGATTGAAAAGGAGATTTATTTTATCTGTAAGTTACCACATCTATACGTATGTCCTCAGAAAAATATCATAATAATTGTTGCTGTTTCCAATCTCAAAAAAGTGATGATCGAATGTTGTAAAGCCTCTATTAAGGAATAATCCAGTTCTCTCAAATATTAATCGAAGTTTAAAACATAAACGTATTACACTGGGAAAAAGTAATTAACGATGACGATAGCATTTCAGTTGCAAATACTACTATGCAAATTATTAATAAGCTATTTCTATTGTCGCTTTCCCAATGAGCCAATTAAACGAACGAAATGAAAGTCTGCATTATCGTTAATCTAAATGCGATATTTGCATTTAAATATAACATTAAAATTTTATAAAAAGCCCAGCTAATGGAAGCAGCAGCATTTGACTACTCGATATCAGCAGCATTGTACATCCACGGGGGCAGTTGGAAAGTTCATTATCAATGAAAATCGCGCAGCGCCCCGCCAGATTTATCATCGACCGCGCGTTATTTTGGCCATAATACGTGGCATCCCTGCGATCCACGGGCATTATTTTCCCGAGTAGGGGAAGTTATTTCCACCTCGGATGACTTTAATAAACGGAAATGTCCATTCTCGTCCGATCGCGTTAATGAATGTTTTGTTGTCTTCTATAGATTGGATTTTTGATTTAATAACTGCAATATGCGACGCATATTACTTCTATCTTGACGCGTCCAAGAATGCAGTAATTATTCGCATTTCTCGATTTTTGTTTAATACATTAAACTGGATGAAAGCCCTTCTACTACAATTAAAATGCTTTTATTTAATTTTTTGTCTTAAGTAGAACAGAGTATAATATTAGATTAGAATAGTTGATTACTGAGAATTACAGTATTTAACAATTTTACAATAACACATATCTTTGTAAAAATATCACGTATATAAAACAAGTCTTGAATTAACACACGAGTTTGATAAAAAACAAAATAGAAGGTACGAAGCTGACAGCTATTTTTAAATTACTGTAAAATATTGCACTTGTTTGATACCAGAGTCATCTCTTAAAATAAACAATGCTGAACGTACGTCGAAATAATAAAAGTCACAATAAATAAATTTAAAATGGCTAGATAAAAAGATATGCAAAACTAACTATTCCCGTAAAAGGACAATATAATAACTTTACTCCATTAAATAGAAGTATGAAATATATACAGAAAATACAATAATAAAGTAACATCTGAATATACAAATAAAAAAATAAATAAATAAAAAGCATTTCCTGAAATGCAGAAAGTATTATACACTGAAACAAATAAATTGTAAATTCCAAAGTTTTATTAAATTTTTGTATAACGTTATAAGCAGCAAATGTAAATAATAAGGGGGATCATCTTAGCTGGTAATATTCGGCGGTTCATTAACTTTTTCCGGAAAAGTTCAAGATTCTTTCGACGCTATCATCATATCGATTACTTCTTCTACGAGAGAGTTTCAATCCGATTGGATATAGCGTTATTAATTCCTTTTTTCAAGAATTTTAATAGCGTCCTTGGTATAAGTATAGACTTCCCAATTGCTGATAAGTGCAAGTTAAATTCTACTCACTGAATAGGGATATTTCTTAATGAGATATTTCATTGATAACAATATAAATCTACTTGTCGAAAAACAATTCAATACAAATAATTAAGGAGTGCATATAACTTGTGGTGACACGATTTCTTCTATGTAAATTGAACTAAAATTTCCTTTAAAAAACTATTTATTTAACTAAATTTTAATTAAATTAAGAAATTATTTAACTTGATCGATTATTTAACAGCAAATTTCGTTAATTCAACTACATATTTAATTAAATCAATAAAACAATTTTGTAAGGAGGTTTCAATAACATTTTTTGTTGGAGTTTAATTTTTTTCCCCGTTTATTTAAAACACATTCTACTTCATAGTATTACAAAGGGAATCGACTATTGGTCTTATTTTTTTTTTTTTTTAGAAAACACTGTAAATGAACTCCTGATAACTGGACGTTTTAATTAATCTGTATGGGTTATCTACTTTTAATAGCAGCTTTTAAATGTACTTTGAGACACAGTACGGTAAGAGGCCTTAAATTATAGATGACTTGAGAAGTGAAGATAGTGCAAAAAGTTGAAAGGTACAGTTTAGTGAGTAACGCCAAGACGAACGGCTAATATTATACTGAAATTATGCAGCGAGTTAATTGTACCATTTAATTTTGTTAACGACGGCTTTCTTCTTCTGCGACTTTACAAGAGAAAAACGTCAATTTTACGTTCGCTAAAACTCATTTTACGAAAAAAATTATAAGTAACTAATGTAACCGATTGTGTTCTTAAATTGAAAATATAAAACTAATAAATTGGCTTGAAAATGATGTAATCCTTTAGTTAAATTACATATACTTATGCATTTATTAAATGCTAATTTAACTTCAATATTCCTTATTACGTAAGGGTTAGGCCATTCTAGAGGTCAAAAAATATTTGTATAATAATTTTGCTGCTGCTATTTGTAATAATAATTTTACTATAGTAAACTACTGTGTACATTGAAGTATTATAATGTAATCTTTTGTTTGTTTCAGGTGAGTTTCAATTTATATTTTTCGCGTCTTCATGTCGTAAGTAATAGCTTTAAGAAGTTAGGCCACTCTAGAGGCCGAAAAATAGTCTTTTTTAGAATTTTTTTTCTAGAAATAGTAGAAATCATGTGTGATAAAGTAGAAAATCATGAATCAACTTTTTAATACCTTTAATCATTTTTGAGGTCTTAAGACACAATTTAAAACAAAAATAAATCAATTTTTCGAAAATTCTATAGTAGCTTAACCCCTAAAAAAATTAAAAATAAAAACAAAATCGTATTACTTTTATGTACAATTAAGCAACTGTGTAAACTAAACATTCTTCAATTGATTTCGAGTCTTCGAAAAAAAGGAAGCACAGTTTGAACCTTATACCGAAGAAATGTTTAATGGATTTAATTATTTAACCCCGCAAAGTAAAAGGCACAAAAAGCAAATAGCACACAGCCACTGCCCCCGTCAGTCGATCTTCGTTAGGGTAGCCGATGAAATCTATTACGTCACTGGTCGCCTGCGTCCGCTAAAATTCGAGCCGCGCTCATCAATATGTGTCTTGTTAAGCCAGACCCTAATCCGTGGTCTAACTTCGCGCGCGCGCGGATAATCCGGTGCCGGGGCAAATTTGCCCGGCGGAGCCTTAAACGCCGAGGGCCCGCCTCCGAATTACCACCGATCGGATTCCGCAGCGCGCAGGTCATTAACGCTCGGCGAGTTCTCGAGCTGTTTTTACGCTCGACCCGCTGCTCCCGATGCAAATGCACAGGCCGAACTTTCGACCCGAGCGTACGTACGCGTTCGAGCTTTTTATCGCGGTGAATCTGGATGGCCGACCTGGTTACACTCCGAAAGAAAAATAACCTCTGGCTTTGTCTCTGGGAGATGGAGATTCCATTTAAATTACTTTGGGAATGTCTTGGGGCCAATGGATTGAGGTTGCAGGCGTTGATGTAGCGAACTAATTGGATCGAGCTTTTCCTAGATGTACTTAAGTTCTTGTCGTTTTACGTTTCACCTTTTTAATTATTGACTTTGATGTCAAATTCAGGTAAATGAATAGGGTACTTTATCATGACACTTTTGACTTTATTTAAAAAATTGTACAGAAATAAGTATTTTAATTTCAAGAAAAAAAATTCCCTCATTGCCAAAATTTGTGGAGAGCTTTGTTTTAGTTACCTAAGTAACATAAATTTTAAAGAAACTTTACGAAATCTTAAAAAATGTATTAAAGTTTTTAAGCCTTTTAAGATGTTTTTTACCATGTTTAAAACAAAGAGCAATAACGGTCTTTGTCCTGTAACCATGAAAAATAGATTCTTCGTTAATGAACGTTCAAACTTTTACAAACAAAAAATATCATTTGATACGAAATTTTCGTAAATGATATAAGAAAAGAAATCGTGGAAATAAGAAAAACAATAATTAAATTTTGTATTAATGAAAAATAAAGGCTATTGTGTAGAAGCATACAAGGCATTAAAAAATTACTCCGCAATTATGCAAACATTTGTTTTTGAAGAAAATACATAACAACTGCTTAAAGTAATTCCCCTTCGTCCCTTTTAACTACCTCCAATCAATCATCAAATAATGAAAGCATTCCGCATCCGCGAAACAAACGAGGCCAACGTTCCCGTGGAAGGGTGAAAAGTTATGAGCGCCAAGTGGCGCTTCGCGGAGGAAGCACAGCTGACCTGAGAACTGCGCGCCCATCAGAAAAATACAAATGACCCGCGGAGTTCCTGGAAAATTTCATTTCGCGAGAGCCGCGCGTCTCCTTGCCGCTTGGATTATTAGAAACCGCCGTCGAAAAAAAGCGGCTCTCATTCGTTTCAGCGTGAGGGGAAGGAAAAAAATGGGAGAGGCAAAAAAAAACGGATGAATAATTACCCTGCGCCAATGTGCATTTCGCCTCGTAATTTGGCGGAAGATTTTTGCGCGCCGATTCCGCGATCTCGGGGTTAATAAAGAATGCGTCCAAACGCGAAATTCGCTTTCGGCGTCGTTTTTTAAAACACAACTGGCTGTTCGATAGGGTTTTAATTAAATCGTGCGTGCGTCGCGGAATCCACGAAAGAATGAGCGATTTATTAAAATTTTCCGGAATTCGTCGATACCACGTCGAACTATCGCTTGGAATCTAATTTTATTTTTAACCCTTTATTTTAACGTTGCTTCAATTTATTTCAAATTCCAATTTATATGTCACTTGATTATCAGAAAGTAATTAAATTGATTCGAAGGACTCTGAAACCTTTAATCTTTGTTATATATTGATCTAAAATAAAATAATTAATAATTAAAAATATAGAAATAATAAACTATGGCTATTTTTAAATTTGGTATTTCGACCTAAGTCCAAAATATCGATGGATTTAATTGCAGTTGGTATCACATAGGTATTTAACGTCATTTCTGGCTAAAGGGTTGTACTTATCAAATTTATTTGAGTGAATAATTTTTTAGCGTTGGTAGCGTAAAACTGCCCCAAAATTCTGAAGTTGGCTTTCATCGCGAATTTTTTACTTAAAAAAAAATAATTTGTTCAAATAAATTTGATACATACGATCTTTTACATTTTGAGATTAATCCTACTTAAATCCGTCAATGTCTTGTACCTATAGGAGGTTGAAATGTTAAAATTTAGAATCCGTCCTAACTGCGAATTTGATGAACATGCAATATTTATATAGACTTGTTATATTTTCAGTGCAGTATATATTCTTAATCGTTCCAATTTCTTTATTTTAGGTCAGTATTTATAGTCACATTTAAAAGTGTTGGACCATTTACTTTGACATTCGATCGACAGACTTCGCTTTATATTATAATAATCCGATTTTAAATCCTCCAGTAATTTTTTTTTATTGCCAAAACTTTGTCAATCTATTGAAGGCAGAGTTCTCTTAAATTTTATGATGCGCCTATAAAGATGATAAATTGAATCAAAAGATATGAACTCGTTAAAATTATATAAAGAAAGAAAAAAGAAATTTATACACGCGAGGCTGATTTTCGCTACTGCACGCGGCTAACTTATTACGACGTCTCTAATGAACAGATTCATGAGTACGCATTCATCCGTGCGACGTCGGAAAAATTCCAGAGCGAAAGACTAACTCGAACCCGTCAGTCACTTTTGCCCAGTTTTTACGATTATTCATTCTCCGCGTTTTTTTTTCCAGCCCTTTCGCTGGGATCGTGCTCGTATATCACTTTTTCAAGCAGTCGAAAGTGGAGTTAATTCCGCGGAAGCTATTGAAATGTACACCTGAATAGACACTACCCATCGCGAATGTAATTACAGTAAATGTAAGAAATAAAAATTTTTTGGCCTTTACATAGACTGAATTTTGATTGGTGACATGCTCTTTTTGTACATTTTAATTTAGCATTTTTACTGGTCATATGAAAATCAAAAGTGAAACAGACTTTTATAACATTTTTAATTTGCATGATACAAAATGCATGACTCGAATTTATTAAAAAATAGAACTCTTTTATTTTTTTATGTTATACAAAGAAATGAAATTCCTTTTTTTAATTTAAGCAATACATTTGTTTCTCGCGTAGTAATAATTTTCAATTTAATAGTATCGTGACAAATAAAAATCGTAAATTTGTTATTAACCAATCGATAAATTTAATCGACAGAAAGCAGCGCTTTCGTCAATATACTTCGTGATCATTTTACAGTCTCATCAGCATGAGCCATATTAAACATCCTTTAAATAAATTTCGCGGCTAATAGGGCTTTTATTACACCATTCGATAATTCCAATCATTAAATTCATTCGTGTGACGTTTCCTGAAATCCGAAAAAAACAATCTTCCCTTATCAAAATTTTTGACACGCTACCAGTATCCAATCATTGCTCGATTCCCAAGACAATTTCCTCCCTTCTGGAGCGCAGAAGTCTCCACAAAGGGAGAGAAACCGACTTAAATCTTCCCGACGTTCGAGAGCCACCCGTCGACGTTCGACTTTCTGTTCGAAAAAAAAATATTAGACCTCCCCATCGAAATCCGCTTTAATAAACGGCTGCGGTCCCGGCCATTAGTGAGCTCCATCGGCTAATCTCCGTCGGGTCATTATCGCTTCGATCGGCGTGTTTACGTGGCCGGCGGCCCTCCTCTCACTCTTTCGCGCACGTGTTGTCAAAATTGATGGGCCGTCGATTTACGGCCGAGATATATCGACGTGTATAAATTCCGCGCGCCGGATGTTATTTGTTTAATTAACGGAGCGTTGACGGCTTCGAGCGAATTATTGATTTAACCGAGCGGCAAACGTGACCCGGACATCTTTCGATTTGCGTTTTTTATTTCTGTCGACATTTTTCGAAATTTTTTAGATTTATCTTTTGTTTTTGTAGGTGACATTTTTTGAAGGTGCAAAATAAAAAAAAATATTTGCGGTTAAAATTATTATTTTCAAGATACTCTATGCAACGAAAGTAGTTCTTATCGTTTCGCACTTAGTGCGCTCACTTTCCTTTCTTTACTGTTTATTCCGAATTCACTTTTGAAATTAGAAATTTTTAATGTTAACGGCATTCCGGAATTAACCTACGAACCAATCAACTTCACTTTTTCGAGTCTTCACAATATCCGGTCATAACTGTTTTAAGAGAGGATTGATAGCGAATTTTACTGATTCTGAGAAATCTAACCCCTAATTTCCATACAAGTAGCAAAAAATCCTCACCACTTTTCTCAGTGTACAAAGAAAAAAAATAAATCTTCAACACTAAATCCGCAATCGTACTTATTTCAAATAAAATCTCCTTAAGCCGAAACAAAAAAAAAAAGCAGCTCCTAAACCGACCCGCCAGATAATTACGACCTCCGCGCAGCAGGCGCCCCCGAAAGCGATAATCCTCGTGACCAATTAAAAGAATAAAAAAATAAAGGAAAATAGCAGGATGCGCGGCTACGCTAATGAAAATGACTGAACGCGTCCCCGGCGCCGGGCTCCTCAAAGGAACAATTGACGCCGGGGGAGGAGATCAAACGGACGCGCACGGGCCTCGGCATAAGCAGCAATTAAAAAAAACGAGCCGCGGAAACAGAGGGCTACGGAGCCCTCCCTTCGCGAGCGGATCCTAATGAAACGAGAGGCTGCCCCGGCGTCTTGTTGCAGGGGGAACTCGCGCGTATAAGGCTCGGAGTGTGCAGTCGCGAAGCGCGAGCTTGTAGATTGTCGTTAAAGAACGACGAGCGAACGGAAAGAGCCGAGCTTTTGCGGGAAAACGCGTTGTATGGGGATGGACGAGAATGCGGGAGAGTAATGCCGACGGCCGAGTGGATGGGATTGGAAAAACGATGCTTTCGTCGTTTTATGCGGCAATTTTTTTGCGGTGAGAGTTTTCGATTTACTGCCTTGCATTTATTTCGAGTCTATTTTGAGATTGAAAAGAGGAGCTTTTTCTTCGATTTTCTTGTGCGCGGTTGTCCTTCTTCGCCGCAAACTTGTACAATTTTTTATCTTTTTTGGAATAGGTTCTATCTTTTACTATTATCAAATTTTTTATATAAATCAAAGACGATTTGTACTCTCTAAATTTGAAAATTTAGTTAAATTCATTTGGAAAATGTGAGTGGTGACAAATTTTATGTGAAAAATCGTTCACGCATTTAACATGTGAACGACTTCTCACGTATTCAAATGTCACCGTTCACATTTTCCAAGTGAATTTCACATTTTCAGGATTACGAGGTATACAAGTGGATAGACAAAATGCACGAAATGTGTGATTTATAATATACAAATCTAATAATATTTTTCGACTCTGAAAACACAAAAAGTTCCTTAATTACATAAATGTAAAATTACCTGAAATAAAATGTTCAACAAATCTTTTATTTAAAAAATGTAGAAAGTTAATCGTTTTCACGGACTCATTTTATCACAAATTTTACATGTCCATTAAATTACTGCAATTAGTATGCATTTTTCATTTCTTAGAGCTTTCTTCATCAACATTTTTAAAAGTCGTCCATTTTCTCGACTAACATAAATTTTAGATAATCAATTAAACAAAATAATCTCAACCCCCTCCGTAAAAAATGTAAATCGCCTCTTTGGACCATACGGTCCAATTCTGAAACAATATTAACCATAAAAGTGTAACTGTACTATTACTCACATACTCCCCGCAAACACCGTACTACACCCGAAGCTCTCAAAACAATCGAGTCCATCTCGCACGTAATACCCGCTCAAAGCTTAAAACGCAAAAGCCGGTAACGTAGGGCTCGACCGTCCGGTAAATGGCCACGTAACGGGGTAACTGGGACAGAGCCCGTAGCATCTCGAAATCGCTAGAACGAGGAGGAGTGATTCGGGGTGGGGGTCAGGATTTTGCTCGGATCATCTTAACGAGCTTCATAGGGCGCCTCTCATATAGCGTCTTTTATTACGACCGGCGCGAAAAGCCGTGGGTCTACGTGCAGTGCCGCCGTCAAACCAAGCGGACTTGTAAATTCTAATTTGCGTTATACGAGACAGCTCCGGTGGCCGTATTACACCCAGGCATTACGCTCGTGGCTGGACTGCCGTAAGCGAGCCAAAGGACGCCCGAGGCTCGCGCCTGATTCATTCGAACGATACTGCGGTGATTAAGGCTTTAATGAGCCTGGGTAATTATATATAAGGAGATGGGCTTTCGGTCCTTTCCCGTTGTGTGCTTTTAGCGTTCCGAAGACCATGTGGTGTTCTATTCACCCTCCTTGGCGATTAACCAACTTCGTTAGGTTATACTATTTTGTTTAAAATATTCATTTAAAATTTTAAGACATTTTTTTTATTGTCGAGTGATACGAAAATTCAGTTGAAAATAACGAATAACTTTGGATCGAGATTTTCCTAGATGTATATAACTTTTTGAAAAAGTTTTGTATTTAACTGTTGACATTGAAGTATAGTTAATGTAAACATAAATCGACTTAATAGTTCTTTAAAGAAAATTCAATACTCAACTGGTCATTTGTCTTTATTTCGTAAATTGCGTAGAAATAAATATTTTAATTTCAAGAAAAATAAAATTACGGAAAACCGTTAAAGAAATAAAAATAAAGAAGAATCCAATAGCTATAATTAAACATTTTTTTTTAATTAAATAATACTTTGCAGCTTAATAGTTATGCGTCTTTAAAGATTATAAAAAGTTACGATAGAAATTGAATGTAAATGATAATGAATGCTATTTCGCTGATTTGAACAACTAAAAATTTTTGAATTCTTATTTATCTTTGGTTTTCCGATGTTTTAATATAAGACTATCCATTTTTAAGTAATTAAAATTTTCAAAAACGTCTCTAATTTTAGCCAATTCTAATTTCCAAGTACGTGATCATTATTTTTGATAAAAAAAATCATCATTCAAAATTTTAGAGATATCTACTTTCCGCAGTGGCTTCTCTTTGCAAGTAACAATGAATTTTTTTTTAATTGGTTTTTTAACATTCGACTACTTGTTATTTGCTTAGTATCTTCTTACCAAAAGATTGATTTCATGAAAATTTAATACATTAGCGTGACATAAATTGTTTGATTATTGATTAGATAATAAAAAGCGAAGGGATGGCGCTGAATAAGGTTTAAACGAACAACTTGATCCAGAGTAAGTCATTGTGCACATCAAAGTAATTTATCTTTATTTTTACGGAGTTTTACTGCGGAAGATATCTTGAATTTTCTTTTTAATGGCCGGCTATAAAAAGCGCAAAGTTAAATTTAAGCGATCGGATCCCTTAAGGTCTGATATAATAGCGGAATAGTGTCAAGTGGAAAAATATACATATATGTACACTTTTTTTATAGTACGATAAAAATTTCCTGAATTCATCATAAAGAGATTATTATCAAACGCAGAAATTCTTAAGTTATTCTCGATTAAACTTTTCGCGTTAAACATTCAAAGACCACGAATATATATGAAAACAGTAAACTCAAATTCTACAAAATCAATTGTGAACTAAGAAGAAACGAACTTAGATATTTTAAAGAGGAATCCAAGAAAAATCTTGAAAATTTAAAATGGTTATTCAATACACAATTTGGCGCGAGAAAACGAATTAACTGAGCTTAAAAACTTTCAGCGCACGAAGAAGAAATTAGCTAAAATAAGTCTTATAAAAAAACTTTGTAAAACGTTACAAAGCGCGATATTTAATTTCAGCTCTTTTACATTCAAGGGAGTGCGGAGCAGTACCCGCTTCTTTCATTAACTTTCAATTTGCTCGGTGGCAGCGGCGATTCTGCCAATTATTCCGTCGCCCGAGCGCGGCCCCCTGTTCAATTGGTCGCGGCCAAGCGAGAGTTCGAACAAAACGAAGAGTCGCGCAGAAACGAGGGCACGGGTTGGCAAAACAGAGTCAGGACCAATAAAATTATTAATTAAAGAAAGGCACCGTTTTAGCATAATGAAAGTGGTGCACTTGCCGGGCGAGCACCCGATCGACTGCAGTGCTCGATTAGCCTTGAGTGTGAGGGTGAAAGGCACTGCAGAGGGGTGATCGATTGTTTCCCCCCGCGAGAAGCAACTTGAGTATAAATTTATAAACAAATTGAGTATAAATATTAATGCACCTTGGTGTTATTAAGGTAATGAAGAACCTGATCAGGAATTAATTAACTAGTGGTTGTAAACTTTCCGTAGTTTTCTGCTTTAAGGTCTGATGGTGATCCGGCGGAGTAATTATTCATGTTCAATTTGTCAGTGCTGTGTTCATTAGGGAAAGTGAGAATTATGGAAGCGACTGCTTTTCTTTACCTTAACAAAGATAAAAAAAATTAGTCACAAATACACGATGTTTCTGATGAAAAGGAGAATAAAATTTCATTAGCTACATTCTTATTTCCTTCCTTCGGCATAAAGTTAAAAGTGGACTTCGACCAAAAATACGACAAATAAATTCGATGGAAATTTTTGAGAGTTTAAAAATAAAATTTACTGTCATAAATTTAAGGAAAATTTTAAAATTTCCCATATTTTCAATTATCCACTTCCATCCATTAAGGAAGGAATTTAATTTGTTTGAAACTGTGGAAATAATTTCCAATCAGCTAATGTTCTATTTAAAAAGTCTGCGGAGATAATCTATTGTAACAGGAAAGAAGATCTTTGATGAAAGAAAAGATTATCGATGGGGTTCGTCCTTCGTGCCATTTAAATAATGAATCGAATTAATAAAACGCTAATTGATTGCTAATTAAGGCTTGGTAATGAATTTGAAATTTAATAAAACACAATTTAGTCTTTTTTAAATCCATAAAATGTTTTACCGGTGAAAGTTGCAAGGTGATTGATGAGCATAATTGCAATTAGAAATTGTATTAAAATTCATCGATCTTAATTTGAGACAATCGTAACCCTATCAAACATTATTAAAGAAATATTTTTATCTAAAAACCATTACCCTCCTGACGGCTGCTTTAATTATTTTATATGGCGAGAGAAATTACTGACACATCATCAAAATTTAAATGAGTCCGTCATTTTTAATTCTCTAAATTATATTTAAAAAAAACCGTATTATTTTCTTCTTTCTTTTCCACTCGCAATTGTTCCTCTATTTTTAAATAAAACGTCAGTTATATGGAAGTAGTATTTTTATTAAATCAAAATCAAATTATCCTTTTGGAAGCAATACTTTCCTAAGGTAGAGAAATAATAAGGAAAAAATTGAATGAACCTCTAAAATTTTCGAGCAATAACAATCCAGATTATTAAAAATGAAACAATCTGAACTGCTGATAAACGAACAACAAAAATTGTGTGTCTCCGAGCCATCGAGAGCGGCGAGAAGCGTAAAATAAATAGCCTATGTTCGCAAGTGGAGAGAGAAAATAAAAAGAGGGAAGGGAAAGACGAAGCTCTCGGAGATACTGTATTATGATATGGGGAGGGGGGAGGGGGGAGCGAGGGGTTGAAAGTCCGCGCCGTGCACTCTTTGCCGTGCACTTACGCCGAGTCGTGCGAGACGCGGAAATTGCCGGGAAATTTTCTCGGCTGAAAAATATACGCGCGCGCGTCCCGGCACCTTTCACGAAGAACAGCCCGCTTTTGTGCATCTCGTGAGCCGAGGACGTTTCACTGAATTTGCTAGAACGGTACTTGGGGATATCGGGATGAAGTTTACGCTGTTGGTACCGTCTCGAGCGGAGATATATATTTTTTTTTCGAGCAAAATTTTGAACTTTTGGGAAGTTGCAAACACGAGAATTTGATGGTTATTGCAGTGAATTTGTGACTTATGAAGCATTTTCGAAATTGCACTGTGTACTTGTAGTACATTTTGCAGTGGAAAGTATTTTTCGCAAGCCCATTTTTGTCGGTAGTACCATTCGCCTACGCAGTTAAACATTTTCTGTTTTTGAGTTTTCTTTTATAACATAAAAATATAATCGAATTACATTCTTTTGTATTATTACGTAAATTTCTATTAGAATTGCATTAGAAAAGATTCTTACTGATATTAATACAGATCTCTGAAGCGATTAAAATAAAACTCACTATTGAAAAGATGGTTAAAAGTAACTTTACAAAAGTAGAGTTAGACTAATTAGTACAATTTAACAGTAATCAATATATACAATATTTATCTAAATTAAGAAATTTAAATTAACTACAAACTTTTTTAAATTTATACATAAATAATTTGGATATTTACAGCTCTGCATGCTTAAATGACTCTAATATCTAACAATTTAAGCTCAGTACCCTAAAAATCTGTGCAGTCGTTGGGGCTACAGGTTGCACCAAATCCAAAATTTTCAAAGTAACATTATTTGAAATAAAACAGATTTAAACACTTCTTTCTAGATAAATTTTATCATAGTTTTTATAAAATTTTACAGCATCTTATATGTTAAATTGTACTAATTAGTATATTTACATTTTTCATGTATTCCCCCTCTTTAAAGGTGATGACTCCCATTCAAACCGAAGAATTATGTCTCGTCATCCTTCATTCATTCAGAAGCTCCAAATAAGTATTTAGAATACAGCAGATTGTTAACAGTGCATTTTCTTCAGAATTTATTTTTCACGGAATAGAAAGGCGCGATAAAAACGTACAATCTAAAATGTAGAACGGATGAAATAACGGATTGTATAATAGCACAGTTTTAAGCAAAAATTCCGCCAGACTCGTCGGGACATCGGACAAAATTTATTTCCATCGGCTCCGCCGGTCGCTAATTAAGACCCGAGAGCAGAACAAACAGAAGCTTCTGGTCGACGATGTCTTGTACATACGGAACGAGCCTGTTTCCGCGTTTTCCTTCCCCCCGCGAGCACTCGGAAACTTCTCGAGAGGACTTTTAACTCGCGATTACCGGTCGCGAGTCTCTTTAAAAGCGAGCAGTCGAGCGGCGCGCGACCCTTTGAATAATGCCTCCCACCCTGATGGTAACGATTCAACTCCGCGAAAGAAAGAGAGAGAAATATGCCGGGAGAGGTAGACTCTCAATGTATTCGGAATCGGGGTAACTGCGCTTGTGCTTTTCGTTTGATTTTGAAATGTCGGTTTTTGAGAAGGCTGGCAATCGGCTTACGCGGCTGCCTTCTGAATTTTAAGTCGTCGGATGAGGGGATTCAACTGGGGGGAGCCCTAATGCTGCGGCCAAGCGTTAATTGCGAAAGACAAATAGACGTCGCTAATTAAACAAGTATTTATTTTCACGATAAAAAAAAATTAAATAAATATTCGAATGAGAAGGGGTGTCACGACCTTGATATTTTGATCTTCCTTTCCGAGGTAATTTGAATAATTTTTCTTTTCTACTTTTATTTCCGAAGATAACGCTCCAAATTTAACTAATATGAGACGGAAAAAATAGAACTGTAGTTGGCACTATTTCGCACTTACAAAATCTACTGAATAATAATAAAAAAAAACCTAATAATAAACAGTGAATAAAAAACAATGTAGATCTAAAATTATTACAAAAAGTCACTTCTACTTTATTTTAACTATGTTAACTTGTCATTCTACAGCCAAATCTGAAAATACTTTTCAATACGAGCTGCAATGTTCGTCAATATCGCAATAATTTCAGCAAACATCAGGGTAAGAAATACTCAGTATACATTAAACAAAGAAAATTAGTTTCGCTGTGATTCACAATAGAGAGCAAAAGAAAAATCCTAGATACAAACTTCATTCCACATTTTGGAAACAAGCGAGACCCGACAATAACTCCTCGACTGTTTGCATTTAGTCGCGCGCCCTCGCCGCGGGGCTCGAAGCAACAGGACGCATAAATTCATCTCTTTCGCCGGCGTATTTTCGGCCAGCGAGTCTCCCCCGCAAAAGTTCCCAGATTCCACCCCCTCTACCTCTCCCTGTACATAATTCCCCGATTATTTTCACAATGCGCGCGCCTCCGGCCGACAAACAGTGAACACGCGGCGTATGGAAAAACAAACGGGGTAGGCTCGGCTTGGATCGATGGGGGAACGCGTAATTGACCGGCGACGCGCCTAAATATAGCGCGGAATTTCGCGAGCTTTTTCTGCACCGACGGGCCGACGTCGTGAATTATTCGCCAAGGCTGCTTTCCGACGAGCGAACAGTGAAGAGGGTTGCCGCGCGCCGGAAACTTATTTTTTCTTCGGCGAGATTATTGAGGAGCGTATTAGTCTGGTACGTTGCTAATGACAAAAGAGGATTTAAATTAATGAAGTATTTGACAGACTTAATTTTTTTTTAATGTAATTTCTTTTTAAACGAATGAAAATGAATTTTGATAGGCTTACAGTTTTGCGCTAAGTATTTTGTTCATAAATAGATCCTAGTAAAATTGTTGTCTTAAAATTGTTAGTAAATGTTATATCCAATAAAATTATAAGAATAGAATATAATAATTTGTCGATTCATTATGACAAAATAAATGCTTGTTTACGATAAAACGTAAAATGCTATCCGCAGCGCTGTTATCAATAATGAGGAAACTTTGTAGTTCTAATCAATTTATTTATGATTTATTCTATATCTTTACTCAATTTATTAGATTTTTTTATGTAAATTGCATGCCACGGGATAGTAATATACTGCATAATTTATCTTAAAGCAAATATATGTGCGATGACATTGATTGGCTCAGTATAAAAGTTTTATAACATTCTGATTACTTTCGGTTGCCACCATGAGTTAAAAAGTAAAAACCACTTTTTCCAAGCTTATAAAACTTGGAAGCTTTCCGATAGAATATTCATGCCCTTTCAACGTTAAGTCATCATGAAACACCAAAATTATTAAAGTCGGTAGGTTCCTTAAAGTCTTCGTCAAAGTTTACCATTAAAGTCCATCCCACCGTATTGACGCAATTGAAGTTGCGCCGCGCACTCCACCGCCAACCACAATCAGAATCGTCTCCAGATAAAAGAACAGAAGACTCGACACAAAATAAAGCAAGCGCAAAAAGAGGAACGCGACATGGCGAATCACGCCAAAGCGAGTTTTATCAAAACAGCCCCGACAATCGGGAGAAGTACGTGCGCGCCTCGGTTTATCGGGTTGCGCGAGTCAGATGGAAGGAGCGACCGAGGACGATAAAAATAAAATATAGCGAAAGGCGGTCCGGAGCCATTGGTGAAGTCGCGGCTCGTTTGCTCGCGCTCGGGATAAAACGCGAAGACAATGAGGAGGAAAGGAGCGGCCGACCCGACGTCGCCGGCGCACTAAGCGCATGCACTTAGCCCGCGGCTCTCCCGCGAGACTTGGCGCAGCCAGCAAAGTGCGCCCCCCGGTAATGCGCCTACGATGACGCGGAGCTGCGCTTTTTGCGCTCGCCGAACGATCGGCCGGTGCCATCCTTTTTTCTGGCGACGAAGCAAATTGCATTCCCTTCTTTCCACTGTCTTGCTACATTTTATTGATTAATTTGAACCCCTTGGAGAATTTAGGATGATACACCAAATAATCACATGGCAAAAAAAAATTGTTGATACAACGATCGTTGCACCAATAAATCGCAACAAAGGATTTCTTTCTATTAATCTAACGGACCCTGATACTTTGGTATCAACCGAACTGTGAAACTTCTATTAGCAGACCGAATTCGTTAATTTGACTGATTATTTCTTTTAATTAAAAAACAATTTTGTTTCCTGAAGTTTGGATTTTCGTTTTATTGACGATGAATATTGCATTTTTGCAGTAGACATTTAAATGGATCTTATTATTTTCGCAGTGCACATTTACACTTTTATTTTATACACATTGTATAAAAGCGGTACACACACTTATCGTTTTTTGAGGGACAGAGACGCTGTTGATATTTATTAACCTCACGCTCATTGATTCAACTAAATTGTTTTTTTTCGTGCATTAAAAAGGTTTCGGCTTGGAAAAGTTTAAGCCTCTTAGAGTTTACTTGTAGTAGGCTTAACATTTTCAAACTGAAATTTATTTAATGATTATTATCTGCATCAGACAAAAGGTACTAGAGGAATTTTAGTTTGTTTGAGTGGATGATCATTGTTAAAATATTTATCCATTAAAGTCAAAGCATCATGACATTACGTTACAAGGTAATGCAGCAGGGAACAGAAAATTCCGTGCACGCTCGTCTAGAATATTAATTATTTAATTTCAAAGTAGCAAAAGTGTACAAAAAAAACTTCAAATTACCAAAACTTGAGCAAATCTATGACTTTTGTTTTGCGTAAGACTGAAAACTTACAAACTACTAAACTTAAAGTCAAAAAAGAAAACTTTAATTCTTTACAACAGTTGTAATAGCAATATTTTCTATAAACTTTTAATATCACATTTAAAAAGTATAAAAAATGACATTTCTTGGATCGACATCTAAATCCGCTACTTCCATTCGCTCAAAAAAATGTCGTACGACAAAAACATCACGGTAGCCATAAAGTCATTAATAACGAAGACCAGCTGTTCTCGTCTGAACCTCGAACTCAAAAGTTACAAAAAAAACTGCGAGCGGAAGAACGCACACAGTCGAGTGCAAAACAAAAGTTAACTCGCGCTCGCTTAAACGCGAACCGGTTCGCTCCTCCGCGACGTAAAATCGCTGCCTTTCAATCCGACTTTACGTAGCCGCGCGTGGCACTTAAACTCCGAGCCCTCGGGTGTCCTCGGCTCGGGCTAAAAATTCAAGAGCGCCGTGAACTAGTCCCTGTCCTACTCTTTCTCTCTCTCTCAGCTCATTGGAAAAGCCAAACGTAAAGTCCCCTATAAAACGACGCAGTTTCGCGGCGCAGCCGAACAATGTATGTCTTGGCTCTTCGTTTTCCGCTGGCTGCGGGATTTACGATCGACTTTTTCCACTTCTCTCTTTTTACCCTTGCCTTTTATTTCAGCGCACACACGCCGCGGGCGACCGACGGAGATCGCGAAAATCGCGCGTTATTAAAAGTTTTGATTATGTTAATGGGCACGGCCCCTTCCGACAGAGGGAAGGGAGCTAAAAGTTTCGGGCGGAACTTTTTGTTTGGAGATCGAGCCGACGCGCTCTCGAGTGCGTTTGTACTCGCTAAAATATGCGCGGCCGTTTTTGTTTAATTTGCGCTGAACGTACAGAGCTCGAGCGGTTCGAACAGTTCAAGCAGTTTTATAATAAACCCCTCGCGATATTTTTAGATTTTATAAAGGATTTATCAATAATGGGCTTACGTGTCTTTTTTATTTTTTATCGCTTGTTTACCTGCGCTTTATCCCGAAATTATTGCGCTTGATTTTTGCGGATTGTGATACTATAGATTTTCGTGCGCTGATAAAAAAACAGATGTAAACATATCGCTGCGGTAATTTTAATTTCCAATATTTCACCGTGTATATACCGGCGAGTTTCAAGGAAAACTAAAAATTGTTCAAATTATTCCTCGATATTGCAAAGCAAACAGGAATTTCCGCTGAAATATCAGCAGTATGCTCAATTCGAAAGTATTCGCATATTAAAAAAAAGGCATTTGAAATTTATTATAAAACGTGTAAGTAACTAAAATAAAATGTTGAACTTACTACTCTCTATTGCAAAGCCAAATGAAAGTTTTCGCTGAAAAATCAGCACTACGGGATGGTCGAAAATATTCGTATACGTTTGAACAAGAAAATCTGCACTATGAACAAATTTTATTGAAACTCATGCAAAAAATCTAATATTGAAGTAAAAAATTTGATGGCTTGAAAATACCATGATCCGAAACTTGGAACGCGCACACTCAAGTGCATTAATCGAGTGGAGAGCAGCTTACGCGTACAAGCACGGCGAAGTTTCCGCGGGCAAAAAGCTTTTCCCATTACTCGCGGAGAGAAGCCGAGGGGGAAAAAAGAGCGCACTTCAATCCGCCGCGAAATCTCCATTAACGAGGCCTTATTAATGTTTCATCCGTATACCCCGTGGCTTTACTGCGGGGCTGTTTTATGTCCGACTTGTATTTCCATCGGCCGTTCCCGTCCCGTTCGCCGTGAAACCCAAGATGCGCCTCGCGAAATGTTCGAATGTCCGGAAAATGTTCGAATAATTGGAATCTACAGCTACTACGATGAATGAAGGATGCGTTTTCTTTCCGAGGATTTATTTGTCCTTAGGGTCTGAGGTTGTTACAAGTTTCTTTTTACTTTTATTACCCACTTCGATAAACATTATTTCTAAGTGTTATTAAATGACTTTTTGCTTCCGCTTAGAGGATACTTTTGTAGGATGAATAAAGTTATCGAGAAAACATATAAATATTTTTAAAGTCGTGTACAGTAGAAATTCAGTTTAAAAAAAGGAAAAACCACGGATGTTATGTCTGTGACAAATTGTATATTACAAAATTTTTGTTTTATTTTCAATATATTCGAAAAGAATATTTTTTCAGCAATTAATTTTTTTATTTAGTATTTAATATGCATCAATAGATTCATTATAAAAATCTGTACAATTCAAAATTAAAATGAATCGAATATCTTATCAATTATTCTATTCGTATAGTTTTAAGAAATTTATTTTTACTCACATTTTCAGTATAATTTTTTTTTGAAAACAATTTATTTATTTGAAATTAATATGATATTTATTTTAATTACGACGTATCCAACTAATTTACAGTCTTTTATTAATTAATCTGTTTTTGTTTGTTGAAAATTTTAATTTTTTTTAGTTTAGTTCAGATTAAAAAATGTTTAAAAGTTCCGTGTAGATGACGTAAACGTTTTTTATTGATATAAATGTAATACATATAAAATTCTTCAGAAATATAAAACAAAATGAAGTAATCCATTCTATCAACAGCGATTATTGATGTGTTATAAGTATTTGAACTGTCTATTTGTACAAGTGAACATTTACATTAAATAATCATTTTATTACATTCTGTGCCCTCATGATTTAAAAAATGAAAGCATATTATTTTACAATCGACCAAAAACATTTTACACGTCAAAAACCGAAGTTAAAAATGAGTCTCCAACTCATAAAGTAAACTCTGCTCTAGTTAGGACTCACGCGGCACCGTGAAATTGCGCTTGGCAATCCGACTGAGCAGAAGATATTGGACCAGCCGCAGAAAAAAAAATAGCTGAACTGAAAACCGTCGGTATTTTTCGCGACTATGTCAGTTTACGAAGCGATGCCGCTCGTGCAGCGTTTCCCACGCGCTCCCGAATGAGGAACAATGCGCGTTGGCGCTTATTAGGCGTTGCGCAACCCGCAGAGGACCAAAAGAGACAGATGCGTGATGCGAGTCTCGGGTCGGTGAAAAAAAAAAAAGGCGAACGAGTTCTGCGCACCATGTGCTGCCCTGGAGACGCGTAAAAAAGTGTCGAGAGAAAAAGAGGAGCCGGGGAATTTTGCGAACGAATTCCGTTGATTCTGTGCCGCGAGACGATTTAAGCGGGGCGTTCATTGCGGCGATGATTACAACGTCCGTGGGTTATTTTTGAAGAGACGCGATGACTACTTCGTCTGATGCTTGCACGTGATATTTGTAAACATTTTTAGTTTTGAAGTGTTTATACATTTTCAAAGGCTATCAACGGACTAAAAGTTCTTCAGAAAAATCGTAAAAAATACCTGAGGCAATGAACTTAAGATTAAACATTAATCTAAGGCCAGACATAAAAATTATGCGAAACAAAACAGAAAAATGTTATTAGATGGTCCGATAAAACATACGGAAGTATTTATCATATTTGAATGTGTATTTGGATAATTAAAGGTACTTTATAATTATTCGACTCTTTTTTAATTAATGATAAGGTATTGGATGAAAATTTATAATATTACAAATTATTTTTAATAAAAATGGAAAACCATCCAACGGGAAATTTAATTTTCCTTTACTTGATTACTCTGTTGTAACGTATTACTCATGGTGTACAATTATTACTGTTATGTAATTTTGTGCATTTTGCACTCTGCTTAATAAATAAGTAAAAATAAATAAACTGCAGTGCATGGAAAGGGTAACAAATTTATTTCCGTATCGTAGCATAAGATAATAAAAGTTGTATACTCATTGTTACGGACTGAATCGGAATTCCTTTGAGAAAAATGATAAAAAAGGAATCTCAAAAATAAATAGGTAAAAACGTCAATTGTTCATACAAAATAATTAATAAAAATATAAATAAATGAACCCATAAGAAATGTTCGCCACAAATTTGGGCCTTAAAAGAAAAGTTAATGATTTTTAAGCGACCGTCATAAAGAATATCCTTGGACCCAGGTAATTCTTGTTTCGGACCACAAAAAAGGTCTTTCCCTCATTAGGATTTCCCGAGAGGAGGTATTTTGCGAAGTATGACGCGTTTTAAAAAAAGTATCGCATAGGTTGAGTAAAATTTGGTAGAATAGATGCGTCAATCTGCATCTAGTTGTGTCTAAAGAAGGGGCCGAGGAAGAGTCGGAGGTCAAGCGCAGTTTTCAGTGGAGTACATAGAATAATTTTATTTTAAAAAACATTGATAATTTCGCATATAAGGCAACCTACACTGACAGAAAAAAGGAAATTCTCCTAAAAACTTATATAAAATTCTCCTTTTTCATAATTGAAAAATGCAGAAAGTCCTAAACCAAACATGAGAATTTCCTGTAAGTTTTTAGGAGAATTTCCTTTTTTCTGTCAGTGTACGCGCCTTATTAACGAGTCCAATGCACGTTTTTAATAGATAACATTTATATTAAATAAATCCCGACGGAGTTTTGTTGGCCACAATCATTATACATAAAAAAATGAATATTCTCAAAAAATACGCATTTTTCGTAATAAAAGTTTCTTTTCCCATCCAGTCATCGTAACTCGAAAAAAAAATCCAATCGTAAGGAAAGAGTCACCGAGGTAAAGCCGCAGTTTCCCTCTCAAACCTTCCCGACGAGTTTACTTCGGCGCCGCTAAAATCCGAGCACCCGTCAGTACACCGACTCCATTCGCTTTACACACCTCGTGGCCATCGGCGTAAAACCCGCATTAGAGGGGGTCGGCGTAAAAAGTCGCGGCCGCGACGCGCTCACGAGAAAAAGGGTCAGTCGCACCTGGTCGAGCTTTCCCGGCTTAGTACACGAGGCGCGCTAATCGCTTCGGGCGCGATTCGTTCGCTGTCGAATTAGAGACGCGGGTCGGGGGCTGCATTTTTCACGAGGGATCGGATTCGCCTGTTTTTGTTTGTTTACCGACGGGCTAAAAAATCGGGGCGGACTTAAGCCGCTCGTAAAATATGGAAAATTCCTGCGAATGCGCGAGGGCCGCTGCATTTTTAGGAGCTACCCCGTTTTTGCCGGGAGATCGCCGGCCTTTTAAAAGGCCAGTGAAAATATTTATTAGCTGGAGGAGGGATTTTAAATATGCATTATGTACGCCGTTGTAAATAGGGAAACTGACAGGTTGACGGAGTTGACAAAGAGGATTTGGCCAACGGTTTTTATCCTTGAATAACTTAACGCAACTTTTAATTTTAGAGGTGTACGTGTATTTTTCATCGTTATTTTTTTTGGTTACTTGAATAGTTTAATTATGTAATTCTCTGCGGATAAAAAGCCAACTTCAGTTTAATTTGAAATAAGGATTACCTTGTGTTACGGGTAGGATTACTTTTGTTTACGATGGAATATTTTTTTAAGGTATGAATTTGCTGTTGGGTAAAGACTGAGTTGGCCGTGTAGTTGTTTGTAAAAATAAGAATTCAGTTATCGCAGTGCAATCGCCACGAATCGTTGCGTAAGGTTAACCAGGCGGAAAATAAAAAATAAAATAAGAAGCAAAAATTAATAAAGAAAAGCCAAAAAAAATGTCAGCAATCTACTAGCAGTATAAACTTTCAATAGCTATGAATTAAATATTCAATAAGCAAGAAAATCTCGAAATTTCCTCCTACTCATACATAAATTTATTTGGTATAACTCGAAGTCTCCATCTGACAGCAGGTTATATCCACTACAACATGACCTCGAAATTGCGCATCCCGGCGGTGATGAAAATCCAATAGCCTTCAAGCGGAAACTATTTCTACGCTCTTATAAGAAAGCAGACGAGCGGCAAACGGGATCGCCCGAAGGAAAGCGTCGGAAAACAAACTGCTTTATTTACATACAGTTAGTCGCGACGTTGGCGGAAAATTCAAGCGCGAAGTGTCGCGACGCAGCCGCGCCGGAAACAAGCAGGGGTGGAGGAAAGGGGACGATACGGCAGGACAAGGGGATCGAGAAAAGTATAAAAGCGACGCGCACTGAATACCGAGAAAAGTCGCCTTCTTATCTGCATTCGGGGGTCGAGCCGACGAAACGGCGAAATACCTCAATCGCGCGTACGCGACGCGATTAGTATGCGCAGCTCGGCCAGGCGGTGAATATCGCGCCGCCGAAATATTCTCCAGGTCTAGGGGTTCCCGAGCGCTTGCCAAAAGTGGATGTATGCGATTCTCCACGACGATTCGACTTTTCGCTGGAGTGATGGCTTTTTACGCCGCGCACAGAGTTATACACTGGCAGAAGAGTCTATATACGCTGTTTATAAGGTTGAAGTAAAAATCTGCTTTAATCAGTGAGAGTGCAGTGAAAATTAATACACTGAGAGAAACCATGAGCGAAAAACTGCATTTAGTGAAGAAAATCATTCTGTATTATAAAATTTACTACTCTCTTAAGAGTTCCCAGTGGTAATTTCACTATTTGAATAAGTGAACGGGTTTTCACTTCTGAAATAGTGAAAAGTTTTACGTGATTATTCACTGATTATAAAGTGAACCTCCACTTCCTTGGAAAGTGAAATCTTCACTATTTCAGAAGTAAAAAACCGTTCGCTTATTCAATATAGTGAAAATTTTTCGGAGAACATTTATAAGATAGTAGAATTTTAGTAATAAGTGTTAGAAATTTTAGTAAATATTTCTACAATTTTATTAAGTATTATAAATTTTAAAATTTTTATAAATATTATTATAAATGTTATTAATTAAAAATTAAATAAATATAATGCTTGTAAATGGAAGCGTTAAAATAACTTTACCTTACTTTAGAAGATGAACGATGATGCTTTCATATTCGCAGTAATCAAAATTTCTTTCTCTTAACCAGTTACTTAATATCACATTCTGGAAAATTAAATTCATGCTTATCTGAAACAAATTTTGAAATAAATATTAATTTAAATGAATTATTAATTCTCATTACAATTATATAAACAAGAAATTTAAAAATTGCAAGTAAACATAAGATATTATATTCATAATAAGTATACGATAAATATTATTAACATTTAATTCTTAAAATTATAATTTTAATAAATTATTGCGTAAAAATTATGATTCAAAAAGTAATCACAGATTGACAGTGCATATTTATACTAAAATATACTACACGTGCATAAAAATTCACAATACTATTTGATAAATTTCACTATAAAGTACCTACTCTAATTCTTTTCAGAGTAACAGTACGTGATTACTTTTCCAGAGTATCTAGTAATTTTTATTAGACATTTCTCTTATTATTTTGTCTTGATGCTCAAAAATGTACAAAGACCACCCAATATTAGTCCGCACCAATTCGCAAACATCACGCGTCACCGAAACTGTTATCTCCCTTCAGCAAGGATGATAAAAAAAAGCCGCAAAAAAAAAAACAACGAGCCAAACGCGATCCTTTTTTTCTTCCCACGTGGACACAATGGACCGTTGATTTTGCATGCGCGAAGGGTTGAAATCGGCGCGTCACAAGCCCCCAAGTCGTTGTGTCCGCGTCTCTCGCTGAACTCGCTCGGGAGGAGATAAAGGGGGAGGGAGTCGGATCGTCTTCGCGTCGCTTCATTTCCACAACGATGTTTTGACGCTAATCCCATAAGGCCCGTTATTCTTGTGTAAATACGGACGGACGGGCGGGTGCGTGCGAGCCGACCAGTTAGAGGGATGATATCTCCGTATATATAGGTGGCGATGCAACTTTTTCCCGGTGGGAGCGAATTGGGGAGGCGGAGCCGCCGTGGTGAATTGATGTTGGCCGATGCTGTTTAGCTTTTGAATACAAAATAATTTATGACTTGTGCCTCATGCGTTAAGTAAATGTGCTATTTTTTTGTTTAATTTATACTGTTTTTCCGTACTTTTAAAGCTTTCGGGTTATGAGAGACAATTTATTTTTTAATCCTGTGAATTTAGTTAAAAAAGCATAAACAGACAAACGTAAAAATGAAAGAAATATATTTTAGAATTAAAAAAAATGGTAGTACTAAAAATATGAAATATCGAGTTGCAATATTTTTTTTATTCTTATTTATTAGCCCCGATAAGGAATACGTTTAAAATTCATTTCGTCATGAGTGTTTTCTATATGATCAATTTCAATAAAAAATGTTTATATCAATTGCGAAAGTGAAAACTTTTCATGTTTGCTTTATTTAGTGTTTATTTTTTGACATTATATGAGCGTAAATAGAAATCCATTGTGCAGAATAAAAAATAGAAACATAGGAAAACAGCAACAAAAATCCAATTTGAAAAGTAAGAGTAAAAAAGTGTGCAGCGCAGATTTAAAAGCTCCAATTCGAGCAGCGCCAATCACAGTTTTCCAAATTCTTTTAGATCTTTTAATTTCTATTAATGAAATTCATTCAATTGAATAAACAATTTTTTAACGTAATTTAAAAAGTTTAAAATTTTCATTTCGTCAGTGATTCTTACTAATTTTTGGTCTTAAAAAATGATTTACTGTGGCTCCGATGGTTATGCATATATTTATTCAGATAAAAATTTAAAGTATATTTGTTTTTTTTCTTTATTTCGAAAATATATTTAAAAGTATCAGACCCCTGAAGTCTCCTTTTCTATTGATATATACACTAAATACTTGTAAATTAAAGTTTATTTCTTTGCTATTCCTCATCAAACGCTCTACAATAAAACTAAGTCACTTTTTGTACTTCACAGTTTAATGCTTCAGTGCCTCCCAACAATCGCAGATCGCAAAAAAAAAATGATGGGATAATCCCTGTAATTCACAAACACAGATGTTGCCAACTGGTCGATCGAAAAAAAAAAAATCAACGCACAAAAAATTAGCATATCTAAAGTGATTAGCCACAGTCGAAGGGAAATCGACGCGCTCAGTCCTATCATCATTTTTCAAACTCTAACTGCGCAGATATACATACACACATATATATACAACTGGAAGGAAAAGGGGGAGGGGGGAGCCACCGGCGAGTCAGAAAGTGATACGGGGGCTGGTTAATTGGCGCTCTATCTCTTTCGCCGGCGGCCCGGTGGGAAAAAGGCCGGGGCCCCATGAATACATGCATGCATTAGCGAAGTTTGTAATTGCTAAACAAACGATAAATCAAAATAGTTCTTCGGGCGCCGATAACGCGCGCCGGCGCGTATTAACTTTGACGGAATTATATCGGGCGCCGGCGCGATAATCCCGCTGGAATTCGCGATAGGCGCTCGCGGCGCGTAAAAAGCGTAGCCAAGGGAAACTTCATTACTGGCTGGATTATTGTTCGCAACTCCGGTATTTCGCGCATGCGCGTGCGCGGCCTCTCTTAATTTCCGCGGCGCTTCATTATTGCACTTGCTCGCTCGTGCGCATAAACATTCCGTTCGCTGTGTTAACTGTTGATGCTAATTATTTTATAAATCATTAAGTAGATTTCGAGGCTGCTAATTAACAGCCCTTACGAAATCCTGTAAGTATTTTTCACTACACTGAGAGAAATGTTTTGAAAAAATTACTATTCAGTCTGGGAGCGGAGTGCATTTAGTGAAAAAATTACCATTGTGTATTATAAGTTTTACTAGAATTCTAGTATAATTTATAATACAGAATAGGAATTTTTTCACTAAATACAGTCTGTGATTCCACTTCCAGACTAAATAGTAATTTTTATTAGAATAGCAATAATTTTTTCAAAACATTTCTCTCAGTGTAACGATATTGTAGATTTTTTTTATACGAATATTTTACATAGGAAATAAAATCTTGTAGAAAATATTGCAGTAAAACCTATACGAAATTATGTAGGAAATTCTATAAGATTTATAATTTTCTGCAAAGGAAATCCTGTTGAAAAAATTCGTAAGGGTCCTAACCCTAATATAACTATCCAGTCTGCATTTAGTAAAAAAATAACTACTCTGTATTATAAATTTTACTAAAATTGCAGAAATATTCCGCCCCCAGACTGGATAGTAATTTTTCCAAAATATTTCTCTCAGTGTAATACTTTTTTGCAATCTAAGGGACTTTATGTCCCGTTTAATGTAAATAAATATTACATGCCAGTGGTCAGGAAAATAAGAAGCAATATTCATCGATGAAAAATAGTTTTGGTCCATTTCTGCTAATACCCATTGAAATGCGCATACCGCTAAAACAAGGCTACATCATGCATCCAGAAATGCAATCAATACAACCGACGGAATGCAATATTACTCCGGGAAAAGTGAGGCAAAAAAGCCCTCAAAATTCCTGTGAGACTGCAACAGTTGCACACGCAACTGACCTAGATTCATCCCCCCACCCCCGTAAGAACCGAAATTCCAAAAGGATGCACCGCCGGGGGCCCGACAATGGTCCGCGCGTCAACGGCCGCAACAAGAGAGCAACGACTGCCGCTCGCTCGCAGCATCCGGCGCGCGAGCCCGGAATCTCAAACATCGCTTGCTCGTTCCCGAGCCGATGCACGCGGAATTCGCGCGCGCGCGTCAGTCCCAGCCTCGTTTCTAGCCCCCTCAGCCTCCCCCACCCCTCTGGCGTCGCGCGATTAACGTCAGCCAAATCTTGGCGGAATTCGCGCGAATGCCGGCGAAGGAGAGGAGTGGGTGGCCAAGTTTCGAAATTGTGGCCGCGTAATGCCGGAATCTAATTTGACTGCCTACCATCCGTCTTTCGCGGATGTATGCCGGCGCTTTGTCGGCCTGGCGCCAGCACACGACTGCTTGCGCCGGCATACCGATATTGGCTTTACGAGCACGAGCAGTCGCCAATTGTTTTACCTGCCGGGTATCCTCAGGGTTTACAGGGCGACACGTTCAGCGCGATTTCATGAGTCACTCGTGCGACCGACACTGCGAGCAGTAATTATTCCTTCCATTGTCAATGATACACTGACAAGAATATTACACTGCAAAAACCAATTGCTAATTTTCAGTAAATATATTCACTTCGATAGTACTTGCTAGATGTTGCCTTGAAACTAGATTAATTTATTTATTTCTAAGTAAATTTGGTACACTGAGAAAAATGTTTTGGAAAAATTAATATCCAGTCTGTGACCGGAGCTGCAGACTGCATTTAGTGAAAAATTTGCCATTCTGTATTAAATATTTTATTAGAACTCTAGTAATATAGTAAATATTATTAGAATTCTAGTAAAATTTATAATGCAGAATAGTATTTTTTTTCAAAGAAATATTTAACAAGTACAATTGCAGTAAATATTTCTCAGTATATGTATAGCGAAATTTACAAAAATATATAGCAAAAAATACTGTGCAATACAAAATATGGCTACAAGCAATTTAGTCATTTTTGTTTGTTATTATGAATTTCTTAGATTTTATTGAGATTATTATTCAATAGTATTATTTGCAAAAAATGCCATATTTTATAGTAAATTTATTTTCTAATAAATTAAATCATAAGTGCATTGTTTTTTTTACACGTTTTTGAGAATTAATTACATCATCTGCAATAATAATCGCAAGGCGATCTTATAATCGCATTAGCAAATTAATTGCCAGTTTTATCAACCATCAAAGATCGTCGGTTCGGGATAGAAACAATATTTGTTGTAATAGCCATTAACTGAAAGCATGCGGATTTCTAGGATCGGTTTACCGCTTGAAATTAGAATCCAATTATTCCTGCTCTGCTATGCACTCATTTTTACGTGTTCGATAACGAGATTGTGGTTTGCGAGTTTAATTATCAGTACTAAAAAAGTAATTCATACAACGAGGATGTTTTGATACCGAACGAAATGGATAGCACACTTCGAACGTACAATTCTAAATATGGGTATTGTTAGACGGTGAAAATAAATCAGAATTAGTGTAGATGAAGTTTAAATGAACACTAATGAACGACACAAAAATTTCAAAATAATTAAGGAAGTTCAAGTATTAGGAACATTTCATCCTAAATAGTTCGCTTATACATTTTCAAACTTGACATCAATTGACAGCTAATTTTCGAGGAACTTGAGATGCGTTGAGGAAGTAATCAGAATCTATTTGTGGAGGACGATCACGTAGAATAAGTTTAGCAAAAGTCCTTTGACAGTGACTGCACTTTGCAAATGAACCTAACTAATTCACATTTAAATTTTAATTATTTCGTTTAAGTTTGATAATTACTTTTTAATCAGATTTTTAAGAGAGGATAATCGTTAAACACATTTACAATTTACAATTTAAACCGAATTCATTATTTTTGCATATTTTCATTATCATCACTTTTTCTTGAAAACTGAATCTTTTACAATTTTTTGTAAACAAACAGAACGTAAACTTTATACAAAACATTGAAGTGCTTTACAAGACGCAGGATCGTTATTTCGTATTTTGCATCACATATTGTACTGGATAATAAGGATTGTATTTATTTGCTTAGTAAACTTTTAACGATCTGAATGAATTCACGAGGCTAAATGTGCATACACAGCAGAAAAGTGAAACAAAATCATACACCGTATTTCAATGTATACTGCAAATATCAGAATTGGAGTTCAATGTGGCTACTATATCGTTGCTTTTACGTAAATGTAAACATAAAATACAGTATTTCATACAAATAGGAAAATTGTGAAACGAACTAAAAAAAATTACATTGTATTGAATCAAGATCAATATTGCAGTTTTTAATTATTCTCGTTTTAATTTAAATTGAAATAAACTGTATTTTGTGCTAAGAACTGTTTATGAATGCGCTAAATTAACATTTTATCCATTTAAAGAATGCCATCTGTAAACACCTGCAAAATTTACACTCAATAAAATTAAAACAATTTGTGCACAATAATGTATGTAAATAGTTAATGAACATTAGCAGATCGTAAACAATAAGAAAACAATCCATTGCATTCTCGTATTAACATTAATGTAAATTAATTAAAATCAAATAATAATAATTATATTAATTTAAATTAATTTAATTAAACGCATAACCGTTTTGTGGCTAAAAGTGCGGTTTTAATAGAGACACGTATTCGATTTTCTGGGCCAAAAAATCATTTTTACATCAACAGTACAATTTTTGTCTTACACTAAATTAAGTGTACGATTATTCTGCCTACATAAATAGGAGGGCGCTTTTTAAAATGAAACACGTTAATAATTCTCAATAACTTAGCGTAATAAATTAATAAATCCGAAGCACTAGAAAAGCGCTCACCCCCCGCCCCTAATCTCTCACTGCAACCTCCTCGCTGAGGCACACAAAAGCGGCTCTCGTTCTAATAAAGGGAAAAAGTCGCAGCTTGACTTACTCGAACGCGTGTAACTGTCACGCGGTGTACGGCCGCGAGGGGCTTGGAAGTCAGCGCACATCTCCAGCGTTTATTAGGTCATAAATCAAGGCTGCGAGTGGCCTCCCGTCGAGAGAACACGCTCGCACGGCTCATCGCCGCTGTCCTCCCCACCGATTTTTCCCAACGTCCCCCTTTGGCCGCGGCGTACGCGCGTCCTTCGAGGGCATTTTCGTGGGATCGCGCGTCGTACAAAGGATCAGCCGCGATGATGCACTTAGCTAACTGCGCCTCGATGAACTCGCAGTTTGTTTCTCGGTAGGATAGGCCGTTGACGGTTGTTGCGCTTCCGCCCGGAAGCGCTGTGAATAACTCCTGTAAAGCTGGCAAACGCATTGCTTTTAGGGATTGACTCTTGTGCGGCTTTATGCGTGATGTAGGATGAGCTGTTAATGGTGGATTTGAACGTTGCTTCGAAATAACTCTGAACGATTAATTGATCGAATTGATTTTAAGAGCGGTTGTTGCTGATCGCTCGTGATACGAAATTTTGCTACTTGAATAACGATTTTATTATGATGAGAATAACTCTTTTAATAAAATGACTGTTATTTGTAGAAAAAAATAAGAATTTGATGAATTGAATGTCGATTGGAAATTACTCTGGAATATTAATTAGTCGAATTGATTTTTAGAGCGGTGGTTGCTGATCGGTTGTGACACGAAATTTTATTACTTGTATATCGGTTTTATTATGATGGGAATAACTGATTTAGTAAAATAACTATTATTTATAAAAAAAATAATTTGATGAATTGAATGTTGTTGGGAAATTACTCTAAAACATTAATTAATCGAATTAATTTTAAGAGCGATGGTTTGAGATTATTTGTTGATTGATAGTGATACAAATTTTTAATACTTAAATAACGATGTTACGGATAAAATTATTGTTATTTACGATAAATCGTTCTTCAGAATATGAATTTGATAAAATCACAAATCAATTGTTCGATAAAGAATGAAATTGACCGTATAGTCGTTTGTAAAAAAGAAGCGTTAGTTGTCGAATAGCAATAGCCATGAATTGTCGCATAAAAAGTTAACCAAACTTTTCGCTGACAAATTCCTGATTTAGTCAGGAATAAACGATTTTACGCTGAAAATAGCAGATTGAATGAAATAACGATTATTTCTAAAAAAATTTATTTGATCTTGTTAATCAGAATATCAGTTGACTTTTTAACCTACCACATTAAGCTTTAAATAAATATAAGTATTACCTCATTTCAATTTACACCGTATCTAAAAATATTTAATTCTAGAAGTGTTTTATAAAAGTAACTCTTGTAGAAAAATAGTCACTAAAGATACATCTCTTATTAACAAATTCAAGCTTAAAAATATTTCCATAAAAAATATAGTATAATTAACTTCCGTGTCTAAAAAAAAAATAATATAAATTGAATAAACTGAAATATTGAAATTCTTTACTTCCTGCTGGTGGACTTAAATTCTAAAAAGTAGCATTCATTCGATATTCAATTCAATACTATTGTTTGAAGAAAAATAGATTTAAAATAATATACTGCAAAATTAAAAATAAAACTATTAATTAAAAAAAAAATGAGAATTCAGCATAAAGAAATGCTCGTTTTCAACAATAGTTCCAATAGCCATTCAAATGGCTCTCAATCGGAGTTGCCTTATTTCGTGACAATAAAAGAGCGAAGTACTCGGCAAGACGAATTTTAGCTAGATCGACGTATGTCAAGCCGATGTATCGCCTCTATCCGGCGGCTTTTATCGGAGGAGTGACGCGCTCTACGCTAACACGCGAGGCATACATGGAATTCGCTTGACGCAGGGGCGCGCGCGCTCACTTTTTATGCCGGGATAATCTCCGGATTTTCGCCGGTGCAGGCTCAGGATTCTCCCGAGAACGGCAGCTTAGTGAGTCGCTTGCATCATACATTCACTGGTTTATTAAGGCGCCGTGACTCGGATGAGTTTACGGTCTTTAAGGATTGACGATTGACGCGATGGAAACCTTATGATACTCTGAGAAATAAAAACGATAAATTTATTGTACTTGCAGTAATAATTACTAAGTAATGTAATAAAAAAATCAATGTTAGATTTTATTATGACGTAAACTACATTTACTGTGTTATGTATTTGTAAAAATTGAACTTAAAATTTCAATCTAGTTGTTTAAAATTGTATTAATCAATACTCTCCACAAATAGATTCTGTTTACTTGCGAAGTGCATCCCAAGCCCCTCGAAAATTAGCTGTTAATTCTTGTTGAATTCGGGACTGCAAGCGAATTATTCAGGGTAAATTAATGCCGACATTTGAATTTTCTTAATTAGGTCCCTGGTAGAAACGCCAACTAATTCTTAGCTACGAATTAGGTAATTGTTGCAGAATTAGCTATTGTAAGCTAACGAAAGTAGTTTACCATTTTTAAACGTACGATAGCTCCAAAATGTTAAAATGTTATTAAACATTTTATTAAAAATTATTAAAATCAAACTTATTTTCTATGTGAATGTATAGAAAAAAGTTATTACACTTTTATTAACTGTAATTTTATAATAAATTTATATAGATTGTTTTAATTTATACAAATCTCTCGTCAAATACTAAAATAAAATTTAGTGAAAGCCAGTAAAATTTCCTACATAATTTACTGCGATACTACATACATGCAATTTTTACTGTACTTTTCGTAAAATTTACTATAATTTTTTTCATCGTGCGTTATGCAAGTTTCTGATAGCCAATACAATACAGGATTTGATTTTGCCAATTCCTTTATTTTTCTCAACTCCAAAATATATTTAATTTACAAAATTAAAAAAAATACCTCTCAACAGCAGCGTTAACTTGCGATGCGGTAAACTGTCCGTCGTTTAAACCAAAACGCAAGATTCCCAAACAACAGATAAGACCGCCAAGGAGTTTAAGCCCGCCCTGACGAGGAATGAGTTCGCCTTCTGAATTTCTAATAGACCGTCGCAGGCGACATCAGCCGGCCGTGGCGCGATAACCACGCGTCCCCCGTGAAAATTGCATCCCCGGCCTTATCGCTCCGCGACGGGGCTTTTTCTTCCGAGCTCTTGTTTTCTTAGCCGCGGGCGGCGATTAATTACGACGAGCGACGAGCGCGATAAACGGGCACGAGACTATACGGATATCGCGCTGAGGGGGGGGGGGGCGTTAAAAATTCTGCGCGGCTACTTTGCGTCGCCGGATTTTTTGTCAATTCAGGAAATTGGACGGTGATAACTCAAGGAGAACGTGGATTTTCCGAAGGTTAGGAGCTTGTTTTCTTAAGGAAAGCTCCTCGGGAAATTACGCTTCTTTTTTCTTAAGCGCTTGAGCGTATGCTTTACTGCGCCGTTTTGGTGGAAACTACCGTGGAATTTCATTTTAAATGAAAAATTCTGTTTAAGTTTCATAATTAAGTGACGGTTTAAATCAGCTATTTGGAGAAATAAATTTGCAGTTTCACGGAATTCGAGATAATTCAAGTTTTTAAGCTTATACCTTTGAAATTTGCGTTACATTAAGGGAGTTATTCTGATTTAGAAGGAGCTTCTTTCAAGAATCTTATTCGAGAATATAAATTACTAGACTTTCCTTCCTCGGAATAAAAATATTCTTTTCTTAAAATAAGGAGAAAATAAAGATTCAAGCAAAGAAAAATGAACTTTATAAAATACGTTTAAATTTAATTATTTAGTTTCGTTTTTTAGTTTTAAACAAATCAACCTATGAACACATTTACATATAAAATTCGCCCGTGCATAGGAAACTGTGATCACCCCATAGGACACTACAAATAATTTATTACTGACTAAACAAACAAATAAAAAAAATATTACTCAAACTGATTTCACGAATACACGAGAAGCTAAAAAAATTGTATATATATAAAACCGTTGTGACGTTAACGTATTGCCGATCGTTTCGCGCAGTGAGCAAACGTGACAGCACTACCACGCGAAAGTAGACGAACGACGCCCGGTCGAGAGAAAAAAAATAGCGATCCCCCCCCCTCCCCCACGAGTTCGAGTTACTCCCCGAATAAATCCCGACAACTTCTCCCGCTCGTACGAATAATCGGGGGCTCGGGCGTGCAAAACCCGCGAACGCGGCGCTGTTCTCCTTAATGCCCGAAAAATCGCTGCACTCACTTTATCAAAGCCGAGCGCGGTCGCGGAGGTAGAAGAGAAAGCTCCAAAGCTCGGCGGGTACCTAAGGAGCAAGAAACTCATTCCCGTTGATCACCGGGATTTATGTTTGCCGTAGCTAAGGCGTGGCGTTTACTCTCACCCCCATCTCCTCTCAGCCCTTCCTCTGCCTCTCTCCTCCAATTCTCCCTGATGTACATAATGCGCGAAAAACACCGGCTGAACAGAGCCAGGCGGCGGGAGAGGGAAAAATGTTCCCTGGACGGAGGGGAGATTTCGCGAGGCGTGCTGAAAAGCGGCGGCCTCGAGGTAATAATTCCATGATTATTTCATAAGGGAACGAGGGCCTTGAATATGTATGCATCGAAATTTATAGCTACTCGTGACTGCGAGCCTCGTGCTCTGAGCTGCGCTGTGGGGGGGGGGGGGCGTAGGTGGGCAGCTGCGAGAAAAAGTGCCGGGGATGTAAAAGCTTGGGATTTGGATGGATGTCTCTGTTTAAGCTGGAATTTAAAGGTGTTGCACCGAGATAGTGCAGGTATTCAGCGAATTGTCTGCTTCGGTCGTCGGGGCACGTTTCGAACGAGATTTTAAACTGGCATTGGATTTTAATTCGAATTCAGGGTGGATTGCTAAAACGTGACTTGAAACATTTTGATGCGACGTTAATCGATTTACGAGTTATAGTGCAAGAGACAGCAATTATAGGAATATATCCATGTAAGATACTATGAAACGTGTAATAATATATCTACCTACACTGATAGAAAAATAGTTTTTTCGTGGTATTTAAAATAAAGAAATATTTCTTAATAGTTAATACGCGATCATCTTTAACGAGGAAAATCCCGTGAATGGTTTAATATTTAATGCTTGTGCCTTTGGACTACATTAAACGCGGTCGGCTTTGTATTAATGACGCTGACTTTGGGTCAAAGGATCTTTTCTATCAGTGTATTTTTTTCGTAGAAAAAAAAATACAGTAAAAATTACGCACTGGTGTGATTTACTGTGTATAACTTTTCAAACAAAATTGTATCCATTATAACTTGACGTGAAATTTGAGATCAAGTAGCTATTCGCTATTTATTTTCTATTATTTATTTTTTATTTCAGTAAATGGTCACTTGAGATATTAAATAAATAAATAGGTAAAAACATTTTTTTAGTGTAATGTGTCATTTTTAAGCTCTGAGAACAAATAAATTTAAAGCTAAGTTTAGGTTCACGAAAAACAATTAAGAATGGTTTCTTGTAGCTTATGACTCCAACTGACTATAATTTGTAGATATATTATAAAAAATAAATGTGTAATATCTGTGCATAACGATATTCTTTTTTTTATCTTAATTTATTTTGACTGAATAATACAAAGAATGCAACTACAATGAATCGTATATTGAAAATAAAAAAGCAAAATGCAATTAAGATAGTTTTAAGTATTTGCATCAGGAATAAAAATAGAAGATCTGAATCATAGGTTTAGATCAGACTTCACGATAAAAAGTGAAATAAATGTAATCCAATTTTCTTTAATCATCATTAGCTTCGACCGAATTAGTTGTTTGAAATTTCACTCGTGTCATGGTCCTATTTAATGAACTGTAAAACGTTGTCATTATAAGCTGTCTAAAAAAATAAATAAACAATACTATTTTTAAAATAATTTACCAAAGTGCGATAGATACTTTACGAAATTAACTCTTACTTCGAATAGAAAATAAAAAAAAAACGTTACCCTGTATTAATGAAAGGAACCACTGGAAAAATACACATAGTTCAGAAAATCCCGGTATAAAATTATTTTCGAAGCTTCGGGCCTTCATAAAAATTGCAAGAATCAGAGAATACTCTGAATCGAAGCATGCACTGATCAATGCGAACTTTACTCTGATTTTACCCAGCACCCTTCGTTAAAATCAATCCGCCGAAAAGCCGGCCGTTGAAACGAACAATCCCACCGCATTTTCTGAACGAAAATAGCTGGTTGGCTGGGGGCTCGCCGAAAAAACCGCAGTTGCGCGCGGCTGTTCGAAAAACGCACTCGGGTCTCGCGAGAGGGCCTTGCTAATGAAACCAAAACAGCCCGCGGAGCGGCCAGTGGCGAGGTTTAATTACATTTTGAAACACCCCCTCTGATCCTGCGCTCCGCACCACCTCCGCCCTTTTCTACCCCTTCCCCCTTTAGAATATGTAATTGGCGAGGCGCGCGCGTCTCTGGGCGTACAAAGAAGTCAACGCGCGAGCGGACCTTTGTAAATTGGATTTATCCTTAATGGAAACGAATGAACTCGCGGCCGAGCGCAAAGAGGGTCCCAATTTATGCCCGACCCAACTCGCGACTCAATTGTCCGCTCGGGGTTAAGGAGATTCGAGCTTTGATTAAATCCGGGCTTATTCGTGGCATTGGATGACTATGTTCAAATACTAATGTAATAATGCACTGCATTATTTGTGATATTTTTAAGAACTTTGAAGAAAACTTGATTGAGCTGCTTTCATTGGGTTAAAAAGTTTTATTTATATATCCATTCTGGGAACAGAACCGCAGACTGCATTTGTTGAAAAAATTACCACCCTGTATTATAAATTTTACTGAAATTGTAGATACAGACTAGATAGTAATTTTTATTAGAATAATAGTAATTTTTCGAAAACATTTCTCTCGGTGTAAAACAACTGTATTTTAGTTAATAAAGCACTGACAATAATAATAATAACATTTTTACTTATAATAGGTACAATTTTTTAACAGAATTGTAAATATAGCTAAAATTAAACTACACTGGTCAGGAACAGCTTATAACTGCATTGAAATTTATTTTAATTACAATAAATGTAAAATAAATGTATATAAAATGCTTTCTTTTGCGTAAGAGAAAAAGAATTTTTTTAATAAAAACAGACACAATTTTTTGGTTTCTCTTACTGATCTTATTGTTAAATAATTAAGTAATGAACATTTTCGTAAAGATCGTCATCAAAATAGAAAAAGGGGTAAACATTGCTTGGTCAATTTTAAGCTGACTAAAATGAATATGAGAAAGAATTTTAAGTAGAAGATTTAATTTCAATCAAAATCCTTGCCACTATCACTGTCATCTCAGGTCCCCGTACTTAACTATAAAATAATAAATTAACTGAATTTACTTCCTTTATACGCATTACAATTTAGAAAGAGATGTACGAGTTAAGTGGACGAAAAAAAAAATTAAATAAAAAAACAAATTTCCACATCTTACAACGATAAAAACGATTGGAATAAATAATAAGCATCAGTCGACGTTCAACAGCAGCCTATTAAAGTTCTTCTTACAAGTATCAAGAACAACGAGCAAGATGAAGGACTCCCGGAACCCTCGAGCAAACGTCTTGGAGTCTTTGAAGCTTGAATCCATCGAGCGAGGGCTCAAAGGGCCCGCGAAGGCGAAAAAGCCCCGACGCTTGTCGAGAGTCATCCCACGCTAATTGCTACTTTCGTCGGGGTTAATCGTGGGGAGAGCGCGGCTTTTCGCGGTCGCGACGATTGTGAGCGCGCGCCAAGTAGTTGCTGAGCGAGGGCCGAGATAAGGGCCCCCTCCCCCTGCCTGCTCGCAGCCGCAGCCTCGTACACTGCGCGGCTCAGTTCGCTGAGCTTTTTAACGTACAATATTCAACCCGGTAATCGAATCATTTTGATTATGTTTGCCGAATAAAGCTCGCCGAATGGGGGGATAGCAATCTGTTGATATAGCGGTGCTGGAATCGGGAAAATTTTAATCCGAGCTCGCTTTCGTTACAGCATTTGGGGGGGGGGGGGGCATTACCGAGATTCTTATTTATCTGCGGATTTTAAAATGCATCTCATTTTTTGTTTGTTTGTCGTGGTTTGGAGGCGTTGTCGTTGCTGTTTTTTTTTTTAATAAGTTGTAATGCTTGATTCTTTTTATCGCGAATATAATTATATGAATTTCCTTAAAATAAACCAAAGTTTAATTATTCTAACAATTATTTTTTGTTTGTTTTAGGTAAGTATCGAGTTTGCAATAAGTACACCCATCACCCCAGAATCGTAAGTACACAGAGGAATATATTTCCATTAAATTTTCGACTGGGCAATTGCCAGTATCATTTAGATTATTACATGTAAAATGTTCATTTTGACAGTAACGATATTTTTTTCTACAATATAAAATGCGCACGCAAAAAGACAGTTTATATGACTTGAAAAATTCTGCAAATATTTTTTTCACTTGCTGCGCATTGAAGTACTGAAATAATTAATCAAGTGCTGCCAGCCCTGTTCAAAACATTATTTTAATTAAGTAAAAACGACGCGAAGCTCATTATAATTCTTTGTCCGAGCGATGACATATCCGCGCGCGTTCACTGAAGCTTGCCTAAAAGATATCCACGTTTAATTACAAAGCAGCAATAGCAACGGTAAAGCGCCTGCGATAAAATGATAACGTGTGTTCCTACACTACGTTGAATATTCTCGAAATGGACAAAAAGGAAAAAAATGTAACGCGCGGGTCTTTGTAAAGGATAAGTAAAGCTCTATCGTTGAAAAAAGTTGACTCCACGCAGAATATGAAAATAAAATGTTTTTGACATAATTTTTCACTTTACAAAATTAGCAGTAAAAGTATCCATTTGTTTGCCTTTTTAACGAATTTGAACTGTGAAAGATATAAAAGATGAATTTAATTTTGAGACTTAGAACGATTAAATGTTGATTAACTTAAGAGTTACAAAAAAAGAGTTAAGTTTGATAAAGTTAAGAGCGCACGCAAAAAATTGCGAAACTCTTAAATCACGCAGTAAAAAAAGCATCTTTAAAGTATTATGATGTAGATAAAAAAACATTGAGAGAAATATTTAGCAAGAATTACAATAATTCTAGCAACATTTACAAAATATTAGGATTACAATTCCAGTATAGTAAATTTGTACTTTATTATCTAGTAAAAATAAGAAAACAGCCAATCTGCAACCAAATTACTATACTCTTCAGTAAAATTAACCAAAATATTTAAAATTTTGATCAAACACCACACTGAAAAAAATAATAGGGTAAATGTTACAATAAATTTTGTAAGATGGATACAGACTTGGCAGATCAAGAAAAGTAATTTTTATAATAAAATTTGTCACAATTATAGCAAATTTTACTACAAAAATTGTAATTCTGCCAAAATGTATAGTAACTTTCTTGGCTTGTCAAGCCTACCCCAGTCTTACAAAATTTATTGCAAATTTTACCTAATTATTTTTTTCAGTGTATTCTCTCAGTAAAGGAGCCAACTATGATTATAATCCAGAACATCGAGCCTCGAAAATTTGCGATCCATCAAAACCGCGGCAGCTGCAAGTGGGTGAAAGGCGATACGACGGGCCGCAGCGGGGGAGCAAAGTTCCTCTCGAAGCGCGTCTGCGAGGCCTAGCCGCCTGCCCTTTGTCTCTCGGCGCGTTTGCACAGATGATTCAGTGCACGGCGGCGCGCCTGGCCGATCGTCCCACCCGCGCAATCCATTAAAAGCACTTTATTAAATTGACAAACATATGAAATATCAGACGGGATTCGCGGCGGTTGGATATACGGGGCTCGCTTCTTTTCTTTTCTTTTTCATCGAGGATCGTTTAGAGCTCCCTAATGAAGTTAGGCTTGAGTCACCGTCTTTGATGTGGAGTGGGAATTCGCTTGCTGTCGGTCGCTTTCTCTATTCAGTCGAGTGTCTCTGAGATTAGTGAAGCATTGTAGAGGAATAGTTTGTTGTGATTATAGCGCAATATTAATGTATAATTTTAAGTCACTGTTGTATATTCTATAATCTGATCAATTAAACAACTAAAATAATAAATTAATAAATTAACCCCTCAACGCTCGAACGGCATAAATTTCGAGTAAGTATTCAATGTGATTATTTCTTATATTATTTTTTAAAATTTTTTTCACTATACTGAATTTAAGGCGTGCAACGCGGTAAAATTTTCTCATCGGTACAACAATTTTTTAAATTTATAATTACTTTATGTAAATTAATCTTATTTCGACGAGAAGTATGTATTCTGATTCGATTACATTCTCGATTTAAAACTCATTAAGGAATCCGCAGATTTAAATTCGAATGGAATTGCAAACGAAATGGAGTTGAAAATGCCGTACGTACGGCCGAAATGATCAAAGGCCCAAGATACGCTACTTCCGCATGTATGGACAGAGGATTTAATCAGTAGCGTATTTTGCAGGGCTTGCTACTTTTTTTTACTTTATACGATATTTCAATACTTATTCCGATTGTTCCAGTTGATTAATAGACTTGAAATGTAAATGAAAATCAGGTTTTACGTTCAATACTACTGTTCTTTGCGTGAGTTACCGTTACGATAATAATCTACATATTTCATACTCTAATAATGAATTATTAGGATGTAGTTATGCACAAACTATCTGCAAAATCATCCAAGTACATAAATAAAAATGTAAGTTCTAACACGATTAAATTTGCATTTCAATTTTATTTATAATGGAAAAATTTACTGCCAATAAATTAACGGTTAACTTCTTAAAATAACATTAACTTCAATTTTTTGTTAAAATGAATTTAAAAAAAATCATAACCTTTCACATTTTAAACTGAATTCGAGAAACTTCTTAATTACTTATAGATTTACTTATTGCATAATCGTTTTCATTATTTAGATTGTCAAGTAACTCATTGAGCAGAAATCATGCGATTTTCTGAAAACAAGCGAAGTCAAGCTGAGAGAGTCGTCGAGTCGCATAAATCAACACTAGTCCCCCATTAATATACTCCATTACAATCGATTGCGACATCAACGTTTTAATTCAATTTACGAAAGCCAGCTCGGCGCGACCCACACCCATAATTCAATCCTCGCGCGCGCTAATTCGTTGAAAACTCGCCGCTCGACTTCAACTTTTAATTGGAAGCCGCGGAACGATGCATCTTTGATCGCACGGGGAAAAAAAAACGTTGGGAGAGTTGAGAGAAACAGCGGCGGTCTCCGTGTTGTTTGAAAAGTCGAGGATTATTATTTTTAAAATCTGCTTAACTTCGACCCGCTTACTGTGCTTTGTACGTTATTAATAAGCTCATTTGCTACTACTTTACGCCTTTAATTCGACATGGGTACTTTTTATTTACAGCCGTTGTTAAGAGATACAATGGACCCTGTTTTTTTGACGCAGTTTGCATGATTATAAATTTAAACTGCGTTTAACGTACTTCAATATGAAATTGAAACAAAAAAATTTGAATTATACACTCTGTTTCTTGTTTTCTTTAACATAAGAACATTTTCAGAATAAATTTTTCATAATCTCTACGCACTGTATGTATTTGGTATGCAAATGCTGCGTTTTACATATTAAGTAATAACATCAAATATTTTTTCAGTGAAACAAATTAAGAAGTCAAAATTAAATATTTCAAATCATAGTGCTATGCAGTTAAGAAATTATTCCTAGACTTATCAAGACTTCTGAAAGCTTCTAAAGATTTCTCCAAGTTTTTCAACTACTGTAATAGTTGTATCCATTTACTGGATTTAAAAACTTCCAAAAAAGCTTAGTAATGATTTGATAAAAAATTATAAGAATTAAAAAAAAATGAGTTAGACCCTTTTTCCAAATATTATCCAAATTTAATAAAGTAAGTTAAGGATTAATGAGTCAAAAATGTAAAGATAATTTGATTTCACAATTTAAAAGTCAAAACAAATAGAATAACATTAATATAAACATTTTTCTAAATAAATTTTTGGTGTGTAATATTTTGCATGGTGATAGGTAATGATCTGTAGATCTCATTTGACCGAAAAAGGGTCCAAGTCGTCTTAGCCACTTTTTCCACGCGACCCCTCAATTTTTGTTTCCTTCATTTTTATGCATAAAAAATGTATTTATATTTATTTAATTATTTATATCAGAAATAGCAGGATACCAGAAAACATCTTACAATGAGTTATATTGCTGTCCTATAATAATTCAAGCAAAGTAGCATTTTCTCTGAAACTTAAAAAGAAAATATTAGTATCCCGCAATTAATCACACAATCACAAATATTCCCATTAGCCCTCGAATCCAAGACGATCAATAACACTCCTTTAAAACTCGCGAGCGTTGCAGCGCGGTATAAATTTGCAACAATGACTAACGCGCCGGCCGCTACCCCATAAATTACGAGCAAATAATCGCAATGCCTTGCCAGCCCGCCAATTCAGATGGTGAAAAAAGAGGAGAAGGCCCAAGCGAAACGAGCGTTCGATACCTGCACCTCGACGAGAGTTCGCTCACCCTACTCAACGTTTCTTTCCCACCCAGCAGTAAACAAATGCACACGGACGCGCGCACACTCGGCGAAGACAGTTTTCTTTAATAAGCGCGGGCCTCGGCTCGAAAAAGGGGTCGGTCGGGGGAGCTAATAAGGGAGATTAACCCCTGGGCGTCGGGGTTCAGCGAAAATTTCTCTCCCTTCGACTGAAGCGTTTATGCAAATGCTCCGTTACGCTGCGGGGATGGTCTCGAGAACTCCTGGGCGAAGTTGCCACCTCCTTGAGGCGGCTGGTGTTCATCGGAACTACGTTTCTTTTTCGTTTGGATTAGTTCGCGACTCCGATTTGGCTGTACTTTTATAGAAATCAATTTCTTTGTAGACGTCGATTTAAGAATTTTTTTTTAGTTTTATCGAACGTTAATTTACTGTCTCTGCTTGAAGGAGTTAGGCCACTCTAGAGGTCGACAAAACAGGCCATTTTAGGATTCTTTTTCTAGAAATACTGCAAAATAAATCGAGATACTAATTGGGTGTATTTATTATATATACAAACAACTGTATCTAACATTTATTTGAAGCGATTCATTTCTAAATAGTTGCTGTGCAGCATTTTTCCGATGGCGTCTTCATTTTTTCAAGGCTCATGGCCGGATAAACCAATCTTGTAATGTTTGAATGTCAATCAACAATTTTTTTTTATGCACTAACTGTTAGAGAAGTACGTAGGTTTTTTTTTTGATATTTTAATTTCTGGCCAAATGATGCACTTCCAAAGTGAAATTTGAAAAATTTGCTTAAAAAAGCATCAAATAATTGTTAATAACAAATGAACTGTGCAATTTTAAAAGAAAATCCTACATACTTCTATAAACAAAATGTTTCCAAGATATATTCAAAACTTCAAGTATTTTAGAAAAAGGCCTTAACTAGAACGAAAAGATTTTTTATTATTGAAATATTTATTGCAGAAATCTAATCTAGTTGTAAGTAATTTAAAACGAAAGATTCTTTTAAGTAGTAATACGCGAGAATGGTCAGACACTAAATTCTTATTTCTACGTGTTATGGCAAAGACGTAAAAATAAATATTTCCTAAGTGAAAAAAGATAAATGCAACTAAATCTCTCCTTACAAAACTATTCACTTATTTAACTAAAGGTTTATTTTAATCAAACAAAATTTTAATTAAATCAACGAAATGTTTAATTGGATCGATTTTTTTTTATTTTATTAATGCAATAAAACATTTATTTAGGTAAAACAATCAAATAATTTTATATGAAAAATTCAACAGTATTCTTAATTGGATGAGCAAAAAATTTATTTCAGTATTCTAATCATTTTAACGTTAATACAATTAAAAAGGTTCAAAACTTATTATTATTTCATTAATCTCTTCAAATAAATTCATTCACGATTTCTCCTCCTTTCTCTTTATTCATTTCAAATTAAATTGTTTTTAATTAGTACGCTTTAAACCGTACATTACAGCCCATTCATTAATCAAATTGATCCTCAATGATTCTTTATATGCTGCTATCTTTGGTTTTTCTTTTAAGATCGAAACGGACATTATTACAGTATATACTGCAATAATTTAATTATGAAATTAGTCAGACAATGGCGAAACACATAAAATTTTATAATTTCTGATATTATTACAGACAAAATACGTATTTTGTTACAGACGTAACAAACTAGTACAAACAGTATACCGCATGCATTAGCAAGGTTTGTATATCGTGCATTATACAATAATGAGCGAATTGGCAATGTACATTTCATTATTTAAATTAACACGAAATTCAAATGCCGCTCAGTGTTCATAAGCAGACGGCAAAACTCGATCGCGGCTCTAAAAATAATAATATCCCTTCAGACTCGTGAAATTAACTACATTTTAAATCAAGACTAACAATAAAAAGTTTCCTTATAAACGAAAAGCTAGTTCCACCCTGAGCGCACCCAACGTTTATTTTCGCAACTTTCAAACGCGCCGAATGATGAAAATAACCAGTTTTAATTGAAATGTGTTTTTCATGAAATGCGGGGAAAAGCTTAGAAAGTTTTCATCTCCCATCAAAGTTCGCGGAACGGCCTTTAGAGCCGTTTACAAGCTGCGCTGTTTGCGCAGGGTGTTTGCTCGAATAACCAAGCCGCCAGCTTGCCTCAGTCACCCTGGTCGCAAAATTCGTCGATAACGGCGACGTTAACCGCTCGCTAATTAATCGGGCGGCATTTTTTTCTCGCGCTTCCGCCAACTCATAGACACGGCGAAGACAAATCGGCGGGAAGAGCGACGCCATTACGGAGATTGACCGTGGCTTGATTTAGCACTTTGTCTCCGGTGCTCGACGACGGGCCTCCATGGGGCCATTGTTTTTCCTCGTCGCTTTTATTTACGCGCTGCGGCGGACCGACAAATTTTTCGCGGTGATTGCACCATTCCCCCTGGCTTTTCGCTTAGCTTCGTTAATTCTAGGGCGTTTACTTCGGTTAGAACAGCGAGCTGCAATGCTGCTAAACTGCATACTTGTTGTTTTTTACTAATTGACTTTTTTTCGTAAACATTTTTGGCTAATTAATGAACAAAAATTAATAAGAGTTAATTTTAGCAAGTTGACTTAGCTAAGAACAGCGAGTTATGATGCTAGTAGATTTAACAATTAACAAAGAAAACGAATAAAATCGTTTAATATTTACCAGAAATTTGATCGAAAACGTACTGAGCTAATAGCGCAATATTTTAATTTTTTAAATGGGTGATAGTAGAAACAGACGAGTACGTACAGACTCTCATATTTTAGTCTATATTTTTTTTTCTACTTCGAATATAGCCTTATCTTCTAAAATTCTCAATTACGATAATCGAAGAATCAAATTCAATTTAAAAAAAAAACGATACGTAACAATATTTTTTACGATCTCGGTTTCAATCGAGTAGAATCAAGCATCCCTATTAAGTTACTTTCAATCAATTAAATACTTCATAATAGTCTATTTTTAAAAACTGATTAAAAAACGATGTCTATCTTAGTATAAGATTTTTTCATCGACTCAATTTGATCTCAAGAATGCTATGAATGTCGGTATTGCACGATTCTTCTTTATATCACTTTTATGCAAGAACACGAACAGTGAAATTCATGACCCGTTTAATTTTCGGAACGAAATAAATTAACTGATCTAACGAGTACAAAGAAAGTCAAAGAGCTTGAAAATAAGACTTCTTGAGTGGTGCTCGTGAATGAATAAAGTGAAATCAAACATAAAACGCCATAAGACAAGATTAACCGTGAAGCAGCCGTGAGAGTAAACACGGGCCGTTTAAAACATCTGGAAGAGCACTTAAATGCAATTTAACGAGCTGAAAGCATCTCATAAATGCCTCGGAGCGACTCTCGTTCACCCTGGGACGACTCACCGCTCTTCCTTATTTTTTTTTTCTTAACGAAGAAAGCGCAAGGAAAAAAGCGAATGCAAAATTAGTTACGTCACTCGCGATAATTTGTTCCTTTTTTAACCGGAGTCCCTCGCACGCTGCCACCTTGACGCACGAGAAAATACCGTCGCCAGCAGTTGCTTCCAGGAAGGTCATTTGCCGCTACAAATTATCGCGAGCAAAAAAAAAACTTGTACATACAAGTGTACCTTCATTTACGCACTTAGGCCGTAAGGGGGACAGGGCGCTACAATTTTTCTCGTCTTTTAAAGGTCTGCTAGGAATGTGCTCCCTCCGTTTCTTTTAATTTTTTAATTGTCTCGGCTTGTTTGCGGCCTTTTCGCTTGTTTTAAAAATGTCTTTTTATTTGTAAAAGCGAATGCTGTAGGCTGCGTAATTTTCTACGGCTGCAAATTATTCTTGGAAGGTTTTTCGTTTTATCTTCGTTCTGCGGCAGCGAAAAGTTTTTAAAAAATTTCATTTAGTTTAGAGTATAAATATTTAGATGTTTTTTAATAAATTCTAAATTTATAGTACAATCATTCATATTATTCACACGAATAAAGTAATTTTAAATATACTTAAATAAGGCAAATAATCTACTATCAAAAGTTTATGTCTGACTTCACTCTGAGACTAACTACTTATCGAATTATTTTATTTTCATCGTATGTTCATCGAATATTTCTAGTTTAATTTCTTACATTTTTTCATAAGGGTACCATGCTTTATCCTACCCAAAATGTAATTTAAAAAAAAATTCCTTTTGCTAACAAACATCGGAAATCATCTCTAATTCGACGGAAGCAAAAACATCACACGATTGGCCTCTCAAAATAGTTAATTCCAGAAAAGCGAAAAATCCAAGCAAAAAGAAAACTAAGGAGAAAAAAAATTGCAACATTGACGTAGGTGCCCGTCGAGTAGTATTTGGCCGAGTGCTTAATTCGAGAAATGGGGCGAGCTTCTTTGAACCTTTGAAAGTTCGCCAAAAGGACTTATGAAAAAAAAAGAGGAGTTCGCCGGCCTATGTAGAAAACGACTACCCGCTTTTTCTCATGAAAATTTTCTTTTTCGGGTACTCGCCTTATTAAGATCAATTGGTTAGGCCACTTTGACTCGCTCTCAAGCCGTTGGCGAGCGATTCTTTAACGAGATTTTAATTTAATTTAAATTTAAATTGTACTATTTAAAAGGTGTCGAACTCAAGACTTTAAAATCGAATTAAATATTTTTAAATAAAATTATTAAATGTACGACGTCCAAAATTATAAAAAAAATATAGTCCAAAATTATAGTTATTAGAAAAAGTTGTACACATAGGATAATTTAGACAGTACTTTATCACTACTTAAGCGAGTGACTTGCCCCGCAGTTTAGAACCGCAAACTTTGCATTTCGCCGGAAACTAATACTTAGACACCTTTCTGGGTTGATATGCGCGATGCGTCAAACAGATTTCTGTACAAGTTTGATGTACACATATATGTATAGAGGGAGAGAGGATTGAGATTAGAATGCAAGCCGTCGTAAACGCGGTAGCTTTCAAAGGCGGGAAAATGCGATTTTAATTTAGATTTAGGTGTTTCGCAATTTAATTAGCTGAAGACAAATTGGATTAAAGCTGATGCTAAAACAAGTTTTCTGCATTATCAAAATATTAATGGTTTGACGAATAAATGATGTGTTTCGTTGATGAATGTCTCTTTAACCATCAATATATATTAATCTATTGAATTTATTAATTACTAAACTAAAAAGATTTTTATAATGTTCCAAATATTCGTTAAGAAAATCTTTTCTGCTAGTTAAAACAGTAGTAGAAGAATCATTGAATTAAAGTTTCTAAAATTAAGTATGTTTTAGCTATTACTTTAGATTCCAATTTATTCCAGTAACAGTAGATTTGAAAACCTAATTTCAATTTAAACGTTCTTTAAAAGCATATCTATTTTTAATTCAGTGATTGTTTATTAACGCTATGCAGATAAAGAGAGTCTGAATGTATAATGAATGAGTCTTCTTATAGGTATACAAAATAAATATATAAAATATATATATATATCGCTCTAAAAACTACTTAAAGTTCTGATTTTGCTAATATTATCCCGAGAAAAATATAATTAAACAATTTAATAGGGCTAACGAAGTCACATCAGTTTATCACATTAAAACACATTAGTCGACTCTTATTTTTAAATGAACTTCATATTTTTCTTTACTAAAAAAATACGCAGTATACTGAACTGTCCTCTCTTAATCATTTATAATTAATTTGCTAAAATGTAAAAAAATTTCTTCTTCAAATAAATAGACTACATGTTAAATTATAAATTGATTCATTAACTACTAGTTTCCATTCAATATAAAAAGTAAAAAGAATTGAATGCATGAAAAAGCGTCTAATAAGCAAAAATATTAACAATGAACATAATTTATGATAAACTTCAAAGGATTCTATACTTCCAACAAACTTATTGTATTATATTACTTTAGTAAAAACAATACGTAGTAATCTATACTATACATAATCAAAAATAAGAAGATTCGTGTATCACCACCAGACCATAAGCAAATAAGAAATACCAAAAATCACTCCGGCCGAGTCAATTCCGCGTGGAAGAATTCGCGATTCAAGCGACCGCAGGCCAAATGAAAGTGAACGCGAGAAGATAAGCCGCGGAGTGCAGGGATGCAAAGGCGCAACCGCAATTTCGAGATCGGAGTCTTGTTTCGGGCGCGTTTGCGATAGCAGCCACACGCTCGCTCTCATACGGGGATTCCCCTTTGAACCCGCGATTCGCGGTCGCCGCTCGAGCACGGCTGCTTCTAAATAATTGAACTACCCGATAGCCGACTTTGAATTTTCGTTGTCCATGCCGTTTCACCAGGTCGCGGTTGCTTTTGTCACTCTGCTGGAGTAAATAAATAGTGCACCGGTGGTCTGGTGTTTCAATATAGAGAGAAAAAAATCTTTTGTGAAGGTTTGGTTTTACTTACGCTTTGTAAAAACAAATCCGAGGGCGAAATCCCTTGAGATTATTGCGGACATCACTGAGAAAAATTGAATGCCGAGTTTATATTTCAATTTTTCCTCTATAAAAAAATCCATAGAGGTTTCGTAGTAGTCAGTATTTCTCGCGATATAGTTGGTTGAGTTGTATATGTTTATTTTTTTAATTGTTTTAATTTTGATTATAAGTGTTTGGCATTTAAGTTGTAACCTGATTTGCGAGAGTTGACGATTAAATTCTGCGATAATGGACTACGTAAGTCTCGTTAATGCAGTTGCAGAAGCCATACTATTTATAAAGCCAACCCGCTATTTCACCTGATCTAGTTCAATAAATGAAATTAGGTAAATATGTAATTGTGCAGTAAGTAATATTCTGTACAAATAGTCAGACATCCCTTGCACTAAAATTGATTTCTTTTCAGACAACGGAAATTGTATAGAAGTAATATGCTCAAGTAGTACAATCGTTAAGTAGTCAGGTAACAATTTGTTTTATTTTAATAAACAATTTTTCCCTTAAAAATCTTATAATCAAAATACATTGATAAAATGACAGATTTAGGTGTTTCTATAAAATTCATATTAAATCCTTTTACGCTGAGAAAAATATCCCAATAATTTTTAATACAATCATTAACAAAACTTACTACAAAAATTATGAGGTCTATAATCATATTTAATATAAACATAAAAAAAAATTATATAATTTATAGTAATATATTCATTATATTAACGTCCATCAATAATTGTATTTATTTATTCATTTATTTAGTACCAGTAAAATATTAAATATTTTTTTTAGTGTCTCATATATTTATGTGATGCAAAAACGGCTGTAATTATCTAAATTATCTTATACAACAAATTACCTTAGATTAATATTCTTTAGGTATTTCACAATGTTCCTTACTAAAACATAGCAGAGCGTACCGATTCGTCTCAGGACGCAATACTTATCGGAATACGTCTATAGATTGAAGGAACGTGTCCTGAGTGTAAAATTCGGATTTAACTTTTATACGCGATTTTATGCCGATCAAAATACTGTTTGTAGAAAAACTCGCTACTTTGCGAAAAAATGTATCCTGAAGTAAAAGCTGATATTCTTTCACAAATAAATTTAATCGATTACCAAATGAGAATACAAAATTCCGATCCTCAAAAGATTTGAGATAAAAAACTCCCACGCATACACACACACAATCGAAGCAGCCATCAATAAAATTTCGTTCGCAGCTCTCGCGAGTGCGCCAACTCGCGACTACAATTCCGCCGCGGAAAATCTCATTAGGGAATCCTGAGCGGGGCCGCCCTGAAATTGCCGCCTATTACTGCCGGCTTTTTCCCCGCCCCACGGCCAGAGCCCAATTCCGCGAAGGAGCTGAATAAATTTGGCGCGCAGACGCGTCGAACTTGCGCCCCTGCACCGCTAATAATTCTCCAAGGATGCGCGAGCGACGCACCAACACCGACGCAGAGGCTTCGCGAGTAACTACTCCGTAAGGATGTTGTCTCCTCGGTCGTCGCCGGGGGCTTGGCCGAACTCGCGCCTCGCGCCTGGTGGAATGTTAATTTTGATGTTTAGGCTGGTTTACGCGCCAACTAACTGCTTTCCACTCGAGCGTACCATGTTCAGAAGGAAGGGACGTGTTCTTTGGAATTGCGCAAGTTCTGCCGCTGTTTTTTAAACTTGAAAGTGTTAGAATAGAAAATGAAAATAGAAATGTCATTAAGATTGCATTGTACTAAGAACAATTTTGTAATGAAACTTACAAAAGATATACTAAAAATAACATATTAAATTTTATTGTGATAAATTACGTGGTATTAATAAAAGGAATAAAATTAAATTGTACTAACTATATTTTCATTTCTTTACCACACTTAACTTCTACTACCTTTAGTGTGTTCTAAATGTGACAAGAAGTTTTAATAAATACAAAAATTTTTACAACATCTAGTGGCAGTTGAGGATAAATTTTTCCATGTACAATAATTTTAACAATATTCTTTGCAAAAATGTATAAGTATTTTATAATAAATTTAATTTTTATCATAATTTCAATTCTAAAAGTATAAGTTTTTAATTACATTGCGTAGTAATTTTTCTCGCACACTTAGCAATTTTAATAAGAGATGTTGTAAACATTTTCGAGTTTACTACAAAATATAGTAATTTTGGTTAGAATTATATTAAATTTTATTAAACTTTTTCCTCAGTACGTTTAAGCATATATTTCTTTACTTTCTAATCTGATATTTGTAACCTTCCCGATCGTATTTTAACTTTCTAAATGCTTTCATCATTTATTCGCGCAAACAATAATTATTTACGTTCTTATCCAGTCACTGTCATTTCCAACGTATTTTAAATGTTAATCAAATGAATTTTTTAATTAACAAAAAAATATATATTTTTTTTTATATATAAACTACAATAGAACCTAAAAATTAAGTGAATACATTAATGCTGCACAAAAGAAAAAGAAGAAATAAAAGTAGCTCAGCGTTGAAAATATTTAAATGAAGCTCGTTTCGAGCGGACAATCAAGCTGCTTCCCTCCACCCTCGACGATATTATCCCCACCCCTTCGTCTCTCTTCCGCAAACACTCGTCCTTTGATATGAAAAAAAGCGCTCGTATCCCGATATGAGTTTGTCGACCCTTCGCCGTAGACTATCGTGGTCCCCCTGAGCGTACCCAAACGGGTATACGCGCGTCTTACGCGCGAACGGATAGCGAGTTCGTCGCCTTGATATCTCGGCATCGCCTATCTCGCCTCCTTAATCGTCCGATTCTGCGAGAATCGCACAACGGCCGGACCATTAAGAATTTACGCGGATGACGGGTTCTAGAAGCTATCGCGGTGACTATCGGCTGATTTTTTTTTTCGTGGTCGCGACAACCTTTTTTTTCTCTCTGGTGAAAGGTAAATTCGAAGTTAGAGCGGGGGGAGGGGACTTTTTTATGGGACATTCGTATGTTAATGCGAGAGGGGTTGATGAAAAAATTCTTGGAATTGCCATGCCGTGCATGGATTCGAACAGTATTTTTCTTTCACGCTAAAATATTTTACCTTTTTTATTTTTTACTGGCAAAAATCAAGCAGTCTTCGTGCACTCGGAGATAAGAATTTTTTATTTTAACAGAATTATTTAAAGTAAGATTGCCAATAATTGGACGTTTAAAAGCTTGGCGCATAATTGTATTTCATATGAAAACGTTATGAATTTTTATATGCTTGGCCGGACGCTAATCCATCGACTAATCAAATAATTTCTCTGAATATTTTACAACAACCTACCGTCGTATTTTTAAAAATAACTGATTAATTAAATAATCATGTAATCATGTGTTGATACGCCGGATCGATTTCGTAATAAATTCATTATTAAGGAAAGAGAATTTTAGAGAGTATAATATAAAATTACATCCGGTCGTTTCTAAGTTTAATTTCATGCCTACGTACATGAATAAATATTGATAACAATGAAAATTACGTTGAATTCAGAATTAATATTTGAATCGTTTGATAAATTAACTAGTATACTGTATAAATAGTGAAATAGGAAATCTACACTGTATAAATGAATAGGAAATTCATTGCACTGAAATTAAAATTGAAATATTAAAATTGATTTCAATTAAGATAGCGAAAATTCTGTAGTAATAATGTGTGTAAGTAGTACAATCGATAATTAGTCAGACAAGTGAGTGCATTTCCATGTAAATGTAGAAATATCATAATTGCATTCTAAACATATATTCGTTACAAATCTTCTACTTGACAAATTTAAAGACTCGTATTCATGCAAAAAAAAACAATTAAATACTCTTTTTACACTGAAAAATATTTCATCCTAACAATCTTTAAGAAAAACGATCGTCACTTGTTTGCATTCAATTTTCTTCTTAATAATATATATAAAGAAGATTATAGTAAAATTTGCATCAAGCTTTAGTAAAAAAAATCACCGGAGGTTTACTAATCGGTTAGTAATTTTTACCGCTACTTTTAGGGTAATTTTTATAGAATCATTCTCTCTCTGTACTAAAAATATGTTTTTTTTTCATTACTTGTATTTTCTCCTCTTATCGTTTGATTTTTCGCACGGTAAATTTTAGATAAATAAAATAGGCAAATACGTGGACGAACGTCGTCCGAAGAGCCATTTGATAGAGCGACTCGATACGTCACGCGACGACGAGCGCTCCGCGGCGGGGCTTGCGGTGTGCGCCGCGTGCCGGTCGCCAGGGCGTCCGATTGCCAATTAATTCCATCAGAAATGTGCGCGGCGCGCCTTCGCCCTGTACAATTAAGCGGGCGTCCTCCGTAATTCGTGCGATTCGTCGCTCGCACGCGCCCGACCGACGCCTCACGCACGACGCTTATTGAATCCGCGGAACCTCCGGCACTTGCCATCGCTCATTCCTAACGGCAGCTGAGGCACGGATTGCTTCACTTTTAAAGATGTCGAGTTCTACTTTTAACATCCTTTTTAAGCACTGAAATTTGGATAAGTTAATTATTCGCATTTACTGTACTGTAAACTGTAAATACGATTTTAAATAAAAAGAAGGAAATGTGACGTTTTTTTTATTTTAAAATCGTATTTATAGTTTAGAGTACAATAAATGCGAATAATTAACTTATTTAAATTTGAGTGCTTTTTGTCTGCCATCAAAATCCATAGCTCGATTTACTTTCTTTACTGTTTATTCCGGACTCATTTTTTGAGGGTAGAAATTAATTTTAGCGCCATTCCGGAATTAACTAATCAAGTTCCCGTTTTCGAGGCTTCACAACATCCGGTCGTCACTTTTTTAAGAGAGGATTTTGTGTATTACTGAAAAAATATGTTTTATTTATTTAAAAGTTAGTGTTTATAATTATTGACATAAGTTATTGTGCCTAAAAGTGACAAGGATTGCGAAGCGAAATATTAAATTAAATTTTGTTTTCTCTGTTTTTTTTTCTGTATGTCTAAGTTTTACTTTTTGTTTTAGTTTATTCTTTTAACAATTTTAGTACTCTTAAATTCTTAATGAATTATATTTACTCTCTGGAATAGTAATTCTCGAAAACAAAAATTAGTGTCATAATTTCATAAAAAAATTAACGCATTATAATTTATTCAATCCAAAAAATGATATAACGCTTTAATTAAGTTAAAATCAATTATATTTTGTTCAGTAGCAACCGAGCAATCGGTTTTTATAATGAAAACGGAATTATCACCTTCCAACGAATCACTTCATAATTTTCATTAATCAACTTCGCACGTTTCACCGTGGATTTTCAAAGCAAGACTTTTTACACGCGCATAAATTTCACTCTGAATTTCTTCGCTATCTTAATATCAAAATTAATTCCACCTCATTAAAAGCAACAGCTATCCGTGCAGAATCATAAAACAAAAGTGACCCCCGCCACAAAGGATTAAACTTGCAGCAGTTTAATTACGCTCGATTACTCCCGCGTCAAACCGAGAATACTCAGCATACAAAATCCGCCAGGCGATCCGACAATTCCAAACATCAGCGGGACAGATTAGCCCGCGGCGCTCAGACCTTCAACCACTCACTACCGTCAAAAGAACCGCGCCGACAGCCGCAGAAACGCGCAACCCCGCGGCTCATTAGCTCAACTGCTTTTTATCCGACTGCGTGGATCAGCTTTGGGTTTTTCTCAACAAGCCGGAGGGACGGGAGAAAAAGGCATGGCCGTGGAAAAGTGAGATATCGCCGGGAATTGGAAAGCGCGCGGGGCTTGTCGCGTCGTAGGCGTGTCTCGTATATTAGGTTTTAATCATTGAAGCGACGGCACCGAGGGGGAAATGACGGCGCGCCGAATTTCAGAGGGATGAGAGGCGTGGCGGCGGGCTACACCCTCTTCCTGCCCCGACACCCTTCCGCCGAGACAGACCCGTCTGGCCGCCGTCCGCGTGTACCTTCGATGGTAGCTGAGAAAATAGAGGGAGTTCATTTACTTTTTTTTTCATTTTTCTTTTGAATACATTTTTTCCTGGGATTTGCGAGTTTCAACATGTCAATTGCAAGATATTTTTTATAGTAAACGGTCGTAAATTAACCAATGACACATTCGTCCGAAATTTTCCTGTCTGATGTACGCTACCGCGCATTCACGTTGAAACTCACGACGACTTTTCCAAAAAAGCGTATTCAGTCGCGATGTTTCCCCAGTATACCTCCGGTTCTACTTTTTCTCTTCGGTTTGTCAACTTTTTTGCCCCCTTGTCTCGCCATTCACACGTACGTATAGGTACGCTCGTGTACTGCCATTTTCTTTCTATGCAACCGCTTCAAACAAGCCAAATGAGTTTCCACTTGCTCTTTTCCCATTCGACGATATGGACGAAAATACCCGAGTAACCGCGTCCTTTTTTTTACCCAAGAATTGAAGCATCGAGATCGGCAAATCCATTTTGTTACTCGATGAAACAATTTTTACTCCATTCGCACTTACACGGAAAAGCAGTTTCCATCTAATGCCCTTATTTGAAAATTTTTATATAAATTCTATAAATTGACAGTTCGTTTAAAACCGTGAATATCTATTCGTTCAAATTTTAAAATAGTTACAAGAAAAAAACTAGATTATTAATATTAAATAACGGAGGGATTTATAAATTTACCGTTCACATTTTGAAACCGTGAATATCTATTCGATCTAATTTTAAAATAGTTACAAGAAAAATGTAGATTATTAATATTAAATAACGGAGGGATTTATAAGTTTACCGAAAATGTAGATTGTTAATAGTAAATGACGAAGTGATTGCAGGCTGCAATAGACGAAAGATAATCTCATGCTTATTAAAAAAAAAGAAGAAGATGCAATAAATGAAGTCACTTCTATTCTATCTTTTCGCCGATTCATATCTTCTGGTCCGCCTCGGCCGAACAAGCCAAATGACTTTTTTCGTTTTTTCGTGCGACTCTCATCTCACTCACATTGTAATGCGTCTGGCCATTTCGTTTAAAGGTAAATACTCGTCGACGCTCTAGTGTTTGCAAAGGCAAAACAGTGGGTATTTTAAAATAAAAGTATCGATCGTTGGCTCTTTTATTAATCGTAAGCAAATAAACAGTGAATAGCTACTGGAAAAACCCACATTTGCGCTTTTACATATTATTTTATATTACTAATTAACCAGTAATTAAAACAATCAAAGGCTTAGTGAATGTTTGGGTATGTCAGAAACTAAAATATTTATTATTGTCTTGACTATTTATCAAGTAAAAAATATGACAGCTTAAGAATAAGAAATTATTTGTCAAATATAAACCACTTAAAATGGGCTATGATTAATAATAATACAGTAAATAGAATAGTAATAAAATAAAATGATAGTATTTTAAATCCATATTTAGATCCATCGGTTAAAATGAAATTTACAAATGATATTTCCCTACTACAGAAATTAAAAAATTCTGTTCCTTAAATTGTCAAACGACGTTGTATATTGGACAGTTTGAGCCTTAAAAATAAAAATATATCGCTGAAATCCGAATGGCGAAGGCGAAAAAGCGAGGGACGCTGGGGTCGCGAATTTCCAACGCGTGCATTCATGCCTGATAAGAGGTGGACCTGCCCTCTCACGGATGCATGGAATTTTTCAATAGCGAAAGGACACGCCACGTGCTAAGAAAATATGACGGCCAAGCGACGGAAATTTTGATGACCCGTGTTATGAACCTGTTGTTTTTTTACATCGCTTCACAAGCATTGTACGTGGTCAGCATAAAGTCAGACTTTTAATGCGTGGTGGACATCTGAAAAATATCGTCGTTGCAATTTGAAGTACCGTCAAACGAATCTAATCGATTTTACATCCTCCACTGTTTTGTATAATTATATCAATTTTTTATTAGTATTAAATTTTATATTTATCATTAATATTTACGCCGTACTTAATATAATAGTCATTTTTGTTAAGAATTGTTGCAATTTTTACATAAAATTTTTCTTCGTGTAGCCAGTTTAATATATTACGTAAATAAACACGAATAAAAATTAACAATTAGTGTGCAAAAAAGAATTGATTCGAATAATTGAAGCAGATGAAGGCGTTTATTTGAGAACTGATATCACAGCTAGGCAATGCTCGAGGCAAAACTTGCAAAGCCTACGGCGGACGAAATCCGCTAACAAATTAAACTAAATTTAACCGTATTACAGGCAAGCAGTGCACGTTTGTTAACGAATTCGTGCGTCTATTCAAGGCATGTAAGCCGCAACCTCGCTAAGAGATGCGCGACATTGAGGGGTTACATTAATCCATGGAGGCGTGCACGTGTCTATCTCAATCAGTGAAGGTGCGCGCAACCTGATTAAACGCATTCGACGCCTAATCGCATTTTTCCGAGTCAGTCTTGTACTCGACGAAAGGTGCGAAATCGGCAGTCTATAAGACTGAAAATCAAAGCGTAAATTATAAGTCGGTCGTGTTGCGGTTCCAAAATCGTTAACAGCCTTTGTCATGCAATGTGACTAAATCTGAAAATGTGAATGTATGATCTATATATGATAGAATTTTGATGACCAAAACGTCACTGTTCATATTTTCTAAGTGAATCTGCACGTTTTCAAATTTAAGGGCTTGAGGAAGTTAAATCCTATCAGAGTTTACGAATAATTTTGTCTGATCTGCGGAAATATCGCTTGAAGTAACCTGACCACTTTAGTGCAAATAAATATACCACCTTCGATAAAAATTTTATCTCGAGCCTGCAGAAATGAATTAAAAATGACTGGACAAGGAAACCCGAAAATACAAATTTTAATTTGTCAAGAAGAAAATTGTTTCTCAAAAGCGATATCTCAGCTACCTCTCGCAGTAAAAAAGTAAAATCTTATGAAATCCCGTAAATGAAGGAATACCCAGGAATCTTAAGAGCGCGTAATAAAATCGACTTCCTCTACTGAAGATTCCTGATTAATCGTCAGATGCTATTTTCTGCCGAGAGGAGTTTTTTTGGTCCCACCCACTCCCGGCCACTCTTTTATCGCGAAGCGCACCGATTTCCTAAGAGTGAATGCGGCAGGTGCATTTACGCACGCGCCTCACATAAAAGGAGGGGAATTTAAATCGAGAATTCAATGAGAACGAAAGCACAATGCCGCTGGAAATATTGGATCCGGACTGATGATATCGCGGACGTGCCTTTTTTTTCCTCTCGTTCGCTGGGAACAATTTGTTTCGGCAGCTCGCGCTGAATATTTCGGGAGCACCTAGACCGCGGCAGTGGAAAAAAATTTAGAACTCGACGTTCTCTAGTTGAGTTCTACCTCAACCGTGAGTTACTGTCGATTTATTTTTTGAAATGTACTTTAAAATTGTATTATCTAATGTCCCTTATCTAACGATTATTCAGCCTTTTTTTGCATATTACAAAAAAAAATCACAACACTATTACAGACTATTTATAAACTTTTTTTTTAAATTACTACAAGAGTCAAATATTTGAAATAACAAGTCTAAAATCTACTCGCGTGCGTGGCATTCAAAAACAAGAAATAAAACGAGCTCATAGAATTTTATAGTGAAAAAGCTATAATAAAAATTGATAAAAAAAATAGGATTTGCGGACCCTCCCCACAAGTCAACGAATGTCCAGGTGTGGAGCGTACACTACGACCCATCAGAAAAAATTCTGAAATGTGCTACGGGAGGACTTTCTGGGTAAGGCCAATCTCGCATGAGCCGCTTTTCACGTCCGCGCATTTTTTTTCAAACGTACCGCAAGTTTCAATTTTTCATTTTCGCAGACTTTGCCTCGTCGCGCCCGCCTCACGTACTCAATTGGAATAGGGCTATGGCCTATACGTTCGCTTTCGCCCCGCGGGATTTTCCTTCGGACTGAAAAGGCATCGGTATCGACGAAATTAATGGAGCCGATGGAGAATGAATGTTTTGAGTCGGGACTCAACGTCTTATTCACAATTATTCGAAAGTTGGAACACGGTGTTCTAAAAGTAAACTTTTGAAGTTGGGGTTTCGTGCTCTTGCTTAGAAACAGCCGGTTGCAAGAAATAGTATTTTTAAAACTGCCAATCTAATTTCGTCGAATACATTATTACTTGATTAAGTGCGTTTAATTCTTCTTCAAAATTCCAATTTCATATTACCGTGTGTATATCATAAAAGAAAATATTATAAAAAAAACTTCCTATCTAAGATCTTACGAATTTTAAGTATTTATTTCTTCACGTAGCAATGCGTTTGTTAAAAAAAATAAAGTGAACACGAATGGTATCAAATATGAATCGACTTATTAAAACTTAAAATGAACAAGAATTAAATTACACTGCATAAAGTCAATATTTGATTGGAAAAAAATTATAATAGAGCTACGACAAGAATCTGATACAAAAATAAGTGTAAAAAAGATGGAAAAGCAACTCGATTACGATAACAATACGTAAGCAAAAAGAAAGTTACAAAAATGCGAAATGAAATGAAAGCACTGCGCACCATAGCCTGAGGTGATTTGATGCTGCAATATAAGAGGACAAACAACGCGGATAAAAAAAGCACTTTATATACGTAACTATTTGAATACGTTATTAATTAAAATTTGAAAGAGAAACTAGCTTCTATTTTACGAAGCTGCCGTTGTAATAAAAAAACTTATCACACAAATACTTCACTTTATTTATAACACTGAAAAAATGTTTAATTCAAGGTTTTCAAAGTATTCTCAAATATTGATCATCCAAGCGAAACCTTATTAGCATGCAAATGCCTGAGAAACCACTGCGATACTTTCGCATGAATTACTCACCTCCTGGATCCCCTAAAAGCTCTGTGCTTGTGAGTGTGCAACTCAGTTTCCTGGAACTGTATTTGGGAGGTTGGCGCAACGGCTGTGCAACTAAAAAAAATAGAACCAAAAACGGGATCTTTCATCCGGTGTTGTAGAGGGACTGAAAGAGCAGGTCGTACGCGCGATCGATTGGTTCGAAAAACGCCTCTCTGCGGGGTTCGATCACCGAGAAACATTAGGGAGATTGAAAGGCTCCAGGTCGACGAGCTCCGCGGAGTACTGCTGCAATGGATAATTAATGCTACGATACTTAGCATGGATTTAGTATACAAAAAGGATAAGTTTTAAAGCTGCATGGAAAAAAAGTTTTGCAGATTCAATTAAAAATATTATTGAATCATCCTAATAAAATTATTTTGTTCTTTAAATGGGCCAGCCTAGGTTAAATTGAAAAAATATACTTTCCAGTATAATATAAAAATTTTATTCATCACGTTTTATTACTAGAACTTTTCACACTTTAAGCACTCACATAAATTAAGCTATTTGTACACTACTACGTGCAAAATATTAGGCAATTAATTAACTAAATAACTAAAAACTTGTCCATTAACTAAATATTTAGTAGAATGGACAACATTTTCTTTTTCAATAAACTAAATTTTGTTTTGAAAGAAGTTTAGTTTGATTTACAAAACAATTTTGAGCCTTTACACCGTAGCGAGTACCAATAAAAATTTAGTGTCCCACCACACCCGTCTGTTACTACTTATGTGAATTCTTCATTTTAATTAAAAATATCTAATTGGAATTTTTGTTATATTTACATCGGCTCTTTAAATTATTTAAAAATATATGTATTAGATATTTTTGCAGTAAACGTTTTATTAATGAATGTTTTTTCCTTGCAACTAAAGGTCTTTTTAATAAAATTAATGTAATATTATATGTTAGGACCTCGAAACTAAATTAATTTAGATCATTGAATCAAAAAATATTTAATTTATGGGTCACCTCAGTAATAATTTACTAAAAGTGGAAGAACAGTAGCAACGATCATTTTTCACGCACTTAAATACTTTAATCTCCAACAGAAAATTTTGGGATTTTCAGCATCCAATGAAATGTAAATTCACAACTTTAATTTATAACCGTTTAAGCTGGCTCGTGCATCAAATTAATGGGTTTCGCAAAATATTTTTTTTGAAATAATAAATATTGGTCGATTACAATAATTAATTACCAATCAAATTTTGAAATAGCGACTCATAATAAAAATTAATTAACTGCAACATTTATAACCACTTCCTCAAATTCATTTCACACAATTTATGCGGGTAAATTATAAATCACATCAAATTACAAAAAAGCCTTCATCGTTATGGATAATGAAAAATTAATTAAATATAAAAGCAATGTTTTAATGTTTATTAATACTTATTTATCTTGATAAGGAATAAAGAGCATTTAAATAAAATATTTAAGTCTTTTGTTTAAATTGCAAATGCTAATAATTTAAACAAAGGGCTTAAATATTTTTTATTAAATAATTAAATCCTTTGTTTAAATTGATAGCATTTGATTCGATGCTCTATTGATAATTTAAATATTAATAATTGAAATGCGAATAATTCAAACAAAAGACTTAACTACTTAAAAATAATTTAATAACACAATAATATACAATAAAAACTTAATTTTTTAATTTACGAATATTTACCTAAAAAAACAAACCAAAATCTCACATACCCACCCCCATCCCTGAAAAAAACTGCGTTCTCCTATATAAGCGGCGAAAATCCGACTGCAAAAATAATTTTTCAACGAAAGCTCGCAGGATCCGTCCAAGTAATTTCGGCGCCTGCATATTTCAAGGGGATCGGGTTGCGAGGGATGCAGAAAGTAAACACACCCGCTAGAAGCGCGCTGCTTTTATTGACCGGCCGGGGAACGTGTTCCAATGCGAGATGAGTACCTTCGAGCTTTTAAAGTTTCCAGTGAACACGAAGGAGGCCCGGATTTATTCTTTCACCTCAATAATTTTACAGATTATTATTATTATTATTTTTTCAATATGCAACCGTATTTTCATATTTAGTAAATATTTTTTTATTTATTTAATCAGAAAAACTACAAAGCTACTAGGTACATCTATCTAAATCTGGTAATATCAGTACAATTTACTAACTAACTTTCTAAATTATACAATTAATTTAAAACAAATTTAAAAACAATTCATGCACGTTTTCAGATAAAACTATCCCTTTTCAAGCTTATATAAATAGGCTATTATTTGCTCTATAAAATTTATGGTACAAAACATTTTTTACTTATAATTTCTGCAAGTCCTGTGAGATAGTAGAAGCATATTGAAATATACGTATCAGACTATTAGTGCAAATTAGAGACATCCATACAATCGTAAATGAGAGCCACAGTCCACCAACAGAAAGCAACTGTGTAGGACACATCCCCATTCAAAAGACAAACGCGAAGAGCGACATCCATTTCGTCCTCTGCGAAACTTTTATACAAAAGAAAATTGGAACAGGAGAAAAAAAGGAGGCAAGAGCGAGGAGGAAGCCCGATGACGGAGAGGTGCATTATGGACGAGGTTTTATTTGTAAGCATAGCGAGTAAGCCGGGCTCCCTTTCATCTTGGTATCGGCGGTGCGAATCTTTCCACGGCGACTTCGCGATCCAGTGATGGGACTTTTTTCAGCGCCGAGTGCTGGGGAATTTTTTGAGACACCAAGGGGAAAAAAAAAAGATTTTAGATTGCAAGTTCGAGGGGCGAGGTTCGTCAATCGCAGGTGCGGAAATAGAATCTCGAAGATGAAGTGCTTTGTTTGAAAGGGAAAAAGTGAACTGAATTTTTCTACAAAAGTAATTTATCCGTAGGAAGTTTGCTGAGCATTCGGCAAAAAATCTTGCGGTAATAGAGCAGAATTTTTCCGGATATTAGAAAATCTTCTATAACTTTTTGTAAGAATGTACTTTTTGCGCTGGATGTACTATTTTCCATAAATAGATATCTTATAAATATTATCGGGGTAGTGACACTTTTTGTACGAATATTTGAATTTTCTGTAGCATTTCAGATTTCTTTAACTGTAATATTAAGTTAAAATAATAATATCAGTTTTAGGAAAATTTGCAGAACCAGTGAAAAGTTTAAATTTACGCTAAAGACAAGATAATTTCACTTCATCGTTAAAGTGAATGTATTTTTAGTTTAACTTTTGCTTAATCTTTCCAAATTTCAAAATTTCGCGAGAACAAAGTTTTTTCAAACTTTCTCGACGTTATAGAAGCTCCTGCAAACTCCCTTCCCTTTACAAAAAAAAATCATTACTTCGAATTTGTTTTTCTTAGTGAACAACTTCTAATTTTGGGCTTAATAAGAGAAAAAATCTTTAATTCGGAACAAATTTTGAATCTAGCCATGGCGTATTTAAAGTAATAATATAAACAATAATAATTTGACAAACTTTAGGATAAAAATATTTCGTTCCTGGTGCCCTAATTTTGCTATCGCTAGTAAACCAATAAAAAATGAAACATATCGGAAGAATCAACTAGAATAATAAATAGATTAAATAATAAAAAATTCTTCGTCCCATAATTAGCACGATCGTGATATTTAAATTCGTCGATCCTCTGAATAATCCACTCCGTCTCCCCTGAGCAGGATGACTCGGACGTTTTAATTAATCGCTTAATAATACAGCCCCCGGGTTTCTCCAAGGATAACCGTCTGGGACTTGGTTGTAAGAAGTCTAGGGTATAGCAGCAGAGCGAAAGGATCGGTTAATTATGCACGTTGCCTAATACGAGATATCTAAGTGAATATTTCTGGGGATTTAAAGATAATGCTTTTTTGAAAATTTTTTCACCGTTGGTGTACACAGTACGTGATTCACATTTACATAATGCGAAATGAAAAGTTTCACGCGTCAAGGAAAATCGTTTTACTTTAAGCGGTAATGCCACTCTAGGATTTTTTGATACGTAAACTTTTATTTTAAGCATAATTTGCTGCTATTTTTTTACGTTAATTGAATATTTAAAAAAAACGGTTTTGGCGCGCTTAAATATATGATACAAATAAAAAGGAATTCCCATATCAACGATTAAAAATGAAGCTTTATTCCGCCACTCGAGCCATGTTAGGCCTTAATTTAATTCAAGCAATATTGTATTTTTTTTTCTTCAAATGTATATTTAAAGTTTAGCTTGTATCAGTAAATTCATTTCCTTGTACTAAAACTATAGGTAGACAAGTGAAAATAGTATTATAGGTCAAATTTTAAACGCAGTATTAAAATTTCAATGCCAATTCGCTAGGCTCCGACAAACGTTATTTCCCTTGGGCCTATGCACAAAGTGCCAATGTTTTTTTATTTTTTTTTTACGACAATATTTGTATGTTTATAGGATTTTCCTCTGTAGGCAGCGACTGTTTTAAAAATAGTCCTTGTTTTTCATTCCTCGAAATACTATCAATACCAAATATTCTCTTTCCCGATTTAATTTATTTTCTAAATTAAATATTTTCGTTTGTCAGTTTTTTTTAAATGCATTACTTACAATTTAATATAAATTCAACGTACTATAAGTCCTTAATTATAAACTATATAATTTAAACTAGAGATAATGTAAACAATATGTAAAATAGAAATTATAAAAAAAAATAACCGATTAATTAAGAAAATAAAAACAATATACAAAGTTATAATTATTCGTTAAGAATCCCAGTGAAGATTTTAACTGAGTAATAGAGTTAATTGATGTTTAGTTGGTAAAGAATTCCATAGTCTTTTCACTCTGTTAAAGTTGATAAAAGTGTAATACCTTTTTTTTTGTACACTCACATAGAAAATAATTTTCATTTGAATAATTTTTAATAAAATCTTTAATAATATTTTAACATCTGAATTAGCTTATAGGCAGCTTTCCTAATTAGTAGCTAAGAATTAATTGAGTTTTCTACCAGGAAATTATATAAAACCCAATGTAAATCAATTTAAATGGGGAAAGCAAGGCAATTAACGTTTGGGAACTTGTTCCTGTTTCAGGTAACAAGCTGGTGTGCGACTGCAAGCTGGCCTGGATTTGGGGCTTGAGGAACGAGACGAAGAACGCCAAGCTGCGCGAGAGCCTTCAGGATCTAACGTGCCTCCTCGAGGCCAGCTACGAGTCCAAATTCGATGTCGGCGAGGACTTTAACCGGGCCCTTGAGATCGTCCGCAACACACGTAAGTCTATCTGGAAACTTTGTCGTCGAGCGCGAAATCGAATCGCTGGGGGAATCCATTAGGATCCTCGCGGATATCTGGGATTGGAAATTTTTTCCAGAAATTTCATTTCGAATCTGCTTGTTGTTGGCTCATCCGAGTTAAAAAATCGAGTTACGTCCATTAGCCTAGAATTTCGTACACAATTAATTCCTGTCTACTTCACTTTTGGATCAGACTATTATTCTTGTTGAAAGCATTACGTAAAACTGCGCCGAGAACAATTTTTTTACAGAATTTTTATTACTTTCTACGTATATAAAGCTAATTTTACTAGAATACTTAATAATTGTCTGGTTTTATTTTAGATTCTACAATTTTGATTGTAGTATAAACCTTACTGCATTCTTCGATTTTAATTTGTACTTTTCTTTAATATAAATTGTATTTTTAAACATTATTTAAATATAATTTTAACCGTAAACATTTGTCTTCGTATAAACCTAATTACTTTTTATAACAATTATACTTTACTTGACAGTTATTAAGTATTCTTATTTAATTCAATCTATTCAATATATTTTCATTTCACTTATTTAGGTGTTCACGTAAAAGGACCCATGGATGAACCGCAATATATGGGTGACAGCTATGACGATGTTGATTATAATGAAGAATACGGAAACCCTCCAGTCGGTCATAAGGTAAGAATAATTCATGTCTTTTATTTAATTGCTTGGTGGATCTAAGAAATGCAGAATCTTTAACGGTGAAAATGGATTAAAATACTTTAATTTTTATCATTTTTTAACTATAATTTGTCTGTACGACAATTTACTGTAGTAGTAATATTCTCTTAGTTACCTCAATATTTTAACAATTCATTTACTTTAAAGAAAACCTAATTTCCTGAAATATCTTGTGAAAATGTTCCATTTAAGATGAAAACCACTTGGTAAATTGGGACGAAGAATAAAGCGGAAGAACTTCGAAGTATAATAGAACATCCCGTAAAAATGTTTCATTTCTGATGAATACCATCTTTCACGTCGTAGTAGATTAAATGACTTTACACACTCGTTCTTAATGCATCGTGCGTAAAGTTAGAACTAATAGTCTAAATCTGATAAAAAAAATTATTAATTATCACGTTTATTACAATTTTTTTCTTGTAAAATTTACGAAAGTTGAACAAGATTCGTACTTTTTACGTGTAGACACACGTTTCTAAAGATCTTTACATGAGCACAGAAACTTTAATTTTTTGATTCATAATTTCCATTAACAAAATAATTTACAAATAGTTACTTTCGCTACAACGGCGTAAAGTTATTTTTACGCTCGAATCGAAGTATAATATGCATACAGCCCGGTATAATATGAAATTGTCTCAGATCACATATAATTGTCAACTCAGGCGAAGCCAAGGCAGACAAGCATGTGATCTGAGACAATTTCTTATTATACAGGGCTAGGTACGTAATATACTATTCTCGCACGTGTATCGAAACGTACTATTCTTTATAATTTTACGCACAATATTGCAAAAAAAATATTAACTTCAGCAATAGTTAAATTCATTTCCCACCAAATCTGTTACACGAAATCTCACTAACACACGACAAAAATCCAATGTTCCAGGTGGACCTAGACGGCAAGCCGAGCTACGTAAAGCGACTGTTCGACCTGAAACTAGAGCAGCTGCCCTGCCCAGCAGCGCGGGAGGACGTGATGGCGTCGGAGCAGCCGTCGGGCCGCCGCGACCAAAGCTCCTCGAGCTCGATCTTCTCGTTCGCATCGGGCACCGCCGCCCAGACCCGCGTCCTCCTCCTCCCCCTGGTGCCGGTGATGCTCCTGCTGCGCGCCGCCCTCACGTAGGTGCCACCAGCACCTCGCCCGGCGCCCAGCCCGTGAACCACTTACGAAAACCCTGCCCCTCGCGCGCACCCCTTTCCCGGAGCTCCCCTCCGACGCGAGTCCCGTGCCACACTTCGACACTTTTCATTCTGAGGAGGGGATGGGTCCTCATTTCGTTCGCTTCTTTTCTTTCCACGAACAACTTGAGCTTTTCACAGTTGGAGGTGCTTCGTGTTACGATCGTTAGCAACGAGGGCCAGTTGTTTCGTCTAACTTAGCGGGTTCGTTTTTACAAAGATTTTTTCAAGACGCTCGCGATGATCGAGACTGTTATCCAGGCAGCGCGTACGAGATTAATTTCTACAAGTATTCAATTTTTTTTATACGACAAATTTCTGATTAACCGTATCACTGCCACACTTGGAGCATGGATTTTCGTACCAGAGTCACGCGCGGAAAGTATAAGCTTCAGATCCATCGATACCCTGTTGAGCGGGTCTTATAAAACTCCATAAAATGGTGCAAAAACCGCGTAAAGTCTGATAAATAATTTATCGGATTTTATTAATTTTGCAAATTTTTATAGTATTTTATAAGATAAGTTTCTACGGGGTAGCAAACGGAAACGTTCGACACACAGTCCAGAAATGATACGAAAAAGAGGCCGCACCCGGAAAAGAAAATATTAGAAAAAAAAGGTAAAATGTATATTCCTCCAAAGGAGTACCAGTCTGGTCTTCGCAGGAGCAAAGAGAAGTGGTCGCACGGACAGCACAACGTAAGACGACAATCCGACGTAATAGCGGGAGGAGGACATCCTTTTTTTCGCGCTCTCTGAATCGCGAGTCGAGATTTCGATCGGCAGCCACGCGGGAAACGGTCTGTTTTCTCTCACTTCCTACTCCGAGGTCGATTTTATCGACGAGGAAGCGAAACGATGTTGCTGCATCGAGAGAGAACAAAGATGGGAACGGCGAGAGGAAGGTGATAAAAAAAAATGATCGTTCTTTTTTTTTTTTTTAGAGTAACGTTTACATTAAAGGAGGATTTTTAAATGAGCGCCCACGTGGTTACGATGTGATACTTTTGTTCGATTGTCAATACTTTATAAACGGTAATATGGGAATTGACTGTCGCGAGGAGAAAATCTTTGTAGACGGACAATTCAGAGAGTGCAGGTGAAAATCCACATGTTGGGAATCGTCTAGTTTTCATCGAGGATCGAAAATTGTCTAATCTTTCTTTATCCCTTCTCCGAACACATCTACTAACAGCAACTAAATATGCGTATAACCACTGCAAATGTTTGAATCTTTCGGGCTCGTATTTACTATTCAAGTACCTAAGCTCGATGAGAAATTAGCGCAAACGTTCAGTCAATTCTAGATGCGGATCCTCAAGACTTGCAGACGATTCTCGTATTGTGCGCGACTGTAAGGAATTACAAAAAAAATGAGACGATTTATCGAACGAAGATAATTAATTGCTCGAGAGCGATTCTAAGGCGCAAGCCTCTATTAAACGTGTGTCATTGTATTATAAAGAAGGAAATATATTAAAAAAAAATGATAAAAAATACCAAAAATATTGATATCGTCGCGCGACGCGAGAAAGTACTTTCGCTTCTTTCTGTAGGTGCCATTATTAGCGTTACCCGTGCCCTTTGATTGTACCGCGAGCCTCTTATTTAAGCGACCGAAGGTATCTCGAGGGTCCTCTTACCGAGCCTGCGCCAGCAAGTTGTTGCACAGCTTGTCGTGATTTGTCAGCGATGCGTGATTTTTTTTTTTAAACGAGAGGTTATTTAATTACTCGTGTAAGCGTTTTTTAACGATTTAATTTAATTGGAAAGAAAAAGGACCTCCTCGCTGCATGTCATCATGTGAAAGCGTGAAAAAAAACCTCAAGCAAAAAAACACAGTTTTAGAATACACTGAGCTTTGGCTTGAATCGATCAATGTTTTTCTCACACTTTCATATTATGAGAGTGACTAGTCGACGGAACGTCATTGGAATTGCTAAGATTGAAGATATTTTTATTTGTAACCCTTACGAAAATATCCTACAGGCAATCGTAAATTAATAACTATAAGAAATTCTGCCGGCATATGCTGCAGGATACCCATAAGTTTTTCGTGCTGAAAATCCTGTAAAATTTCTTATAGGTTTTCCTACAAATTCATATAGAATTTTCAACGTTAAAAACTTACAGGATTTTCTACAAGATTCTTAAGTCTCCTGTAGGTTTTCCTACAGGTTTTCTATGGAAAATCCTATGGGATATTTTCGTAAGGGATGGGACCGAGGGTCACTTTTGTAACGATAAATCGACACTTTTATTGTAACTGTAATTGTAATTAGTTATAAGTAAATAACTCCTTAGCCTTAAAATCGAAGCGGACACCGCCGAGCCAAGACTAGGCGATGTGTTTTTTGTAATTAACAAGACTCGCGCGAGCGCCGCTTGCTTACACGGGAAACGCGTCCGTTTTTACTTTGCGCTTTTTTTTATACTTGCGAGCGTGTCCGACCGACTCTACGATTTTTTCCACGAGAAAATTCCCCGCGAAGCGGTTGAGACGCCTCCGACGATGAGGTCATCCAGGTGTATTTTTTAATAATTGACGTACGTTCATATTTTCTACCTTTTTTTCTTTCGCCAAGAAGATTTTTCATACAAAGGATGCAGACTTTTCGCGCGCGGACACACTTGTACAACCTCGTTCAACTCGTCTATAAATATTAACGAAAAAAAGTCGAAAAAAAAATTACAAAAAAAAGGATAAAGCAGATTTAAGGTAAAGGAAAAAAATGAGCAGATTATGTATCGATGTGCGAGGGCGCCGCGGAGCGCCCTTCCGGGACTTCAAAGAAAAATCTCGATGTTCTCTTTTAAGAAGTAAGAATTTACAAAAGTACACTGTTAAAGCATAAATAAACACTATAGAAGTTTAAATAGATAGTTCGACATTTTCCGAGCCATTTTCGACCCGACAGTCGAGCAGCGCGAGCAACGGGGCCTCGAATCGCGGCCGAGCGCTAATTACGAGGCGCCAAGGTCGCGCGGGCGCCGACGAATTCGCCGACATATCCTGGATTACTCGAAATTTCGCGACATTTTTTGATAATTTTTTACAAAGGAACAAAAGAGAAAAAAAGTGACAAATAAACTGAGCGTCAATATACGCACACACGCACCCATCAACACTGCCGCCGTCATCTGTATATCGTTTCCATACACGTGGATGTTTTACACTTTTGCATTTTTCTATTATCTGTTGTCACGGATATGAGTGTGGGACTGGATAACTGTCGGGTTGAAAAAAGCATACTTTCGCAAAACTTGAAAAAAAAAATATGCTTGACGTTGAAGAAATTATATATAAATTAAATGAAGAGACAAATGTAAACTAAATATAGTGTTAACACTTTTTCTAATACCTTGATGCGTTCCCCTTGCGTATTTCGACCTTCGTACATGACGTAATTTTTTATTCTTAATTTACATGCTATACGGTTCGTTCTTTTTCTTTTGTATTTCAATCTTATACCGTATTGCTAAGATTAAAGCATGTTTATATTAATTATACAATTGCGTAACGTCAAACAAGAAATATACTTATTATGGATCATTGTCCGCTGTATTATGTATTATACATGTTCTTTTATAAGATTTAGCAATAATGGCGATAAAAATAAAATCCACACTAAAACTTATACGGTTTGTTTACATTTATTATGAAATTCTACCACCTTTTCCTATCTCCATTCAGTAAATATATAAATTATGTCAATGATTAATTTAAATGCAGTTGAGCACCTTGAGTGTAAGTGAATTATTATTAAAATCTTCAAACAACTAGAATAAATATATAAATAATACACTGAAAATTATTTTACAGAACCAATTAAGTTTCTATAAAAAAATGTAAATCTAAAAAAATCTAATAATGGATCTATAAAAAAAGGTTTTTCATTGGAATTAAAACGACGTTTCAATAACTTTTTTATTCTCTTCATAAAGCATGCAATAAATAATCAATGACAGACATTTTAAAAAAATCAAAATAATCGTCAAAAATAATATAAATTTTACTATTATTTAACTCCACACATTTTCTACGTCAAATCATCAATATTTTTTATATAACACTAAACATTCATTGAAATTAAATAAAGCACAATGTTCTATCCGATGAATATAAATACCCGATATTTTGAATTTAAAAAATGTGTATATCCAAGTGTAAGTATAACTTTACACTAATTGAATGCAGCACCATAAATTAATTTATTTAGTCGTTAAAATTTTGACAAAAAAAGTCTCATTAATTACCGCCTTTATATTATTTTATGGACCACTGAACGCGTGCTTTGAACCACGATGGAAAGAATATAAATATAATTCACTTGGAAAATGTGAATAGTGACATTTAATAAGTGAAAAGTCATTCGCATGCTAAATATGTGAACGTTTTTCACATAAAATAGGTCACTATTCACATTTTCAGAGTTAGAGAGTACATATCTTCGGATTTCGTAGACCGAACCAAGCACTGCTTCCTTTCGCCGTCACAGAACGAGATTCTCCGTTTGTGCAATGCCAACACTTTAGATTTCTCAAACAACAAAAGCAAGATGGAAGATGAAAAAATGGGGATCGCGGCTTCGCGTGCGGAGGAAGAGCAAAGAGTCGAAAAACACGTCGCTAATATCGTCTGCATACATGCGGGCTATCGATCCTCACCGGAGCGTGAATACGATGCGCGGCCGGACGTTGACGAGCGCAGTGCTTGACAAGGACCCGCTCGAATCGGACGAACACCGACGGACCGCTTCTTCCCTCGCGGGAGTTTCCTTTCAGAGGCACCTGACTAGCGATGCACGTGAGTTGTTCGATTCACGACTTGTGAAATTAATTTTTTTTTTTAAGAAAACCTGATGAAAACCTTGTTACTTTCTTGCATATGAAACTAGTTTTCAGTTATTTTGTTGTATTTTTGAAATATTTATAATCGGTTTAGATTATGAAAATGTTTAAAAAGATTTAAAATATAATATATGTATATTTTTTTACGATTTGTGAAATAATTATGCAATGGATTTTTATTATTTCCAGTATTTACTTAGCAAATCTAAATCAGCGTGTAGCGTTAAATTTTTTGGTAATAAAAGCCGATGAAAATCGCGTTATTTTCCTACGTATAAAACTATTTTTCAGTTACTTTCATGTATTTTTGAAATATTCACGATTGGTTTGAATTATTAAAATGTAAATTTGAACAATCGTTTCCGCAATGAAAGAAAATGAATAATTTAAATGGATTTAAACTACTAAGATAATATCTTTTTTTTTTTAATTTACGATTTATGAAATAATTATGCAACGGAAATACTATGCAAATCGAAATCAACGTTTTGATTAATTATTTTCCAACTACAATATACAGATTATAAGATAGACTTACACCTTACGTCTGTATATTTATAAGTACATCATAATTTGTATATTAAATAAATAGTTTAGATTAACATAAGGAAACATTGACAGAGACAAGGTTAAAAGATAAACAAAATTGGAAAATAATCAAACATGGCTATTTTCAAATTTAGGGTATCAGAAAAAAAATTTTTTATCTAAATTTCAGTGCCAATTATTAAAATGTCACTGAAATAAACAAATGTAATTGTAACACATGATAATTAATACAAATTGCTTTCTGTAATAGTAGTAGTTTGCCTATTTGTGCCCGTGGCAGAAAAGTTAGCTACCTCGTTAGCTTGGTTAATAACAATAAGCTAATATCGGTAGCTACAAATACATTTGGTGTTAACGGATCGTAAGCTACTAATAAGCTTACAGAATGCCTAAGCCATTAAACAATATAAACAACATTTTAAAACTATATTTTTTCGATAGCTTCACATAGAAAATAACTATGATTTTAATAATTTTTAATAAAATCTTTAATAATAATTTAACAACTGAATTAGCGTATATGGGGCTATCGTACGTTTAAAAACGGTAAACTACTTTTAAACTAAAAAGTTAAAAACCATAACATAAGGTACCTTTCTGACAGTGATATAAAATGTTCAAATTTATTTATTTATTTATTTCAAATATATTTTAAGTACCGCGTGCATCAATGTGGTCGTATAATATTTTATTCCCAACATTAAAACGTGATAACATTAAACATTTAGCAATCCAAGAACGGATAATACTGATAAAAAATGTAGCTTCATTGTCTTTCCAACCTCTAATAATAATAAAGTGCACAAAAGGAAACAATAAAGGACGTTTCCGCTGCATCACCGACGAGCTTAAATATCGTTCACTAATATTTATGACATAAAACGAGCAATTTATATGAAATCTGACATTTGCGGGGCATAAATTTAAATGCAGTGGGAGTGGTGCGCACTCCGCGATTCTTCGTCCGCCGACCTCATGAATATTATCTCTTCGTTAGAAATTTCGCACGCGACGGGTAAAAAAATTAAATCCCTCGGCTCAGGTCTATCGGCCATGTACTTCCTTCTTCATTTTCGGTGCAGGTATCAACAAGCTGATAACTCTTATCCAATCTTCTTTCCGTGTAATAATAAATCTTGGGCATTTTTATTAGCTTAATTTGCTTTTAGCCGCTTGTACAAATAGTTAATGTCTAGCACCGAGATATATTTTAAAAGGAGTTAATTGTTTTATCTAGGGATCACTAAAGCAGTATCTGAACATGCAAGTGAATTAACACCTTTATAAAAATTAAGGCAGTTTTTGTAAATTCGATGTGCTTTTTAATAATTTAAATTAATGAAATATTGTAATTACTTTCTTACGAAAGTATAGCTGAAGGTAAGTCTGAGCTTTCTAATAATTAATTTTAAAATCACGACGTACGTTAAACTCATGATTTATGTAAAATAATCAGGGGTATATCATGGTAAAGGGGAAATATTGATGTAGACATACATTTAAAAAATAATAAAATAATACAATAATCTAAAACTATTTTTACTTACATTATCTTTCTAGTTCCTTTTCCGAGTGAGTATATTGAATACTTGGCAATATATCTAATCATTGTACTATAAGTTGCTCTTCTCCATGTGGTATACGTTTTAAATGTACATACATATATATAATTACAAACATTAAATCATCAATCTCTTAAATAAAATGTCATCTTTTTAAAAAATGAACTATTCCTTTAATAATTTGCCCTGCAATAAAATAATTTAAATTAATGTATGTGAAAATATAGCAAGTAATAATAATAAAAATTATTAGCATGAATAAAATGGAACTTCAATATTGAATTGTATCTTCCGACATCAGTTGAGGCAAACCTCTTTGTGGTATATAGAATGTCATCTTTTTAATAAATTAAATATTTCTTTAATATTATGCCCTGCAATAAAATAGTATAAATTAATATCTGTGAAAATATAATATGTAACAATAACTTAAATGGCTTGCATGAACAAAATTCAATTTCAAATTCAAATCATGTGTTCTAAAATAAGTTCATGCAAACCTAATCCCAGTGGTGAATAAACAATTTTCTTACCTTTAATAAACTCCTCTTCTGTACATGTATATATATATGAAAATATGTATGAAGAAATAATATTAAAATATGTATAACAATCAACCTCTTTATGAAATTTTCTAACAAAATTAAGTTTTATATTATACCCTATTCGCGAGAGACTAAATGTTACTCTAAAATTAGGGTAGGGAAAGAGGGGGGGGGGTCGTGATTGCCACTGTGAATGACAATTTCTTCAACTCCTATCCTACCTTTAACATAATAAAATTCATGATAGAAACACTTTATTTTGCTACTGTTAGCGAAACGTTGCAGTGTTGCATTATACCTGGAACAAATGAAACAGAACACATATTTTGCACACACATAAAGCATGAATATACGAGCGGGGAACTTTGCGGACTGGCGAGATTTTAACGCAATAATTAAAACCAATATTGACAATATTTTATTGACAATTTTTGTACCTCTGTTCAATGATGATAAACCCAGGTGAGACACTGCACAATACGTGTCTTTACAGTGTACAGTTACACTGTATCAAAACAGTATCCTTGCTGTAAAGGTATAAGAAAAAAACGAAAAAAAAAACACTAAAAAGGTCAAGGGGGAAACCTACTGCAAATCTAATGAATTAATTAAATAATGCAAAATGCTAAGAATCACTCAAAAGATAAGTTAATTTAAAAATAGTTTAAAAATTACAAATAAAAGCTAATCTAAAAATAAAATTGACGATTGGTATAATATAAAACACTTGCAACCGTTTAACGCGTCAATATATTTTTAAAAATTGTGTTCAATTGTAAATCATAAATAAATGATTTACTTCCAAATTAAAATATCATGTACTGCAAACGATACGAAAAAAAGAAGTTGATTGTTTGGAAGAAAAAAATTACTCACAACCGCGGATTCCCTAGTTGTAGACGACGGAAGCTTGGCCTTTATCGTTATCTAGAACACCTTCAAGAACTCGGAGATCCCGTCGAATCCCATCTAATATCGCTAACTTTTATTCAATGAAAATTCACTATTTTCCAATGAAGAGCGGACAAGCCGATTTTCTCTGGAAGAGTGAAATTTTAAAGAATACAAGTTAGACAATACAATTTTAGTTCGAATTATCTCGACGACCGAGGAGAGGTGCATAGACACAACAATGGGAATTCGCATTAGCAGCCACCCTAAAGTAGGAAATCAACGAAAAGAGCACTGATTGCCTATGAAGGGGGCACCCAAATACATTAATTCCCATTGGTGCTTCTATTTTTCTTGAATCATCCAAAATCGTGAGTTGTAGAAAATGAAGTTTATGCGACGCTTTTCTGCCTGAGAAATAAAAAGAAACGTAAAATGTTAATCGTGGTATTATTGTTATTGTTTTAAATATTTTTTAAATACAAGATTTTTATAGCCACGGTACAAGTGTTAATAAAAATTCGCGGTCACGTATCCAACCTAATATAAAAACCAGGCAACCAATCACGTACTCGTGTCTTAGCGACCAATAAAAATCAGGTATTAAAAGCTTCACAACAAAGACCCTAACCTTATTTTTGAAGAGAGGAAAAGAGGATCTCAGTTTTGAATGCAAACGTACATAAATCTTCAACGTCTGCCTTGCCAATGGTAAAGAATCCTTTTTCACTGCCTGCATTTATTTTCTGCAAATAGGAAAGAATCATAGTAAGTATCTCTTGAGTTAAAAATGTTTGTTTATAAATTATCAAAACTATACTTTACCTTATAACAGAACTAGGTTTTCAGGTTAAATAATACCAGCAAAAAATGTTTTCAGCTGTGCCTGCAATGACTTGAAATTGTACTTGAAAGTATTCAGGCAATATCCATAGTTCCAGAACTTATACATAATCCAAGCACCACCATCATCATCTTCTACGATATCCTTAGCTCATACTGATAACATGAAGATTTTTATTGATCTCAAGTTTTGTGTCAGTGAAAATATTACATTTTTAAGCTCAATGTACTTACATGTGGCTCACTCGGTTATTGTTGATGAAATAGCGTTTCACCTTGGACCAACCATCTATCAACCATCAAAGGATCCACAACCTTCATTTAGTTCATTGAAGCAGCCACAGCCATAGCCTGAATCCTTTAAGCAGCAACAATCTTGGTCCGACCCTTTGAAGGAGCCACACACAGACTTATTTCGAGCCATCGAACAAGTATTTTCCTGTAACAAGTTATGTATAAGGTAAATCAAAGAAACTAATTTAAATAAAAATTTTGAAAACTTTTTTTCCTACTAACAAAAACCAAATAATCAATAAAATTAAAAAAGTCAAGTATTAAAAATCAGAAAAATTTTGAATTCACTTTTAATACAAGATTCTCAGCTCATACTAATGACAAAGATTTTTGTAGATCTCAAGTCCGGTGCCAGTGATAATCCGTTAAGCTCAAAATACTTACATATGTCTCACTTGGTTTTTGTCAATGAATTATTATTTCCATTTACACCAACCCACTGGAGGAGCAAGCATTTACTTGACACATTGAGGGATCCACAGCTTTAATCTAGTTCATTAAAAGATCCAGAGCCATAGTCTGATTCTGTTAAGAAGCTACGGTCTTGGTCCGACCCATTGAAGGAGCAACACAGACTTGGTCCGACCCTTTGAAGGAGCCACACAGACTTGTTTTGAGCCATCAAACAAGTATTTTCCTGTAACAAGTTATGTATAAGGTAAATCAAAGAAACTAATTTAAATAAAACTTTTGAAAACTTTTTTTCCTACTAACAAATTCCAAATGATCTATGAAATTAAAAAAGTCAAGTGTTAAAAATCAGAAAAATTTTGAATTCATTTTTAATACAACATTCTCAGCTCATACTCATACTGATGACATAAAGATTTTTGTAGATCTCAAGTCTGGTGCCAGTGATAATCCGTTAAGCTCAAAATACTTACATGTGGCTCACTCGGTTTTTGTCAATGAATTATTATTTCCCTTTACACCAACCCACTGGAGGAGCAAGCATTTACTTGACACATTGAGGGATCCACAGCCTTTAATCTAGTTCATTAAAGGAGCCACATTCATAGTCTGACTCTGTTATGAAGCTACGGTCTTGGTCCGACCCATTGAAGGAGCAACACAAACTTGGTCTGGCCCTTTAAAGGAGCCACATAGACTTGTTTCGAGCCATCGAACAAATATTTTCCTGTAACAGGTTACTTGTAAGGTAAACTAGTTTCTCTGGTTTACCTTACACGTAACTTGTTACAGAAAAATACTTGTTTGATGGCTTGAAACAAGTCTGTGTGGCTCCTTCAAAGGGTCGGACCAAGACTGTATTGCTTAAAAGAGTCAGACAATGGCTGTGACTCCTTCAATCTACTAAATGAAAGCTACCTGATTACCCCTCAATGGGTCAAGTAAATGTTTGCTCCTCCAGTGGGTTAGTGTAAAGGGAAATAATGGAAATAATAATTCATTGACAAAAACCGAGTGAGCCACATGTAAGTATTTTGAGCTTAACGGATTATCACTGGCACTGGACTTGAGATCTACAAAATCTTTATATCTTCAGTATGAGCTGAGAATGTTGTATTAAAAATGAATTCAAAATTTTTCTGATTTTTAATACTTGACTTTTTTAATTTCATAGATCATTTGGAATTTGTTAGTAAAAAAAAGAGTGTTTAAAAGTTTTATTTAAATCATTTTCTCTGGTTCACCTTACAAGTAACTTGTTAGAGGAAAATACTTGTTCGATGGCTCGAAACAAGTCTGTGTGGCTCCTTCAATGGGTCGGACCAAGTCTGTGTTGCTCCTTCAATGGGTCGGACCAAGATCGTAGCTTCTTAAAAGAATCAAACTACGGCTGTGGCTTCTTGATTGAACTAGATTAAGGCTGTGGATCCCTCAATGGGTCAAGTAAATGATTGGGTCCACCAATGGGTTGGTGTAAAGTGAAACGATATTTCATCAACAACAACCGAGTGAGCGATATGTAAGTATTTTGAGCTTAAAGGATTATCACTGTCTCCAGACTTGAGGTCATCGAAAATGTTTATATAAGTGGATAAAAATATAAGTTGAATAAAATCAGAAAAATTTTTAAATATTTTTTAATACATATACCTTAAATAATTATAAATTTTATTTCAATATTTTAAAAAAATAAAAAATGATTATTTTATTTAAGTTTATACAAGATCAGTCTATAGGGAGAGCTAAGGCACAAAAAATTGGACTTTGAATGGCTCATACTGAGCTTGCATATCTATAGATATGCCGCTTTGGTAATCCAACCATAAAAAAGTAATCCGACCTAAAATATGTCCCCGCGGTATTATTTATTAAAGAATCCACTATTTTAAAGTATTCCATGCACCGGTTTGTCCACGGAAAGAATATTTTTGCAAAATTTTGCGCGCTCGCGGCATTGAGATTCGGACACTTGCTGTTACATGCAATTTCTATATCTATAGCTATGCCCGCAAACAAAAGTGTAACTCCTCGAAAAAATAACGCAAAATTCTTACCTTCGACTGTCGCTAGATGTTGAAGTGGACAACAGCAATCGGATTCCAGTTGGATTTGCCAAAAAAAAAGAGATTTTATATCGTTAAAAGTGGATACTTGCTCCGCTGCACCGCCGTCTCCAATGGCCGCCATTTCAATGCTCGAGACTACGGTCGCCGCGGGGGGTGTCGCTGAGTAGTATACCTGAATATATGAAATTTTTTATATTCCTCGATAAAGTCCACCGTGGCTTGAAATTTCGATCGCGCGCTTTGAATTATTAAGGAATCAAAGATTTTTCAGTTCTTTATGTCCCTGTTCACTCTCAAATAACTTAATTTTGCGATCTCCGGCCTTGAAATTCCGAGAATTGTGGCCGGAAGTCGCACACTACTACAGTATACATGGATAATGCTTAGGTTGGCAGCAGTGTCGACGGCGCACCACTGCTCCAAAAATTCAGTGTACGCTGCACCCTTCATACATTTAACCTCGTGAACTAAGTACTTTTTGATGCCAATTAATTAATTTACTAAGTATAAAATTTAAAAAAATATTCGTAGTCGATAAATACAATTAAAAAATCATACAGAAAAATTCTGTTCTAAAAGCATATAAAAATAATTGTAATAAAGTAGTAGAACGTTAAATGTCTTAAGAATACTTATTTTATTGCAGTAACTAATTGGTAAAGTAAATAAAAATATCCTTCTTTTAGTGAACAGTTTAATCTGCTTCTAATTCTTTAGTGGATTTCCAATAATAGTTTAAAACTCTTAGTGCAACGCAAGAATGCAAATCAAATGTTGGCCTCGAAAACAAATCAATTTAGTTTTGAGATACACATAAAGATTCTATGAAGGGACTTGGAAATATAGATTAATTTTGTACATTATTTTATTTATCGAATTCAATTAAGTAGAGTAATAGCTACATTTAAAAAGCCATTGTACCATTATCTAACTAAGAGTTAATATTATATTCTTTTTTCAGACAGCCGTGGTGCCATAATCTTGTCTCAAGGATAAAAACTACTGGTCCTGTATGGCATAGTCCCGAGCTCATCAGCAATGAAATGCATTTTGGAAGTGTCCAGGGCTTTCAAAATTATTATGATTTACTGGATCTTGACAGAAAGTAATGTGGAAGATTTTCGATAATGTTCAACCTGTCTGAGTACTCCCAAATTGGTTTCAAAATGATTTCCAACCCAGCTAAAGGCTTTTCGTTTTATCGTTTTTTTATCAACAATACTTACCTCGAAATCTCCAGACACCTCATCAGAAAGGTATAATTTTTGTAAATATTATACGACAAATTAGAGAAGATTAAACTTATAATAATTTGGTTTTTACAGATTCCTTAAAACTGCAGAAATCGATTATTATTTGAAATGAAGTATATAGAAAAGAAAATAAAAATTGGAAAGTCAAGATTTTGGAAGAAATAAATTAGGAAAATTTAAGGCTGATTGCCATTGAATGTCAATTTTTTTAAACTCCAATATTAGCGGGTCTAGTTTGAAAAAATGTAAGTCTATTGAGTTTTCAGTATTTCTCTTATTTGAAAATTGATAATTACATGCAACTAAAAATGTCGAATTTAATAATATGGTCTTTTTAAAGTTTAAAACAAGAATTTTCAAGAATCAGAAAAATGAAGGCTTGTAAAAGTATAGTACTGCAGTGGCTTAATGGTTTGTGCAGCTCTAACAACCGTATAAAAAGCATAGAAGATTTACAAGTTGATAAACGGAGTAACACCATCCAATAAAAAGGAGACCAGTGTACAGCATCCCTCGTTGTAATCAGATGGCTTAGGAAGTTTTGTAATTTTAATACAGTAAAAATTAAAAGTAGATTCATGAAATAATAGATGGATGAATAATTTTTACCTCGTTTGTAAAAATTACAATGGGGGTCCTCTATAATGAGTTAATGCAGGTAAGTTGGTAATGTTTACAAACCACTTTTTAAATTTAATCCAGGTGGATCGCTCCGTGTATTTTTACCACCACAATTTCATATAAATTTGTTTATTTCCAGGGTACAAGGAGTTGGAAATAAACAAGGAGCGCCATATCATTTTTTTTGCACTTCGGACACTTTACTCGCAAAAAAAACGCCCAAGCAAGAAAACAATCAAGCGAAAATTTTATGCTATAACGTCACCCTAAAACGATCCGTTGCGAGCGAACGACGGACGAAATTGCGCATTATCAAGGAACCACGCCGTGTCGGCAGGGGGATGGCCACGCGAATTTCACGGGGTGATGACGGCGGTGCGAATTTCCGGAAGCAGGGGACGGAAAGAATTTACGCGCGGCTGGAGTCATCGGCGTTGATCTCGGGCGAAATTTTCAATGCGGCCCCTGCGGAACCGTCTCCCCAGACGAGTGGGCGACCAGGCGGGTAGGCCTTCAACAGGGCCGGAATACCTTCGGGAATTATTAGAATTTTCCACCGTCTCGGCTGTTATTGTAATTTGCTGCTTGCCGTTAGGTTTAGTTGCTGCTTTTATTACGCTTTGAAGTGGCTTGTAGATAAACTTTTTTTTTTAATTAAAATATGCTTTATTCTTAGTACTTTTCAGATCCTTTTTTTTTTGCTTTATATGTTTTATTTATAACGATTGAGGGGGTAGTTAAAAATTACTTTAAAGTTGAGAGCGAAGCTTGAAAAATCTATTGAATATTTTAATTTCAGTATTTAGTGGTAGTCTACAGGCACTTTCAAAAAACAAAGCAAATTACCTTTTGCATATTTTTAAGAATTTATTGATTATATGTTGAAAATAATATGAAACAATTTTCTCTCCATTGGTGGGTGTAAATTTCATGTCTATAAAAAAATTGATAAATTTTTTTAAAATGGAATTAAAATTTTAAAAAATTGTACATGTAAAAGTGATAACGAAAATTCGACCCTATCAATTTTCATATAAAAATTCAACAAAATCCTGATAATTTGGCAAGAAAATACGTGACTCATCATTGCATATATATAATTATTAATTATTAATTTTTTTTTTACTACAGACAAAAAAATCTATAAAAAAAATTAATACATTTTTGAAGATTTATAAATTTTGTTAGTTCTCACACAAAGAAATTGATGATTTTACGCATTTCCTCGTGTTCTCACGCCTACCCAGAAACAATGCCTCTCTTCTATCCATCTAATTTTGAACAATAAAATAATCGTCAATGTTAAGCAGATTTTTAACATTCTTTTGAATATAACCCTGCGAAAGTTTCTTATAAAAATTGTAAAATTTACAAGCGAATTTCTCCCCGCCTGGAATTTTTTCCGCGTCTCACCTTCATCAATTCAATCATCTTCATTTCGAAGCAAACGGTCACCTCTTAATTCTTCTCGCAGCCAACAATAAAAGCTGCATTCCTCCACGAAGCTTTCCAGACAGCCTCAAGACCTCCTCGACATCGCGCATTCCTCCGTTTCCCCGAACCGAAGCAATTAAAGCTCCGCCGCAAGTAACCCAAGTCGCCGAGCGAAGGAGTAGGCGCGAAAGGTCAATCGACCGGCGAAACTTCGAAACTGAAGTCGCGCAAGGCGGCGACAATTGTCGACGGCTTCTCGTGTTTCCCGCGACGTTCTATTTTTCGCGCGAGGATGCGACCCGAGCGACGCGCTCGTTCGTATAAGTAGGAAGTACCGAGGCGTAGTGGCAGTCCCTATAGTCCGCCGGATGCTGAGCCTCGATCGCGAACAGACACGGCGAGCAGCCTGACGGGCAGTTTTTCCAAGTTTATCGAAGGGGCGACTTGCTGGGCACCGTCGATTCGAAATGGTTAATGTCATGATAATCGTTTAGTGCGCAGTGCGAATGTGTATGTGGTGAAACAAGAGGGACGGTTCACAATTGCAAGTTGAATTGAGAGGCCACCGTTTGATACAAACAGCGATACTTTAGTCGTTATCCGCGTAAAAAAAGTTAAGGTTGGATAAAGTTTTCCGTGAGGTTCGTGATTGGATAAAGATCAGATCAATGAGATTTTGTAAATCGGTCATCTATGCTTTTTAGAGAAATATCTTGTAAAAATCGCATTTATGATTAAGAATTCTGTGATTTGCGCGTTTCGATATGGAACTACAAAAAGCATTTGTTCAATTTACTCTTTTAACTCGAAATATTCGTTGGAAAAAAAATGTTTGTAGATCCAACTAAAATTCTCCTTATAAAACCGTTTAGATTATTCAACTAAATATTTAACTGAATCGATTTTTTTAGTTAAATTGATCCAAGCTTTTTAAAACATTTTTGACAATTTCGTACATGAACTAATTTGGTGAAATGTTTTTACGTAAATTGAATCAAATTTTTACCTTACGAACAGTTTGTATTTAATTTTTTAAATATATAATATAAAATGAAATGATAAAATTGTACTATTTTTAATATGATATTTCGCGAAACTTCTAAAAAAAAATGGAGTTGTAACTAGTTCAAAAAGTCTCATTGAACATGTTAATCTGGGCTTAATTAAAAAATGAACTTCCTTTAAACTTTTTCCAAACTTAATTTTTTTTATGCGGAAACCCAATGAAAGATCATTTCCTTCTTACTCTTCTCTACATTTACCGAGCTTTCAAGCCGTCAGCTTTAATTCGAAATTTATAATGTAAATTAGTTAAAATCTTAATTAACCAATAGTTTCCCTGCCTTTGCATTCTGCTTTATACACTATTAGTGTACTGTATAAATGTACTTTATACACTAATAGTGTATAAAGCATACACTAAATTAATTTGCATATCTCTGATTAACATTTAAATTTAGCTCTTATGTTTCAAGGGCTCATCTCATAAATATTAGAGAATAATACACGCTTGAATAATTTCCAAGTACATTTATTATAAATTTATCAAGTGTTCTGTTAAACTGTAACCGTAAATGTTTCAAGAGCTCTTCTTGCTACTTCGGTTCGTTCTATTTACTCATAACTAAATCATTTATTACACTAACTGAAATGTTATAGTACATTTTACTGTAAGTCTAGTAAATGTACTGTTTTTAATTATAATTACAGAGGGAAATAATCTTTTTAACAGGAAATTAAAAGTTTATATAGTAATTTTTTGTATATGATTATTACAAAAAGTAATTTAAATTCTCATATATTTCAGTACAGATTGAGCATGTCCTCTAGTTCTTATAAAGTTTAACAAATTTTACTAAACATTTTGTCAGTATAACTATACGTAAATCGTCATGAAATTCTTTTCTTAGATTTTTTATAAATAATTCTATTTTTAAATGAATATTTAAGCACTTTTATTAACAGAATACTGTAATATATCTAGACAATCACATCATCACCTTCCCTTACGTATAAAGATCACGGGATCATATATTTAGATCGGCATTAATTAAGTGCAAAGTCAATAGCCTTGTTGAAGCAATAGGGTCATCGCTTAATGCAGTGCAATGTTCAATTTTGTTATAGGAATGAAAATAGCTTTCAACCTTTTATACTCTTTAATGCATTTCGAAAAAATCCACGTAAAAATTGTAAGATCAATGAAAATTCTTTTTATTTTAAGACTAATTTAAGTCTTAAAATATAGCTACATTTATCTCATTTTAAATTCTTCAGAATAGAAGAATCAAATTTAAAATTTTAAATGGAGATATTTTAAAACGATCTCAATATCTTTCAATGTTTGCAAAAGATAATTCCCCTTTTAATCTTTATTTAATCTAACGTTGGTTTATGCGAGAAACTACATTTATTCAAAAACATTCATTCTGATAAAAATAGAATTCAAAAAATAGCGTTTTTATTAATAAATAGAGCAGTATATGCAAAACAATGCCTGGTCTAAATAATTTTACGACCTGCATCTCAAATTGACTTATTCACTTCTTCCACAATTTGTTTTTTAAAAACTACTCCCACCTACTCTCCTCGTGCATTCTATTTATTTGTACACCTTGCCTTTTACTATCTCCAAGCTTCGGCTTTCTTTCCGTCATGCTTACGATTTCAATCTCGCGTACTTTTAAAAGTTTTACCTTTTCTCCCGCTCAAAATGACTTCGACCGCTTTCTTTTCTTATCAACTACTTATACTTGAAGAACTTTAGCGCTGTCTATCTCTTTCTCATCAAGTCCGCGTTTTCATCTTTCAATCGACCTCGTTGCTTTCTCCTTTTTTTTCTCTTACATCGACTTTTCATTTAAACTTCACTGCACTGCCAAGTACATCGTTTTTCTTTTCTGCTCGAGTCTCTTCGCCAAATTCACAATATAAAGATTGATTTTTCTTCGCAATTTTTTTATTAAAACAATCTGCTGATTATTTCAAATAACACTTCAAGAAATATCAAGATGATGAAACGATCGATCGAAATGATATCGAATGCAACCAAAAATCCTGCTGATACAGGGAAATGTGAACTGGTACAGCAATCTGAAATAGTGAAATGTTTTGCTATAATTGAACTAGACAAACTAAATATTTTATTTAGTTAAATATGAAACAACTTTTTTTTATATTTTTTTTAGAAACTTTGATCGAAGTCTTATAGTTTCAAAACCAAACAAATTTATCGAAATGTCCCGCCGTTAAATCAAAGATACACTCAATATTTATCAATTGATAAAACGAAATTTACCGTTTTGCAATGTTTATTAATTTCTTGCTATGAATAAATGCTTTTTTTTCTCGTAAATTAATTAAAAATCTCCCAAGATTTTCGAGTAAATTTTAATAACATCGCAACCACTCGATTTGTCTATAAAAAATGTATTAACAACAAATATCGATTCGGCCGATTACAATGTATGCCCTCATCCTCAATAAAAAAAAAGAATAGGATTATTTCTGCATCATTTCATACTTAAACAAGGGACATCAATCTCAATAAAGGGAAAATTACATGGATTCCTCGGACGCCACTTATTTCGGCCGATTTATCGTCGATCTCCTTCGCGCTTAAATAAGCGTAAACAGCCCGGTGAAACCCAAAAGAGAAAAAAAATCTACTGGCGGAAGAGACGCCCGACGCGGTCCCCGTGAAGAGCTTACACGCGATATTTACGCTCGGCGACGGAAACCTTCGGGGATTGATGTTTATTGGGAATAATTGAAGCCGTTCGGCTGGAATCGAATGCGCCCGAAGAGCATTACGAACTTATGGCTTCTTCCACTCTTGCTTATTCTTTTCTCCTTTTTTCTAGCTCGATCGTCTTTGTCCGCTGATAAATGCCAAGTTTACTTTTGCGCGCGCTTTATAGAGAATATATATACACCCGAAAGCTGCAGATGAATCAACAGGTACAACTCTTGCCGTCGGGGATGGAGCGACCGAATTTTTTTTTTTTTTTAAGACTTATTTGAAATAAATAAAATAAACTTTCGACGAGAAAGTGAATTCAATAATAGAATTAACGCATTGATTGCGAATAAATTTTATTTTATTTAATAACTTTTCATTGAATTTAATTGAACAGTCGCTCATTAACGAAGAGTTTTATTGATTACTCATCCCTTACCACTGCAAAATATCGCAATAAATTTTAGTATAACAAAAATTATTGTATATAATATAACAAAATTATTCATGCGTTCGAATATCTCTTATCGCTGCAAAATATCGCAATAATTTTTAGTACAACTGCTATGTATAACAAAAATTACTGCAATTTGTAGAAATAGAGATTGATTGTACAGTTAATATAATAAAAATGACTACGTTCATTTTATTTATATCAAATTTATAAATATCTACAAAAATATTTGTCATACTATACGTAACGTGAATACTTTAGGGCTTCCCGACGGTCAGTAATTATATTTATTCTAGATGTAATTTTCTGAGTAATCTGAATAAACGAGTCGAAGCACCGTCAATTTTAGACAAGTGCTTTTATTATTCAAGTGTTTTGATATGCGCGACAATCGCGTGTCTCAGTTACGCTCACGATGTGCACATCGCCAAGAAGCGGCCAGCCGAATCGACCTTCCTACGATCGATTGAAGGCAAATTAGATAGAAGAAAAGGCGAAACTAGTCGCGTCTGTACTTCCAGTAAAACGAATCAAACGGTGCACCTACGTTTCGAATACAATACCACCCAAAAGTTCGTATACTTCTTTTTCCTTGATGTAAACTTCTCGTGCCGTTTTTTTTTTTTTTGAAACGTCTTGGTAGATGCAAACAACTTTGACAGTGTTTGAAACAGTAGAAAAACTATTTATCGCGTGTATTACCTTGCGATACTATCATTAAATTTTTTTTTATATTTTTTAGACTACTTTTTTATAACTTGAAATTTTTTAGCCTTAAAACGGCAAAAAAACTAAAAAAAATTAAGAAATTGCCATTTAAAGTTGACATTAAGTAGAAAAAAAAAAGTTATCGGCGGTTTTGTACTGCATCCATAACAATACCTCATGATAATGTGAACAAAAAGCAGCATAATTTATCCTCGCAAATATGCGTGAAATATCCCGAATTTCCTGAGTTATAAATACACATTCGGCCCTAATGAGATTAACTTTTTAATCCTAAAAGTGACCGTAACCGATAAATCCCAAAACCCGAACGAAACTATCTCTCGGCTCAAAAAGCCAAACCCGTCCTCTCGTAAACAAAAGCCCCGCACCCACGGCGAGGAGAGAGCCGCAAACAGTACCAGGCTAAAATCTCTTTAATCCCAATCCAAATTATCGCCGTGTCCCCGCGAGAATATTATTATTACGTGAATGAAGGTCCATGTGGTGGGCTGGTTTACGCCGCCATTCGACATCAAACACATCGGGCATGAAGCGAATGGCGCATATCCACCAGGATGATTTAGATCCCGTGTATATATGACTTGAACCATCGACAGCCGGGCGATGGCCGTCGTCCCGATCCGTAATTATTTGCCGGCCCGCTCAATTCATGATTCGAGTCGACACACGTGTCACTTGGATTATGGCCCAGCGATTCGATTATGCGAGATTAATCGTGAGAAAAATTTGCGTGGGCAGAGTCAAGATTGACGTTGATTAGACTCGAGTGCACGATGCAATTGGCCTAAGGTAATTTTTTTTTATTAGTGTTGAAAACATCGGTAACTAGAATAAAATGAGATACACATTGTTTAGAGTGATTAAGAAGAAATTTAAGGATTCACATTGTCTTTAATATTTGAAATTGTGAAAAACCGAATGATCAGAGATGTACGATGCAACTCAATTTCTTAAAAATCATTGAACTTTATTTCCTTGGAATATTTGATTCTTTTTGAAAAGAGAATCGATTAAGACTGATTAAGAAGAAATTTAAGGATTTACATTGGCTTTAATATTTGAAATTGTGAAAAACGAATGATCAGAGATGTACGATGCAACTCAATTTCTTAAAAATCATTGAACTTTATTTCCTTGGAATATTTGATTCTTTTTGAAAAGAGAATCGATTAAGACTGATTAAAAAGAAATTTAAGGATTCACATTGGCTTTAATATTTGAAATTGTGAAAAACGAATGATCAGAGATGTACGATGCAACTCAATTTCTTATAAATCATTGAACTTTATTTCCTTGGAATATTTGATTCTTTTTGAACAGAGAATCGAATCGAAAGAATTGAGCCTCAATACACCGCGCGTTGAAATAAGAATTTATATTTTATTTTTAATAAACAAATAGTATAATTAATATTTATTAAAAATTAAAAAAAAAAACAGAAACTAGTAGCTTTGTATATAATAATTGAAAGCAATAATTCACTGCCATGGATCACCCAAGTTAGTGTCAGCGATTGGAGTCACTTCCTCATGCATGCGACCCTGTGTAATTGGTAGTAACCTCCGAGGGGCTCTACCGGCCACTCAATTCCATTCGATCGGTAGGCTTCGACCCCGCGATCAAACGCCGAGCGAAATTAAGTGTTCGGTTGAACTATAAAAACGGCAGATTTATTTTTTAAAAAGATAAATTAAAAGTTTAATTAATTAATTCTTTAGAATTAATTATAAATTATTAATTCTATAGATGATCCAACTGTACATCCTTACCGAAATATCCTGCAGAACATCACCTAGGATATCCTGCAGGACTCCCGCAGGTGATTATCGTTTTTTCCTGTAGGAACGATTTTCTCCACGATAGTCTCGCAGGGATATCCTGCAGGAAAAATCGCGAATTACACGCAGGAGTCCTGCAGGATGTCGTACAACATATTTCGTTAGCGGATAGCTTCTAAACAATACGAATTCCCAAGTGATACTTTCAGCAAAGTCTTCACTGGTCAATCATTTGAACAAAATTTAGCAAAATATGCAGATTTTCTAAACATTTAGTCGAATTAACAAAATTTCTAGTAAAAACCTCGATCTGATTAAACATTTTGTGAATTTAACTAAAATTCTGGATGATTAAACTTAATATTTAGCTTATACACATATAACAATTAGAGATTGTAATTATAGCCGGAGAATGAACCGTTTGTGCTCAGGGAATGTTCACAGTATGCGGGGACAAGCAGCAGGTGGTCCTGCTTCTGCTGATCCAACTGATCGTTCTCATACTAATGGGAACGTTAATGACCTACGGTCCAGACGCTCGTCCCGATGCTCCCAAAAATCTCTCAGGTAAGCACATCTAATTTACTACTATTTTTATTTTATTTTATTTTTTTGTGCGTACTACGTATTAAAGTTTGATTTCATCTTTAACGGACAAATTAAAAATTTTCACTTCATTTTGAAAAAAGAAATTAATTAAAAATACTATATTAAACGATTTTTTATATCTTCTTGACGCTAAAACGGTTAGAGTGAAATTTCACTTTTTTAGTGGATTATAAATTAAAATAATTTTTTGTCAATTTTTTACAGCAACAGTTTCTTCAGGAAATGTCCCAAACGATGGACCACCACCAATTTATCCAAGTGAGTAAAAAGAATAAATTGTTAGAAGAAAATGTTATTCTCCGAATTAATATTTATTTCTTCAAACTATTAAAAATGTACGTTATATATAGCACGTTCTCCTCAACTAAAATTTGAGTAAATATAGATATTATTTGAGGTAAAGCTTAATTAATGCTTTACTAAGTTTTTTACAAGATCTGCACTTTAACTTTTAAAACATGGGAGATAAGAACTTAACTTTTATGCTCGACTTAAATTAATTTCTGAGAACAGAACATTTTCTTCGTTTATCGTAGAAATGTAATTAAAAACTCTAAAACCTAAGCGCAGATTTTACTGGAAATTAATTTAGCTCTAGTATCGTTAAAAATATTCCACAGCTTTAGCTTATATAATTTTTAGAACCCGACTTATAATTTATTTTTTCAATGTTAAAATCAATTTTAGTATTATTCATTTATTGTTTTCTTTTTCAACATTCTAAATGTTATTTCTTTGTCTTTCCACCGTTTTACCAGCGTTAGACTTTTTCTAAAGAGATTCGCATAAAAGAATTTAAAATGCTGATACTTGACATTTCATTATAACGTACCATAGAGCACATGTAAATTTAGGAGATGATGGATAACGCGCAACTTTAGTAGGGTATGACTTTCAGTAGCATTTCGAAGGTTCACGGGTAAGGTTGACTCTAGGGAAAAAATTGAACGACATTCGGTAAATATTTCCAATTCTCTTTTGAAAATTTTCGAGAAAAAAAGTATAAAAATTCATCTTTCTACCAAGACCGACAGTGATTAGAATTTTTAAAGTATCATACTTTCTCTGAATGAAAAAAAAACTTTTCATTTTTCAAAGTTCTAAAATATTAAAAAGTCTTATAGATAATGAAAAAAAAAACGATTAATCTTCACTGCAACAGATAAGCTTGTTTCAAACAAAAAAAAAAAGAGTTTTAACTAAAAAAGAAATATAAACGAAGGACACGCTGAAACTCAAGAAATGCACGTAGCCTCCAGGCAAAATCTGCCAATCCAGCAAAACGAAAGAGTCGAAGTCTGCAGGTTCCGTCACCTCGGTCGAATTTTCGGAGCGTCGATTTGACTTTTGCCAAGAAGGAAGCATGAACAGAACGACGCGGCTGGCGCACGCGATAAGCCTCCTATTCATCGAGGGCTTCTTGCTCAGCGGCATTTTGGCGATTTTCGATTATGCCAAGCCGAATGTGAATGGAGTGGCCAACGAGTTGCCAGTCACGTTCACACGTAAGTCGACCGGCATTGTGCCGACCCACGGAACCCCCCCGGTAAATACGGTCCGCCGTTAATTTATCGATCCCTCCTTTCACGGATTTTAATTCGAGTGTACACGCGGCTTTCCTTACTGCGATTGTTGCGAGTACTGGTTTTAAAGATTTTTTTTTACTTTAAAGGGTTAATGGGTAATTTAGCACTTCTTTCTTTTCTTCTGCAATAAAACAGTCGTTTTAAGAGGGTCTGATAGCCTTATATTTGCCTTCAAATGCAGACCTAAAATAAAGCCATTTGAATTATTCAAAACTGTACTCTGATAAAAAAGATCAGTAATCACCACTAACCATTGAGTGTTTTAATTAATCTTTACTTGTACCAACGAAATATTATAAGCAGAAACAGTTAAAAGGATTAATAGTCTATTGTCGTTACTGATCTTTGTTCAGCATGTAAAAATAATAATTTTCAAGTATAATAATAAATTTTCTTGAAAATTGCACCTGAATCAACATTGTGATACAGACTTCATATTCATAGATAAAACCATCACTAAATTTTAGCATTAAAATTAACTACAGGTCCAAAATACCCTTGAAAAATTTATATTGTATTTCATGTTATTTCGAGCAAAAGAAGTGTTCGTATCAAGTATATCATTATTTAATGGAAAAAAAAATCAAAATTACAAAATTACAAAATTCTCAAGTATATGATGAAGTAAAATTCAAATAATTTATTGACAAATTGAAAATATACTTTAAATATTAACTAACTAGTAATTAATTTTCACGAACCTCTTAATAATTTTAAATGGAAAAAATATACAATTCACTTATTCACAATTCCTATGCTATTTTAAGTAACACTCAAAAAAAATCTTCAATTACGTTAAACGGCATGCGTTGATCAATTAAGAAGACTTATAAAATCGCGTGAGTGAAAATTGAAGAATTTAATTTGGCAAGTGCTAGTAAAATTAAAGAGAAAGTAGAAAGAAAAAGGAGGAACTAACCGCCCAGCGCAGATATTGGTTCAGTAAAAACGAGATTGAAAATAAATTGCATCTCAATAAGTCTTTATTTTTCAATGTAGCGGAACGGCAAACTGAGAGTAAAATTAATTAAAGTTTTACAAATAAAATTTTATTTTGCCAGACATCGTGGAGCAGAGCAGCCGCCGGAAAATGAAAATTTTTTAAAATATTTGATCTTTAGCTACTAGCGATTTTCCGACCTTGTGAAGACGCAAAAGGCGTGACTATTTTTTCGTAAATTCACGTTCACCGCAACCACATTGCAAATTTAATTGTATAAGTTCACAACAATGAATCAACGAGATTTTCAACAAGTTGACTTAATTAAAAGCGTGCCTCTGAAGTTTCCTTTTAGCCGAACTTTTGCAGACTGTATAACTTTGTGGTTAGTCTTTGTTAACGAATAGTCTATACACATATAATTCGTTTTGAAAATTTTTAACTACGCACCATTTTAACTACATTTTAAGTGGCAATTTGTAATGAGACAATGCGACTGCATCGCTGTGAAAGAAAATTGAAAGAAATTTGTTAAAACCGCATTAAACTCATATCACAGCAGTGAAACTAATGGAAGGATTGGCTAAAGCGACTCTGAACCGATAACCATACGAGGTGTCACGAAAAGTGTGAAACGCGATCAAAGGAGTCCACCGAGGGTTTAGAGGTCCCCACTTAATCCGAGGAACGCGCGCGCACAAATTTCGCGGTAATCAGTTGATCCACACCGCCCGCCTACTGCACGCCGGAAACTTGCATAATTAACGCGAGCTTTTCGTTTCCCGCGAAAGGAGCCTCGGCCTGCCACTGACTACCAACTACAAAGCGTCGCCACACAGTGAGTCATGAACAAAAGTCGCTTTTTCTTAAGGCAATCCGTTAGCGGTTGTAGGTGAGTGCAGAAATAAACACTAAAAAGCGAAAACATTGAAAATTATTTACAAAAAGGATCGATCGTTTAAAAAAAAAAAGATTAAAAATTTAAGAAGTATACTGAGAGAAAATATTTACTTCAATAGTTGTCGCATTATTTTTTCAGTGTACCAAGATGTGCACGTCATGATATGGATTGGTTTCGGCTTTTTGATGACATTCCTGCGCCGTTACGGTCAAAGCGCAGTGGGACTAACTTTCCTAGTCGGTGCTATATTAGTACAAGTGGCTATGCTTTGCGACGGAGCTTCCAAAATCAGCAAAAATAGCAAAGCACCTCTTTCCCTTGATTCGTAAGTTACACTTTTATTCGTTAGAATATTATAGTCTACATTTTCAGGACCAAAACTGAAGATTTCAGTTTCACCAAAAGTAGGGGAATCCCCCCCCCCCCCCGTAGAATACATTTTATAAATATATATCCTTACATGGTAGGGATAAAAACAAATAATTATGGAATTTTATAAGATCCTTGCTGTACTTATATATACAGAAATCGAAATAAAAATGTTACCCTTCTCTTTGCGAAGTCATCATCTTTCACTTTTCGTTAGGGCGAGAAGGAAGTTCGTATACTCATTTCATATATTCCGTTAAATCATTAATGTTTATAAAATTCTAAACGTAGGATATAGCGAAGAACGTTCACCACCTCTGTTCGTAAAAATAATATGACCTTATATCTAGAATGCTACACGGAGAGAAAAGTTTAGTAAAAATTACTACACTATTTACTAATGGAGGGACAGACTCGATTAATAAAAAATTTTACTAAAAAATATCGTAAAATTTGCAAGACTTACAGTAAATTTTGCTACAAGTCTAGCACACTTTACCATACTTTCTAGTAAAATTTTTTATCTGTCGAGTCTGTCCCTGCACTACTAAACAGAGTATAGTAATTTTTACTAAACTTTTCTCTCCGTGTAGAAAAACGCGTCATCATATTATAGATCGTCCTAGATCATATAGATTTTTTTTAAAACATTGTCATACTGCAGGAAAAATCAGGTCTAAAAGGTTTAAGAAAATAGCAGTGCTTTTATCTGGCCCTTTTTTACTTCCTCGCACACAAAGCACTCCTCCACATACTAATCCAAAAAAATTCACATCGAAGTGAATTCACCGCGAGCAAAAGAGATCCGAGTCCGACTAGAACGTCGCCGAAAACAATCCCAACGCGACACACAAAGGAAATCAAGAAGAAAGGATTGCAGGACAACATCAACAAGTCCTTGCTCTCTCGGCAAACCCTCGCGAAATTTTTCGCTCCGTCACCCTCGTGCCTTCGGAGACTCGAGATGTTTTCGCGGTCAACGACTTTTAGTCTTTCACTTGGAAGAACATCTCCCCGAAGGAACGTAGCGCAGCTCACCCTTCGCGTCTTACACACTGCGCTATAGATATTTTGCATTTGGTTTTGTTGAAAGTAGCTGTTTGCATTGTTTGCTTGATTTAACATTTGTAAAGAAAGTTTCGGGAAGGTTCAAGGATTTTTTTTTTGTTTATTTGTTTAAAACAGTTTTCTTCTGCGAGGCAGAAATTACATTTGCATAGCCTACTTATAAAAGTATCCAATCGACTTTACTTTTTAACTTCTTCTTTCCATCTTTTTTCAATATTCATTTTATCAAGAATCTCCTTATAATCATTCAGTACACTAAATCTTGTAACTTACAATATGAAAAGAGTTTTGCGCTAAAGGAAACAAATTCAACTAAAAATTGAACAAAAAAAAGGAAAACAAACGATCCTGTTTGCTGGATATATAAAAATTGAAAATAAAACAGAATTTTATGAAGAATGTAATTATAGCTACCACTTAAAATTCTCATCCAATTAAAAAATCGTAATCGGTTCAAAAACTTAAATTTCTTAACCAAATTTCTAATATTTTTTATCTCTTTTCTAATTCTTTTGTTTCCTTTTTTATGGGCTCTACATGTCTGACAAGGGCTAAACTTTCGTTATGTGTAACCTAATACGAAGTTTTCTACACTGATAAAAAATTTGTTAATTTTAAGGAAATGATTTACTTCAATAGTACTTATTAAATATTTCTTTGAATCAACAAATCATTTCATTAAAACTAAATGAATTTATTTGTTTCTAAATAAATTTAGTAGTTTCAAAAAAATAATTTAATGAGTCCTATTGAAGTAAATCATTTCATTAAAATTAACAAATCTTTTTTTCAGTGTACTATGACAATTTTTGAACGTCAGTCCCACTCTTGATATTTTAGCAGACTAAATCGCACATGCTCAAAATTAAAAAAAAAAATTATCATTCGCTTTCTTTTATTCTGCCAATAAACAAAAGTAATACCAATCAATAAATTAATCTTGACAACTAAACGAGCAAAAACTGCAAAAACTTCGATTTCCAAAATTCCATCCTAATATATAGGTCCCATATGCGGTATCAATATTCCCCCTGTCAGTCCATTTGTACAGAGCCAATCCGAATCGACATAAAAGCCAAAAACGTCCCCTCATCCGCACAGCGAAAACCGGAAGTCCAAAAGCACTCGTAGCCCTGCTAACGGAAGAAGCATCGAGCGCGAGTCCTCCTCGGTGCGTTAACGTTGCGAATTCGCGGGGGTGGAGGGACATTCTCGTAATTCGGTGGATGGAAGGCCGGGGTGGGGACTCCATTTGGCGCGCTGTCAACCGGGATATAATGACCCTGGCGAGTATACCGATGCTTGTCGCAGGCTGCTGAGCGCGGACGTGGCGGTGGCGGCGCCCCTGATATCGATGGGCGCACTGCTCGGCAAAACGACCTACATGCAGCTAATCGGCATGGGCATCATCGAGCTCGTCGTCTACACCCTCAACAAGTACATCGGCGAGCACCATTTCGAGGTAAGCCATGCGTACCTTCTCTACACTGCGCGAGGCTGCCTTTTATGCAACTACTCCCTTGTCGAGTGTACCTCGGTGTATTAGATACTGTAGTACCGCAATAATCGAAAGAGATCAATTTTTCGATAAAGTCAACAAATTACTGCTGATAAAGCCTTTGGAGTTCAGGATATTACCGTTTTTATGGTATCCTGACGATTCACTCTGATTCTACGGTGAACATTTTTATTAAGGGGATGCCTACACCTTAATTTCCGCAGCAGCCAGCCTATCAATCAGTTACGATGTATATAAAGATATTCTTAAGCTTAAAAGTAAGATTTACAATATTTAAAGTTAAAATTAACGTAATAAAATTTAAGATAATTTTAGTAATATACAATATTAAGATCTACCCCTAAGTACCATAAAAAAGTAAAAGTTGCCTTTAAATTTTTATCATTGCACGTGCGAACTTATCTTCTGTTTTTCATTCGTGTAACTGTAAAAATTAGATTTCTAGAAAACTTTGTAATCGTAGAAACGCACAACGCAAAGTATAATTTTTTAGTCAGTCAGAAAGAAAAGTATTGAATATTCACCCTGAAACTAGAGGAAATGAAGATTTTAATGAAAAATGAATAAAACTTCCATATATAACGAAGAAGATTAAAGATACTTTTTACCTTTAATTAAAATCTTCAATTATTCATGTTTCAAAAGAAAATTTGTTTTATTTAAACATTTTTTTTTATTGCACGAGACACAATTAACAACATTTTATAAAATCAGTTTCATCAAAATTAAATTATCAATTCGCGCAGTTATCTCGTTAAATATTAAATTCAAAGAATCAAATAATTTTGTTTTGATTTTGCGGCAATTTTGTACTTTATAACGTTACTATTATGCATTAAGCGGCGTTATTTTATCAAAGATCAAATTAAATATTCCGCAAGCGGCGGAGAGCGAGAATTTGATTGCAGAGGAGAGCGTTGCTGTTAAATATGCATATGGCGATAAAATTTGATTCAGGCCGTTGATGCCGGCGACAGTATGTACGTGCATGCCTTCGGTGCTTACTTTGGATTGGCCGTGAGCTTCGTATACGGGATGAAAGAGAAACCAAAGGAAAACAGCCTCGAAGGATCCTCTTACGAGTCTGACATACTCGCAATGGTTGGTAAGTAAAAATGATCATACTAACGTACTTGGAGAATACCAGACCTACGAAATTTTGGCCAATGTTTTCTTATATTAAGATACGAAGAAAGCTAGAATATTACGATCTAAAAATCAACATTTTTGACATATTAGGTCCCTAAAGTTATTAATCCGGATTAATTATCTTAAAAAAATTTCAAATATAAATAGTTGAAAAAACTCAACGGTTCGTATAAAATAATTAATAAAAATATAAATAAATGAATCCATAAAAAGTGTTTGGGCCTTAAAATAAAAGCTAATGGTATATGATCGACTGGTAACTCTTGTTTCGGACCGCGAAAAAGGGTCTTTCCTTACTGGGATTTTCCGAGAGGAAGACTTTTGCAGAGTAGTAGTACTGTCGATAATAGAATTACCGTTATGAATTTTACTATTCGTATCCGATTAATCGCGGGGTCCTTTAGAGTCTTGCTCAACGCACCGAAATACACGAGATTATTGAGGATGGGACTATAAGGTAGCTTAAGTAAACACTAGGATATTCCATAAATACTCTCTCCAAATTTCATTCAGTGAAATTTTCACTAATTTAAACAGTGATTATCGTGCTTACTGATTAAATAGAAAAATTTTACTGATTTAACTTTCTTTCACTGAATGAAAAATAAAATGTTCACTTATTTAAACAATTCCATTCAGTGAATATTCACTTTAAAACAGTGACCTGATCCTCATTAACGGAAATAATGACCGAGTGTGAATTTGTTCTTATTGTAATTAACGAAATTCAATTTTCGAAGACCGTTTAGAAGGAGCAAAGTGCGACATTCCCTCTCTAGTGCAAAAAATGCCACTCGACTTTTGTGTAAATCCCTTATTTCTCTCGCTAAAATTCCATAAATCACTATTAATTAAACACGAATGATTAATTACGATTAATGTACTCGCAGGAACGGTATTCTTATGGCTATTCTGGCCGTCGTTCAACAGTGCAACGCTGAAGGGCGACGAGCAGCGCCGAGCAATCATCAACACTCTACTGTCGATCGCAGCCAGTTGTGTAGTTTCCTTCGCCGTCTCGGCCTTCGTCTCCAAGCAGAGCAAGTTTAACATGGTGCACGTGCAGAATTCGACACTCGCCGGCGGCGTCGCCATCGGCACCGCTGCTGGTCAGTATCTCGCCTTCCTTGCTTATAAAATTAATTGGGGATGCTGTTATAGGAGCCCAATAGTGCGTCAGACAAATTGTTAACTACGGACAGTGTCGGCGCATTACTAAGGCCTTCTCCAGGTTCTTCTATTTTAAGCTTGAAGAGAGCCCTATTATATAGTAGACTTTGTGAGCTACGTAACTCGATACAAAAGACCGGAGGAAAATATGCTCCATGGAATTTTAATAAAGATATTTTTAAAAGATGACGTAAAGTATAATAGAAAATTTCTATGAATGATATTGATTCTGTATTCTTTTTTTATTTTTAATTTTTTTTTTGGTAATACTCCTTGTGATCTTCTGAACAGAAACATGCGGAGGAAGACATTTTAGTAAAGATATTTTTAAAAGATGACGATAGGCATTTACTAATTTTTCGCATAAATGAATTTATGGAAAGGCCTATACCACACCTAATCTAGTAACACCTTCGCAGTATGGTATTTCGAACCAATCTTGATATCGCAAGTCAATAATACATGCATAATACAGAACTAAAGCATTACGCACAACTCGATTATTCTCTCTAATCAGTACACATTCATCCGAAAACCTATAAATTAGGATATCGCGAGCAGAATCCTTTAGCACACTCTATAGTGCATTAAATTAATTTAATTAATCAATACTGTCGCAAATGGTGCACCATACTTCCGAGGAGAAATAGTAAATTAATTTTTTATCGTTCAATTCTTTTCGAAAGATAATTTGACACTGAAATTGATGCAGTTCATTCAACGGAAATTTTATGGAGAACAGAAATTTCGAAGCATATTATGTTAAAAAATCTAGTTTAAATACATTTTTTTAATATTACATTTGTAAACATACATTTTAATAAAAAATGTATGACTGAAGACTTTTTACTGTTAATTAAAACCTTCAATTTTCTGTTTATAAAGAATCGACATTTTTATTTAAAAAATTCCATAATATATTATAATATAATATTTTAGGCAGTATTAAAAAATTAACAGATGAATAATGTAACTTTAAATAATCTACTTTAAGTTTTACTATCATAAAAATTCTATTTTACTTTTACTATCATAATTTTTTTTTTTAAGACGCGTTCGAAAGATTTTTATAATTATATTTACGAGTCTACTTCAAAAAGACGAAAACATTTAATAGAGCTTTTTTTTGTACCAATTAAAGTGAAAATTGTTCGAAGTGAATAAAGCGGAAATCAATCAATATCTCCGAAAATTTTGCATATGACAGGTGAAATAAATCTTTTTAATATACCTGCGTCGATTTCGTCTCCACCTTTTTTTTTCTACCGCGGATTTTATATTTCTAACTGTCGAAAAGTTTTTGGAATATATTTTCCAAAATTCGATTGGTGTGCCCGCATTTCGCGCAGTAATAAACAAACGGTCGTACATCGTCAATTTTCTAATTCAATCTTTTTCGATATTTCGATCTCGGGGAATCCCCTTTTTTTATGCTCGATCCGAGTGCTTCGCGAATGGCCGATCGATGTGGAGGAACGATTTTATTTTACCTTTTTTACAGGTATGATGTGTAAACCAGTGGGAGCTTTGGCGATTGGCAGTGCCGCAGGTGCCATCAGCGTGCTTGGATATAAATATCTCACGGTAAATTGTTCAATTTACTTGATATTTATATATTTATTTATTTTTTATTTTTAACAAAATTATTTTTGTGCATAATTTTATAAATTGCATTTTGTAAACTTATTACACAGTTAATTATGTAATAAGTTTACAAAATGAAATTTACTGTTAAATAACGAACAAAATATACTGTTAAATAAAAAGTGCAATATATTAAGATTAAGGTTTTTACAACCAAACGATGAATATTTAGATTTTTTTATAATATACTTTCTTTGTATATTTGTTTATCCAATTTAATATTATAATACATTTTTTTATTAAAATTTACTTAGAACCATATAATTATTAATTCAAACGTAGATAAAACCAAAAAAACTTTTTTCACAAATTTCAATAAACAATGTTTCCATTTTCGCGAAAAGCAATAAAATTTTAAAAAACATATACGCGCGAAAAACCTTCCCGCGGCGCTTTTCATTTGAAAATTGTGAATTTAAAAAAAAATCCAAACACTCGCACAAAAAATCAACGCGATAAAAAAAAAGGGTCGAATATCCATTGTCGCCACTCGACAAAATGTAAACTCTTTTGTCGCGTGGCAAACTAGATATCTCGCGCCTACGGCCGGCGTCCCATGAAGTTTTAACGAATTCATAAAATTTTGACGCCGCTAAAAGTTTAGTTGCGAAATACGCGGCTCAACGCGGCTTAAACAAGTACACCAGGCGAGTGTGATGAAGTCGGATTTCACCCCATTCAATCCCCTCCCAAGAGTCCGCTCACCGGGGCTTTCAAGGACTTTTTTCTCACAAAACTTCTCGTTAAACCGATGAGTGCCCGATTAATAAGTCACACTTCCTGGTGGCTATCATGTAACTTTTTAATGATAGCTTTTTTACTGCCCCACAAAGGTTTGGTGTATTTATGTGATCGATCGCAGTTTTTCCGGGTGCCACGCACTTTTTCAAACGGACACTTTACACTTTTCATCGAGGGAGACTTATCCAATCGATTTTTAAAAGTATCAAAAAAAAAAAAATTATAATACTTAATCGTTTTTCAATTGAACTCTATAAATGTACATATATCGAATCTTATATGTAATTCAAATCAAAGAAAAATCCTCTTCTTTTTAAAGGGTTAGGCCTCTCTACACTCACAGAAAAAAGGAGATTCTCCTAAAAACTTATAGGAAATTCTCCTTTTTCATAAAAGGTCAAACTACTGAACAAAAATTTATTTTACCACCAATAATTGTAAAAATAATTGAATATGAAACGAAGTGTAAAATTCGCTTGAAAATATTAATTTAAAAAGTAATTGAGTCATTTCGAAAAAAAATAATAAATAACAAAAATATATGTATATTTACAATACTTTCAGCCACTTATACAGAAGCGCTTGAGGATACACGATACTTGCGGCGTGCACAATTTGCACGGGATGCCGGCCATTCTCGCCGCGCTTTTCGGTGCTCTTCTCGCCGGATTGGCCACAGAAGCTGATTATAATTACTCGCTTTACGAGGTATTTAATTTTTTATTTTCATGCTCTTTAATTTGACTCTATGGGGTATTTTAATTTTTAATGTAACTCTTATATAGACAACTGCCGTATATTGCGTTAATAATGAAATAAAACGTTTTACTATTTATATCTTCTATACGGTTACAAAAATAATATTAAGAAGCAGATATGTGCTCGAAAAATTAGAAAAATAATTATAATGCTTAATTTAATTCAAAGCAATCGAAGTACAAATTTAATGAACTTTTTATGCAACTATATAAAAAAATATCAATTTTGATACAATATAAACAAAAAATACAGTGATAAAATATTAAAATTAAATAACTCGATAATTATCCAAAATTGCGCAAAATGCCAAAAGGCCAAAGGTGCTTAGAATTTGACCCCCTACACGACTGTAATATTTCCCCGAGTGTTTTTTTTTATCACCGTGTATACGGCAACTGTCATCGAAAGTTGAATTTTTCGCGGTCCATCCTGACGACCGCATAACGTCCGATCCGCTGTCCGCAGATATTCCCGGCGCGCATCCCCGGCGAGGGGAGAAATCTGACGGAAATAAACGAGAATTACCGGCTCGCCCTGAAGCCCGGGCCGAACCGCAGCGCCGGACAGCAGGCCGCATATCAATTATTGGCGCTGGCGGTCACACTCGCCGTCGCCATTGTCTCCGGATTAATAACCGGTAAATGCAGCGCAAGCCTCGCTCGAATAAACAAACCGAGCGACTTCGGCGGAGCGTCCGGCGCGCACGTTTCATACTTTCATTATCCACGCTGGACCGCCGAGGCGCATTGAGCTGGCATGCGGACAGGATGATCGCAAATTCTTTTGTGCGCTTTTGTAGGCGAGCTTTATTTGAACTTGGAGACTGCTTTCGCATTGGGAGAATCGAGAATATTCGGCACTGTAAAAAAGGGGAGCTTATTTCAAGCGTCTAATTGAAAATTAAATTTAGCTTCATTATACGCTGACGAAAATGTCCTTTAAGGATGTACGAGTATGTTCCTGTACAAAAATCACTTTTCCAACTTAGACAGTTCTAACTTTGAGATTATTTTCTACTATATTTACCCATGCTATTAAAACAAAAAATAATTAATTGACCGTCTTGTGTTTGAAATAATAGCTTTTAAGGTATGTAGTTTAATACATAGAACCTTAAGATAGTGCTGACTTTTACGTCATTTTTCACAAGCTATATTTTCTCAAAAATACGGTCAATTAATTATTTTTTGTTTTATAGCATGGGTAAATTAGTAAAAATAATCTCAAAGTAGAACTGTCTAAGTTGGAAAAGTGATTTTTGTACAGGAACAGCTCTACATCCTTCCCTGTAATTACGTAACGGATTACGTTATTGAATTACGCGGTTGAATGACGTAGTTGAATGGTTAATTAGAATTCGAACATTTATTACGTATTCGTCCACGTATTTGATTTGTAATACCTTGAAATTTAAGAAAAATCACACGTAGTCAGACATGGCATATGACTACACATGTGACTGAAACACTGAAACTGGGGAAAAAACTAGTACAAAATTTAAAATAATATTATAAAATATACATTATATACATACAAAATTGAATATTTTAAACCGAATTACTGAATTATAATAAAAGGTCAAAACATACGTAAAGAATTACTACGTCATTCAACTACGTAATTCAGATATGTAATTCAATTACTTAATTAAATTACGCAATTCAATTACCTAATTCAATTACGTAATTATTTTCAATAGGGTAGCAAAGGAAAATCCGCTGTTACTTCTACGGTGTAAACGATACTTTAAATTAAACTAATTATTAAACACAGTTAAAAAAAATTATGTGTGTTGTTTGATAAAAAAATATGCAAAGATTGTATTTAATTGTACACTCTTCCTTCTGTTTTCATTAACACAAGGAAAGTGTTTAAATTACATTTTTTGTGTGCACTTGGGCACTACACAAAATTCTAGTACTTTCATTATATACATTTGAATATTTTAAACCCTTTATTCTGAGGAAGTAATTTAACAAAATATTTCATTCTTGCACTTTTTAAAATTTGTGTATTATGTTCAAAATAAATCATAATCATTCTGTAATTTAATATTTCATGCACAAAAATTATGTTGACGTTGTATCCGCTCAATTCTAAATACAAAAATTATCTTTAGAATTTAATGGATTTTTCACTGAGAAGTGCATGCCCGTGGTATGATTATATAACTAGATTATATATAAAAATGTTAAATTGTAAATTTCTTTTCAAATTTCTTGGAACATAGTATTAAAAAATAACATTTTAGGTAATGGTTTAACATACAAAGTTCTTAATCTTAATACTTTACATGGGAAATTATCACTAAACCTTCATAAAAGCTTTATATCCTTACAAGATCTAAGACGCTTTACAAAGCGCCAATGAAACGACTGAAGTTAAATGAAACTATTGCAATAAAATATTTTATTAAGCATTCAAACGAATCAGTAGCAATTTCGAAAGTTATTCTTGTTAAGTAAAACGATTCGACATCTGCATCACCTTAAACAGGAAGTTTCGAATGAATATTCACATTCCTCCTAACTACCGTACAATGTCGGACTAAACTCGATCGTACTACTGCTAACAGTATGCAGCGGTGCAAGTCGAAATTAGATTTACAAATTGCGAATTGTAACCAAGTTTCAGCATTCTTACAGTTACTTGTAAGCGATAGTTTGCACGTAAAAACTTTTTTTCGATATTAAAATTCTTTAACGCTTGTTGTTTTTAATAATAGAATAACTTACTTTTTCATTCGCTTCTGCTTGCTCTTCTTTTTCGCTTGGCTGCTTCTTATTGCACAGTTTTAATATGTTAATATTTTTCTCTTCAAATTTCAAGGACTGATTTTAAAAATGTCCTTCTGGGGCACCATCACGGAAGACCAGAAGTTCGAGGACAGCGTCATTTGGGAATTTGAAAACGAGAATGCAGTCACAGAAGTTTCCTCGGTGAAGGACGGAAACAGTCGCGTTGCCGAACAGCTGTCCATGAGCCATATTTAAAGTCTGACATCTTTAACATATATTAACATAGAGATGCAAAAGAGTAGTCTGCACCTTCGATCAAGCCGTAACATTTTCCTTCATCTTTTGAAGCAAATATACCTTGAAAAATCGTTGATCATTTAAATTAATACAAACATTTTAGTCTTCTTATCTTGAGTTCACCGAACTACAAATCTTGCAATAAAAAAAATATATAGTGACATAAAATGTATACATGGTCTTGATTCATAGTGCAACTATTTTTTTCTGATTTGTGTAATCGACTCCTTTTCAATACCACGGTTTCCAAGATGTACCAGAGTGAAAGGATAATCGTGATTGAGCTCTAATCCATAAATAAAATGTACAGTATTTAATGTAATCGATAAATGTTTTAATAATTTTTTATAAAATTCTTTCTTAAATCTAGCTTTACAATAATAAATAAAAATAACACTTTCCACAAGAAAATATGCGATCAAACCATTACATAACATGAATAGTACTATTTTGCAACAGGCAGCAAGGTAACGTTCACTTCATGAGTGCGTGCACCACAGCCTTGGCATTTAGGGACTTCAAATCCGTGTAAGTCTGGCCGGTACCAACAAAAACAATAGGTTGTCCGGTGATGTAAGTCATAGAAATTGCCGCCCCAACCTGAAAAATATTTTTCAATTATCAGCTATTTTATATTTTTTATAATTTTACTGGTACATCCTTTCAGTTGAGTTAAACATAGATAAAAGTTCAAATTATTTTCAGATTTTAATTTAGTAAATAACAAATTAAATGAACCATGAATAAAACTTATGTTTAATATAAACAAAAAGTTAATTTAAAAAATATGCAGTAATTATATATTTAAAATATATATGAAATTCTTCTTCAAAAAAGTTCTGAATTGAAATTCTCATTTAGTCTATTAGCAAAAGTGTACCGTACTAAAAGATATCTACTATTGCTATTGGAAAACATTATGCAAGATTTTGCAGAGTTATAGAAAAATATCTTGCTGGGAAATTTCAAAAAATAATTGAAAAATCAAATATTACAAAGAAATCTATAAATCCCTTAAAAATTCGTCTTTCCTAAATTCTCTTTCTCATGATAATCCCTGCAATATTTTCTATAAATCGATCTGTCATAACAGTTTTCCGATGGAAAATATTACACACTGATAAAAAAAGGAGATTCTCCTAAAAACTTATAGGAAATTCTCCTTTCTTTATCAGTGCAGAATCTTAACAGAGAACATTAAAATTCTCTCAACAGAAAATTCTATGACTGCAGAACATCAGTCTTTTATCTTCAACAATATACCGATGTGGTCAATTTTACGGACCTTATCATCGATGGTATCAAATTTAGTGAGTACGATGCCGTCGATAATGTGAGGAGTGGTAGAATTACTATAGTCAGCGAGGGCTTGGTTGAATTTGACGAGCTGGTCGACGGCCTCGTTACCCACTAAGGCCTCGCCGACGAACAACACGAGATCTGGCTCGTTGACTTTGATCAACTTGGCGAGGGCGCGCATCAACGGCTCGTTGTCCTGCATACGGCCGGCCGTATCCACCAGCACGACGTCAAAGCGCGAGTCCTTTGCATAGCGGATTGCCTCCATTGCTATACCCGCTGCATCCTTACCATACCCTGAAAAAAAATTCTGTTAGTCATTTGTCACTATTTAAGTAATATGAAAAATTCGTGTTACTGTGTATAAAGGTTTAGCAATTAGAACATTAAAGTTTTTTTAATTAAACACATAAAGTTGGTTGCAATATTTTTAGTTTTCGTTATGGCACTTATACGCTACAAAACATTGTATGTTATAATACAATATTTTTCAAAAAAATTATTTATGGATTGTTTTAAGACAGTACTGACTAAAATTGTAAAATAGTTTTTAATACACAATCTGTTGTTGATAGAGTTCTTTTGAAAATAATAACAAAAATTGCAATCAATTCTATAGAGCTTATTAGCAAAAAATCTTGCATAAATAAAAACACTTTTTCGAAAAAAGTTATAAACTAATTCCGTAAATTGAAAAAATTGCAAAAAAACAAAAGATTATTTACAATTCTAATAAATAAACTTGTAAACAAATCATCTACAAAATTGAAAAAAGAAATATGATAAAATTGCTATTTCTATATTTAAGAAAAAATACAGAAAATAAACTAGTGTTCTAAATCGATTGGTGATGAATCCTTCAAAATATAAAGAAATGTATTTAACCTTTCTCATAGAGTTGCACCATCGTCAGATTTCCGTGCTTTTCTGGTGGATGAAGCGCGTTGAGATGTCTCATATGAGTCCTAAGCTGTTCTACAGCGCCGGCTCTGAAGGTATCGCAGGCAGCAATGAGGACGCGAAAGTTGTTCTCAATGAGCCAGAAGCAGATCTTGGCCAGATTGGTGGACTTGCCGACACCGTTGACGCCGCAGAAGGCCATCACGTAGGGCCGGCTGTGCTTCTTTGCCTCGAAGGCATCACGCAATATGTCGACACGCCGCTTCGGCGAGAGGATCTGCACGAGGGAATCGGTCAGCGTGGACTTGACGGTGTTGGCGACGCTGTCGAAGGTGCCGAGGACTTTACCCTCGAGTTTAACGCAGATCGAGTCGCAGAGCTTCAGCGCGATGTCTGCTGCGACGTTCTTCGAGATCAAATGATCCTTGAGCTTGTCCAGAACCGGGCGCATATCCTCCTCCTTTAGTGACTTGTTGCCCACGAGACTCTTAAACATCGAGAAGACACCACCAGATTTCTTCTGCGATTGCGAGCGGGTTTGCTGCACCTGCGGCTCATCCGAGTCCGATTCCTCTTCAGAATCGCTTTCTACCTCCAAGTCGCGGATACCGCCCTTCATTTGGCCGATGATCTAAAGAAATTTTAAAAAAGAGATTAGATATTGTTTTTTAATGGAAGAAAAATTGAGTATAACATTTTATTTGAACTAAAACTTTAAGATACACTTACAGCAGTGTTGGCACCGACGTACTCTCCATCCTCTTCTGGCTTGTCCTTGGTACGTTCCAGGTTTACGAGGTCCTTATTTGTTCCACCCAGATCCCATACTCTAGGTTTTTTGCCTGCCTTTTCAGGCTTTGGGCTTTTTCTAAAAATTCAACAGCAAGATTGATATCCAATTAATCTTGAAGCTTTTTAATTCATTAGTGTTGACTTACTGCTTGTCAGCTTTCTTTTTTGGACCAGCCATTTTCTGAGCAAGTTTTAAACGATTAGCCATTAATATATCTTCATCTACTCCATTTTGTACAGCAACAGGCTTTGGTGAATCTGGCACTCTAGGCACTTCTGGGATTTTTGCTGAATGAAAACAAAAAATTGTGAGTCAATTATAATATACCAATTGAGTCTAAACTACAAAGTAAATACCAAAAATAATACATAACAAGAGAAAATTCTTTTAAAAACTACAAATTATCTAAAGTGAGGCATGCAAAATAAAAATGAACATTAAAAAAGAAAAGTTAATAGCAAAATATGCAACATTATAAGCAAAAGTTTATCTCACTATTGACTTACGTCGACCATCATCAGCCTCATTGGTCCCTTTCTTTTTTTTGTCTACAAAAAGCAAGAAGAATACCAATTCCCATTACCACAATGATACCCAATAAGCTTGTTGAAAAAGATAAAGTATAGCAATCTTTAAAAATGGAGAAAAATATTATGTCAAAGCATGTAATAATTTTCAGAAATTTTAAATTTAAATGTTATAATGAAGCATCCAAATAGAAAAATTTAAGTTACAGATTACTTAAAATATGTAATCACTTTTACCCAAAAAATGAAAAGCAAAATTGATGACCTTAATATTTATGCTTACTTACTTTGTTTTTTATTATCATCTTTTCTTTCTATCATACTAGCAACAGTCTTCTTAGACTTTAAACTTTCGTCAAAAGTCCTCATTTGTTTAGGAATTTTAGATTGAGATTTGCCCCATTGTTCGGCTAACATTAGTGTGTGATCATAAGCCTTCTTGAAGTCATAATTGACAAACCATTTTGAATTTTGCAATTCATTTTTAAAACGATCTCTAAACTCCAGGTGAATATCATTTAAGAATTTGTCGACGTATGATAATTGTAATATTTTTTGATATGCCACCACAAAAACCAATTCAAATTCATTGTCCAACTTGTATTGCAGCCGCAGTGAATCGTGTTCAAATACCTGATTTCCAGTTCTTTCCTGAAATTAAAACATATAAAACTTTAGCACATATAAAATACATAAATTAATGTTTCAGTATTTCTAAAAATATATTTAATTATTTAAATTAATTTTTTTTTATTTTAATGAACTCATAAAGAAATATAAAGAAACCAAAACAATAACATTAATTAAAGAAAAGAAAGTAACAGATACACAGATTGCATAGTGTACAAACAAGATCCATTATCTTATCAGATCGATCCATTCGATCCATATGGTAAAAAAGATACTCTCAAGAGAGCAATTACTAACTAAACCATAACAAACTTTAGTTATTTTTTACACAACAAAGTAACAAACAATCGGCTAAATAACAAATCCACGACCTTTAAACAAATTATCATAAACTTTATCCAAAACTTTTCTAATCGACACTTGTAACCATGTCAGAAAACTCGCACTGGACCATAACAAAGCATATAAAATAAATTGAAAAAGGAACTAATGGAATTACATAATTAATTGTAAAACATAAGAGCATCCAAAACATGTTTACAAATAACACCACATGTGACACCTATCGCAAGTGTCCATATGGAATAAGTGTCCACATGCGAATCATTGCCTCCGAGTCCAACCAGTCTTGATTCTTAGCACAAGCGACGTTACGATGACTTTGCATCAGTTAAAACTAATGAACGCCGTGGATATATTCTCATTCATTAGCACACGTACCTGGAGAATGACACTTTTGATGAGGGCGTTCACGCTGGGCGTGAAGATCTGGGCAGTGTTCTGGAAGCACCAGAGGACGATGCCGCCTTTGCTGAAGATTGTGAAGAGGTCGAGCATGGCTGGATAGTCGTAGCTGGGCGCTTGATCGACTCCAGGGCACGGCGGGAAGGCACTCGAGGTTTCGTCTGTCGAGTCACTCCTAACCTAAAAACCGCGAGGTGCACACGCAGTACTCGTCCGTCAGCGCTGTACTGCCGGAGTGTGTCGCGCATGTTACTACTTGACCAACATGTATCGCCGTCTGTCGGATGAAAAATCTTAAGTTTGTACCTATATATATATATATATATATATATATATATATCCAAATATCCAATATCAATTTCCAATCAAATAATCCAATATATAATTTATATACTATTAATACTATTATATACTTTACTTTTATTTTTTAATATATATATAGTAAAAGGGAAAATCGAAAATTCGGAGGATTTTACACTGAGAGATCAATTTGGTAATTTTCAGTAAATATTTACTTCAATAGTACTTGTTAAATATTTCTTTGAGTCAACTAATTATTTTATTGATGCTAAATTTATTTAGTTTCAAAGAAATATTTAGTTAATTCAATAAAAGTACGGAGTGCTGCTTCTGCACATTTAACTTATAAAATAGATGGCACTTTTTATGATTAATGAAAAAATTTAACAATTACAAATTTTCACTTGAAAGTATCGATATATTACGTGTGCGTCTTATATGCAAGTCGCACAGCTGCGCGTGGAGAAATAAGTGAGTAAGAGAGAGACAGAATGAGAATGTATGCGGGGATTCCCCGCCTAATTACATGTATATATTGAATAAGTACGAATGAATTTTTTTTTTAATGCGTTGTTGAATTAACGATAATACGATTAATGAAAGTGAACTCCATTAATTGGCCTGGAAACGATTTCTTTTTAAAAAATGAAATTTTATTTGTTTATGCGAAAATACAAAGTGAGTGAAGGCTTCATTTATAATAAAAAATAAATTGCATTCGAACAGGCATTCGAAGTAACATAAATTTATCATTAAGAATTCTTTTAAAAACCTTCTGAAAAAAGTTACATGCTAAAATGATTGAAGTGAAATTTCACACTTAGTTTATAGTGCGTCTACATGACTCAACATGAATAGAGTGATTTAAATTCACTCCACGGTAGAGAAGCATATTGCAGATTAAATCCCTATTACCTTTGGCTCTACTTAAGAGTCCAAAAATCACTTTACTTCGAGTTAATTTCACTGTAAAATTGGAGCAAAAATTTGACACCAATAGAGTTAATTCTCACTCCACTTCATTCCAGCTGAAATGCCAATACTTATTATACATATACACAGCGATACAAAAATTTCGTACTTTTATTTTCAATTTATTTCGAATGTGACAAAATGATGGAATAATTGGAAGCATTAAAAGAAACGATTTCAGTTGTAGCATCCATTCTCAACAGCCTTATTCTGCAGGTGGATGGCCGCGGCGACTTTGACGTAAATGTTCCATCTCTTAACGGCGCGTGCCCTGTACTTGGCGTACTTGCATTCGCCACCATTGATGCCCAAAGTAGTACGACCAAACTGATTTTGTTTGCCGGCGAGAAGGGGCCTGACGCGAGTGTCCCAGTACCAGGTGCTCGTCAGCATAGCGATCTTCTTGTCCGTGGCGACGAGCTCTGGGTTCTGCAGCAGGCGATCGCCCATTCCCAAGGCCTGCGACGCCTTCTTATAATTCGAACCCCAGGTCAACTGCAGGTAGCCTCGTCCATAGTACACTTTACCCGGAAGACCCACATTGTCCTTGTACGCCGTGCTGCAGTTGTTGTTCGGTTTCAGACAAGCTGCCAAATCAATATTCACAGTGTAACATTTTTTAGACTGCATATAGGTGTATTTATTTATTTTATTAATTTTATTTATTTTATTTATTTTATTTATTTTATTTATTTTATTTATTTATTTATTTTATTTATTTTATTTATTTTGTTTATTTTATTTATTTTATTTATTTTATCTAACTAGGTTAAACAAATATACAAAATAATTTGCACATGAATAATACATTACAAAAGGAGTAGTAACTAAGCAGAGGAAAATTGTTTTCCTGTTTACTGGTGTAGCTCAATATGAACATTAAAAAACTTAAATTAAATATTTAATTGAAGAATATTAGTTAAATTGAAGGTCAATGTGTCTATAAATTAGTTAGGAAATTAAAAAAAAAACTGTAAGCTTAACAACAGCTATTTTCCTGATGATGAAAAGGTATTTGTGAAACTAGTACAGAGATTCTATGAAAAATCTTTTAATCTTTGATTGAACAAGATCAATTAGATTAGAGTTCAATATCTTAGGTGACGAATTAATTAATTTAAATTAATGTTTTAAAAAGTGTAGCTAATTAAAGGCACAAATGAATTTTTAAAAAAGAATTGTAATTTTTACAATTAATTTAAGAAAAAAAGTATAAGCGCACCTAATTCTTCGGTGTATTTGAATCCCGCGCTCTCGTGCAACATTTGAGCGAGCAACATCGCGGCTTCTTCGCGGAAGTACTTGCCAGTGCTATCGGCGAAGTACCGGTACACTTCACTCGAGGGCTTAGGGAAGCCATTACTTGTGACAGCTGCGTTGAACTCCATCTCGCTTATACCGGATCCACTGACGATCAGGCAGAGGTGCGACGACACACACGCGAGCAAAATTGCGCACGATAATTTCGCCATTTTTAGCTGTTCAAATAAAATATTAACAAATATAGAAATTATTTTTTCTTAATGTAACTGCAACTTCTAATTTTTGCATTTTTCAACATTAAATATTTTTGTTATACATTGATTGTATCGTTTATAATTTAATTATTTATTTACATTTATAAGTGTGTTATATATGTATACGCTCTACTCAAAATAATTAATCAAAATAATCAAAATAATTCGACTACGTAGCTACGCAGAGATTTAAGATAAATTAATTCAGAGCCAAAAATGAGTAATTAATATATTAATTTTTAATTATTAATTCCGAAATTTATTTATGCAATAGAAATAATTATATAGAAAGCTCTCCAACCACCATATACATTCGTTATTCCTTGATTAAAAATAACAATATGGCTACGATTAAAATGAATTTTAAAGTATAAGTATAACAAATAGAGCTTATGTCATTATTCCATTACTATTGTAAATGCCCTGAGAACTTATTATAATTAATAAAAAATAATTCTCAAAATTGTATATTGACATAGAAATATTTAACAAAGTCTAATATTTGTTAAATAAATCTTACCTTTTATGCTCCGCAAATAAATGAACTTATTGATTCGAGTCACTTCCGCGGCACTCAGAATATCGCCAATACTCGCCAAGCTTAAGCACAGTGAATACTCGAATTAGTATATTTATACCTAAATAACTATGCAAAATATATGCGTGTGCACGTAAGTTTTCGCAGCGTGTTGTCTTATCTGTCAAGTGATTTGCAAATTGTTATTTATCATACTGAGCGAGTACTTGAAACCAGTCATAAAATTCCGAGTATTTGAAAATGTGAAATAAATGGTTTGTCAATTATACTCGCGGTTTTTCTCTCCGGGGAAGTACCGATTGGGTGCGTGAGTCGCTTTATGTATACGTTTTATCAAGGTATGTGCGTCAATTATATTCATCTTTTTTCACACCGGGAGTTTACAGCGCTATCAACAAGTTTAAATTTTACTTCTTCCAGGTAACTTATCGTATTTATAATTTATAGTGTACTCTTCCTTATTTATGCGACGAACAATAGATTCTTGCAATTTTTTCAGTTGTTTTTTTCTTCAAATTGTTATATATACTGCTCTTTCTGGAAAAATATACAATTTTTCCTTAACTGCTATGTTGTTTTGTTTCCTGGTTTTTACGTCAAATTTTCATTATTTAATTAAATACTTATTTATTTAAATTTATTTATTCAGCGTGGAAACAGAAAAAAATTATAATTTTAGTATCTGAAATTTTTGTTCTAAAAAAAATATTGTTTGTAAGATATGAATAACATTAATTGAATCTATTTTAAAATGCTTACATTTAATAGTATACGTAAGGATTCCATTAATTTTATTTTAATTGTCACTTAATTTTTATAGCACATAAGGTGCAATATGCAGTTTTAAAAAATTAATTTTTGAATGACTCAATTATTAGAAATGTTTAAATAAAAACAATTGAAATAAATGATAATAGAAAATTATTTTTCTTACATTTCAAAAAATAGTTTTATTTTTAACGCCCATTTATATAGCATTATATGTTTAAATAAAAAAAATTAATTTAATAATTAAGTCAAAATTATCGCCAATCTTAAAATCTTAAAAGAAGCTTTTTCCCCGCCCTTTCGTTCCTACACTCTGAAGGGGTTCTCAAATTCAATATTCTATTCGAACTGAAAATAACTTCAGACAAGTTCAATCACTACACACTTATTTTTGTCGTAGTGTACGTGTATCGACAGTACGAAATGATGGACGTGCATTTACTTGGTTACTCTAAGAAATAGTTTAGCAACTGAAATTTCTCAGTAATTTTAACTGTGCAGCCTCTACAGAGGATAAACAGTTCATGAGTTTTAATTGTGTGAAAAAGTGCTCGAGATTTGGAACTCTTTGAAGTAATCAAGAAGAAAGTGAATAGATGCGCTGAACCACTTATTTTTGCTTCTTATTCTTGAATAGAAGGTAATTAATTTGAATATTTAATTGAGACAATTGTAAAATCACCGCTGAATAAGGAATCACTTACAGTAAGTTGCATCTGCATGTCACACGTATACTAGTAACCCTTATATAGTTTAAGGTGAGGTTAAGTAGGTTAGATTTGGATGTCATTTTATTGCTTGATTTTTGGGAAAACGGCACAGACAAGATTGGAAAGTTTTTTTTCATACGCAATAAATGTCAAAATAAACGAGAAATGTAAAGCTGAAAAAAATTGAAGCCCAGGTTAATATGAAATTAGTATTTAATTTTTTCAAACATAACCTTTATATCAACAAGATGTAGTACAAATATTTGTGCTTATTCGATTAAAAGCCTATTAGCTATACTTTTAGAAAATTAATTTTTAATCAACAATGGTTTTATTATCTAAACCTGATCTTCTGAATATCCATTGAACAGTTCAATTTTTCGTAACATTGAATGTAAAAATATAGATATATTTATGTTAAGAGAGTATATTAATATTTAAAGTAGTATAATAATATTTTTTATGAATAATTTGCAGTTTAAAACACAACAATGTCTAACAGACCAACAAACGTTCCTGTTTCACAAATTTTGAAAAATGCTGAAACATTTGAAGATGAACCGAGAAAGAAAAGCAGAGAAGATTGGCGCAAGGCAAAAGAATTGGAAGAGGCAAGAAAAGCTGGTACTGCACCAGCTGCCGTTGACGAAGAGGGAAAAGATATAAATCCACACATTCCACAGTACATTAGTGCTACGCCATGGTATTTTGGAGCACAGGTGTGTAAAAACCAATTGTACTTTTCTTAACTTTGTTTTCAAACCTCTTTCAAAATTATTTATTTTTAAAATATTTAATTTGCCTCATAGGGACCAACATTAAAACATCAAAGGCCTCAGCCAGAGAAGCAGAAAGAGTTCAGCCTTATTGATCAATGGTATCAGAGGGGTCAGTCAAACAAGAAAGCTACCAAATGGCGTCCAGGTGCATGTGACAACTGCGGGGCAATGGGACATAAAAGAAAAGATTGTTTTGAAAAGCCAAGAAAAAGGTTGGCTAGATTCACAAATTCTGATATTGCTGCGGATGATGTGCAACAACCCGATTTGAATTTGGATTATGATGGAAAAAGAGATAGGTGATGCATCATATATCATTTGGATTCATATTCATTTTATAGGATTCTCTATTATAATACCAAAATAAAATAAAATTTATCATGGTAGTCTAATTAGGAATTTAAAAAAATTAAAATTATTTCATTATTGCAATTTTAACGTAGGTGGGCTGGTTATGATCCAGCTGAGCATAAGACTATAGTGGAAGAATTCCAGAAAGTAGAAGAAGCCAAAAAACAATTGCGAGCTGAGAAATTAAATTCTAAAGAGTCAGAAGAGGAAGAAGAAGATTCTCATGAGGATGAAGATAAATATGTAGATGAAGTCGATATGCCAGGTACTAAAGTCGACAGTAAGCAACGAATTACTGTTAGGAATTTGAGGATTAGAGAAGATACAGCAAAGTATTTGAGAAATTTGGATCCAAATTCGGCTTACTATGATCCGAAAACTCGTTCAATGCGTGATAATCCTTATGCGGGTACAGATAAAGAGTGAGTATTTAAATTTCAAATGAACAATAAATCTAAGTCTAAATTATATTTAAACAAAAAATTAATTCAAATTTGTTTACATTTAGGGTTGATTATAAAGGTGAAAACTCAGCTAGATTCAGTGGAGACACTCTTCAACATGCAAATGCTCAAGTGTTTGCATGGGATGCTCATGATAAAGGTGTTACAGTACATCTGCTGGCTGAACCAACAAAAGTTGAACTTTTAAAACAAGAATTTGATAAAAAGAAAGAAGAGCTCAAAAATAAAGCCAGAGATTCTATTATTGGAAAGTACGGTGGAGAAGAACATCTTGATGCTCCTCCAGCAGCTTTACTACTTGGTCAGACAGAACAGTATGTTGAATATTCACGTACTGGTAATGTAAGTATCAACAAAGTTTAAGTAATCTTTTCCATAATTATCTTTTTTTTATGTACATCCTGAAATGACTTTTTTTACCTTGTCTTAATCATCTTGTCCTGTCAACTTGTGAAATTAAATTAATTAAAAAAATACTATTTATTTCAGATCATTAAAGGTCAAGAGAAACAAATTATTCGATCTAGATATGAGGAAGATGTGTTCATAAATAACCATACAAGTGTGTGGGGATCGTTTTGGAAAGATGGAAAATGGGGCTACAAATGCTGTCATGCTTTTATAAAAAACTCTTATTGCTGTGGTGAAGCTGGAAAACAGGCAGTCAGTGAAGCTGAACATTACAGCAGAGGTGTTTACATAAGAGAGGAAAAAGAGATAGATAGAGACGAAGAGATAGAGAAAGAAAAAATCAAAGAAAAAGAAATCGAAAAAGAAGAAGAAGATGATCATAAGTCTGATAAATCAGAAGAATCATCAAGTGAAGAGGATACAAGAACAAAAACTGAAAGAAAATCTCACAAAGAGAAAAGGAAGGAGAAAAAACGTAAACAAAAGGAGAAAAAACGTAAGAATAAGGACAAGAAAGACAAGGATAAATTGCAGGAAGCACTTGAAAAAGAAGAGAAGCAGCAAAAAGATGCAGAAAAACTGTTAAAGATGGATGAAAGAAAAAGGCCTTATAACAGCATGTACGAAGTACATGAACCAACTGAAGAAGAGAAAGAAGCTTATTTAATGAAGAGGAAGAGAGATGAAGATCCAATGAATCAGTTCATGCTATAGATGTAATTTGTTTAATTCATAGGTATTGTCATAGATATAAATTGTGCATCACTTTATAATGAAGTAAGTGATTATGAAATCACTAGACACTGTACATATTAAGAAAATGACTAATTTCTGTACATAGGAAAAATATTAAATTAAGTAATAAAAATAACTTGCTTATTTTTTCTACAACAATCGATGTATTATTTAGAACATTTATAATCTTACTATAATATTTAATGAATGTCTCAGAATGATTTCATTTAAAATTTGTATAGTTCTTGTATGCCAAAAACTAAAAATTATTTTTTAACTAAATTAAATAATTCAGAACTTCAAAAGTAATAAGTAACAAATTATCTTTATTCCAGTTTTTAATAAACAAATTTCTATACATAATACAACACATCATTTTCGATCCCAGAATCAACTGAAATTCACCATTCACGCTCTTTTTTTTGGTGAGCAAATGTAAGAATCCTCGTTTTCTTAAAAGATTTTATCATTTGCATCTGTTTATGCCTGGGTTTCAATTTGCACATTACATACAGTCTGCCTTGTCTGCTCACGTAGTAACAGCCCCTACAACGAAGTTGAAGTCGACCTTTTTGCTTCATTCCACAAACCTGATTGAATTGTGGAATTATTGGTGCGAGAAAAGCCAAAGGCTTAAATATATTTTGATTATTTATTGCAGTAAGAGTCGAAGAGTAGTGATTGCATATTTGATGGATTCCTTGACTGTGAGAGATTTGCCAAATATTCGGTGTTACTACTTTTTTGACAAAACAACTTAGTGTTCCTTGGAGACTCCTGAGAATTGAAAGATTCATCTTTCTGCAATGCAATAATTATTACTATTAATTAACAATTTATAGTAATATTTAATAATTGTAAAATATAAAATAAATATGATATTATTAATTAAATATTTTAAACACAGAATATCTAACCTTAAACTTTGTTATTATCTGTTACTGCTCACAATTTAATGACTGACAGTAATAGAATTTATTTAAATAATGTCAATATATCACACACTTCAACTTCAGTATGTCTAAAAAAATCGTCAAATAAAGTAATTCATTTCAACCTTTGCAAGAATTCTGTTTTTGCACTCAGTGCGCTCTGCACCGAGGATAATATAAGTCGCTGGTGGCGGCCTATGTTACAGGTTAAGTTCGCTGTACTTCTTTGATGACGAAGGTTAAAATATTTTGAATCTAAGTTGTTGCTGTTAACGTTTCTTAATCAGCCTGTTATCGAAGAAACGTCAACATTCGCAAATTTTATAAATAAAAAGTTTCTAAAAAATTCATATTACTTTTTGTGATTTAAACAGATACTAATAGATTAGTGCAAAATGTTGCGAAATTTTCGCAACTTAATCCAACTCAATGTAAGTATTTAAAAAAGTCGTGTAATAAAACTTGTCAATATCTTATCATTCGATGAAATTTATTATTTTTTGCTACAGAACACCATTAAAAAAACCAGTAGTCGATCACTGAATTTAGTACCAATTGTAGTTGAACAAACTGGCAGAGGTGAAAGAGCTTATGACATTTACTCTCGTTTACTAAAAGAAAGAATCATATGTCTAATGGGTCCGGTAAGAAATTTTATTTTTTTCCAGCATGCTGTGGAAATTATAAAACTTTACTTACTTTATTCACAATACATATTAAAATTAAAGTTATTTTTAGATAACAGATGACATCTCTTCATTGGTTATAGCACAATTACTTTTCCTTCAGTCGGAAAGTAGTAAAAAGCCAATTCACTTGTACATAAATTCTCCCGGTGGTGTAGTAACAGCCGGTCTTGGCATTTATGACACAATGCAGTATGTCCTACCTCCAGTTGCTACTTGGTGCGTTGGTCAAGCTTGCTCAATGGCAAGTTTATTATTGGCAGCTGGATCACCAGGTATGCGGCATTCATTACCAAATGCTAGGATAATGATTCACCAACCCTCGGGAGGAGTGCAAGGTCAAGCTACTGACATTAGGATACAAGCTGAAGAAATTCTGAAACTCAAGAGTCAAATAAATGATCTTTATGCCAAACATACAGGAGTTGACGTTAAAAAAATTGGTAAAGTTTTATTCCTAAAGTTACCCTTACTAGTACAGTTATTTGAATAAATTAATAAAATAATTTTGTTTATAGAGGACAGTATGGAAAGAGACAAATTTATGGCACCACTAGAGGCTAAAAATTTTGGAATTATTGACAAAGTCTTAGAACATCCACTGCAAGAAAAAGAAGACTCACTACTAACAACTCCAAGTCCTGATAATAAAAAACCTACTAATACTCCTACACTATAAATGTAAGATAAATATTTTATTGCAAATAAGGCTAAAGTTCCAATAAAATTGTTTATTAGGTTGTTACAAAAAAAGTATTAATATTTTTTATTTTAATAAAAAAATTATTAACAATTTTTTTATTAAATGACATTAGAAATGTTGTTCCAATTTCCAATTAAAACTTTTATAAATAATTATTAAAGTAAATAATGTCCCAACTTTCAATTTAAAAAAATTAAGATTTTTTTGGAGTAGGTACAATGTAAGAAAAGTAGACAATATAATTTATAAAACATTTTTATTAATATTTTTATTAATCATTTGACAATAATAAAATATTATTAACATCATTGCATTAAAAACTATTCTATTTATTTCTAGTTAAGTAAAATTAATTTATATTTTACTTAAACTTTTGGATTAAAATAAAATTGACAGATTAAAATGCACATAATGATTGTCAAATGCAGTCTCGATAATATAGTACTAAGCATGTACATATCACAATTTTTAAGATTTTTATTTAAAATTAATAATAGAAACGAAAAAGAAATTAACTATACTATGTGGCAATAAAGAAAAATAAAAAGTAGTACGTATTGGCCAATCCAATCTCAAATAGTTATTAAACAATTAAACAATTTGTAATTTTGAGAATAAAATTGGTTAAAATTATATTTTTTAAATGATAGAATGAATAGAAGAAAAATAAAACATTGTCAAAGCCTAGCTTAACTATAAAATCCTTAACAATGATAAATGTAATTAGCCACTAAAACTCAACGAGAAAATTGAACGCATTGGTTAATAATTAATATTATATAGATAATAATAATGATGGAATTAATTTTTTTTATAATATGTATATGAACGACTCTTTCTGTACATGTAAAACACATAAAATTGAGAATTAAATTAAAAATAAATTTACGTTTTTTTTCCGTTTCTCAAAAATTTTCCAAGTATAACATTTTTTTACCTTACTTTGGATGTAATAGGCAACTTAAAAAAATTCTCTCATCCCTATTTGTTTTACATGCAAGAGAAAGAGCCTATTCCATATCTTCATTACAAAAATACGATGCACAACCAGGGGAGAAATGAGTTTTCAGATTGAAAAAGCCAAATTTCCCCCCTCGTTTCACAATGTACTATTGATGATATTATGTACACATTGATGAAAATACGAAAGAGCAAATTATTTGGAAGCACTTCGGATATTAAGAGATCTTTTTAAAATATCACCTAAATCAAAAATTGCAGATAAAGCTTTTGAATTTTTTGCAATTCTTTAAACGTTTCATCCTTAATTTTATCTTAAAATAAATCATTTTAACTATTTAAATGAACGCTAAGCTAATAATTTTTGTTAATTAGAAACTGTTGTGGGCAGTACAAGCTTTTCTAATGAATTGCAAAAAAAATCGAAAGCTGCACCAGTGTAGAAAGCTCTGAAATTCACTTGAAAAAAGCTTAAAAATAATTTTGTTTCAACATTGATGTACTACTTAGTTTTACTTTTAAAAAATGCAAAGCCTGAAGTTATATTCAGATAATTAACAAAGTGTAAACGAATATCTTATTTGAAGATTATCTCTGACACAGTTTCTTTTTAATAAAATATTCTTAATAAAAATGAATATTTTCAAGCTTTTTTCATTTTCACCAAATTGAGAGAATTCTTGACTTTTTGTTAACTAAAATAAAACTGTTTGATCAAAGACATGATAAACGTAACCATCCAAAATCACTTGAAAGTTAAGTCTACAATTTTAAAATGTCATTCTTTTTGGATACATCATTAAAATTGTTTGACCATCGCATAGCATCATTCACAATTCAAAATAAAAATAGTAAAATACATCTGACTTCAATTACAGAGTTTAAAATCAATTTAGTTTGAAATATCTCCACTCGTTAAGAAAAATAGACGCAAAAAATTTCTTCAAAAAAGAAAAATTCTCTCCATCGTGAAAAAGAAAACCAACCAACCCTCCCTCCTACAGAATCGCTCACTGGGGACAAAGCTGTCCGTGGGCAAGCATGAGTATGTCCTTCTTCTCCTTGGGGAAGCGCAGCTCGCGTCCGGCCAGGCGGGCGGTCTCGAGTTCGCGCTCGGCCAGAGCCAACTCCATGGCGACGACTCCTCCTCCGCTTTCGTGTTCACGCGCCACCCAATCCAAGGCCATCTGGCCGCGCATGTCGTCGTCCAGGGCGCGGTGACTGTAGTGCGCCACGACCTCCTGGCGGCTGCACTGGCGCTCGCGCATCGCCTTCAGTGAGCCGTTCCAGTGCAGCAGCTGGAACACCGTCATCAGCTCCTGGAACTCGAGCATAGTGCGGCCCCGGTTGCACTCCAGCATAAAACGGAACGCGCCGATCCCTGTGTTCGGCTCCTCCTTGTCTTCACCTTTGCCCTGAGAAAAAAGTCTATTGTTAGTTTTGAAAAAAGATTTTAAAAAAATTCATATATGAAACGTTAAAATAGTGAAGGTTGAAGAAAAAAGTCATCTACAACTTCATATTGATGAGTTGGATCGCTACAGTGGTAATTAATTTTTTTGCTTGTTGAATAGAATGGAGAACCAGTAATGCATTTTATATAAATGGGAACCGTTATGTACACGTTTCTCTGTCGTGATAAAATTATTACTTTGGTTTTAGATTTTTTCCTGTAGTTTCTTTTTTACAGTTATTTATCGCTGAAGTAACTAACTGTGCAATTTAAAATACTACAAAATTTTAATTTATAGTGATAAGTGTTTTTTCACTCAACTGCATTCTATAAAGTTTAATAAAAATGAGATGAAACAGCCAATGAATTATGGATAGCACAAATTTTTTAACGTTTGATAAACATTTTTTTAAATTTTCTTTAATAAATAAGTTCAATTTCAAGGAAAGTCTTGCAAGAAGTTGAATCTTGATCAGAACTAGTTTACAAAAACTAAAAATGGAATGGAAAATCAAACTAGTTTAAAACATTATGGACTGCATGAACTAATTAGGAAGCAATCAATGAAAAAAATTGACATCCATGGCTTCATTATTTCTGCAATTTAACAGAGAATTAATATAGAAAAACAATTTAATTTGATAATAACCTGGGACTGATTATTTATTCCATTGGAATTCACAGAAGACTTGGAAAAACTGGCTCTTGCTTCCGCTACAGCTTTCTCTATAAAGTCATCTGTGATTTTTCTTGAAGGATGTTCGTTGAACACAGAGTTCATTAAAGCTATTTTTGCAGCAGATCTTCTAGCTTCTGCTTTAGTTGGACAATTCTGGAAGCTTCCAAAACAAGAACCACCAGGTAGTGTAACATAACAGACGTAAGGTGGACTGGCACTTGGCACTGATTCATAAATAACAAGAGCTCCATTTCTCAGCTCCGTTCCACCAGTTTGCTTCATTTGCCAAAATTCTTGCAAGGCTTCTACAACATTGACTAAAAGAAAGGATAAAATTATTAATTATCCACATTGATTTATTTGTTGTGCTTATTTATCGTTACTCTTAGAACCTGTATTTACCTCTTCCATACCCCTGGGTATGTTTGGCGAAGCTATTAACAACTGCATCCACAGCTTCTTTTAGAACTTGTTTTGCCCTTGCATCGACCAAACCTCCAGCAACACCCATGTTGTCTAATCTCGTTTTTGTTTTTACTGGCATTATGCCTTGCATTACCAGTTTTCAATCTACCGTCATCGACACTGCAAACAGATACACTTTTATAAGACATTTCACGAATTCATTTGCTTAATCTACAAAATATCACTATACTTCTTAAACGACTTTACAATCCCCACACAAAATTACAAATATTTCACACAAAGAGAGTTGCAAAGTATCCAACAAAGAGCCGACTCAATACACTGCACCATCCGGCTTAAAAACAACCCCGGCCAACAAAATGTTCATCCTCTCCAAACGGCACAGCCCAGCAGCCATGGAAGAGGCCCACGGCAGGAGCATTGACACCTGTGGCTCAAAAATGCAGAAGCTAAACAAGCAGCAGCCCAGTGCACCGTATATTTAAACAACCCGAACGATCTCGCAGATTACACCGTCTCGCGGCTAACAGGCGAGCGAACACAGGAACAGACCAAAGGGAGAGAAGAACTACACAAAAAAAAAAGAAAAAAACACGCGTAGTCAAAAAAAAAAAAGGAAGCACAAGAAAGAAAGAAGCAGAAGAAGAAGCACACAGAAGAAAACTGTACTCGCCTCCTCTCGTCCGTGGCGAATTCCCACGGGCTCGGCGAAGCCTCGCAGGCTCGTCCGGAACCCCTTAGCCGAGATAACCGGGAGGTACGTGAGCCGCTGGCCCCCGGGGTGCTGTCCGAAACGTCGGTGGGGTCGCGCCAGGCCCGATAGCCAGGCAGAGGTCGCGCTGCGATGAGACGTAAGTGCGCGCCTCGCCGCTGAAACACGAGGGGCCTCACTGCGGGCCCCGACGCGCTCCGGGAGAGACACGCTCGGCCGTCTTCCCCCACTCCCCGGCGTGTCTCTTTCTCTGCGCGAGCCAGGCGCGAGGAGGACACTCTCTCCTCGACGTCGGGGACTCTTGCACTTTTTTAAGGAGACAGCCAGATATACAGTATACGTGTACAGTCATGTATGCATGTATGTATAAACGCGTGTGTGTGTAGGAGACGCGTGCGTGTGTGTATATAGTTATATATACATTGTGTGTGTACAGTCGCGTGTGTATATGTATGTGTATGTACATACAATCATATGTACACGTACGTATAAAAGGAGACAGGTATAGATATAATGCAGGTATAGACATATAGAGAAGGAGGGAGAGAGAGGTAGGGGCCCCCAGGAATCTGCGCAAATTGCCCCTCGGTCCTTCCCTCGTGCGCCCGCGGCAGGAGAGGGAAGCCGAACGGGATCAAACTGCAAGACACATATAACGTCGTTTAATGCCCCTCCCCCTACTCACGGGCGATTTCAAGAAAACCAGGGCCGTAGGGTCCCTGCATTGGGGCCTTATGACCCACCCCCCCCCTCTCACTCTTTTTTTCTGCCTCGTTTACTCTTTCTCGTACTGTACACTTTGCAAATGCACTTACGTATGTATAATACGTATGAATGTATTGATGTATGCATGAATATATATATATATGTATGTATGTATATATATATGTATATATATATTCATATAATGTATGTATATAATGTATGTATGTATGTATATATGGGCAATTCCGCAGCAACAGGAACAGCGAAAAAAACTTTATTTTCGTTAAAAATGTATAATATGTTTTAATAATATATAATATAATATGTTTTGGACCTCTGAGTAATTCTGATTTTTTATTTCGAATTATTAAAAATATTAAATAAATGGGATATAGAGATTGCATTGAAAATTAAAATGTTTAAATCGCAGTCTCTTGTATCCGTGTAAGCACCCGAAATTACTTGAAACGTATTTTTTTTCTTTAAGGACGGGTTTTTAACTCAAAATTCCCCGAAAATTTACATAATTTTTATTAAAAAACGAAATTTAAAAATTGTCCATTGCGTTATTTATAAAACGGCATTGATTTGATAGCGTATACAATTTATTATAAATAAGCTCACGAAAAAAATAAAATTGTAATATATACTGTTCTTTTGATTTAACTATTTCTGTAGATTCTTAAAAGGTAGATTGAAAAAAAATTTGTTAATTTTAAGGAATGATTTACTTCAATAGTACTTAGTAAAAATTTCTTTGAAACAATTAACGATATCATTAAAACTAAATGAAATTATTTGTTTCTAAATATAAATTTAGTAATTTAAAAAAAATTTTTTTTGACTTAATTAAATATTTAATAACTACTATTGAAATAAATGTTTGCTCAAAATTAACAAATTTTTTTCTCGGTGTACTACTCTTTTTTTACAATTTTTTCTGCTTTAATTATTTTCATGTACATAGATTAGAAAAACATACATCGGAGAGTACAATAAGAATTGCAAACATTTACTATTTAATTAAATGTATTAAAAAAAATAATAATCACTCCCTCTTCAGCTACAAATTGTTTAGTTAAGTTTCTTATGTATAAAATTAACAAAATTTTCTCTCAGTGTACAGTTATATATTTTTGCAATAAATATACATTTCTATTATTTATTTATATTTGCATACATTCAATCATATGCATATACATAACTATATATGCAAGTATATTATTCACGTTATAAAATTACGCGAAGTCTTTCTTCTTGGCTCTTCGTTTCTCCTTCGCCATAAGGACTCGCCTGCGCTGTCTGTGCTTACAAATACTTTATACTTCTCTTTCTCTTAAATAATTCAGCTGTTGGGTGTATAGAGTGTGTGGAAGTTGTAGGAGCTGCTGCCCTCGGCGAGAGTCCCGGTGCGCGCACTGCAGCTTCCTGGCTGTAATAAATGTTCAATTTATCGGGGCAATTTTTTTTTAATTGCCGATGCCTTTGAAATTTTTTTGAGCTACATCGGGAGATGCTTTTATGCGGAGCAGGGCCGGGGGCTAATTACATCGTTATCAGATTTGATATTACTCAGCGAATGTCGAGACTGATTTATTTTTGCCTATGAATGTAGGCCGTTTTATTGTACAATAACTAATTGCGGCATTAGAAGTTATTCGTTGAATTTATTACTCTCGTTAAATGCTGTCAATATTCATCAGGTATTTTATTTTTATTATTTTCTGCGTTGCAAATATAAATTGATAAATGAGCGGCCGGAGTTTCTTCAAGATATGGAACGGAAAAAGGAGTTTGAAGTTCTTATAATTAATGTGCTGCAATCGTAATATTTTACAGACGTAAAAAAATTAAAATAATTATTAACCCTTTCAGAACTAATGGACCAAGTTATTATTTTTTTTTTTTAAATTCGTAAATCAAATTCGTGCTGGTTAAAAATAAACTCGCGGATGAAAGATTTAGTGAATGATTTTTCATCTTGTAGTGAAATTTTGAGCTTTCAAATTATTCTAGAGTCAGTAGCAGGCTGAGAAAAAAAGAAGTTTTAAAAATTAAAAAAAAATTGGTTAAAACATAATCCAAGATAGTATAGAATTTTTTTCAAAAGTTTTTTAAGCAAGAAAATAAATCAGTTCTGAAAGGGTTAAAAAAAGTAACTTTGACCACATTTTTTAAGAACGCTACGCTTTTTAATAAACAAAATGATTTAAAGTTAACTGTCGTAAAAAAAAATGTGAAGTGCAATTTTATTAAATGTATAATTTCAATTACAGGGATCACTAAACAGTTAATGATAATAATTTATACTTGAAAAGAAAAATTTAATTCGATCATTCGGACAGAATATCTAAAAATAATCGAATCTCATTTTTTCTTTTTTCATTTTAAATGCGTCTTTTCAAAGATACACAAAAAATCGCGATGACGTCACACTTTAGTAATGTGTAGATATATTTCCTGTGGAATGCAGTATAATAAAGTATGACGTCACAAATTTTTCAGATCTTGTTAATCGCAAGCTTAATTGTTAATGAAACGAAAGGTTAGTTGAAAAAATTAAAAAACGAGTATCCTGTCGATTATTATTTTATTTCTTATAAAATTTGTTTTAATTTCTATATTAAAACGAACATCCGCCACGTAATTTTTACAAAATAATAAAAGAAAGTTCCAAATGAAAAGTTAATTTTAAAAAATTTTAATATAATTCATTGTAAAAAACTAGTATTTTTTTAATTATCTCCGAACATTTTCCGATAAGTCGATCGCTTCTTCATTATACATATCACTTCATTCTACACTGAGAAATAAAAGTTTACTAAAATTTGCTATATTTTATAAAAACGGAGAGATATACCCGTCAATGCAATTCAATAAATACAAAAAAAAAATATTATTATTAAAAAATAATATTATATAACACTTTGTATTGTGAAACTAACAAAATCTAATGCTTTTATACGGCTAAATATTTGTTTCTTTTAAATTGGCGCCGTTTTTTATAGAAATAATATTAATAATATAATTTGCATATTCAAAACTGAAAACTTCGCGCTCTCAACGAAGACCATCGCTTTTAAGAAAGGATAGAGCAATTTTTTATCATGTGCTTCCGTTACCTATAATTCACAGCAATTTTTACTATATACGTATGTAAACTTTAGAAAAAGTTAATTCCCAGCTTATTATATCCCGCTGGTACACACCAGCCTATCAATTGAAGCAAATGACACGCACATAGCGGCGACGCCGTTAAATTCCTACCTAAACGGATAACCCGTCGCTTGGCGAATACGCCCAAAAAAAGGCAGTAAAGGTAAATTAACAAATTAATACTCAACGTAACCTGTTACGTTTTTTCCGTCCGCACCTCTCTTCGACTTGTCCCATCCTGCGCGTTGCAGCCCCACTCCCTTGGCGCTCTCGGGGACTTAGTCCCGCGGGCCTTTCACGAGTGCTATACACACAAATGCACATCGTCGTTCCCTCCTTCCTGTATGCTATTTTGCCGCTATATACGCGCTCCTCTCGCATTTTTTCTTTTTTTTTTTTTTTGCGTCGATCGCGAAGATTTGCCCTCGTCGTGCTCCTTTTGCGAGAGACAATGTCGCCTTAATTCATGCCCGAGCGAGGCGCGTAATTTCAGCTTTTTTACGAGGGGACGCTTTTCTTCTACCAGCCTCGGCCATTAATATTGCAATATTTATCGCGTAACTGTCGCCGGACGTTTAATTACGGTATGCAGGCTGTAAGTTAAATAATTTACATCCCGCGGCTAACGCTGCGCGAAACACGTCGGCGGCTAAAGCCGCTTTTTTTTAAGTTTCGCGGAAATTCTGATTTCGTATTTTGTTCCGGCATGGCATTTAAAAAAACTTTATTGCAAAATTACTGCGGTTTCTGTGGGTTAAAACAGTTGGAGTGAAATTTCACTCGTAGTTTGTATAGCTGTTAAATTTTTGAGTGATTTAAATTCACATATAATAGAAGTAAAATACTTGAGAATCAAAAGATCACTCGAATTCACTATACCAAGGGAGTTAATTTCATTATAAAATTAGAGCGAAATTTTGACTCTAATAGAATCAAAATTCGACTCCATTGGAGTTCACGTTTTGAAATTAATTTGACTTTGTTAAATTTTGTCAAAATTTAACTCTATTGAAGTCACATTTAACTCTATTTAGTGATTCAATTTCACTCTAAAGTAGAATAGAATATTAACTTTCGCTGTATTCAAGAGTCAAAAAATCATTCTATATCATTTCATCACGGGAGTTAAATTCGCTATGATATTAGAATAAAAAATTCACTTTAATAGAGTTGATTTTCACCCTACTTTACCCTAGCTGATCGATTTTCATTTACGGAGTGAATGGAGACTTTTTCATTGAGTGACATTTTAATCTAGGCCGAGAAGTCCTGATCCGACTTTAAGCTAGAGTGCAAATTGATTCGCTTAGAGTGATTTTTCACTCTAAAAAATTAAGTGTGTGTATTTTTTTATTTTTGTAAATGCACTAAATAATAATACATAAATTTTTAATTAATCTACGTTGATCCCATTTATCTTTGGCAAAAGGAAAATAAATATATTTTGTAATCTCTTGTATCTCAGGGCATTAATATCGCCCTACACGGCCACATACGCAAATTATAAAACAAAAAATGATAATTAGGGGCCCGTACAAACTGCAATCATCAATCAAATTCAAAAATAATGACACGCCCCTCTGGCTCTTGGAGAATTTTGCGAAGTTTCATTAATCATGCCGATCAATTAAAAAGATTTTAAAAGTCCAACTTCGTTCTCTGTACGCGCATCCGCGGGGCGCGTCGCTTATAGCGAAGTGCAAAAAGCTCGTCTTCGCCAGTCTTCCTCTTATTGGAAATGTCAACTTCTGCTTTACGATCGGTACGAAGATATGCCTCGGGTTCTTCTTTCTCAGGACCGTACACTCACGGCGAAACGCAAATTTAAGCGTTTTTTCAAATAAATATTTAATTTTTTTAACTTTCTAACTTTTTTAAATTTTTAAGGACGGTCGATTATATTTTATGCTCTGCTTAAATAGTTTTTACAAATCTATATGTCATATCTGATATATGAGCAATTTTTTTTTTGAGCAATATGCATGAGCAATTTGCGGAACTTTTAAATTCTCAGTCTTTGCCAAAATGTTCGATTTTATAACAATTTGTTTAATTTTCAAAAACGAGAGCTAAAATGATTCTTTAAACAAAAAATAGAAGAAAAAACAGTAATGATTGTAAATACTTCTAAATGAATATAGTATATGTGTCATATTAATATTTTTAATAATGATTAAAATAAATAAAGTAGATATCAAGCAAGTAAACAATATTTTTTAACAAAAATTAAAATGCAAACTAAAGTATCCAATGATTGCGAGAATTTTATTATTTATTTTGTAAATTTTGCAAAAATAAAAGAAAACATTGAATAATAAATTGAATAAATACCTTACTGTTTTAATTACAGTCAATAAATAAATAATATTTCGTTTACTTCCGCCGATAAAGTAGCACACTATTAAAGGTAAAGCTGGAACTCACGAGTACCTTCGCATCTGTAAGTAACACTCTTCAATTTGCGGTCTTTGCGTGTCCATCTAATTTATCAATATTTTAATAAGTATAAATTTGACAATTGATATTTTACATTGAGGGATAAAATTTATTTTAAAGAAACAGATAAACATTTTGAATTTTGGCTCCATCAAACCAAATATTTTTATTTCATTGTCTTACAATTGAATTACTTTATCCATATCTTCTTAAAATTCAGTCATACCATCATTTGTGACACATATATTTATTTATTTATTAATAATTCAACAGGCGCACTGTAAAAAGTTTAAATATAAAGTACAATTTAAGTACAACAGGTAAAATTAAAGTACAAAGTTTGAAATAATAAACATACTTAAAGTAAACTTAAACTATTTACTATAAACTTATCTAAAAATGCAAGTGAAGTAAAAATGCACAAAACAATTTTTTTTTCATACATATAGACCTAAAGTTCTCAAACAAACCCATCCCCAATTTATTTCGATGGGTTTCATTTCTGCACCTTCAAATCTTCTCATAAATTTACCACAAGTTTGGCCACAGCCTTTCAAATTTATGTATAAATATAATTAGATCAAAGTTTTTCAGTGCATTGATAAATAACTGTTATCATTATTTTACTATCGCATAAAAAACTGTATTTCTGCATTAATATTTTGACTTATTTTATTCCACAAAAAAGTATTTCACACTAACTTAATTATTATATTAAATAAACAAATAAACAAATGTTCCGCGAGTTAAGTGAAATTTAAAAAAAAAAAAGAATACACCATTACGGTCATTTCGCAACATTCCAGGCTTGCGTATCCTAAAATCTCATCTTCACTCGAGTACCCCGATCTTCGCCAGTTCCACTTAATGACTGCTCTTTCGAAATTCCGAGTAGTGTCCAGGGCCTACTCGGGAAAGCGCAAAGCGTCGGAGGGAAAGTCGAGGGCTTCGGACGAAGGGAAGCCCCGAAAAGTCTTGACCGCCCGACAGGCTTTCCCATGACCCACGTTGCGAGCTGTTTTAATTTATATATTGGGGGCTACTCTCGAAGGACCGCCACGGCCCTCCCTTCCGGAAGGCATGTATATACCTGTTGCAGCGTGGAAAAATACCGGAGATTTGTCGTTAGGGGAGTACAGCCTTTGCTGCTTAGAAATCTATTTGTGGGATTGCGGCATCTTATGTACTCGATCTTTATATCAGGGCAGATCTGCGGATCAATTTTTTTTCTATATAAATTTATAAAGAAATCTTAAAAAAATTAATTTGAAATTGAGACAATAATTTTATGCCCGGAGTTTAACATAAAAATTACAATATTACGTATAAAAGAAAACAAAATATTATTCAAGATTTGACTCAAGAAAGAGTTGATAAAAAAAAAACAGATTTAGTCGAGAATATGAGTCATGATAGCGTTAAAAAGAAACGACGTACAATGTAAATCTGAAAATGTGAAATTCTCTTGGAAAATATGAATAGTGATATTTAATACGAGAAAAGCCATTCACATGCTAAATATGTGAACGATTAAATATGTCACTATTCACATTTTCCAAATGAATTTCACATTTTCAGATTTAAAGAGTAAGGACATGAAACACAGTGTGGTTGAAAAGAGAAGAATGCGATACATTCACGAGAATATGAATGAAGTACGAATCAATAAAATAAACAAAATCTGACATGTTTAATCGTACGAGTGAAAAAAGGTTTATTAAATAAAAGGGGAAAAAGATTGATAATAAAAGGAGAAAAAAAGTGAATTTTTTCGATAAAAATTTATTTCAAAGAAATTTCAAGTACTTAGGTGTTTAGCGATGAAAAAATGATTAATTTTAAAATTTTAAGTTTTAATTTTATCTCAAATTACTATTATTGTAAAATAAATTAATTGTATCTAATCAGATTAGAGTGCCCCAATCTTTTAATTGGAAATGATTAGAATCTGTTTGCGCCGAGTGGATGGTGAATTGTTAAAGTAGTGTTTTAAAATTAAATTAATTTTTATTTTTAATTAAAAATTCTACATTCTACATTTAATTAATCTTTAATGTATATACAGAGAAAAGTTCGCGTCAAAATGTCTATATTATTTGGAAAAGTATAATTATACACCCACGGTTTCAAAAAATAATTAATAAATTTACAGTACTATATGAAATTTACTGTATTTTGATCAATAAAATATTTAATGAGTACTATGGAAATAAGTTATTGCTTAAAATTAACAAAGTTTCCTCTCAGTGTACATATATATAAAATAATTATTCGAAATAATTAAAAAATAAAAACTACGAAAAATGTGTAAATGCGAAAAGACGAAGACAAAAAAATGAGTTAAGGATCAGGACTCGTCTGAGGAGGAGCAACCGAAAATCGATTTTCCTTTGAAAGGGCCGCGGGGCATGAAGGAGGGGAGTCTTTGCGCTCTCGCAGTGGTATAACCAGGAGAACCAACACTAACACTTTGCCGCGTCTTGAAAGATGAATACCTGCTTCGTGCCACACAGGTACTTTCACGTACAATGCCTTTTAAAAGTCCCAACGAATTTCTGACGCTCAAGTCCTAACTTGTCCGTTGCTACCCCGATTTTTTTTTTAATTTTCGACTGGACAGTATCGCATTTTGCCCCTTGCCAATGCTGCAAAATGCCAACCGGCCGCAAAATGCGGATTTGTTTTATATTTTTTGGCTTTTAATTGAATTTGTTTGCATTATTTCTAGTATCTATTTATTTTATTAAGTAAATAAGCTAAATCCAATTGTAAACAATTTGACATCGACTTATTGTTACGCGAGATACTGAAAACTGTACGCGCAATTATAATTAACTTTTATTATTATTTTACTTTCTATTCAATTTTACAAATATTTTCTCAGATCAATGTAAAGTGGGACAAGTTTATTCAGGATTTAGCAAAAATTTGTAATGTTATATAATGCGCAGTTGAAAATATACCCATGTGGATGGACGCGCATGGATTCCACATGGTTTCCACATGGGCATTCTCTACTAGGTAGAATCTTTGAAAATTTTGCTATGCAGAATTCTTCAAAAATTTTCCTTTAAAGTAAAATTGAAATTTTTACTATTGTATACGTATTTAGTGATTTTTTTGTTTATTTATTAAGTAATAATCAAAGGGCAAAGTATCCTTAATTTTCAAAAAATATAATGGATAAAGATTAATATTAATAATAGTTAATTAACAATTTATTTATAATGTATTATGTATGTACAATGTGTATACAAAACAGTTTAAATTATTTTTATAGAAGAACCGGACGATGTACATTGTTTTCTTTGTTGAGAGATAATTATTTAAAAAACAATTTTAATGTTCTTATTTATTTATTTATATTGCAGAAAGTGAACATTGGTAACAAAAATTCGTTTACAAATTGTTAATAAAATTATTAGTTATTAATTTTTCTGTTTGTATTACAAGAAAGCTTACAATTGGTAAATAATCATTTCATTTTGTCATTTAAGTACAACAATACGGACTGATTCAGTAATATTTATATATCAACAGATCAGCATTTCAAGCAACAGGTGTATACTAGAGACTACACTACAGGAAGGACAAAATTTCTATAAGAAATTCATGAAGTTCTACCTATTTTTAATATTATTTGTGAATTATTTTCCAATAATTATTAAGTAATTGAACGTAAACATTTAAAAGTAAAATGATTATTTTTAATACAAAAAAGGGATCCTTATCAACACAATCCAGACTTGAAATAAAAGTATTTTATTTAATCAAAGAGAAAAAAAGAAAATTAATTTCGTCCAAATTTTATATTTTTTTTCATTATAAATATAAAATCTAACGACACTTAAATTTTTATTTATTTGCCGTATATAATAATATTAGATAGATAATAAAAAAATGTCTCAAATAAATTGGGAACGTAGATGGCATTATCTATTGTAGTACTGTTATTTCACGCGGCAATAACCGAAAGTGAGAAACTTGTCCATTTCTCTTGTGTAAAACGCGCGAATATCTACCTCCCACGTTGCGCGCGAAAGACCCGGAGCGCGCGTTTTATTCCCGCCAGTTGTAAAAGGCGCCGAAATCATTTATTTTAAAAATTTAAGGTAAATTTTAATTTTTTTTTTAACTAATCCAAATCTTCAGGGATTAATAAAAAAAAGTATGAGGGAAAAATTAAAAAATATTGGATCGAGTTACTTGTTATTTACTTGGTAGAACGGTACTTCTAATATCTGCTTTTTTATCCCCCCTTACTTGAACATTTAATTTTTTTTGCTATCTTTTACTTTTTATTTAGTCTAATACTATTTTAATTTTATTCTTTTATACTCTTTTTTAAACATAAGAACATAAATCTCTGTTAAAATGGTAAATAAATAAATAATTATTGTAACACGGGATGAAACTGCGAATGAACTTTTTAAATGTCTCAAATAAATAATGTCAATGAATCAAATTACTATCAATTAAAATTAAATTATTTATTACTTCGAGTAAATATTTATTTAACTTTGAACAATTTTAAGTCACAGGCACAGTCGTCAAATGTTTACCGACGCAAACATTTCCAATTGTATTAATTTTATTTATGTAGAAACTCACTAAATATACATAATCTACAACTAATTCATTTTCACATTCGCTTGCAATTAAAAATGAATACGAACAAAAAAAATGTTGCAAATAAATAAATCTCGAAAACGTATTCTTCACGCGTCTTTTTTCTTTTTTACCAATTTTTCACCGAACTACAAAAAAGTGCCATTAACTCGCAATTTTCCACCCTTTTTCCAAAAAAAAAACCCTTTTCTATCCACCAAAAAAGGAACAACCTAAATCGCAAAAAAAACAGAAACCAGGTGAAAAATCTCACCCCAACAGATACGCATTCCCCAGTTTTATTGTACCATTCTCCGCTCCCCCATGGCCACCCCACACCTATTCAATATATATATATACACATCTATATATACATGTGCACCCCGCACGCGTCCACCGCTCCGAAAAGTCCCACTAACAAAGAGAAATCGAGCGACCGAGACAGAGAATAAAAAAAAAAGAAAAAGGACGAGCTCGCCTCCCCCCGGCGACGCGCGATCCGTTGGGGTAGGATCTCGCGCGCGCGCGCGCGCGCGTTTATTTACGCGCGTAGCTTTCCCGCGCGGCGTCCTGCATGCAGCGCGTGCAGCAACAGCGCCAAGGCGAGGTGGGCGCACGTATATCCTACGTAGGCAGAGGCGACGTCGCGGGGGATCAGCTGAGCGCCAGCTGTGCGCCCGCCGCTGCCGACCAATCGGCGGGCCGGGCGAGCGGCGCTGCCGCGGCCGCCGCTACCGTCCCCGCGCTCCTACAGTGTATACACACGGCCCGAGGCGCGGTGGTGTGTATAACGTTGCGCTGCGCTTCCCGCGAAAGAGCCAGCCGAGCGCGCGCCACGGAGACACTGGAGTCCAGTCCGTTGCGCAGTCCTCCAGGATCCGGCGAAGCCTTGCCTGGCCGTTCTACTTTGTAGAAAGAAGCGGAGTCGCTGCTGGACGCCCGGAAGGATCGAAGGGGTCCTTTTGCAGTTATCCCCAAGTGCGCGAGTGTGGCTGTGTTTCATAATTTTCGCTGGATGCTGGTGCGTTGCGGGGAGAGGAGCTGGCGCGGTTGCTTTTGGCCGATTTCGGTGCTGGAGTTTAGTGCGGTTTAACCTAGAAAGGGTGGGCGCGGGGGCCGCTTCGGCTGGAAAATCGGAAAAGCCGCTTTGAGGTTATGGGGGAAATATAGAGGGCGCGACGGGCAGCCACAGCGGCGGCAGTACTCGAGGGTAGCTTTTCGCGCGCACTTCTCCCGCGCTCGGAGAGCCGCGCGCCAACGTACGTTGTGCCCGAGGCGCCGCTCTCGACTTTCCCGCCTCGATTCGAGGTGTTTCCTGGAGGAGTGTCCGCGGCTTCCAGGGTGAGCCTCCCGAGGGAGAAATCCGGGGCAGGAAGGCGAGGAGGCAGGGGAGAGGGAGAGAGAAGGGGGAGGTGGAATTTCGCGCGCGCAGAGAGCAGAGCCGCCGCAGCGCTGCATCGTATGGCGCTGGACTGCTGTTAGAGGCACAGAGGGACACGCAACGGCGCGCTCCGTCTCCCGCACTTTTCGGCCCCGTTACGCCCGAGCCAGCCGAGCCACGGACCCAGCCAGGAGACCGGGAGCAGCCAGGATGCCGTCGACAAGGTGAGAAACCGCAGGCTTTGCGCTGGCGATTCTTATTTATTTTTTTCCGGAGATTTCCCTCTTTTTTTTTTGGATTGATAAGAAGGCGTGGGTTTTCCGGGAAAAGGGGCCACGAGGCGAGGACTCCTGGGGATTCGGGGAGCCTCGTGGCGCCCGGTGGTCTTGTAGGTTGAGGAGAGCCCAGGAGACGAGCGGAAACGAGGCATGCCTGCGTGGTGAGGCCGATTTTCTCTTGGCTTTTCCGGGGATTTTACGTGGGATTTTCCGGATTTCTTTTTGGCTTTGGTTTCCTTGTTCGTTGGAGTATCCTCTGGATGATTTTTGGGAGGATCGGAGGAGATTTTCCTGGGGATTTTCTGGTCCAGCTTGGAGAGCTTCGAAATGGATTTGGTGTGTAGTGGGGCTTGATGATTCACGGGGACATACTTTTTTTTTGTTTTCGAGGAGAGAACTACTTTTTTGGTATGTCGAGGAGGATATATGCTTGATGCAATTTTGTTAATTTGGTGGAAATTCGAATTTTTATTGCTGATGATTTACAGGTCACACTGGGAGAATTGCTCTACGGCCACTTTTTTGGGAGTGGTAGATAAGAGTTACAATTTTGACTATATCGACTTTGAAACTATATTTGCAAAAACTAAGATTTAAATTATAGATGAGGAATTAAGAACATTATTTACAATAAAAATTTCGAGTAGTTATTGATCTTTTTTTTTGTCTTTAATGGAAATGAAACTTGTCCAGAATTATCTGCTAGCTTAAGGTTACCTACGACTCACCAAATTTTTTTTATCGAATTAGAGAGTTTTTTTTTAATTTAGTAAAATTTAAGTATCTTAAAAAAGTATTGTTTTTTTAAAAAATATTATTTTATAATTATTTAAATTAATACATTTTGAAAAGACCATATGTGAAGTTGTACACATTATGGTATCTCATAGATTATGACTGTATTACAATGAACGATTTTTTTTAATATTAAGGAAAAGTGTTACCTATTTTACATATTATAGAGTAGTTCAAAAAGTAGTCTTTGATAATCTTGCCAATTTTTTAATTGGTAACTATCAAAATAGCTTGAAAATAAAATAATTTTTACTGAAAAGAATACAGAGTTTTAATGGTGGTCAATATCATGAATTCTTTTTGCAAATAAACAAATTTAAAAAACTCAATTGTTTTAATCTTTCCAGAACATGCAACAATGATATTATAGCTATTGATTCACGCTATAAAGTTGAACTTATTAAAAACTTTTCATTCATGTTTTCTTAATAAACAATAAGTTTCTTGTACTATAATTTCAGTACTATATTTGATGTTAATCTTTTTTTTTTGTATGTGCTCTATAAGTTAGTGAAAATTATATTATAACTTATTAAGTAATTTCATACACTTTGTTTTTTTTTTTTTTTTCATTGTTATAAGTAATTAAAAATTACTGTTACCAATATTCAAATTAAATATTTTTTAAACTCTTCAAGATTCTTCATCTCGCAAAAATATATAATTTTTTCAGAAATACATAAGTGAAAACGAGTTGATTTATTTGTTAATACAATTTTATTAGAAATAAAACAATTTATCAATTTTTATTACATATATTAAATATATTGATCCTGCAATAAAAACATCAGGTAACAATGAAAAAATTGTTTTTGTTGTAGTGTTCAAGAAAAACAGTCCAAACTTCACTTGCAAAATGGCAAAGGAGGCCATAAACGCAAGAGGAAGGCGACTGAGATCTCAGAAGATTCAGAAAATATCTTTCCTCCTAACAAAGTACCAGCACTGACAAGTGAACAGTACACAGAAACCTGTTCTGACTCAAGTCCACCTAGTGTGGCACATACTCCTCAACCAGTCATATCCCCTCTGAAGGAGCAACAAGAACCAACTACATGGTCCGAACTTAGGACATCCACATGTTTCATGACACCGTCTGCTTCTCACAATGACAGTAGCAAGTCCACACCCTTACCCTCTCTACCCTGGGCCGATGGAAACCAGGTCTGGTCCCTTATGTGTTTGGGAGATCAAAAATCGGTCACACAGAGGGATCCACAAATGTTCCAGAGGCATCCCACGCTACAACCCAGAATGAGGGCAATTCTCTTAGACTGGTTAATTGAAGTCTGTGAAGTTTACAAGTTACACAGGGAAACGTACTACCTTGCCATGGACTACATTGATAGGTATCTTTCCACTCATCAAAATGTACCAAAAAATCAACTACAACTCATCGGTATCACATGTTTATTCATTGCGGCAAAGGTAATTTCATTATTCATCAATAAAACATGAAAATGAATAATGTAATGATATATAAATTTACAAATGAATTTACTTTGATTTTACTGCAGGTTGAAGAAATCTATCCACCAAAGATTGCAGAGTTTGCATATGTAACTGACGGAGCATGCACAGAGGATGAAATTCTAGGAAAGGAATTGATTGTATTAAAAGAACTTGGCTGGAATCTGTCACCTGTTACGGCACCAGGATGGCTTAATGTCTATATGCAAGTAGAATCAGGCGACTGGTCCAGGCCAAACACCTTTATTTACCCACAGTATGGTGGACTGCAGTATTCACAGGCTTCGCAGCTTTTAGACTTAGCCTCACTCGACGAAGGCAGTTTGAAGTTTTCCTACAGTCACTTAGCAGCAGCTGCTATTTATCACACACAGGTGAGAGAATCATCAATTTTTTATTAAATTTGTTGAAAAAAAATGCATAATTATACCAAAAATTAAAAATAAGTTGCTTCGAAGAAAAATATTTTTTAAATTCAGTTTTCACTACTTCTCCTTGCAAAAATAAATAAAAATAATTAGCCAAGATTAATTATTTTCAGAATATTTAGTTCTAGTTCAATGTGAAAATCGTCAACGCGAAAATGGCGGGATAGAACACAAAAATCTTAACCTTTTTGAATCCGCCATTTTAAATTTTAGAAACTCCACGTTTAGAATGCTTATTCGTCCAGTTTAATAGAAGTAAAAGTTTTAATTATTTTACTCACAGCTAGAAATCTATTAAACAAATGGCTAGATTCAAAATTTAAAAAAAACATACATTTTATTAAGCGCTGCAATAAAGGAAAAATACAAAATCGGTTTAAATTTACTCTTCATTTAATTTAATTTTATCAGTATATATTTTTTTAGTAAAAAACAATTAATTCTAAAAATATAAAAGTTAAACGAATTGCAATAGTAAAACAATATACTGTAACCGTAGCTATTAGACAACTAACTAACCGAAAAAAAAAACATAAAAACGCTTTTCTCGTAAAAATAAACAAAATAGAAACAAAAATTTGCTATCGCAAGGTAAAATCAACTTTAATTAACAGTGCCTGGTTCATTAGTAGCAAAAAAAAATAAAATTCTATAACCACGCGAGCTCCGATCGGCACGCGCAGCGCAGAGTACATCTGTACACATGGAGCGTCTGACCATACGTTATGGTATTCTACTTGTTGAGCCTCTGCGTGCGTGCATCGGGCTACATGGCGTTGCGTCCGATGCGTTCGCGCTTCTCGTCGAGTTTTCGAATTTTTCCGGCGAACACGTGGCCGGCACGCAATTCCGAATCACTTTTGCTGTAAATAACGTCACACCTAAGGCACGGGCCTGTATTATACATATATATATATACATATATACTGTATCTTCGAATAGTCGATAGTGTAACCGCGAAAGTGTGGATAACGAGGCGCTTTAATCGCTTTGTAAAGGCCGATAGTTTGGCGCTGTCGTTCATTGACTTATACTTAAGTACGATTTTGTCGATAACGGTACTACTTAATGAATGTTTATCGATTTTCGAAGAAATTTTTTAAAGTTAACACTACTTTATTTGTTTAAATAATTTAGCTGAATTTAAGAAAGACATTTCATAGTTCGTGTGAATTTATCGTTGAATTAACTAAAAAAAATGTTCTCGGTTCAATAGTACAGAGAAAACGAATTTGAAAAATTAGAATTTAAAATCGAATTGTCATTTTTTTGTCAAATTAATTAAAACAAAGTTTTGAGGTGATTATCGTATAAATAAAACGAAGTAGAAGAATTAGAATTTAAAAACAAAATGTAATAGTTAACGTAATTTGTCGTTATAAAGTAGCTGAAAATACATTTTTTAGATCAATAATTTATAGTCTAATACAAAGTAAAATAGAAAAATCAGGAGTAAGAATTGCATAATCCGTACTAAAGTGTGACGACGACGATGTGTAAAGTGTACAATTCCGTACTGAAATAAGAGTTAAGGCATATTTTCATTTTTCTCATTCCTTATTTCTTATTCCATTTTGAGTGTCAAGGTCCCGAGTGTATGTCATGAAATTTTAACGGTATGAGTTTAGTATCCGTAAAATCTCAATTAGGATTCCTGCACAGTGTGTAATGCGCAATTTAGTAAACAAAATTGTGAACCAATTCGTTCATTACTCTTCATGTGCTTATCTCCTGGCAATCGAAACTTCTCAAACAGTTATCGTACGCATCCCCATTAAAAACGCCGTGTCAATTCTCAATTCGGATGTTTTAATCTCCTGTATTATGAAATTCGCGATAATTTCGGGAGAATTTTTTTTTCTCCAATCGGCGAAAAATTGGAAGTTCGGTCGATAAGAAATCTGGAGAAATGTGTGCCAAATTTTAAATAAATCAGAGTAACGGTAGCCACGTGAACGCTTGTCGAAAATAGCAATGCGAGATAAACGAGTCGAAAGTTTTATGCACCGTTAGAAAGCAACGAAATTCGCCACGCGTGAATTGTTGACGATTAGATACATGCAGGATCATGCCGTAAGAGATTTATTGACCTTTGTAAGCTCTTTATCGGATTTTTAATCATAAAATGTGATTAATTATTAATATTCTAAAAAATGAATTTACTTTGATTTATTAAATTTATTTAATTATCTAAAGTACGTGTAATTAATTTTGAGACATTAAGTTTTCTTAATTATCGTTGATTACTGAATACTGATGTGATTAAAACTTGTACAAGTTTTTTTTTTAATTGCGAATATTAATCTTGTAATATAAAAATTATAATTGATTTAAAACCATTCCAAAATATTTAAAATTGCGACTGTTTTCGCAGATTTTAAATCTTTTAGTTTTTTAACTAACAGTTTATTTTTTTAAGTTTGATTTTTAACTAGATAATGCCATCAATTTTTAAGTTTTAATAATATTAATGTTCTAATTACTATTATACTATTATAATTCATATAAAACTATAAAAAAATTTAAAATAGCAGTAAATTAATGATGATTTTTTTATCAGGTAGCATCGGCTGTACAGTCACTTAATTTTTCAACTAAAAGTCGTTAAATCAATTTCATAAAAATAAAAAAGAAATAAATTTCAAAGTGTTTGGTACAACCAGTAAATTCATTATGATTGTTTTCTCAGGTTTTAGGTTGCACCAGCTGTACAGTCATCTAATTTTTCAACTATAAAAGTCGTTAAATAATTTTTATGAAAAATAAAAAAAAAATACAAAAACAGAAATTAACTTTGAACATACACCATACAAACAGTGCAACCTCGAAATTACAGCGTTATAAAACTGACCGTCTAACCGAATTTTCATGTTGCAGGGCAGAGAGACGGCGCTGAGAGTATCCCGGCTGACGTGGGAGCAGCTGGCCCCGTGCGTCAAGTGGTTGAATCCGTTCGCCTCGACAGTGGGCGAGGAGCGAGCCCAGCAGATGCTGCGCTCGGCGGTGCCGCTGGTGGACACGAACGCGGGCTCGGGGCTTCGCGCCTCGGTGCCTAACATCGTCGTCGACGAGTCCCACCGCATCCAGACGCACGTGATCGACCTCGAGATGCTGGAACAGGCGCAGAGGCGGCGCTCCGACGAAGCCCTGCTGCTGGCCAACCTCGACCTGGAGGCCATCCTCGAGTCCGAGAGCAGCCCCGACCAGAGTGGCATACTCACGCCGCCCTCCAGCAGCCAGAAGAACTCGCCGACGCCGCCCAGACTGCCGCCACAGCTCGAGCCCTACACGTAATGACGACGTCGATCCTCCCCTCCCCCCGTTTATTCGGTCCCTTTCCATCGGGAGCGCCCTGTTGAATGCGGAAACGATTGTATGCGCGGAGAGAGCCGAGGGAGGGACTCTCGGTTCGGTTTATTTTTTGTCTAGGGATTTTTCGATAAAGTGAATACACGGAAATTCGAGTGCAGATTGTAATTTTTATAAAGTAGCGAGTATACGTCAGGCTGCAGACAAATTTCGGTGGATTTACTCTAAAGCCTATTTTAGAGACGAATTAAATAATTTAGTCACAAACGTATTAGACCAATCAAAACGTGCTTCAGTTGGGATCGGAGCTTGTCGATGCATTTTTAGTTAAACTAATTTTGGGTGGCTCGCGATCCCTGTGCTTTAAACTAATTTTCATTTAGAACTTACCCGTTGAGTCAACGTCGATCCCTCGAATGCTTTAGTGAATTATTATGGGAATAAAGTGCCGCATCTTTTTTAATGTTATTTTAATAGATTGATTTTTGAAGAAACTTTCGATTTTTTTTTCGAAACGTTTGTGCGTGAGTTAATATAGAAAAGATGGCAATTTATTGTTATGCGAGTTCATGTGATATAAATCATTCAGCAGGATGTCCGTCATTTTATGGGAAATTCACTTAGATTTATAATGTCCGGAGGTAAGATCCTGAGAAAGGAATTGCGCACGCAATTGAGCCGCGGTCATACGGATTGATCTTTTAAGCAATGACTTTCTTAGTACGACAGTTTTTGACGAATGGTAGAGTGTTTACCGTTTATTTGTTCAGTAAGCTTTATTAACATTTTTATAATTAAATAATATTTAACAAGGTGTAGTAATTATAGTATAACATTTGTACGAAAATTAGTGTAACGGAAAAAAATCAAGTAACTGAAGCGATGTAGGTTTCAGTAAATCAGAATTAAAATGTTCATAGAATTTTTATTTTAAATCATCGTGTTTCATCTATATAATTTATTTAAACATTTCACTGCGTTTAAGATTCTGATTTACTAAAGTGTACGTTATATCCTTACCGCAATGGTTTGCAGTTATATTGATTTTTTAGTAAATAGCTTAATGAAGGTAGTACTGATTAAATACTGAATGAATAAACAAAATGAATACTTTTTCGCGCTGAGAAAACTGTCGACCTCTGGATCATCACCTCAATAATGTAAGTGTCCTTGCGACTCGAACATATCTGGATATGATCGACAGTGATAGGTTACGATGATCGGAAAAGTGTCTTATGTAGATTTATTACACGATCCTCATAGATTAAAGACGAATATATATTTAATTAGCGAAAAAGAACTGAATAATTAAAAAAATGAACTGTGACTATTTTTACAAAATAGCTTTTCGCTCTTTAGCAGTGACGGAGTATTTTCAAAATAAAAACAAAAATTAATAATAATAGTTTGTAATGAATTTTAAAAAGAAATGTGCTAGATTCATCTAGCCTCCTTCGACTAATCCTTCCTGTATGTAAATAATTGGATAAACTGCATGATTGCTCGGTGTTAAAAGAAATTCAGACAAAACTGTCACGTATGCTTCTATGAAGTAAATAATTTAAAAAAAAAACGCTTAACAATTAATTTACGTGCTTCATCGTGAACGCACGATTCTGTGATCGGACGAGTGCGCTGACTCTGGTGAAGAAATGTCATTTGAGTGCCTTACACTCAAAACCATGCGATTTTTCGCCAGTCAGTAGTATTGTCCTAGAGAACAGAAAAAAGCATTTGCACCAAGACTAAACAAAAATATCGCAACTCGTCTAAGGAATAAATTCAGCAACTTTTTTTCTTTTCTATTTTTTTTTTAATTAACGCAACGAAGTGCCTGGCCACAGGTGCGCTTACAGATTGATTTTACCTAACGGATAAAGAAGGATATCATTGTGAATAGTATTTCTTTTTCTCCTTACTTTCTTTTATACATTGCGCTTTATTATTATTTTTTTTAACGCAGAATCGCCGCGTTATCATATAAGGAACTGAACGAGTGTGTACTTTTATGTAAATATCTTAAACGAATAAGTGCGAGGTAATATATATATAGAAAGAGAGAGTTCAGGCGTGCGTAAAAAAGAGAATGTGTTATATCTGTAAGTAATTGAAAATATGTGCGACGTGAGTGTTGGTACTGCGCTACTATAGACTTTCGGAGTAGAGACCATTGCGCTTATTATTAAGGAGAGATTGACAATAAAAAAATATAAATGATTATCAAAAATATATATAGATATATTCCTTTTATATTATAGAAATTGTAAAAAAAAATCGATTTACGTTTTGAAGTATGTACAATAAAGATATTACAATGTCTTGTAAACAGTTTTCCGCTCTCTTTATCACACAACTTCCTAATTGTTAAAATTTATTATCACTTAAAGATGTTAATAATAGGAAACGAAAAAAAACTGTTTTCTTCTACGTATCGCTTAGATTAATGTTGTTTTATATTTTTGGTTCTATTCATATCTGCAAATAGTTAAAAATCCACATTCCTAATGTTTAAAATAACTATTTAAAAATGTTAACGATAAGAAATGAACGAACGTCTGGAAAACTACTCAAGTGTATTTTCAAAATTTTTATAAATCACTGTTTATCAAAACGTGATGGAAGCATCAACTTTTTCGTAAATACGCAATAAGTAGGGCACGGGTGCAGCATTCACCATCAGCCAACAAAGAACAAATTCAAAATTCATGCAGCGAGCGAACGTAGCGCCGCAGATGTCGCTGCGCTCGCGGAATTTTGAAGGGCGCCCGGTGATTGGTCGGCTCCTCGGCGATTTGAAGTTGACAAACGGACGGCGGCCGTGTGCATGGCTCGTCCGTTACTAAAATCGCAACTGACAACACGCATCAAGGGAGGCACGCCGCGTGCGAGTGCATCGTCGTCGGACGCGGAAAAGTAAAAGGCTCCCCCTCCCCCTGTCACGACGCTGCCGGAAAAGCAGCGGAAAGTCCACGTCTGTGTGCACACATCGATACAGCAGTGATATACGCCTTCCTGGAGACTCACGGCAGCGTCCGCAAAATCGGCAGTGAAATTTTCATGTGTGCCAGTGTGCGCGAGTCTCGGCGTCCCATCACGCGGTATTGAGGAGCTCTTGCATCGTTTGTGCGTATATCGAAGAGTTTATTTTATTCTGCGAGTGCGTCGCTTACTTACTTGTTTGTACTTTTTTTTTTGTTGTTTTGGGCAAAAAAGTGCGCAGGGAGGAAAAAGTCGCCCGAGGAAAGGAGAAACAAAGGGTGGACTACGATGGAAGAGGTCTGCTTTTGAGAAGTGCCTTCGATACAATTGCGTTGAATCGTCGAGTCTACTGCTGAAGATACAATAAACACTTGGAAGGGTGTTTTTTTCGTATTTACTGGATTCTGAAGAAAGTCGAGGCAATGACGACTTTGCACGAGGTGGCGACTGAAAAGTCAGCTGAGCAGAAGGTACGGAAAGTTTTTTCGCTAATTTCTTTGAAAATACTTCGATAATCTTGTACAGAACTTTTCTTTTATCCAATCATTGAGGTACGATGCACGTACGCTAATTTCGCCGGTATTATTTTGATAGTAGGTAGAAGGTCGGTGATAACTCGAGATTATATGTATATCAAGGTCACTGCATGCTCAGTAAGTTAGAATTCCTGGGAATGAATACTTATGTATGTGTATTTGTTTACTATTTGTGACTTCATTAAAGAGTGGCACTAAAATTAATATTAAGTGTATATGGAAAGCGAAAAGTACATGCAATACAAACTGAGGAATTATCTTTATTATTGTACTAATGGTGCCTTTAATTGAGACTTTTACTGCTGTACAATTTGGATACAAGTTCACGATTTTTGTCTGCTGCTGCAATATAACGAGAACACTGTTTTATCTTTAGAAGAAATTTAAAATTTTATATCAGTTAAAGTATAAATCGATCAGGTTTTTTATATGGTTTATCTTCTAATGGAGTAGACTTTATAATATCTGATGGAAAAGTAATAATTCCACTGTTTTATACTCTTCTCCAGAAAGAAAATGTTTAACAAATAAATGAGCATAACAATTTTTGTAGTGGATATTTGAAAAGAACTAAACAAATTCTTTCATATTTATTTATTTTTATTATAAATTAAGTGCATTCTGTTACATTAATTTTATAACAAATGATATACATAGGTAAATCTTAAAATATAAATCCAAAGATAATGAAAATATTGGATCCAACATATTATAATTACAAAAGACGAAAACTTGTATTTTATCGTTGGCAAACATCCAAAACACAAAATCAAATAAGGTACGAGTAAATGTTTTACATTTCAACTTTTATTTTATATACAAAAGCAGCTTAAAGTCTGATACAAAATTGAAAAATACATTCGTGACTGTTATCCGATCTCTTCGATGACAGTACACTCGGCTGTAATTAAAATTAACTTCTTATTTACATTCGTTACAAAGAAGCAATTAAGCAACAAAATCAATCAAGCTTACTAATCAAAACAAACAGCAACTCCACTCTCTTCGAGTAAAAGAAAATCAGTTCTTTCAGTTTCCCAATCGCAAGAAATTTTCATCGGTTTCCCAATGATAAAAAACGAATAAAAACACTGCCTCCACAAGAAGTATACTCTCAGCAGCCCTCGACTCGAGCAACGGTCGCTCATTTCAAACTCCAGCATAAAATAAAGTAAAAAAGCGCTCAGCAAGATGCTATACTCAAGCCGCGAAAGGGCCGGTCAGCCGACGTCCCCCGACCGTCAAGGCACGCCACCCACACACTCGCACGCGTCGCGCGCCTCACTCACACTCAGCCAGGCTCAACGGACCGTAGTTGGCGATGCCCGTCCGTCATCGGCACGCATACACGCCGCACTGCTCTCGGGCGCGCGCTGCTCGTACGTGCAGGCATATTGTACGCCGCGGCCAGTTTCTCTCGTCGAGCGCGGGGCCCCTGCTTTCGCCTCCAGACGGACGCCAGGCTGCGGTGGGTCCAGCGGCAGTGTAGCCGAGCCTCCAGCCAGTCAAGTGCGCGCCTCTCCTCCAGCATATGCCTGGCTTTTTGAGGTTAGCCCCGTACACCCGCGGTGAGTCACGTCGCACCGAGTAGGTACTTGCACCTATCCAAGCATCGATTTTATCGAGTTTTCGCGGAGACGCGGGCGGCTCTTCGCGTGGGAGTATCGCGAAATCGCGCCAGCAGTGGCACGGGAGTCTCCGGTGTTGGGACGTCCTCCGGGGGTCTTTTTGTTTATCTACGGCTGTGCTGTTGGTGTGCGTCGTGGAGTTCGGGCTGAGCGCCGAGTGTGTGTGGTTATCGGCGAGGTTGTGTTTTCTGTGAGCTGCGGATGCACCGCGAGGAATTTTTTGTTTTTTTTAACGTTTTCTTGAGGTGCGAGGAGTCTTAATTTCGGGTTGATTGGGGACTCCTTTCACGCTTTATTGACTTAACAGAGGTAAGGGAATGTTGCTGTGTTATTATATTTTTTTTTTACTGAAAGAGGATTGGAATTTAATTTACGTTTTATTGATTGTTGATGTGTGTTCTTTGTTTATTTTAGGTGCACTTGACATGCGAGTATAACTGAAAATTCAAGGAAACATAGAAATAAGTTTGTTGTAAATTAGGAGAGAATTGAAATTGAAATTAGATTAATTATTGGTGTATGTCGTTCGTTTACTTGACACGCGAAAGAAAATTGAAGATTCAGTGAAGAATAAAAATGAAAGTAACGCTCATGAAATTATGAATTAGAATTTAATTTACGTTTCATTGATTGTTGGTGCGCATTTATTACTCTGGGTGTACTTGACACGCGATGAAAAATTTTAAATTCAGTAAAAAACAAAAGTATTTGTCATAAAATTATCGGAGAATTGAAATTTAAATTGGATTCTATATTAATATATATATATTCTTTAATTTTTGTGACTCGTATTTTTTTTTAATAAAAATTACGGTTTAAAAAAATATATTTATCATTTAAAATAATGATATTTTTATAGAAAAATTATACTATTATTGTTCGTGGAAAAGTATAAAATACAGTCTCGATATAATGCATAGTTTTCGACGTAATTGTGCAATGAGTATAATTCTATGTTAATTCCTTTGGTCGTTTCCGGAGATTATGTTAAATACATGTGAACTGGAATATTTTTACGAAAAGACACTTTGCTTGCAAAATGACCGATTTATTGCCCAATAATTGACTCCGACATCTTGCGCCATCGTAATTATAACGCTCACAGCTGATTTGCTTAATTTTTTTATATAGAGCGCAAGGTATCCACTTGTTTATCAATTTTTTAAATAATTATAAAACTTATCAATTTCTATTTAATTAAAAATACGTAAATTAAAAACAAAGAGCCTAGTTAATTAATATTCGCTGATTATACTATTGATTAAATTTTAAATAATTCAAATTCTCTTATTCAACATTGCGTTATTATCTAAACTACATAAACATTAATTAATTATCTGTCATATATATTTAAATTATAAAATTTGAAATTCGCTACAAATTCTAAAGAATACATATATTAAAATATTTCGCAGCAGTGACAATAAAATGCTGTGGGCCGTAAAACTTGATCACTTCACCCACGTAATTACTCGATCGCCACTGTGAAATCAAAACGAATATACACTAACGGCACAAAAGAACGAAAAAAAAAATGCGAACACAATGGTTACCAAGGCCAGACAATAATTTTCTCTGCGGTATAAAGCGACGTCTCGACAAAAAAAAAAAGAAGAAAGAAAAGTATACAAGTACCCACTCCTCACGTACTTGCACAGTTCGCGTAATCTCGCCTCGGCTTCGCTTCGCCAGCATCAATTAGTCCGCATCTCGCGGACCTTCGCTCGATTTTCGCGGCGCCCGTAGTCCTCGACCCTCTTTTCTGACCGCCTCCTTCGATCGGCCACGTAGTTTCTGGAGTGTGACTCACTCCCTCGCGTCCTTCTCTTCTTTTCCTTCGTACGGAACCCTTTGGCCGCTGGTTTGACTGGTCGAGCCTGTGTTGAATCGTCGTGTCCGTCAACGTAATGAATTTAATTGTGAATACTTAACGAGTAATCGCAAATAAAGGTTACCCCTATAAAATTCCTTTAACGGAAATAAAAAAAAGCATCGAAGTGATTTTTTAAATTAAATAAATTTTTACTTAAAAAATTTGTAGGTTTTTTTTAAGACGATTTCGTTAATGTAATTTTTTTAATATTCAGTATTATCAAAAGTAATAATCAAAATTAAGGGTATTGAGAAAGGGTAAATGAGTAATCAAAAGTAAGGGCATCGTACGGACTATTTGTAGAAGAAATAAAATAATGGTTTTTTAAATTAATCTTTTTATAAAAAATTTTATAATTTTTTATCGCGATGTTAAGCATTGGAAGTCAAGGTGAATGAGAATTTTGTAAAGTGCGCGTGAAGGCTTCTTCGGGTTGGGTTAGGTGCGAATCGTCCGCTCGATCGGCGATTATCTTACGCGGCCGCGCGATGTGTAGGTTATTGCACCTTATCGGGTGATTAACCTTGCCAGGGTAACTTCTTATTATTGATGAGAAAATGTGCTTTAGCGAACGATTTTAGATTCCTGCTTTATCAACTATTTCTTGTCATTACGATTTTTATAAATGTTAATGTATTTTTTATTTACAAAATTATATTCTTCTAAATGTTGCAGAATCTTATAGATTGTTTATAGCATTTTTATTGAATTATGGATTTTTCAATCAGAGTAGAAAGTTTGCCGATTGATCTACTTCTCTTTTATAAATTGATCATTTTTTAAATTACGGTGGAGAAAAAAACAAATTTTTTAAAATATCAAGATGATTTTATTTTTAATTCATCGTATGTTATGATTTGAATCTATTTTGAAGTTTTTTTTAAATTTTATATAACAACTGTACCTTCGTGTGTGTTAAAAAAGTTGATAGTCATAGTAGTTCCATTATTTCATAAGAACGTGAAATACAGTGTGATATAGGAGCTTGAATTTGAGGAGGAGTTTTAAACTTTGAACGTATTCAAGCATCGCTCCATTGAATTGTGTTACATCATCTCCTATGAATGGGCATTCCGAGGGGAATTTAAGATAAACGTGAAATGACTCTAAATTTTTTTTAGAAATGTTTGAAAAGTGCATTACAGTTCCTCTGAAAGTTTTCTACTTCACCGAGGAAAAGTTTATAGATATTCAGTGCCTACCTCTCAATAATTTTATAAATCGCAGCACTAAAATTTTGCTTACAAAATTATTTCACGTTTTTTTTTAACAAAACATTTAATTTAATTCTTCAAAGTTTTAGTTAAATACATTGACAAGATATTTAAGTAGATCAATTTGCAACTAAAAATTTAGTTAACTCAGCTGAATAATTATTTAATTCAATTAAACAATTCTGTAAGGATTCAACAAAATTTTTATAGTTAGATCTGAACAATTTCTTATAAACTGCAATGTTAAAAAGTATAATTACCAATCAATTTCTCCAGCAATATCAGTCTACATTAAATTGTTTTTAAGAACATTTTAATAAAAGAAAATCCTAATGTAGAATAAAACATTTTACTAAGTTTTCGCATAAATATTTTTTCTCTATATATCATGACCAAAGCGATTGCCACCACCGAATGAGGTTCCACGTTTTCATCTCCGACGATTTAGACTCTCCCGTTCCTCGGCAACTGCGCCAGACGAATCCAGAAAAACCTTACGCTTGCCCGCTAAGGATATATAACCAGCGATAAAACTTTTGAAAGACTTGGCTCGGTCGCAGCTACTCCCAAAAGAGAGACTAATGCGCCGCGCCTATTTATAATCCTGAAAATTACCTTTGTCCTGGGCGCCTTGTTACACTTGCACACCTCCCCCGCCTTCGTCTCGTCTTTTTCCGTCGCGGGATTATTTTCGGGTCCCCACCAAACGAAAAACACCACGCCGATCCTCCGCGACTCGCTTCAGTACACCCGCGACGCCTTCGACGGTTCCGACGCGTTTATGTCCTACAGCCGCGTGTTATTTGAATAACTTTTTTGTTCTTTTCTTTTGTACATTTATATTTATATATATATTTTTTATTTTTGTACATTTATATTATTTCTTTTGTATGCCGTTATTACATCTTTTTTAGTACCAACTTAATGTTGTTCGTATTTATTTTACTGCGGACGTGGTGAATGTAAATGGAATTGTATAATGCACTTTTTTTCTCTGTGGCTGTTTTATATATATATACAGTGTAGCCGTAGTTGTGCATTAAATTTGAAATTAATTAGCGCGAGAAACGTGCGTTAATTCGGCTTTGAAGATTTTATAATAAGTCTAGCTTCCGGAGAAAAAAATCATTAAAATTCAATTTACTCCTACGTGGAGTTGATTTTTATCTGTGATGATACATATACAACGCGTAATTGACAATTGGAGATTTTATTATTCTAAATTCGAGTTTTTAATTGTCAATAACAAACTCGGTTGATTTTATCATTTTTCTTTTTTACACGCGAAGAAATTGAAATGTTTCATTTAAAATTAGTATAGATGTGTACAGTCATGCGATACGCAACGACAGATTTTGAATAACAAATTACTAAATAGTGTTTACTCAAACAAGGATAAATTAGTAAAATAAAAAAAAAATTACTGCAAATTTTGAAAGATTTAAATTAAATTTTGCATATCATACACAATACAATTTGCAAGTATTTTTATTTTTTGAATTTGTCCTTGCTCCAATAAAGATTATAGTAATTTTGTTTTCACTCTAATCATCCACCATAAAATCCACTTTATTGATCTCTTCATTGGGAGTAAAATCATGACTTAGAAAGCTAAAATGTATCTATATGAAAACTAAAATACTTTTGCAAAAGTTAAAATGTGCCTGTGGAAGCTAAAATGTGCCTTCGAAGAATAGAATCTGTCTCCGGAGAGTAACATGTGCTTCCAGAGAGCAAAAGTTACACTACGGAGTACTCAATTTATATTTTATATTGTTTTGATTTATTTTATTCCGCAGAGAAGTACTTAATTACTCTCTGGAGAGAAATTTTACTCCTCGGATAGTTACTTTATTCCCCAGAGAGCTACTTTTCACTCTCTAGAGGTACATTTTATTCCCTGGAGGCACATGTTGCTCTTCGGATACACATTTCATTCATCGAAGACACATTTTATCTTCTGTAGACGCATTATAGCATTCATAGATATAAACATATTTTAGTTTTCATAGATACATTTTAGCTTTCATGAACCTATTTTGCCTCTCGTAATCACATTTTATTTATTTATTTATATTTATAAAAAAAAAATTATTTTTTGTTAACTATAGTGGATTTATAAATGATTAGATTTGAAAAATTTGTTATGCACCTTGGGAGTAATAGTAACAGGTACAACGACCTATTTTACTACCTTGGCACATAAATAACTACAACGTAACACCTGTCTACGTGCATTTATCTATTTATTAATTTCCAATCTCCGGTTTCCAGCAAGTAAGTCACTCCCGCGCTAAAAAGACATCCACGCAACAGTCGACAACTATTTTAATGCAAATTTAGACGGAACAGAAAAAAAAATGCACAGTAATACCGTATTGTAAAATTGCAAAGATAACCGTCAAATAAATCTGTACCTATACACTTCTTTCTCGCGGTCGGGCCATTACGCGGCACAAAAACAAGGCGAGAGGAGCAAAACACAATACCAGAGCGGGTGGAGGAAAAAAACTCGAATTCTCTCTTCGTAAAGTCTTATCCTGCGGCATGACACATCGAGCGTCCGGGAAGCGTAGAATTCGCTTAGCGCGAATAATCGTCGGCGAGCCGGCGGAGTAAAAGGAGGCTCAGTCGTCGCACGTGCGCGCAACGGTAAAGCAATGGCAGAGTCGCTCAACGGCGCTCGGTCGCCGAAATTGCTCGTAGAGACTTAGTACTTGCGCCGCATACAACCGGACCATGGGAAATTATTTACGAAAGGTAATCGACCCCCGCGACTCGATTTTTTTTTTTTTTTTTTGACAGCTGCTGGATGATCGGCTTGGTTTTAGCACAGTTTTCGAGTGCTGAGTGCGCGAGTTTGTGGGGAACAGTGGAAAAGAGTTTATTTTTATACTGAAGAACGTGTAAGGTACACAGAGAAAAATGTATTAGTAAAATTTACGGAAATAGTAAATAAACTTTGCTTAAATAAAACTTACTCGTGCAGTATGTAAACCATACTGATTTTTTAAGCAATGTTTACTTATTTGATTAAGCAAAGCAGACGTAAATTAAAGTGTCGAGTAAATTTTACTTATATAAAAATCAGTATTTTTTACTGTAAATTTTACTAACAATTTTTCTCTGTGTAGAACATGCAGTAGTAGAATTAAAAACAGAGGAGACCAGTACTGTATAATTCTTTTCGTTGTGGTATGTAGGTATTAAAAAAAATAATTCAACAGATAGTAATTTTTTCTCCGAACCTTTGTAATTTTTTGATTATTTTTCAGAGCAAGTTAGTCTGCAAGAATTTAATAGTAATTTTTACATTATTTTCTCAGATATATAATTGTGCACGTTGGGATTTACTTTTAAAATATGATATAATATAATTTTTCATAATTTAAAAAACATTATTTCAAAAAGAAAATGCGCGTTAACAACTGTTCTGGCATTAAATTATTGTACAAATGTAATTTCTTGCGATAAGCACAGATAAGAGCTTTAATTTCGTTTGTTCGTCATCGTTAATGTATCTCAAATTACTTAAAATCAACGCCCATAACCTTCGTGCTTGAGATTAGATTAACAATTTTATAAAGCTGCAGGCGCTTCTTTTAGAACGGCGTCTGCCTCAGTAGCGTCAACTTCAAGCGCGCACACTTGAATCTTAATGCAATGTTAAAATTACGAACAAAAAAAGGAAAAGAGCATAAAGTGTTGTGCAAAAGTTAAAACAAATGTTGCATATTTCGTTTTATTAATTTTGCAAAAAAAAAGTAAACTGTTGAAGAATTGCCAAGTGAGTGCTAAAAATAAAGCGAAAGAAAGAATACACTGACTGTTGAGTCGCAGCACGCGCAATCTATTGAAAAAAAATCATCAGCGCATAGATTATCGCGCAGTTAAATTGTTTCTATCTTACGAAACACTCTGAATTACGTGGTTCAATTGTAAATATTTTAAAAATAGGAAATTAATTATATTGTGACAGCGTATATATCACACCACGTCCATCTTACCAACTATAATTCACCTTTACTTAAAAAAAAATTAATTAAGAAAACTTTAAACTGCGAATAATACCATAAGCTTTAAAAAAAATGTTTATTCTCGTTAAATTTGTATATCAACTACACAAGCTTCTAAAGTATAACATAGAAAGACTGACGTCTACTTACCAATTTTATATTTTCAACTTACAAAATAAAATATTTCGCAAGCATTACTTCAATCACATAAATTTTCTCAACAAGTCCAATCACCGATATACCGATCGACGAAAGTCGCGGCCACTCCACGCAAAAAAAAAGTCGCTAAGTGAACAAAAAAAAAACACTAAGGATCGAAGAAAAAATCACCGCGTCTATAGTCTCGTCGAAGGCCACGTCGACTCGGAAAAATCCGATTATACCCGGAGAGCCACGCGGCGGCCCTAATCCTCGCGGGGGCAGAGAAGCAGAGTCAAAGAGCCGCGACTCCGTCCGATCGGCAGCAGCTCGATCGCCGCGTCGGCGAGGCCCGTCACGAATTTTATAATTAACCCGCGCGTTGCGCAAAATCCAAGAGCGGCGCGCTCACGCCGCCCAGTCATTAGCGGGCCGATCTTACCCCGCTCGGAATAATTGCCAGTCGGCGGGCAGCGCACCGGCCGCGCGGTTTGCTCTCGCGTTCCCACCCCCTCGGGAGTGACCTTGACGTCATGGAGTTCTTCAATCGACTGCTGAACAGACCCCCGCCGAAGCCGGCCATCTGCGATAGGCCGCCCACGCCGCGCGAGGTAAACGAGTGTGTGCTTCCTCTCGCGAGTCGATCATCTCGCGAAATTATGGATTTCATTTCTGTGGATTTTGTTAAATGGGTGCCGAGGTTCCTTTTATGAATTTTCAATCACTCTTTCCCTCCGATGGGGAGTCCCGTCCTCTCGTCGAGCGTTGAATTTTGAATGTTAAAAATAGTGTTTTCAATTCAATTAATATAATTTTTGTGTTAACTGTTGTTAATTAACCATAATCTTTCGGATTGTACAGTCACAAAAAGAACTTTATTATTTAGTTTGTAAGAGACCAGTCGTATAAAGATGAAAAAAATATTGTATTTTGTAAGATATTTTCTAAAAACTGAAATATGTAGTTTAAAGAATTAAAGAAAAAGAAAGTTTTTCAATTTATTTCTGCATTTCTTACTAAAAATAAGGAATCAACATAAATGTCTCTTACGAAGGACCATTTACTTGAAGACTACATAGTTGAATAATTTGAATTTTTATTATCGAACACTTCAACTTTACAGGAAATTTTTATTATAAAAAAGTGTCATTTTTTTCAAGTTTTTCATTTGTGTATATTATTAAATTCCATAAATTTGAGTTTAAGATAAAAAGTCTCTGTAAAAGTTAAGTGTTCAATGAAAAATATTCAAATTGTTCAGGTTCATAGTCTTCGAACAAATTGTTCTACGTAGGAAACATCATTGCTGAGCCATAATTTTTAGTTTATTTTAAAGCACAAACGAAAAAGTTATATATTGTTCTTCATTTTTATATATTTCTTTATACACATATTACAACCACTGTAAAAATGTTAAAAAATAAAAAATTTATTATTCTCGCCTTAAAAAAAATGGCCCCAGACAACGTAATTTTTGCGAAATATTATTAAATAAATTAACATGTCCAAAAAAAGCGTAAAATAAACGATTTTTTTTGTGCAATCTCCTATCGAAAGACGCAAAACAGAACATTTTTAAACATGAGTGCACAGTCGGTGGGTGGAAGCGCGAGGAGGCGGTGTGCTCTGCTCTGTGCTTTTTTTTTCTTTGTTGCTGCTGCGCATTTTGCTGGCGTTGTTTTAGTTACGCGCGACGTGTGGACGGTTTTAGAGCGCAGAGTTTTTTAGTACTCGAGGAGTGTGCGATTGGCGCGCTTTGCGTTTTTTTTTTTTTTGGGGTAGTGTGGAGTGCTTTTGGTTTTACGACTGAATCCGTTTTCATGGTTGGTAATGTTCGGGGGGATTGTTAAGTTCTTTTTCAAGGATAGATCACGAGATTTGGTAATTATTGTAATATTTCGGTATAATAAAAGTTCTGATTTTATATTTTAAAAAATTATTGATATAAAAATTCATTTCGGAAAAGAGTCGCATACAGGTTTAAAAAATTGATTTCGATAGTCGTACATTTTTAACGTAGATATTGAAAACTAAATTTAATTGATAAGGAAATTTCACCCGACGTTTTTCCAAGTAATAATGAAATTTTATTTAACAGTTTTATCGAATTATTATGACAAATTTTTACTTCGAAATATTTTTAAGTTCGCCAATTAAAATTGAGAAAGAAAGACCTCACTTTACACGTCGAATGGTGTCAAAGTAAATTTACGGTTAAATTGTAAATTGAGGGCAGAAGTCTCTATTATTAGCTTGTTTGAAAAAGTCGAAATTTATCGAGAACGTAAAACAAAATAATAGTAAATATAATTCAACAATTGTATGTGCACATCTTTTCTACATTCTACGTATTATTATTTACCTCAAATCCATTCACAATCTTTCAGAAAAATTAAAATTTATATAAAAAATCGAACGAGTAAACAAAAAAAATATTCCACGCGTATCACCACATCGCATGCTTTTAGTTTATCATCTCTTTTCCACGTACAATAAAACATTCTAATAATGTAGTACTCTGCCAATTATACAATTGGAAATAAAAAATAAAATGAAAATGAAGTCCGTTGATCTTTCGACAGATCACATGTCCATTTCTAAAAAGGTGAAAAAATGAAATCCATTAGTCCGCGCCACCCTAAGACCTCCCACGCTCCAAAACAATCATGACAGCGAGAACTTGACACATTTAGAGACTTTGAGCTCGGAGATGCGAGGCGCAGCCGATAGTCAGATTCTCGACGAGGCGCCGCGATTCTTGGCACCGGTGACGCAAAACCCCCTGGCCTCGGACGCTTTTCGGCCGTTAAGGGACTCTGCTCTGGCCAAATCGATTTTTAATGAGCTTAGGCTAGGTGCTCTATCTCCGCGTGAATCGCAGCTGTTCACGTGATTCGTCCTCAGTGTTAGTTACTAGCACTTTATGCTCGGGTTTGCTGATTTATCTAATTGACTATTGCATAGTATTATTGGAGAAAATTGATGTTTTAAATAAAATTCGTACAGTAATTGATACTGTGTTTTGGGTTTATCGAAGTGAAATTAAAAAGGATGTTTGTTTAATTAAACTTTCTTTAAAAAGACAAGTCGAAACTTTGTGAGTATTTATAAAACATCTTTTTTTGTACGTAAAATTTTATTGCATTAACAAACCATTTTACTGAATATTTGTGTGGTTATTTGCGGCGATTAAATTAAAAGATAATTTTTTTGTAGTTTATTAATTAATACAGAAAGCAAACTATAAGTGTTCTGAATTAAACAGATTTTTAACAGTGCATATAATATTTTAGAAAATAGCGTAAAGTTGCATTCATCTGTGAGAGATTACGTAGGTGCATCTGATTCATTCCTAGAAATTTTTATTCAAGGCTACTTGCATCAAACACCTGTATGAATCTGAACTACTTAACGCTGTCACACACATTAAAAGATACTTTGATTTACTGAAACTGAATAAATATTATGAGATTAAAAAAAAATGTTGCAAAACTTACATTTTATTAACAATTTGTCTATTTATTATTTATTAGTTAATTAATTCATTTATTACACATACACGTATGTATATAAATAAGCATAATTCCACATCAACCTAAAAAGTAAAACAGTTTTTTGTTTCATCTATAATTGCTTGTCTTAAGTTCCTAAGTAGATCAAAACATTTTTAAGTCTCAATTCCAACATATAGATATTCATCTAAAATTGACAAAATACGCGATTTTTGCAAAAAAAAAAACGTTATTTTTATACTCAAAATTAATTTTCGCACTTTTAATCAATTTTTTATACTCATACATACACGAAACTGAGGCTCATAAGAATTAAAAAAAATCCATCGTTTCAAGTGTTTCAAGATAAACATATTCGTAAATTTTTGAGAAAAATCCGCCTATTTTTAGATAAATAGAATAAAAATATAGGCACAACTATAAATAAATAAATAAATAAATAAACAAATAAAATAAAATAATAAACTAAAATCACTTCTCGATTGATTACAGAGCGCGAGCGACTCGCAGCAGCAGTCATCAGGCCCGCTGAACCGTGAGCAAGCCCTCGCCGCGGAGCATAATCCGCCGGAGGCGGCGGCTGTGAGCTCGAGCGGCCCGAGCAGCTTGGCCCAGGAGAGCCTGAGCTCGGCCTCCAGCTTCCAGAGCCTCGCCTCGAGCCTCAGCTCGAAGAGCAGCAGCGGCATCTGCGCGGACTCGGCGCCGGGCAGCCCCGACAAGACCTTCGACCACTCGTACGTCAACGTCGACATACCCGACCTCGACGACCTCATCTCGGCCTGCGCCAATATCAACTTGAACCGGCCAATACCGGCCAACGGGAAAGACTCGCCCGACAGCAGTGCCAGCGCCGACCTCAGCCAGGATCAGACCTTCGCGTCGGCCGGCGACGAGACCATCTCCGAGGAGACGACGCAGCTCGGAGCTCACGTCGAGCAGAGTCTGCAGACCTTCAAGACTTGTCCTGCCTTGGAGGTGCCTGTCAGTGCTACTTTGTCGATTCGATATTCTGAGGAAAAAGTATTTTAAAAATTAGTGTCTATATACGGAAATGCGACTCCACAGGTAGCACTCTCAAAGAAATTACCTTTTAAAAATTGTTATAACTATAACAAGTTTTCACTACACTGGAAAGAGGTCAATAATCACAATTAACGATTAGGTATTTCAATTAATATTTGGTTAGAGCAAGTGAATATTAGTCAAAGCATCTAATGGTTAGTTGAGATTATTGACCTTTTATCCGTGTGGACAGTATGAGAAATAATTCTATATGTATAGCAAAATTAACTAGATTTTTGCAAATTTTTAAAAGTAGGATTTGGCAACATTTATTTGAGAATCCTGCTTGTGATTTAATTAGTAACTGTTACAAAACACCGTAGATATTAATTTTTACAAAACTTTTTTCTCAGTGTATTTGTTTATTTTTGTGGTTATGCAGAACTGCGTTTGTTGGCGTTATTTTTTATTTTATTTTATTTTAAGGAGAGTGCAAGACAAAAATAGTCGAAGTGTATACACATCAGTGTGGAGAGAAAATACAAACCAAAAACGCAGAAATTTCAAACCGGAGCTACCTGTCCGTTTTTAGAAACTATAATATTTATGTGTTACTCGCATAAAATTGTTATCACTTTGCGTAACAGAAGTGCACAACTGACATAAATGCATTTGTATTAAATTTGTAATAGACGAGCCTGCTTACGTGGCATTGCTGCTGTGCTGAAAAAATACGTCGCACGTCTTTATTATGCTTGAAATAAACTACTTTATTGTTTTGTCAAAGTAAATAAGCATTCAGCTTGTTTCAGTGTTTTTTACAAATGCGACTGATGAAATCACAGTATCCGCAATATAGTTTTTATACACTTCAGAAAAGTTACAGACTGACATTCAAAACAAAATAAATAAATTTTACAGTAAAATTTGCTACTGCGTAAAAATCAGTAAAAATCGCATGTAAATCAACTGTATATTTTTGGTTTGAAATTTCTCTTCGTGATAGCATTAAATTATGTTACACTTTATCCGTGCACACTGTAAAAAATCCACAATCTTAATCGTTCGAATATCCAAATTATCTTTACACTTAAAAAATACAGAAAATATAAATACAACGTGAAATTTTCCTTTTGCAGGCAACCCAAGTCCTGCTGGTCGAGTCTTCAACGAATGTCGAACCACAGTCAACGCAGCCACCGCAGGTAGACGACAGGTCGTCTGTGATTCCGTACGTATCATTCGAGGAGAGTGTACTCCGCAAGCACCAGACCGACGAGGACAGCGGCGTCGAATTAAAGTGCCCACTCGTCTCGACAGCGCGCCAGCGTGACGCTTACAGTCCCACGCCTTGCGTGGAAATCAACATCGTCGAGGCAGCCAAGTCTGGCCACGATACCGTTACTGCACCACCTGCTTCGCATGGTTGGATTCTTTTTCCTCTATTTTTTTACTGTTAAAATTACTAGTTTATGTTCAGTGATCTAGAGTTTATTTTGTAGTAATTTGCGTGTTCACTTCAACATGTAATTTGTAAGAATTGTTAACATTTCTTAAAATATTTCAGATCAACAAGAGCAGGTGAATTTATTAGTCGACGGCTCATCGACCAGCACTTGTGAAAGAACTTCACCTCTTAACTCTACGGTAGTTTTGGATTCGGAGATTCAACTTCAGGAGCCAATTGCAACTGATGCTGATGTACCGGAGAAGCTGAATCTAACTGCACCGAAGGTAGCGGAAACTTCAGTTTCGTCTCCACAGAAAAGTCTAGACTCAGTTGAAAATACAAAGGACGTAGCCGTCCCTACTGACTTTGTTAACGAGGCAATTACTAGTGTTTCGATAGAGAAGGAAGTTTCTGTTCAGGAGGAAAAATCTCTGAATGAATGTGAAGTAGTCGTGTGCGAGTCCGACAATCTCAACAAATCTCAAGATATTGGTAAGGAGGACGGCTCAATAAAACTCAATAAAACTCAAGATATTGTAAATGAAAACCACTTCGTGAGCACAACGCAAAAATCTTTAGATACAGCAAATAATTTAAATGTAACTCAAGATATTGTACAGGAGAAAAATAATTTAAATGCAACGCAAAATATTGTACAGGATAAGAATGTTCTAAATAAGACAAAAGATATTGTACAGGACGAAAGTGAGAATTCCAGCCAGATTTTATCCGAGGAAAGCAGTTTAAATAAAACAGCCGTTTTACAAGAGCTGAATACATCCTTCGCTGTTCTTGAAGATAATAGTCAAGAGAAAAGCAGTTTAAATAAAAGTGAAGTTGTACAAAGTAAAGAAGAAATATTTTCTGAAAAACAAGACGTTGAAAAAGATCCAGAGTTTAAAGTACCGTTAGGAGAAACAAAGGAGTTGAAAGATATTGTAAAAGAAAAGAAAGAAGATATTGTAATATTAAACCAGGAAGTATTCACACCAGAGGAAGAGGTCCTTGACGAGAAACTCTTATTAGACCCATCCATAGCATCAACGCCGCTGCCGGCTAAGTTCTTAAAGCAGGAACCAAGAACACCCAAGTCAAAAAGTGCTCTATTCTCTCCGCAGTCGCCCCGACCTCGAAGTCCGCAAATTTCTGCGAAGACTACAAATACACCTGTAAAGAGCGATCCGATTGTATATCAATTAGACGATACGGTAGCGATAAATAAATCCTGTGAAAGGTCCTCGTTCTCCGCATCGGAATTAATAACCAAGAAAAGCTTCGACGCAGATAATCTAGCACACGTGAATTCATTGAACAACATCCAACCACCACCAGAACACGATTACGAGGCGTTCAAACCGCAGCAACAAAGCACAGCCTTACCCTTTACCAGTTGTGATTTAGATGCCTTGCAGGAAGAGGCTCTGTCAATCGCCAAAGTCATTAACGCTTCATTAGAGAAAGTTGAAGAGAACGAACAATTTGTCTCGGCAACTACCGAATGTGAGTTTTTCCTTGATTTTGGACATATTTTTGTTACTCGAGTACCAAAAGTTCATTTTCATCTAAAAGTAAATTTACATAATACATCATCAAAATGTATTATATTCGCAATTTCAAGTGTATGATAAGATTCTTTTGTTTAATTTTTCCTTTTTGATTTTGATTGCACGCGTTATTATACATATTAATTATAACAATATAAACTTTTTTTTAATTCATTTTTATAGTATTTGAGGATCCATCTGCGTTTGATTATCTAAATCGACTTGGGTCTCAATCATCTCATCGCAACGAAAGATATGATTCACTGTATATGAAGTTTGATCCATTAGCTCAAAGACAAAGCATGTTGCCACAAAAGAATCTTCCCTGCGCTTCTGCAGTCGAAGAAGAAGAAGAAGAAAAACAGACTAAAGTCGATACGCCAATAAGCAGTTTGGATACACCAAGGAAAAATCCAGCACTTGCTGCTATAGACAGATTGCTTTTTTACAGCCCTTCCCCGCCTGTTCCTGAAAAGGAAGTACCAGTCAAAGAAGAAAAGGTATGTATCGTTTACTTATAAAAAAATCTGTTAATGATTTTTTTTTTATATTTCTAATAAGAAGCATAAAGTAATTAATATGTAAATATTATTTTGTTTAGAAGGAAAAGCCGGTAGAGGTGGAGAAGCAAGAAACACCCGTTACGCCAATTGTCGATGAAAAGATGGCAAAGAATTAGAATTAGTAAGGTCAACTGTAGTTCAGCTTGAGGCTGAACTTGAAAAACAAAAAAGGGACCGAGAACAGTTAGAAAAACAGAAAACAAATTTCGAAGACAAATATAATCATGTACAAACGAAACTTAGTCAGTTACAATCTCAACTTACACAAGAGGTCAAATGCAAAGACCAAATGACGTGAGTTAATTAAACAAAATTTTTTATTATTGTCGATATGAGAAAAAACATTCAAAAATAATTTTCGATTTTATCTTTTAATAGTATGGTTGTGGAAGAATACGAAAAGTCAATAAGTAGGTTAATAGCTGAAGGAGAAAAGGACAGAACAAACTTTGAGACAGAAAGAGCAAAGCTTCAAGAGGAACTGCAAGTCGCAAACCAACATCTCAGTAACACAGAGGCAGCATTCAGCGACGTGCACTCAAAATACGAGCGGCTTAAAAATGTTGTCTCAGCGTATAAAAGTAACGAGACTGTTTTGAAAGAAAGTATTTCGGAAAATCAAGAGACTATCAAAACTCTTGAAAATAGATACGAACAATTAAAAAGTCATGCAATGGCACAACTTGAAAAGTAAGTTTTTTATTTTAGTCTTATGATGAAAAAATGTTCTGCGTACTTGAGATATTTTAAAATGTTGACTTGATTTTTTAGAGCAAACTTAGAACTGACTGCTATCAGGAAACACAATGAAGCCGAAAACATAAAATTGAAGGCGTTAGTGAGAAAGGCTGAATTAAAGAGTAAATCGTTAGAGGAGACAGTTGAGCAGAAGATTAAGGAAAACAAAGAGCTAACAAAAATAATCGACGAAATGATAGCGAGGGTTGATTAGTCGTTATTTTTTTACTCAACATGATTTATTTTTAGGTTTAACGAGCGTCTTGTAATGATAATATTAAATATGTGCATACTTGTATTGTTTTTAAAAAGAGAAGAAAAAATCGTCTTAGTTAGTTTGAAGTAAGCCTTTTTACTAATTATTTATAAGTTGTAAAATATAATATTTTATCGCAATAAAATAAAGTCACGGCTTGTTCAAACTATACAATTTGTTTATACCTCAAAACCTTAATTACTACAAAGTACAAATTATTTTCAAATTCGTTTATCATAACAATATTTATTTGTGAGTGACTTTGTGAAAAAAATATTGTCCCTCTTTATCTTTTTTTAAACATTTCTCATAACTTTTATATATTTTTTTTATTATTCTTGCAAACGTTAGCTATATTAAAAATAATGATCCTGAAGACAATATTTGCAGTCAGCACCTGTTTCGTCTGTTTTTTTTTCTAGTTGACTTTGTAAGTTTTCGCGTGTCTTCTTCAAAGGTGGTAGACGGACAATTTTTTTTCCTTATATATACAATTTAAAATTCACAGAATTAGTCTAGCAAAAAATCTTAGTTATTTAGATAAAATGTATATTCTCAAAATCAAAAATATCAATACAAACTTGAACAATATCTCATTGTTTATAATATCGTTGTACTGTTCTTTCGATATTCTGAGTTCTTATAAGAGAAAATATTTAGAAATTATCTCGCGTCATTAAAAAAGAAAAAAAAAGTTAAAGAAAAAAAAGAAAAAACGAAGAAACTACCTATCAACCACCTTTAAGTTACTTAAAAAATAATTTCACAGGTATATTATGTATCTTGGATTGTCACTGATGATCACTTAACAAGCTTTCTTCGTCTGCGAATCGCCTAAATAAAATTTCTTTAAACAGCAGTCTTGGACTCAATGAGGAGAATCACATGTCGCTTGGCGAGCTTCAGCATACGATCGCTAGTACTGCCGGGTTTGCGTGGCACGTGTTTATTTACTAGATCGGGCATCAATTTTCTCACAGTTCGCGCTAGAGTTGTTGCATATTGCTTGAACTGTGGGTGGTTCACGTTGATACCCTTGCCACGTAGTGCTTCAGCAACAGCCCACAATAATTTCTAAAAAAAATTATTATAATTTTTATTAATTGCTCAAGGATTGCAATAAACGAAAATAAAATTCGCCTACCTTTCTGTGAGTTTCACTGAGTTCCATTCTTCCACTTGAATCTCTTGACGAGAAGTTACCCACGGAATGCCTCGTTTGATTCCATGAACTTGAAGAGCTGCTTTCAACATTTCTTGGGCAATCGAATGAAAGACTCTTTGACCACTTTTGCTTAGGATTTTCTAATTCTTCTTCACTCTTTCTTTTTCTTGACTCCAAATGGTTTGACTGGCTTTGCGAAGAATCACCGGCTTTAAGAATAGAAAAAATATTGCTTTAATAATAAAAAGAGGGAACTTGAAATCTAACTAATTATACATTGAAAAATAATCCAGTAAAAATTACAATACTCCTTACAAAAGTACTCTTACTACTCCTAAATTTGTTTTGAAATTTGATATAGTAATTTGGACTATAAAGAGTATACTGATATAATTTAAGATCTCTACCTTCATTTTTCTTTGGCGTTGGAAACAGCGCTCTTTTAATTTTTTGTGGATTATTGTTGGATGCAGCTACGGTGGCTACAATAGGCAGTCTGCTTGGACCTGGTCTATCTGTGGGAGGACTTTGAAACAGGGCTCGCTTCGAAGTTTCGATTTTCGTTTTCCTTGGCGAAGGTCCCTCCATTAAAAGTCGGCGAAGCTGTCGCTTTTTCGCTGAGCTTCGCGGAGTTTTGCCCCGGGGACTCTTTCCCCGTGGACTTTTGCCTCTTGGGCTTTTTCCCTTACGACTCATTCCCTTCCTAAAATTTATTAAAAATATATGTCCAGTAAGAATCTAATATAAAACGAAAGAATGATGGTGGAAAAAGCTTTTAAAGTTTACCTGACGTTTAATAAAAGCTGTCTTTTCTCCGCAAGTCCCAAACCTTGTAAATTAGCACTGGAAAATGTTCTACGTCTCCTGGCCAGGTAACTGAGCCTTTTACCAGGGCTCTGACCACTATTTCGTTTCGCTAAGAGACTTCTTTTCCTCGCACTTCCTGGTATTTGTTTAACAAAAAAAGCATTGCACGTAGACTGTGTTTCAGCTCCTACGTATCTATCACAAAGCTTCATACGAAGATTCTCAAAATCTTCTATTGCTTTATTTCTGTTATAACTGTAATTGTTAACAAAATTTTCAGTAATTTGTAATGATAAATTTAAAAAAAAAATACAAATAAATATTTTGAAATACTGAAAGTAAATTAAAGTAAAAGGAAACTCACTATATTTCGTGGCACTTATGCTTAAAAGCGTCAACCCAAGGCAGTGCAGCAACTTGGTCAACGTTTATCGAGTAGTAAAGAGTTGGTAACGTTTCCTTGTCATACGATTCATTCATTTTACTATCCTCATTGAGGGGCATAAAACTGGAGGCTGATAAAATCGAACTATTGTACAAAGTCTCTGATATACTAAATGAACAAGTTGTGTCTGAGAAGTCAACGTCAACTGGTAGAGTCTGATTATTATTAATACTGGCCTTCAGTGAATTTGACTGTTCACAAGCATCAAAGGCTGTGATCAGATTTCTCAAGCCAGGTTTTGTTTGCTGGAAAAGTTTGTTTGTACTATTCGTATTCACAGTTTCAGCTGCACTACTTGCATTCACAGTTTCAGTTGTACTACTACTTGCATTCACAATCTCATTTGTACTGCTTGCTGTTGTAGTTGTATTCTCACTACTTGTGTTCAAAGTCCCAGTCACAGCTGCATTCTCGTTACTTGTATTGATTGTTGCATCCGTAGCTGCACTGTCACTGCTTGCGTTCACAATTATACTTATAGCTACATTCTCATTACTTGTAGTTGCGGTTGTATTTACAGCAGCATTTTCGTTACATGCATTCGCAATGGTATCTTCAGCCACGTTTTCATTACTTGTACTAACAACTGTGCTCCCAGTTGCATTCACATTTTCGCTCTTATCTTGAGAGGGTTCCTAAAACAATTTGATTCATATAATTTAATATTTTGCTGTACATAAAAAGGTGCAATTAATTTAATGTACACTAATAAAGAAGTAGCTATTGCAGCTAAATTAATCCAGTCGCACCTGTTGCTGAGAAGCGGCGTCCTCGCCGTCCCCGCGTCTCTCGTCCAGCGCGAACGGATCGGCCCAGAAGTACCGCCTGTTCTGCTTGATATAAGCGAGAAAGTCATCGCAGTCTTTCTGCGAGATGGTGTGATTGGGAGGCGGCGGCACGCCGCTCAGGTACTTGTTGACGCGCCTCAGGAGGAACTTGTCAGCCCGCAATATGAGCTCGGCGCTGCTGAGCTTCACGGGACTAGGCAGGGAGACGACACGTGCCTCTTCCAAAGTGTTCTGGTAAGTGCTGGTAGTGTTAGTACTCTCAGCCTCGTCGTCGGCGTCGCTCTCGAAGAGCTCGGGGCTCGCGGCCTCCTCGAGCTCAAAGTGCCGGGCGGCATTGGTCGGGGCCTCTGCATCGACTGGCAGAAGAGCGCCGACATCGAGCACCGGGCCTGGCATCGACTCGCCGTAGTTACAGTCCATCGCATCCTCACTCACGTAGATCGGTCCAGGCGGCAGTTGCTCCTCCTGTTGCTGGCGGTGCTGCAGCTGCTGGAGCTCTTCGGCGTCCGCCTCGGAGCTTGGTCGCGTTGTTTCGTCCGGATCGGTCTTCTCCTCCGAGCTTACCACTGTTTTGTCCACTGTTGAGTCTGGAAATTTTACGTTTTCTTTAGTATGATGTATTTATTTCATATAAATTTAACGGACTAAAGGTCCTTAAGTGCAAAATTATATAAACTATATAAACTACAGTAACAAAAATATACGCAATATGCATTATTTGTTTAATGTTTTTCATATTAAGACATTTACTTAGTATGTTAGAGAGTTAATAAAGAAATTTGAGTTGTTTTTATTTGAAAATATATTCAAAATACTCGACGAATCATTTCTTGTTTACACAATGTTCCAATGCTGTTATTTTGCAACTCTTCAAATATCTGTAATTAAAAGTACATTAAATATACTTTGTTTCTTCAACTTTAATTAAAATTCATTCATAACGAATCACTCATTTTACAATTTTAAGAGAATTTGATTATACCTGGATTATCAGATTGATTAAACAATTAAATTGACAGCAATTGAAACAAATACGAATAATAGTACAAAATAATAGAAAGTAGTTTCTTTGAAATTTAGGTAAACTGATTTTAAGAGTTTTGAAAACAATATTTATTCTCACTATCGGATGTATATTTTGAATTATATAAGTTACTGGAACTGTGCGAAGATGGCAAAATTATTGAAAAAAGTATTTGAAGCGATAGACTAAGTAAAAATAATTTTAACAACAAAATGTAAGCGCACTGAAAGAAAAAAATCCTCTTATATGAATAAGTCATTTAAAATGCTTCTTTTTAATTCACAGCTCTTTAGATTTTCACATTTTTATGCTTTTTACAAATCAACATAAAAGAAAATGATTCAACGCGAGCAAAGATCTGTAAACAACTACCTGTGACATAAAAAACTAGTTTTTAAACCTGCGCATCAATCACTTTACAGTCTATTCAGAGAAAACAAATCTCACCATGTGTCGACGAGCTGATTGCCAGGTCTTCCTCGAGAAATGAAGAGTGTCGCTCGAGTGCCAGTGGCATATCCAGCTCGACCATCTCTTTCGCCAGGGTATTCGACTTGGAGTGCATATCCTCGTGCACCGTTACCTCATCCCAGTGATGTTCATCGCTAACTCTTCGTTCTGAAAAAATAAAAAAGAAGGACATGAGTAGTTACAACACTTAACAATGCACATAAGCAACAGCGACGCACCACCACTTTGCTGATAGCCTAACCTAAAAAAAAAGAAAACAGACGAACGGAAAGAGAACGACCCAACCGCCGTCAAAACCTCCGCATCCGGGATGAAAAAAACGCCCGGGTGCCCAAGCACCGAAGGACTCGCTGAAATGGAGCACCTCACCCAGGCCTCCTCTCAGCCTCGCAGCGAACCGCCAAAATTCCAGTCCCTCGAGCAAGAAAGGGAAACACGCGCGCACCACTTTTGTTTTCGAGTCCTCCCTCGGTGATCCGCGCTCACTCGACGCTCCGCATCGCCGTTAAACGTCGCGCAGCGTCTCGTTCGAACGGAATCGCAGAAAAGCGCGAGAAACTGGCAAAGGCGCGCGAAACGACGGCGAGCACGACACGCGCATATCTTGGGCTCGCGGTGCTATAGCACAGCAGCTGCTGCGACGGAGACGTTCGCCCGCGGGAAAGGGGGAGAGGGAGAGTCGACGGACTGTCGTGCGTGTGTGTGTGTGCGTGACGTCGTTGCGCTCGCGGCCTGCAGCTGCCTGCAGTGCATTCAGTTCAGTTTCAGTTGGCCTCTGTGTGTGCGTGCGTGTGTGCGTGTTTGAATGGTATGTGTGTCTATATATACGCGCATGTATATATGATAATACTTTGATCCTCGGTTCCTCTTCCTCTCTCCTCGCAGTCCTCGGGCGCGGGATATCGTGGCGCCACTTGACGTGGTGTGAATTTGTGATATTTTCCGACACCACATACGACGTACATGTGTGTGTGTATTATTTTTATATTTATATTCAGGTGAGAGAGCCTTGAGAATTTGGGATTCTGTTGCTGCATTTAATTGCTATGTACTATTTAATTATTCTTGATATTTATTTATTTATTTATTTAAAGAAATTAAACGGACTATAAAGTCCTTTTATAATCTAAAATATGTATTACATAAAGATAAGATATATACTAATTTTTACTATTTTATTATTTAACACGAGTATCATGAAAATTAATTTAAAAATGAATAATTTCTTTTTGTACATACGCATGTGCATGTGTAATTTTATTCGTAAGAGTAGAAGACACGAGAAGAATAAATTGCAGAAGATGTTATTGCATATATACGTAAGATAAGTAATTGTTAGATATAAATACAATTTACATTTATATGTATAAAATATTATTTATCATTTATTAATGGTACATCTTCTAACAATGTACACAGTTTGTTTGTATCTTTTGAATATTATAAAAAATAGCAAATGTAAAATAATTGAGAATTGAAACAAGTATTAATTACTGCTTGAATAATGTAAAAAATCTTTATTTTTTTATTGAAATATTGTTATATGAACTTTGAACTTTATAAAATGATCGGCGCCTAACGGAGGGCAAGTATCTCTTAGTTTTTTTTTCCGATATTTTATTAATACTCTTTGTTATAAGCCAATTGCTCTTTTATCTGCTACGTTATGGCGCGAAATTTAAATTTTTAAATGACTTTCTACCTGCGATCTCTTTTATTCTATTCAAACCATTTGAAATTCACACCTTATTACATAAATCAATACACATCCATGCTTAAATAAATCAGTTAAATCAGACAAATTGATTACTAAAAATTTGTAAAGACACTTTTATTTTATATTTATAATGACATTTCATCCTTGTTCCCTTATATTTGCTTATTATATCTGTTTATGTCATATTCAGTGGACACTTGTACATGAAAGCAGGCAACTGGTCATCCCAAATTTACTTAATTTTTTACCTTCTAATCTCATTAAAATAAGCAATAATACACTGAAAAAAAATTAGTAATTTTAAGTAAATATTTATTTCAATCATACTTGTTAAATACTTTTCTGATTCGAGTAATTATTTTTTTCGTTATACTATTGAAGTAAATATTTACTTAAGATTACCAATTTTGTTTTCAGTGTACAAAACCAATATATGAATCTCATCGCGATAAAAACTAACCGCAATAAAATGGGGATTTTTTGTAAGGGATAAACTCCAATATTTATGATCCACGATTAGGCCCAGCTCATCTAAAACTCGCTATCCACAAAAAGAAGTCGAAAAAACTTGAAAAAATTTTAAACACCCACGAAGCAATAAGTCAAAAAAGTATAAACACCCATAAAATACATTCAGGTATAAAATAAAATTAATTCTTAGTCAAAGTTACTAAATAGACTTACAATCAACATTATAAAACTTTTAATATATAATTATAAAACTGTTTTACATTGCATTACATTACAAAACTGTAATGTGAATCATAATTTTAGTAAGCAGTGTATAGGATTTTTCCGCGTACATCGGACAAATCGAAGGCGAAGATGCACCTCGCATCGAAGGATCAATCATAATATTCCATGAGTCACTTGGCAGTTCGCAATCTTTGCGATTGCGCAAACACCCGAAGAACCCTTGGGGCTTCGTATATCAGCAATTAATCGACATCTCGCGGCGGCTGCTATTTTTTTCTGCGTCGGACAAGAACAGCTCGCGGTCTTGAGACCAAACGAGTTTTCTTGGCATTTGTATGGAAACGAGGCATCGCGCTACCATTTGGCGTTCCTTTTTCATCTTTCAAGACGATTTAAAGCGGGTTTACAGTGCAATTTTGGTGACACGATCGCGAGAAGTGCCTGAGACTGGAGATGCCTGGAGGTTTAAATTTTTTAGTAGGGTCTTTTGATTTCGTTGAAAATTTATTTGTAGTCTTGTCTAAGTGATTTGAATAGACGAGCAGAAAAATTGTATTTCTTTATTAAATTCAATGGAGACTTCGAGGCAGTAAGTACTTTCGGCTTTGATTTTTTATTGCTTAAATATTTTCGTTTCTAGTTCGACCGATATCGATGATTAATGTGATCCCTGTAAAGGTGAATAAGTGAATATGCATTTATATGAAGTATATAAGAAGTCTTATTTACTTATTGAAATCGATTTCCACTTATTTATTCATATTTACATAGATGCTAATATTTTACATTATACTTTTAAAAAAAAATCTTTGTATAATTTTATTTTAAATAGCCATCAATGTAAATGATGGAAATGTATATATGTTTATTCATAATGGTTAATGATTTCCTGATTCCAGAATAATGTGTACATGAAGACGCTTTCGTGCGATGCATAATTGAATGAAGGTTGAAAAAAAATCTTTTAATTTTGAAGAAGACACTTAGATTTTTCCTTATAATAATAGGATCTTCTATCGTTAGGTAGAGTACAATAAACGAATTCCACTGGTAGGTATAAATGAAGCACTAAACGTTTTAATAATTCAATTTATATTTTTATGACATTTTCATTTGATTAATCAGTGATAATGTTTCAGCCGAAAAAGAAGTAGAACAATGATCACGAGAGTTCAACGGCGGAATTTTTTAAGATTTTTCTTGCTTGCCTCTGCTCAGGTATGGATAGTTGCAGCACTTTTGACAAAGGATGAATTTAAATCGGCAGTGACAGCCAACGGATATCCCGCACCGAAAGATGAAGTTTATTATCAGCTGATTAAGCAAACCGGTAATTTTTCTCGCAAAGAATTGTCAATGTTCATCGCTCAGCTGATCCACGAAAGTGGGGGCTTCACGCATACTGAACAATTAGGTATATATAATCATAATGATCTACTTTAATTTTCCCCAAAGAAATTGCAAATTAAATTCTGGGTGCCCGTGGTAACTTCTCCCTTTAAGTCTGGTGAACGATCTTTTTCACATAAAATTCAGAAGAAATGCAAGTTTTTTTCAAAGCTTTATCGGATTTTCTGAAAAAAAAAAATTGTCAATTTTTTAATCAAGTTAAGAAGATTCTATACCCTTAATAATTGATCTAAAATTGAGACTTTGATGAAAAATTACAGACTCATAAATAGAAACTTGGTGAAGTTACAATTCAATTTTTGGAAGGCTTCATTCGTTAGTTCAGAAAGGAGAAAAAATATTTTCATTTTCTTACTCTTAGCATCAGTCTTGTAGTGAGTGGCCTCTACTCTCTAAAGTTGAATTAGTGAAAAACCACTAATTCATAGTGAATATGCACTAATTTGAAAAGTGTAAATTGCTCCACTATGAATTAGTGAAAATCTACTATTCGAAATAGTGAATAAAATGTACTAATTGCAATAATAAATATATGCACTATTAAAAATAGTGAAAACTACTAATAAATTAGTGTAATTAAAGTTTTTTTTAATCGAGGAATTCACTATTTTAATTACTGAAAATCACAAAATATTTATTTTATTTAACAAATAGTTTATTTTCCACTAATTAAAAGTGTTTTTTTACTACTTAAATAGTAGAAAAGTTTTTTAATATTTCAATTAGAAAAATTGTACTAATTGATTAGTGGAAAATCTGATCACTAAAAGATTAGTGGAATTTCCACTAATTCAACTTTAGGTATATATATACCGTGAAATTGCAGAAACTAAAATAGATTTTTTTTTAAATAATTACATCTTTGTGCTCTTTAAAGAGTAAAGTAGTCTCAAAGTTATAAGACTAATTTTTCCCAGAATGCAGAAGAGGCAACCAATGCCTAGGCCACTACGAAGACGGAATGGGTTTGGCGAATAAGTCATACCACGGTCGCGGATACATCCAGCTGACTTGGGCTGCCAATTACTGGGTGGCATCCCATGGTTTGGGGATGGGTGACCGGCTGGTACTACACCCGGAGCTCGTGGCGCGGGACAAGCGACTCGCAATGCTCGTCAGCGTCTGGTACTGGAGGTCAAGGGTCAAGCCTCTCCTGCATCCTGGAGTGGAGGATCATTTCGGCCTTACTACCAAGGCCATCAATCCTGGCGAATGTCCGACGTTGAAGCTGTTGGCGCGACGACGTTACAACATCTACCTCAAGGTTGCCGCTGCACTCAAGATCAAGGATAAGGCCAAGGAAGATGGGTGCTATGATTGAACGCACAGTGCAGTTCAGAATTTTTTAAGTTTTAAGTTCTCGAAATGAAAAAAAAAATGCAGAAGATCTTTATAACATATTATATAAGAAATTTCAAAGATTTACTGGTTATCGCGATGAAAAATACTAACCAGGAATTAATCAGAATGCAATTGGCTTTCTGCAGGGAGAAAAATAGTTAGTAAGATTTACAGAAGAAGTTAATAAACTTTGCTTACAAAAGTCTGAATTTTTTAATATTTACTTGATTAACCTTTAAAGAGCCGGATTCTATAGGAAAGTGCTATTTTGAAATGAATTGAAAAATTTTGAAATTAGATTATCGTAAAAGGCAGCTGCGACAAAGCGGGAATACGATGGATATTTTTATTTTTATGGCTAAAGAGATTCAATAATTTTGAGGCGCTTAAGGTTTGCTGTATTGGGTTGTTATAATTTATTTAATATATTTGTTAATAATAAATTACATTATATGTGCAGAACATAAATCCATTACCTGGACAATTAAGAAAGTCGCATATCTCTAAAAAAAGGATGTGACGAAAAGGAACTTACTGTATGCAAGAAACTCATCTTAATCTAATTAATTTATAAGTCGCTTTAAATACGTTACTGGTTTAATTGTAATTGAAACCATTTTTAATAAGAGTATTTTTATTTTTACTGCGAGAAGCTCTGCAATAAATATTAATACTGCTAAAATCCACCCGCTCACTAAAGTATACACAATTGGAACAAACTTTTTTGTACCAATAATTGTATACTCAATAATGTTTTCATTATCTCTCCTCTTTCCATAAACCTTTGTTTTCAAAAAATTCAAGATGCCTCCTTCTTGTATTTTCTGTAGAAAATAATCTAATCTATGAGACAGCGGAAAGTCTTCTACGAAAATATAACCGTATCCTCTTTGAACTAAACTTTCTTTTATTCTATAAAGTAAGGGATATTTCCTCTTGTCAATTATACCTACGATAGCTTCGGATATAACGCATGCCAGCGGATAATCATTATCTACCAATTCTAAACATTTTTTTAAACTTTTAGAAACAATATACCGATTCAACATTCTTTCATCCAACATTTCTATGTAACTGGCATAACCGTACATACTAAGATTTGATTCCAGCAACTCATTAATAGTATTTATATTTGCTTCGTATTTCGGCAGTGCACTCCACCAGTTTAAATGGATTTGTACGAAAAAATTCATTGCCGAAATAACCACAATTGTAAAGTATAGAAGCATTCGAGAACGAAAATGCAAAGGATCGTTTATATTACTACTGTTTAAAATTATTTGTATAAATTTAATAACTGCTGAAGACGTGGATTTCTTGAGTATATGTTTTAAAAATAAGATGCTTGTTATACAAATGAATCCACAAATAAGAAAAAAATCCCATCTAAAAAGAAATGAAAATTTTTTTCTTATAGCAATATGATTTTTTTTTGCTATTACATTGAGGGTAGTGCTATCGAGCGGATATGTCATTAGCTTCCAAAAAGGACGCAGCAAATATACATTCATTAGGAAATCAACTTCCTCGTTATGTATATCACTCAACATCCCTTGTGGATTGTCGTTTTTATCAACTAGATTACTCACCGATGCCTTTTTTAAGTCAAGAGTTACATTCATGTGGGATAGAGTTTCGCAAATCAGTATAGTTAACAAACTTTTGCATCTATCGTAGCCTTTTTTTCCTTCACTATATTCGACAACATTCTTTTCTTCTTGAAATGATGCCTTTAAACGATAACCATTCAAATATTTTCCCTTTTCGAAGTATAACATACCACAAAAGTCAGTGTCAATTAATCGAAGTGAAAAACGATATTCGAAAAGAGTCCACCGTTCATTGATGACTGCAATTTCTCGCCAGTGTAATGTTGCTAGATTTGTAAATGGATTAAATGTATAGAGCAAAATTTCATTTTGTGACTGCTTGCAGAAATATAAAGCTGATAAAATTTTAAAATCCCACAGAATTTTTAAATACTTGTACGCTTCGCATTGCACGTGTGAATTTCTATTCACTAATAAGAAATTCGATTTACTGTTCCACCAAATAGAATTTCTTAAATCATTCAAAACGTTAGTTAAATTCAAATCTGAGAAAATGTCAATAACGACACCTGCCGTAGGAAAGCATTTTTTATTCAGGAGCATTTTTTTTACGGTGTAAACTTTCGAAAACGCTTGTGGTGATTGAATATCTCATTATTTGCATCGAATATTTTTAATGAATTGGAAGACGCTATTTTCAATATATCATTGATATCAGCTTCACGATGTTTTAAAAAGATATTGTCATTTTGCAAGCAATTTCTAAGAATCGATTCCTAAAAAAAAAATATTTCCATGCAGATGATGTATAATTAGAAATATTTAATAAAACAAAGAAACTTACAATTAATACAATGCTATGGTCATCGGAACGTAGAGTTAAAAAATGAGTTTTAAAAGTTTTATTAACACTTTCAATTGAAATTAGTTGCAGTGTACAAATGAAATATAAAATGCAAATATCGTTTAATAACATTTTTTCATCTCGTAACAAAAGCTTATAAAAACGTGTCACTTTTGAATAAAATTCAACTTCGACTGGCTTTCAAAATTCTCAAAATAAAAGCATGCTTGCCGCTTAAAAAATCGAACAGTAATTTTTTGTGTAGTAAAATTGGTTTTACTTATATGAAAATAAAATTTTCAATTACTTTAAAAGTCGAGTGATCCATTAAAGCACGCTCAAAAGAAAACATAATAAAGTTAATTCATACGTCGTTTCATTTCTCTGTTTAACATGCACGTTGCTGTTCAGCCGAAGAATGGGCATTTCCCCAAATTAAAATGTTATCTTAGTAGCACATCTGTACCCCGGATACGTAACGAAATTGACCAAAGCTGCGCGGGACAAAACTCCCTTACCTATTAAATAGGGGCCACGATCCCTTTAATAGATCGTGGAGCCTTTTGAAAAAGTTTCATAAAATCCGATAAAATTATTTATCAGGTTTATATGGTTTTTGCACCATTTTATGGAATTTTATAAGATCTTTTCAATAGGGCCTCTCTCTTCTCTCACGAGAAGATTAATCTGTAACGTTTCGGACGTAATACAAAACTTAGACATGAGATTTAATTATCAAAAACTTAATCTTATGTGAAATACTTAATCAAAAACTTAATCTTAATATGAAAAACTTAATCACAAGGAAATTATTATTTTTACAATTTGTTCTATTTCCTTGTGATTAAGCAGAAATGACAAAATTTGTTCTTGGCTCAACATACAAGATATTCAAACCGTGTATCCTACGCAAATTTTATGCAAAATCACTGCCCCTCAAAATTATCCTAAAAGAAAAAATACATTTATTATTAATAAAAAAAACTTATAATGTAATAACTTCCGTGGTCGAAAATAGCGTAATATACACTGCTTAACAATTATTATTATTTTTTATCATTATTATACTTTGAAATGTCAGTCCAATCATACAAAACTACTTATATTGCTGATATAAATTAATTTTCAGGTGAACCGTTTCAGGTGTTTTTATTTGTATAATGCTTCGTATCTCTATATGTATGTACCTTATACGTAGAAAAGTATTATCAATTAATAATATTAAGTAACAGATTAATTAAGCAAACATTTTTTACAGTTCAAATACAATCCACCTCTTGCGTGTGTAAAAATACTAAGCTGATCGATCTTCATGGGTACTGGTGACGCTTTAGAAAGTGATACCTCATATTTTTTCAGAAAATTAATTACTCCCAGTTTTACTTGTATTAGACCTAATCTGGCACCTAGAATGAAATTAAATCGTTTGTTAATAAACAAAAAATAAAAAATTTTACTAAAAAGTATAATAAAAGTTGATATACTTGTAGTAAAATGTACTATAGGTTCAACAAAATTTACTGTCTGGCAAATTTTATTACGCTTTCTAGTAAAATTATGCAAAACAGTGTAGTATATGTTACTAGAACTTTTCTTTTCGTGTAATTAAAATTTTATTTATTTTTTTGCTAAAATAATGATCTTACCAACGCAATTCCGGGGTCCATGGCCAAATGGAAAGTATGCGAAGGGTTCAATATTGCCTTTATTTTCTTCGGCAAATCGTTCCGGATCAAAGCGCTCTGGATCCGGAAAATATTTTGGATCCATGTGCATTGCTTGCATTGGTAGAATAATTGTGGTTCCTTTTTCTATGGTAACATTTGTACCTTCAAAAGTGTAATCACTATCTGGAAGGCGATCTAACCACGGTAGAACTGGATACATTCTTAGAGTCTCGTGTACTACTGCATTCAAGTAAGGCAATGAATTTAACTGAAAAAATAGTTAAAATATTAATTTTGCAGTGACAACGTGAACATGAGATTAATGCAACTTAGTTTATATTTTATTTTAAGATCTTCAGCAAAAGCGTTGCTAATTTGAAATTATAAATCTAAAAAATAAAAGGCATTAAGCCGAGTGCATTAATGTTTTTATTTTAATTTTTTTCTGAACTAGTTATTCAAGTGGAAATTTTCAATTTTGCTCGTTAGCGGTCAAGCAAAGTAAATTGAAAAAAAGTGATATTAATTATACATTCAATGTCTAATGGTATGTCGTTATTCATGATGAACTAAACAATTTTTGTATGATTTTACTCGTATTACGAATGTTACATAATGTTACTATAATATGCAATTATATAATTAAACCAAATTTTATACATACAAAAATAATTTATTTATTTGATAAAATTGGTTAAACTTTGATTAGTACTTCTTTAATGAATAACTTATTTTTATAATGTCTGTAATGAGTTTACAAGTATTTGATAATTAATATTTACCAGTTCGTAAGTCATTTTACCATGAGTTTGTTCCAAGCCTTCTAAAAGTTCATTTCTCAGTTTCAATTGTATTTCAGGATTTTTTGCTAGTTCGTACATAAGAAAAGATAAAGTAGTCGACGTAGTCTCAAAGCCTCCAGAAAATATTACTGCTGCTTGAGCAACTAATGCGTCCCCTTCAAGTTCTAAAAAATTGAAAAACTAAATATAAAAATCAATTTTTTTAAATTACTTTTTTCCACGCATATGCAGGAGAAAAAGTAAATTCGGGGAATAATCTACTATTTTAGACCCGCTTTTCAGGGAATAAAGTGACTGATTAAGGATAAGCCGTGAATAAATAATATATTTTTATGAGATATAATTTAATGTCTTCTTCCTCTGGTGATTTACTGTTTAGTAACGTGATAATTATGTGCAATTATTATTTATTGTAATTTTATTGTATATATTTGTTTAGTCCGTTTAAATAAATAAAATACTTACTAAAGGAGTCCTTATCGTCATTCTCTTGTTTTTTCTTGATATCTATTAATAAATCAATAAAATCGTTTTTCCTCCCGCTCGAGTTACTTCTTTCATTAATCACATTCCAAAATACTGTTCTTAAAAAATCTGATCCCTTATCATCGAAGAATTTCGGATTTGTCAATGGCTTCAGCGATGGAATGAAAAATATAGCCATCATTTGAAAATATCGTTTGAAACTACTTCTAAACATTTTCCTTCCGCACGTACGAAATTCTGCGTTTGGATCTAACAGCGAATTAAATTTCATGCCAAAGGCTGTAATTCCAATGATGTCAGTCATAAATTTTGCACAAATCTCTTTAATCTCTATATCTTTTCCTATTTTTTCTGAAAAAAGTTATAAAAAATTAAAACAATTAGAATCATTTGTTTTCTCAAGTTTAGAATTTAGTAGTTTTCGATTTTCGAGGACTTTGAGTCTTAAGTACTTGAGTTATTTATTTAAAAAACATTGATAAATTTGCGAATTAGGAAGGGTGAGCCTACACTTCTTACTGACGAGTCCAGTGGGCTGACCTGGGACGAAACGCGACTGCAGTTTTAAATTGTAAAATTTAATTGATAAATCCCGACGAAGTTTTTTGTTAGCTACAAGTCTGTTTTTGGTTTAATTAATAAAAGCAGTATGCACACTGTACCATCTATATCTAATTTTTCCAGATGTATTTCCAAATCGTCGCAAATCTCCATTTGAAGATTGAACATATTTTTAAGCTTGCCAGAAGTGAAAATAGGTGTCATCTTTTGCCTGATATGTTTCCAGGGTGGATTTTGCACGAGAAAGAGGTTGTTGCGACCAAGACTGTCCTTCTCGTCAGCTGCCAACATTTTGTTTGGAAAATTGTAAAAATCCTTGATGAAAACATTTTTTATCAGTTCAGGATCACGCAGTAGTAGGTATGGCCTGTCGAACGCGTAAAATCCAATCATTTTTTCTTTCTCGCCACTCCGATAAATATCTTGCAGCAGCATCCCCGGGGTCTTTTTCATTAGGATGCATGGTCCTACGTTGCCGAAAAAAAATTCCGGCTTCACTTGCTTAACTCCCAACTTCGTCCAGTACTTATTGTTCCTCGAAAAATAGAAGTAAAATCCTAGTACTGTTACCAAGGTGAAAATCAGATAGTAAAGTAAAAAGTCACTTGTTAACGGAGACATTTTTGCTTATCTCCAATTTGGTTGACGAGGTAACAGTTAAATTTTCTTTTATTCGATGAAAATACTTCAAGATCGATTTTGAATTCTCCTATCCAGCTATTCGCGAAGATTTGGAGAAACTGATGGTTTTCTTGCAGACTGTTACCACTTATGAGACTTTTGATTGTGCAACGTAATCTGTTCTGCGTAATATCTGACTTACTGACTTACTCAACGAATGACTGGCAAATTACTGAACGTCACAGGCGCTACTTACTTATTATATGATTTTTTTAAACTAAAAAATGAAAATCTCTTTCAACACGTGCTTGTAATGACATTGCCTTTTTCGTTGTTTCCTGGCAGATGGAGAATTTAAGTGTACTTTTTAGTCTCTGATAAATGAAATTGATACAGGCACTTCCATCTGCAATGGTTCATATGCTTTGTTCAGAAATAAATTGTAGACTTTCGAATTCTTCGCAGACTTTCATTGTTGATTATACACTAAATGGGAAAACCAAGTTATCTTAAACAAATAATAAAAAAGTATTTTTTAATTCACTGAAAAAAAATTTGTTGAATCAACAAAATAATTCAGATAAATCCTCCTTATCAAACATTTAGTTGAATGAACAAATATATTTACTTGAATTAACTCACTCTTTAATTAAATTGACTAAATATTTAACTAACATTTTATATGAACAACGAAATATTTTATTGTATTAAATAAATATTTAGTTGTCTTGAAAATCCCTAGATCTGAATTAACAAAATATTTTGTTGGATCAATTAAATATTTAATAAGGAGGATTGAACTAAATTATTTAGTTACGTTAACTAAATATCTTGTAACATAAAACAATCTATTGTTAGTTTGACGTTAATTGTTTAATATAATTTAATTATGTTTTACACGAATTTAGAAACTCGTGTTTTGATTTTGAAATGCTGTTCTTTTTTCTTATAGGTTTTAGTATATTCATACACTATTACTTTCCTTTATAAGTGTTGTAATTATAATAAATTTTAGATTTATTGTAAAAAAAATTTCAACTTATTAATATTTTATCTCTTGTTTTCTATTTTACTGAGTGTAATTTATTTTCTGTGGAACGAAATAACTGAAGTAAAAAACGAAGAATATCAAGATGATATTCTGCTGATATCAGTTAATAAAAATAAGAATTGTAAAATAAAGACAATTGCAATTTTATTTACTAATTTTTCATCTCGTATGATTATTGAAGTATTGTTGATATTAGTCCATAAATTGTAGTATCAATCTCTGTAATTTTAATTCCAATTGTCTTTATCATATTCAGTCAATTCATGGATATATCACTTTGTGCATACTCATCAATTAATTATTCTTTAAACTCGATCAATGCGCCTAATAAGATTAAAACAGAATTAATAATAACAGAACTTTTCTTTATTATTAAGGTTATCGAGTAAATTTGTTAAGCTGTAAACACATGATAATTGACTTAAATTATAAAGTATTTTGCAAATTTATACAATCATTTTTAACGGAGTTATCATCATATTAGTAAAAAATTGATTGTTTTCTTCATGTCCAAATACCTCAAAAAATAGTAAAGATAGAAAAAAATCTAAAGAAGAAAAAGATGTCTTTTGAAGTGAAAAACATAAATTTAAAGTGAAATAAGGTTTCCGAATTTTTTTTTTCAGTTTTTATGGATTTCAAAAAATCAAAATTTATTGTTCTGGAGAACGAATATTTGAATTACATTAAATAATCATAATAGAAACTATTTATTAATTAGCAACAATAGAGCAAAAACATGTAAAATTATTTTTGTAAATAATTAAACAAAAAATCAAGAATAACCTTTTTACTTAATTTTACATATTTTTGCAATGTATATCGTTCACTACAAGTTTAGCAAATATACTTTCATAATTATCCACTATGTCAGCTCGGAGTCAAGGAGTTAAACAAGATAAAAAACAGTTGACGGTTAAAAAAACTACAGTAAACAAAGATAATGATATAAAAATTTTGAAGTCATTCGATATTTAGCGATGTATCAAGTGATAAAGACGATATGTAGTTAATTTTAAATACAATTTATGAATTAGGTAATAATATACTTTTTACGTAATTCTACTTATGACTTGATTTATTTTTATAGGACAGTAAATAATCAAATGGAAGAAAAAAAAAAACAGAGTGCCGCAGGTGATGAAGAAAGCGAGATAAACAAATACCTTTAATAATCTGATTAAGGAAATTGTCTAACAGACTTTTAAACTTTCTTACACTTTCAAAGCTTGTACTTTAAGAGGCTATAAATAAAGCAACTGTAATATAATAATGAAAAAGTAAAATGCGTTTATTAACGGAACTGAACAAATTATGTATTTACAATTTTTATATCGTTACATTTAGAATAACAAAAATTTAGTTGTAACAGCCGTTCTCTGCAGCCTTGTTTTGAATGTTCAGGGCAGCTGCAACCTTCAGGTAGATTTGGTATCTGCAAAGGTGAAATAAATTAATAAACTTAATAAAATTAATAAATTACGCATTACAACAAAGACATTTCAAAATTTTATACCGAGTCACAAAATAAAAATTTTAATAGTATTTTAGCCAGCAAAACCTTAAGGTTTTCCGGCATCTTAATGGTTAAGGTGATGCCTTACGTTCGGCATCCCCTTAAAGGTGTTATTATTAGATCAAAGTAAAAAAAAGAAAGTACCTGTTGGCAGCCTGCTGGTTCCATCCTTTACCACACTCGAGAGCTCCATTGATAGCCTTAGTGCTTGTACCGAAGTTGTTCAGGTTGCCTGCGAGGGCGGGCCTTACTCGGTCCTTCCAGTACCAGATGCTAACGTCGACGGCGATCTTGGTGTCGGTGGCGACAAGCTCGGGGTTTTGAAGGAGCTTGTCACCCAAGCCCAGACCCTGTGAAGCTGCCTTGTAGTTGGCTCCCCAGGTCAGCTGGATGAAGCCTCGGCCGTAGTACGACTTGCCAGGCAGACCCACGTTGTCAACGTAGTGACCAGCGCAATGGTCGCCGGTTTGGCATATTATCTCCTCGCGATAACGGAAACCGCCGCTCTCGTGAATCAGCTGAGCTGTCAGCATCGCTGTCAAGATAAAAAATCAGTTGTTAGATGATAATAAAATATAGATCTTGTCTCGAGAAGGAATAAAATGTAAGTGAACAAATATCCTAGATGTATCCTAGATGTAGCCTAGATATCATTTATACATCCACTTTATTCGACTACAAATCCAATAACATGTGATTATAAAGAGCATAAAATGTATCCATGAAAACTAACATATGTTTACGAAAGCCAAAATGTGACTGTGGAAACTAAATGTGTCTTTGAAGAATTAGAATCTATTTGTGGAAGCTAAAATGTGTCTTCAATGAATAGAATGCTAACTGAAGAGTAAAATGTGCCTCCAGAGAGAAAAATGTTATTCATATCGAAATTTCAAATAGGAATTTTGTCAAATTTTGCCCGGTAAGCGTATAAAACAAGATTACCATGACACTCGGCAAATCTTAAACTATTAAAAAATGTATACCTAAGTTGATACTCACCCAGTTCTTCGCGGGAGAAGTCCGCGGTGGCCGCGGCGTAGAAGGGGTAGATGTCATCGGCGGGAGGTGGTGCTCCGGAGCTCGTCACTGCAGCCCTGAACTCTTCCCTCGTAAGGGAGGCGGAACTAAGGCATACGTGGGCCAAGGCGACTACCAGGATGATCAATGACTTCATGATTTACTGAAAGAATAATTGCTGAATAACTGTTATTGGATTGGAAGGGCATTTTTTGTTTTATGTTAAATTTTAATCAGAAATTCGACAATTTTACCAACCGTCTATAAAAATCTGGTTTTGCATCTTATTAATATTTATAAACTAGGTTAGGAAAATTTGCACCGAGTCTTAATAAAGAATATAACCGCATGGTGGCGTCATAGGTTTACTAATCAGTTAGTATATATATAGTGGCTGTATATTTTCAGTAATAAAATTCTATTTAAACCTTTTAGTATATATATTTTTTTCCGTTACTTTTAGTGTAATTTTTAGAGAATCATTCTCACCGTGTGACTACTTATTTTTCTCTTGATTAATTGTTATTTTAATTCCAATAACAATTGTTCATTAATTCAGTACAGTTTGATTAATTTTCTGATAGATAAAGTAGCATTCTTATGCTCGAATTGTATACAAAATTCTATTATTCCTGTTATGATATTATTATCATTTAATTATTTATTGAATAATTTGTTTTTGCTTTATTATTCTTTCAAGATAATGAACTCATACAAACGTAAAGAAAAATTCATTATTTTTATCTATATCAATTCAAGTAATCAATCTTTTAAATATTTCATTTAATGATAAACTTCTACCTGTATATGTACAAATCCACAGCTAACAGCTTTAGAAGTTTAATTTTTTTTAAGGTAAACCTACCAAACCAATTTTTTCTTGTAATTTAGGTCATTTTAAAAGAGAATAGCAAACTGAATTTTCGTGCCTATTTTTTTGTGATCGATTTTTCAAAGATTTTCCAGTATGTATGTATGTAATATGTACCTATAAACCTGGGATCTCACTAAGTGATGGAATAAAAATCTAAAATTTGAGAATCCATGGTTCAAAGATCGATTTTTTTTTAGTATTCTCAAAATGGCACCTTGACCGCAACATTTTTTGACAACATTAGTTCTACTATTCAATATAATCTAATATGTCTGCACAGGTGTGAATAATGCGTCACTAAAGATATCAAACAAAAACAATATTCTTGTTTGTTGATTTTCGAATTTTTTTTCTTCTTATTACAATAATAATAAAAATACTTTACATGAACATTTTAATTCATCGACAAAACAAATATTTGCTTTAAGTTTGGTTTAATTAATTTGCTAAAGAATTTATTTTTCACGAATTATTAATATAAATTAGTCAGGAATTTTTAATATAATTCTAAAAAATTAATGAAAAACAATTTAAATAATCGTAAGAAAATTATTTTTCATTTTATACTAACTTTGGGTGTAATGAATAGTTTCCGCTTACTTTGTATTAATGTACCTGTCTTTATCTTGTATACAAGGAAACTTTGTAGTATAACAAATTAAACATTAAAATAAAATTTAAATACATGTTCACTATCGAAAATTTCCATTTTTTTAGTGTAAATTAAGCAGTAATGGTACAAAGTAATTTTAACATAAATAATTAAACAATTAAAAGTCTTACCGAGTTATTGGAGTGCAAGTCTAGTGAAAACTGCGGGAGTGTCTGATTAGTTATAAATCTTAAAAGGACTTGTTGGCGGTTTATATACAATTCGAAGCATGCGTCAGTATCATAAAAAACGAGTCCAAACAATCATGCATTGTAAGGCATATTTACTTTCCTTACCCATAAATACTTCGATAATATTCTGATAAAAATTTGCAGGTGCGCATTTATTTAAAATTTCAATTATTTGAAGAAGCTACCTTTTCAAATTTTTACGTAAAAATAGTTTTATGGTAATAAATAGATAAAACTTGATATTTTCATGTCAACGAGGAAGAGAATACTTAAAGTAATTTGCAGATATATTTTGTTTATAATAATTGTAAAAGAAAAAAAAATTGTTTTTCATTAGGTAAATACATCGTGACAGTGGGTAATATATTCATGATTGTACCCTCTGTGAGTAATCTTCTTTGTTTTATTGATACATTGAAAGAAAATTTTTGTAATTTTGAGTAAATACTAACTTCGACAGTACTTGTAATATTTCTTTGAATTCAGTAATTATTTTTTTTGAATCTACTAAATTTATTTAGAAATAAATAAATTCATTTAGTTTTAAAAAAATATTTAGTTGATTCAAAGGATTAAGTAAATATTGAAGGAAATATTTACTTTTTTGTGTATATTTATTGATTAATAGTGATTGAATATTGATGCTCTATTAATTGTAAATGCATTAATTATATTTACGCACTTGATTTATTCGTCATATATATGATTTACCTGGTGAATCACCACATTTAAATCTTTTACTGAAATTATAATCTTTAAATTGATAAATTAAAAAAATGTATTTTATTATTTAAATTTTATTATTCAAACGTTGCTTGTGAAATACTTTTTTAAAATGTTGCCTACAAGTAACACTAATAATTGAAGGGTTAACTGGAATAAAATAATTAATTTGTAAGTGTTCTAAAGTAGAGTTATCTGGATAAATGTTTCCTTATTCTCATCAATCAGTTTTCCTTGATAATGCATGCAATACTCATTTATTTTTTATTTACCGGAATCTGGAATATATAATTCACGTAAATTATCGGATAATCGTACAATATAAATGGTTTTTCGTTCATAAAAAAATGATTATTTTAGAACTAATTTTTTTGACTGTTAAATCTTTAAAAAAACGTGAGCAGCATTAAATATTTAGTCTCTTTTAATTATTTTTTTAAATTTATTAATAAAAACAATGTACATTTATTTGGATAAAATATGTTCGTGTGAAAAGAAAGTTGTTAACAGCTAACATTATTTGTAAAAAATAAACGCGAATGTTTCCATTCGTTTTGTATTGAAAAATTCCACTTGCTCTTCTACTGTGTAATAATTATTTATAATATTTTTGGGCTTGATTAAATTCGTGATTTTATATTGGGCGAGAATCATAAGAATTTCGAAAAAAAAAATTGAGTGAGTTTATCAGTTTCTTAGTCATGATTCCATTAGTCTTGTACTATATAATCACAGTTTCCTTATCATCTTTCCTCAATGATAGATTAGCTCATTTATTATAGGACGTATGTAGGTTCATTTTTATTACAAATATATTATGATTCATTTAAAAATGCATACAGGAAAATTTTGCACAAGTATTACTTCGAAAACCTGATAAAAATTATTGGATAATTGGTTCAATGCGTGCACTTTCTTTTGAGAGTATTGAACAGAACATTTGCAATACATTTTTTAAGTTTAATTTAAATTGCAATATTTCATATTTAAATATATTGTAGGTAAAAATATTAAGTTGCAATTTGAACATTTCTACGATCGAATCTTATTTGATTTTTTTGCTGGACATCGTGTACATCGCTGAATTTGATTTTTAATTTTCATATTTAATTTTTAAATTCAATAAAATAATTAAGGTAAAAAAAATGTAATTGTACGTTTAATAGTAAATATTATTTGTGAAAAAATATATAGGAAAATGAATTGACTAAATTGTTTAATCAACAGGAAAGTTTGCAAAAAATATTATTCCCTTTTTATAATCATTTAAAAGGTATATCAACGCAGTCAAATTTTTCACTGCAGACGGTTGCAAAGACATTTTGATTGTATTTTCATCAAAGTGGTCGCAAAAAGAGTTCAATGCTGCAGTGCACAGTGCAACTGCTCCTTTACCCCTTGATGATGTCTACCAGTTTTACATTGCAGCTACCGCGAGCCTCTCGTAAGGAGTTAGTTTGCTGGAAGGATCAGAAAAGCATCAATTTTTTAAATAAAATTATTTTTCTCCACTCTAATCTCAAATACGCATGTTTGCGTGCATTTTGCGGCTCTCGTGAAGATAAATATGGTTTCACACTGGTGCGTAAGTGAATCTTAGTCTCGGGAGATGTTTTTTGACCGAGCGAAGCGACGCAAAACATCGACTTCCGAATCCGTATGAAAATGTACTATTCATCGTAATCATTGGTAAAGTTCACTTTATTGGTCTCTTCGGAGGGTGTAAAATCATATTTTATTGTTATTTAACTATTTTAAAATAATTTTAATTTTTTTTTTAATATAATGACACTTAATTTTCCGTCATTCAGGTAGAGTAATATTCCGAATGTAGATATCTCCTACGTCATAAAGACACATATAGATTTTATAGTAATTATACAATTAATGAGGTGCAATTAAAACAAAATAAAAGTATCTTATCTTTCTGTATGTGTCTGAATTTTTTTCCAATTTTGAACCGAGATTTAAATTGAATATGAGAACCAAGTGGGACATTCTTCAAAGGAAACCAACGAAAGTCAGTTAACTAAACCGTCAGTCTTTGTTCCGCGGCTGATGAAGATCAACTCGTCGGTCTGGAGCATGAAATTACACGTTGAAATTTTTGGAGGAAAAAAACTTCATTTTCTTCGAAATTAATTTATCGTAACAAATGAATAGCCATTTCTTGCTTATATCTAGAGGATCCGTATCAATGGAACACGTTGGGAAAGTAAAAGAAAATATTTTCATTCTGACATTACATTCGGGTAGAATAATCTTCCGAATGCAGGTATCTCCTACGTGATAACGACACGTACATATTCTAGAGTAATTATACAATTGGTGAGACGCAGTTAGAAAAAAATAAAATTATCTTACCTGTCTGTAGTGTCCGTATCACACCATTTTCTTTGTTATTGTTTACCATTTTTAACTGCAGTTTAAATTTACTAAGTATGTTAATCATTTTAAATTTTTTTACTTAAGTACTAGTCAATTGGTTGAAATATTAATAAATAAATCAACGAATAATATTTTTCGGCTCAATTTGTGGAACTGGTCTTATCGTAGAGATGAGCACATAGAAAAAGGCCATCGACTGAATAAATAAATTTAAAGCAATGATTTCATGTAGAATACGTATGTATAATATTTATTGAAGTACAAAATGCATTACAATGTTACATCTTTTAAAAATGAGTGTCACGCGTACACAAATCTTTACGAAAATCTTTATTAAAAATTATACAGCTGGTTTAGGAAAAATATTATAATTTACATTTTGCGCGTACTAACTACACCGTGAAGTTTACCATTTAGTAAAAAATTTAACATATCTGAATGAACGAGCTGTTACAATTAAATTTAAATTGTTGTAAGAAAGTTTTACTCAATATTTATTTATAATCGTCGGCATTGCATAATTTGCAATATTTATTTCCTTAAATAAAAGCGTCAATTTACATTTATTAAAAATCTTTATTGGCTTATTTAAAATTTCTAAAAATAAATCCCTTGTGTCCATTGCTCCCATATAATTTTTTTCACGCTTTATAATTAGCTTTCGTTATCGATGAGATGCCATTTATCTGTAATGCATTTCCCCATTGAGCCAGCTACTGAGCATTGGTCCTCCTGTTTATTTGCTGTAAAAAACAATATCATCGAATTACTGAAAAAAATGTTCAAATAATTTTTACTACTACTTTAGCTACAATTTTTAGCTATTTTTTTCCTTGCAAAGAATAAACGATTTTGTTTCGTCTTTTGAAATAAAATTTCACGTTAACAGCGACATCAACAGTAAATATGTTTCACGAGTCATTTAACAACGTAAAAATTATAGTTGCCAATATAAACGGATGTTCACAACCGCGCACTTGGAAAAAGTGGAAGAAAATACTAAATGAAAGATAAATAAGTAAGCAAAAGATACAGCAAGAAACGGTAGATTTACATTTAATTTTCGCGGAATTTTTTTAAATAACATTCGAATTGAATAAACATCAACAGTAAAATGAAATTTTTATTTACCTTCCGTGGCACATTCAATTATTTCTTGCTTCGAATTTTCGTCTAGGTATGGGTTGTGTTTCTTCTTGTGATTTTCGATGTACTGTTCCACATTTATTTTTCCACTTTGCAGCTTTCGATCATAAGAGCAATTGATTACTTAACTACTAATGATTTAATGTTAAAAAATTAAAAACTAAGAAGAAATTTGGAAAAAAAAGTTCAGCAGATAAGCAATATTCCATTATTCCACGAGAAAAAAATTTACAATTTTTTTTCACGTGGGTTAATATTGACTCAACAACAAACAGCCTTTTCGACAAACCTTAAATTGTATAGTAAACTAACGTTACTAAACAAATTTTCTTTTGATTATTTATACTTACTCTCTAAATCTGAAAATGTGAAATTCACTTATAAGATGTGAATAGTGACATATTTTATGTGAAAAATCGTTCACATACTTAACATGTGAACGGCTTTTCACTTATTAAATGTCGCTATTCACATTTTCCAAGTGAATTTCACATTTTCAGATTTACATGGTATGAGGATATTTCGCGGACTCACTTCGCCTCGTTGTTCCATCATGCAAGCATGGAAACAGAGGTACTGTTGATTGCCCCAAGTAAGATCTATAATTCGGCCTACGCGATAAAAAAGAAAAACGAATTTTTTATACACCTCGTAATTAAATTATGAATGCATTAAAATAAAAAATTTAATAACCTCCGTCTTGTTTGATTTGGTTGAAGCAATATTTCACCATGTCAGACGTCCTATTATCGCCAAGCACCGTGGTGGCCTTGATAAATTAAAAAAAAATAATTTTTTTCTTAAAAAAAAAAAAAAAACGTACACCCAATATAGTTTCAGAAAAACCAACAACTACTCCACTCGTTCGAATCACTTAAAATCTGAATCTATCCTCGAACGAAATAGATTCAAATTCATTGTATACACAACGATTACATTGTACGTTTGTTTTGTACGGCAGTTTAATAGAAAATATGAAAAAAAAAAAATTCGCGCAAATCGACAATTAATTGGCTTATTTTATTTCATGTTGTACTCACAGTCGACACGATTGCGGCCAACACGTAAAATAGAATCCTCATCACGACTGTTGCTGCACGAAAGTCGGCGAAGTAATGTTTTTCGAACAAAGCGGAATTTTGATATGGCCATGTATTTAAAGTGTACAGAGCGTGATTGTGTTTAGGCGATAAGCATCGTCCTAGTGTCGACATAGAGAACTACCAAAATTATACAAAGAGTCGTGCTGGGAAATTATCTATTTTTCGTGATTAATGCGTTAAACTATTGCGTCTTAGAAAGTAGAACGTGGATGTGATTTTTTTTTCCAATCAGGTAAAATAATATTTTTTTAATGCATTTAGTAATAATGTCAGTGGAAATGTTTTAGGAAATATTGCTTTGAATTTCAGAATGGTAAATTCACCGGAATCGATGCTCAGATGAGTTTTAGATACGCTGATTAGGATATTTTTAGACACTTTTAGATGCATAGATTTACAAGTTTTTAAGTACTTTTAGATGCGTAGATTTAGATAATTTTAAATATTTTTAGTCTGGCAGATTAGCGTAGAACCTTGTAACACACCGACGGAATAATTTTATTGTTATATATGATTTAAATAAATTTGCTGTTCAGTATAATTCTTTCTTGAGTAAATTATTTCTCTCGGGAACATTTTTTTTGAGATTATATATAAGAAATATTGTAATACATTTTTTAAATTTTATTTAAATTGCAATTATTTCATTTAATTTAAATAAATTTTAGGTGAAAATATAAATAGTTGGTGTCGCAATTTCAACATTTGCACGATCAAATTTTATTTTTTCTTATTGGTGGATCGTCAAACCGTCAAAGTAAAAATTTACGTTGAGTACAGTGTACACGATTCCCAACAATAATAACAAAATTTTTAATGGGAGCGTAAAATATTAAATGCAAGTTAAAAATAATCTTAAACACGTTTTAGTGAGCGAGCGTATGTTAGTTACGCTTTAAATGGATTGTCTGTAATATGTTTTTTTTTTGGTATGTTTTAAACATATTAAATTATAATAAATAATATTGCATGTAATCTTTATTGATTTCTACATAAATCGTTGTTGTAAATGGCCAAACAAACGTAAGTTTAACAAAATATTTAAGTTTGATCTATTCGATAAACTAATTATGGTAAAAAAAAATAATTGTAAGTTTAATGGCAAATATTATTTATGAAAAAATATAGGAAAATAAGTTGACTAAATTGTTAAATAATCAGGAAAGTTTGCAAAAAAATATTATTCGCTTATTACAATGATTTTGAAATTTTTTAATTTTTCACCGCAGACAGTTGTGAAGAGTTTTTAAGTATTTTTAGATGCGTAGAATTAGATAATTATTCGATTTTTTAAACTAAAAGATTTTTTTTTGTAGATTTTCTAGTATTGCACAATAAGTACTATTTTTACTATCATTCATTGTAGTATTAACGAGTGAACTTACGTTATATACCTATACATTTAAAAGGATACCTGTTCACTATGTTTGAACAGTTAGTCATACGATAAAGAAAGGGAAGTGTTTACACGCTCATAGCAATTGTAAATAATCTCCTTGAATGTGATTTTTTTTATCAGCTTATCAAGTTCAATTTTACCTCCCCCCCCCCCAAAAAAAAAAGAATCACAGAATTAATGATATAACAGAAATTAGTAAATCAATACTCAAAGTTTCAGGAAAAAGAAACGCTTGTCAATTTTTGTTACGTTAAATAAAATTGAAACCATAATCTTTTAAAAAATTAAAATTCTTATAATGTTATAATAACATGTTTTACACAAAGACATATCCTACAGTCATATCATGATTACAGTGCACTTTATTTTGCGATCTCTTTGTTGATAACTGCATTAAAAGAAAACAAAAACATACGTACGAATTATTCAAACATATATATGAAGACAATTCTATCTGATAGATCTATTGGAGTTTTACGTGTAAACAACCCAATTATTTACAGCCATGGAAAGTACAATAGGAATATTATGCTACATTAGATGTTTAGATGAAATCGTTATTAATTCAGAAGATTAACATTATTAAGGATTATTCGAAGATTAATATATTAGTCTTAGATATATTATAGAATAGTCTAAGATTTTGCAGTTGCACTTCAAATCAACTGCAGAATTGAGGGCAAGTTAAATTCTACTAAAATATCAACAACAAAAAGTTTTAATTCTGCTTTATCAATTGGTAATTTATGTTTTTGGTTGAATATTTTACTAAAATATGAGTTATCCCCAATTCTATTGTTAATTTGAAGTACGATTGCAAAATCTCGCATAATTTTATACAGTAATTGATGAAAAAAAAACAAAGAACGCCATTAAACATATCAGTTGGTAACGTCGGAATCACTTGAAAAGGTGCTATTTCAATATCTTTTTCAATGAAGATAACACCTTTTCCAACCGGACTTCCAGATGACCACTTTTTGCTCCAGGCCGTGGCACAAGTAGACGTTTTATGCACTGGTGTTATAAATAACTAATTTTGCACATTAATGAGTTTATCAAATACGACAAAAGTGATTAATTCTTCATAAACGAGGATCGAGCTTATTCAGCAGTGATATTCTGTGCAAATCTAAATGAATAAAATTTCACGTTTGATTCAAATTATTAATCGGAAAGTGCCAAGTTACTTCCATCGTTAAGCTACTAACAATACTCAGTTCAGTTAGATTATTTGTTTACTTATGAAGGGAATCCATCGCAGCCTGTCGTACGCGCACTGCTAAATCCACTTTAGTACTTACCTATCCATCAGCGTTTTCAGTTTATCCTCTTAACTTACCGTGAAGTGCGCAAATCTTGTTAGTCATGGCGCCGTTCAATTTGAACAACAAGTACGTTGAGATGAATTCCTGCAAGATCATGACCTTTAGAAATTATTTGGTCAATAAAAAGATCGCGGACGAAGATCTGCAGCGGGACGAATTGTGCCATCAAATTCTGAAAGAGATTTTCGCTCGCGCACAGGCCGGCCCCTCAGCATGCAACTCGCTGCGCAGCTACATAAAGGACCAGGGTGGAGTCAAGAAATATTTGCAGCAGCCGATCTGGCGCACCTCTCCGTCGCTGGGAGTGGCCATGTTCAACAAAAGGTATTAGTACCAACAGTCTTTTTTGTTAACGATGCTAATGGAATCAGGATGGATCGATCTGGAGATGGACATTTAATTCGATCGAATGATTTGCATCGTCCCTAATTTGTTGCGTACAGCAGAAATTGATACTTAGTACGACGATACAATTTAAACGAACTGTTTACAGGATTCAAAATTCAGTACCTCGTGAATCCGACTTTCAACAAATTAGCAGTGCTCAATCAAAATCACTGGTGCAGGAGTTGTTTGACGGAAAAGGCGTTGACGAAGACATCATCAAAAAGTTTAAGGCTCTTTCAAAGTTAATGACAAATGCCGAATGTGAACAACTCGTCCCCAAGCGACTAACAAATCAGAATAAGACAGAAGTTATCCAGTTTCTGCGCGAATATATGTAAGTTTTTGTTTATTTCACTGTACTGCCTGAAGACGAATTAGGTCACATTTTCTTTTTTGAGTTTAACGATGATTAGCAGGGAGAAGTCGAAGCAAGAGGAAGAGGGGAAGAAAGGGGAAAGCGAGTCGGAGGAGGAGCACCACGAGAGTCGGAAGAAAATTAAGCAGCATAGTCAAAGCCATCGGAATGCGTCAAGTGAAATCAAAACTGACATGGCGGAGCTTAACGAGGTCATGAGCAAACTCCTCAGCGGTGACAACGTCGAGTTCCTCACCTACGCCATGGCCGTGCACAGCACCTTCCTCAAGGCCTACGCTAATCTGCAGAAGTGGGATCAATTATTGCGTCAGAGGGCCAACGGTGACTACTTTTCCGCGGATCCTGATGAATCTCTGGCTTCCCGTTACGACAAGCACGAAAGAAAGTCTCATAGAAGATCGCTGCCGAGCAAGCACTAGCATTTTTTTTTATTTACATCGAACTGTTGTATTTTATTTTTTTTTAATGAGGCTTTTGATGAAGTCCATAGTGTATTTTATTTATTTGATGATTTAACGCTTTTTATTATTTTATTATTGAGTCGACTGCGCTGAAATAAAGTCAAGCGGTTCAGGTGCGCGTAGAAGAATAAGCGTTTCTGTTTCGTATTGTTGCTGGGGACGTTTGATATTGGATAGTTACTGATTCTAATTGGCAAACAAACTATTTCGATCAATTTTTTTCTCATCTATAAGTGAAGAAAAAATTGAATGGTTTAAAGAGATTTTAACAAATGAACCAATTAGTTGTTTCGAAGTGTTTGCACCTTCGAATAGTTGCAGGTTTAGAAATACTAGGTTTTCACTGTATTTTATTAATATTTAACAAACAAGACTTTTTATTTGACACTCAGTGTTATTATTTAGATGTTTTGTTTTAATTTGCGAAGATTTTAAAACAACTAATTCGAGATATTTCACAGAGTGGTTTTTATGGCTAGAATACTATGCTAAATAGTTATCTAAACAACTTTTAACAACAAGGTATTATATTTACTAATAAAAGAATCTGTTGAATTTGAATTTTACTATTATTTTAGCTAACCCGTATTTTCCGATACTTGCGTTATCTTTCTGGATTCATTTCTGTTACAATCTGTTATCCACTTTTTTCTAACTAATTTAATTTATGATAATCAGTCTTTACCTTGCATGATCGCAGTAATCAATCCGTTTACACGTCATCCATCCATTGCGTTGGTAACCACTCTAATAACCATTACCACCGTATCAATCAATTACGATGGTGATGTTTGCATTATCCGTTACCATCATAAAAATTAATTACGATGGTAATCATTGCATTACCCATTATCATCGTACCAATGCATTACGATGGTATTCGTCCCATTAATATGGTAGTTATTCCCTTTTCTTTATTTTATATACTAAATTATATACTTATGAATAATTGAAAATAAATATACAGTTTATAATGTGCTATTAAAAAAGGGAATGAACACATATAATTAAAAATGTAAAATAGTAAACAACAGTGAGTATTTTGGAATAAATATTAAGAGATTTATCTAAGGCGCCTGGTTTAATGTAAGAGCTGCCAAAATATTAGTAATTAACGGCTTTGCGCAGTTGAGATAATACAATTGACTATATTGTTTCGCTTTTAAATGTTTTAAACAATATATTATCTACTGTCTTGCGGTGGCAAATATTTCCACCTGGTGTACAAAAAGTTTAAATATTCTCTTAAAAAAATTAATTAAGAAAGTAATAACAGTATGCGCATCTCGAATACTAAGAACGTAAGTACATGGGATTATCTTATTCTAATACTAAATTAAAAGCTTCATTACGATGCTACATATATTGCTTTGAAGAAACTACATCACTACATCTACGCATTTTATTCTTATTCTGTGTTATAAAAATATCCACTTGAGGACATACTAATCATAATTAATCTTCCTGAACCTCATTGATAACTTCTTCTTTAAGGTTCTTGTCGTATAGAGTACCGTGGTTTTTCATTTGGCAATTTTGCAAGGATTTTCCAACGTCGCACTTATTCTTTTCTTTGTTCGCTGCAAATAAAATCAGAGTTTAAATAATTTGTAAAATAAATTTTTTTATGCGCGAAAAGCAGATGAAAACACTTCGAGACTTTTAAAGGGTAACACCACTGTAATTTTTTAAAAAAATATCCAATTTTTTTCTGAGCTTAAAACGTCATTTGAACCCTCTAGAATATGAGGCAAGAAGTTTCATACCTGAAAAAAATATTTTTATTTGAATTTCGGCATCGTCGCTAAGAAGTTATTTCTAAACGGCTAAATGAAACCTTGAAAGCGTTTTTCTACAAACACAATTTTTCAAATCGGCACGCGAATGAATTACATTATTTATCAATGATATTTTAAATTTACCTTTAACATTACATTGTGCAGTACTTTACCCACGGGATTTTTAGTAAGATCATTTAAACATTATTTATAAACAAATTTGACTGATAATTACAATTTTTCAAGTACTCGCTAATTACATAAAAAACAATATTTCAAAAGCTCGTACGTGTTATACTAACTGTAGATTAAGTGGATTTTATTTCTTTAATCCAGGTTGTAAATTACGCGTGCTTCACACGTGCCACACAGTGCCTATTGTTAAAGAGGTTGGAGATAACAGCGTTCATGACGCTATTTTTGAATATTTTTATATAAAAATTTTTATTTTCATAGTTCAATATATAGTTAATAACTTCCTCAAATTATTTTATTCTGTTACCTTTCTTTCTAAATAAAAAAAAGTGACAAAAAAAAAACGTTTTCTTTTAAGGCGCTTATAGTGGTGTTACCCTTCAAATAAATCATCCTGCCTTTGTTAAAATGACTGCATAATAATGTATGTAACTTTACCTTCCCTTATGCATTCTGATTGAATGGATATTTGCGAAGCACCAGCCTTGGGAAAACTACTGACGTAAGACTCGACATATTTATGCTCTAAATATTTTCCATTGACTACCTGAAACGTAACATACGTTAAAATATAGGTCAATGATATTTTTTTAATGAGAATTCATTTTTAAGGAAGAACGTAATAAAATAATGCATTTTAAGAAAGGAGGAAAATGAGGAATTTTATTTGTCTCCCATCGTAAAATGTTTTTTCAAACTTGTTACGCTTTAAATGACAGACATATAACAGGGACCTTTAAACGAGCAAACATTTTTTGAATAGGAGTTTTTCGATGGAAAAAAACAGATATTGTATAGAAGACGAATTATGTTCTCAAAGTAAACGCGATAAATTTAACTTCGCGTAACGTTATGATAATAATTATTACGATAAAAATTTGGTTAAAGATAGAATGAAGTTATTTTAATCCACTGAGAGAAAATTTTCCTAGTTTTAAGTCAGTAATTACTTCAATAAGATACTCGTCAAATATTTCTTTGAATCAAGCAATTATTTTTTAAAGCTAATAAATTTTCTTTATTTAATTCAATTTTATTATTTTTTTAGTCACTTTTTATTAATCGCTCAACGGATTGAACAGTCCTTAAGTGAAAAATTTAAAATAATAAACAAAGTAAACTTAACAAAAGTTTTAAAGGAATAATTAGTTCATTCAAAAAAAAATATTTAACGAGTACTATTGAAGTAAATATTTACGTAAAATTATCAAAATTTCCTCTCGGTGTATTGAAGAGGAAAATACCTATTATAGTGGGGAGTAATTAGATAACAAGGTAATTTCATAAGCAGTAATGTTTTTGTACTTACCAATCCGGCTTTTTCATGCTCGCACACGTTAATGCATACAAAATCAGTTAAAAACTTTTCCGACTGGAATGATTCTTAAATTGAAATAAAAAAGGCAATATTTAGAGTCATATTGAATAAAAATCTTATCAGGCACGGAGATCATTTTCGGACGAATATTAACAAGAAAAAGTCATCAGCAAATTATGGTAAAACTTGCGAGCTTCATTTCATGAATTTAAAATGTTTAAACTTTTATCTGAAAATTTTCTTCGCGCGCACATTTTGCCAATCAAAAGTTTTCATACTTATGCCAAGTTCGTGCATACATTGATGGAATACCCTCACACTTTCCTCCGAAACAGCCGCCGCTGTAATTTGAGCCTGGTAAAAAAAATATAATATTTACTTGATAATTAAAATTTATTTATTTATTAATAATTCAACGGGCCGAAGAGCCTTTAAGTAATCAATTTTAAATAATAAACAGACTTAAATAAAATTAAAAAAATTAGAATAGCAATAACCGTGTTAGAAATAATAATGATTCAAGTATCTTAAAATAGAGTGTTGATGTTGAAAACGTTTGACATTTAATTGTCAACAATTTCAGACGATCGAACAAAACAAATGAAAATATTTACTGGCAAATTATATTCGATTCTTTTTGTGTATAACTTAAGATCAGCAATTTTTGTGGTGAATTAAAAGATTCACAAAAAATAATGAAGTAAATGATTAAGGCATGTATCTGTGGAAATTTTGAAAAAGGCAGCCATTTTCCAAAATCGAGATAAGACTATTTTCATACTCTTTAAATTATAAGCAGATTTTAAAATGTTCAAATATTTGTTATAAAAAAAAACAACAAATTAGCGAGAAAACCTGATTATGTCCCCTGTTACAATTAAACAAAAATTGTAAACATTTCTTTACTTATTAAAAATTTAATAGATTAAAGAGTCTTTAAATTTGAAATAACACGCATACACGACGAAAAATTGTTAATAAAATTTACTTAAAGTCTTGCAGTTAAAAATACTCATTATTACTTAAATAAATCTTGCTTAAATATTTACGCGAGGCTTTAATTTATATCTGCTTTCCTCAAGCAATTAAGTAAACATTGCCTAAACAAGTGAGTAGAATTTACTTACTGTATGAGCCAATCTTATACGACTGTTTCACTTAACTTTTGAAGCAAAATTTATTTACTATTTCAGTAAATTTTACGAATAATTTTATCTCCTTGTGTACTTAAAAAATTGTTAATAAAATTGTTGAAAAATTGTTAATAAAATTTACTTAAAGTCTTGCAGTTAATATACTCATTTTTACTTAAGTAAATCTTGCTCCAATATTTACGTGACGCTTTAATTTATATCTGCTTTCCTCAAGCAATTAAGTAAACATTGCCTAAACAAGTGAGTAGAATTTACTTACTGTATGAGCCAATCTTATGCGACTGTTTCACTTAACTTTTGAAGCAAAATTTATTTGCTATTTCAGTAAATTTTACAAATAATTTTATCTCCTTGTGTACTTAAAGAGAACTTGAAGCATTTAAATGTTTCGAAATTATGGAATAATGCGACTTGTACTCTTTTTCAAAATCACCACATATATATATGTATATCACAATAATAACTCCCTGGAAGAAGTTATCGAGACTCACTGTGGCCACCATAAGTGCCAAGGCGAAGAGTAACTCCTTCATCTCGGTCTTCGATTTGACACTGACTCGGTAACAATGCAGTCGACAATAAACTAAAGTTCGATCTCTCCCCACGTATTTATTATGGTTGAAATACAGGAAGTGGTATCTGAGATAAGTGACAACATACTTTACTCACTGACGAAACTATTCGCCCGAAAACATGCGAGTTGCGTACCCCGTGGAACGATAATTTTTGCCGGTCATTAATAATTCTCCGAATTGTACTACGCATATAGCAGCGCATGAATGAAGTGTCGTAATTACCGCGTACGTTATATTTCATTGCTTAATATCGACGTCTGATAAGGATGCAGTCGCTGCTCCCCCTCTCGGTATATGCGTAAAAAGATCTTTTTTTTATACGAATAATCTGCGATGACCTGCGTGCATGTGTCTGTGTGTGTGTGTGTGTGTGGCGGGAAAAACCACTTAATTTCGGGGCATCAGGAAATTCGAGACTAATGCATTATTTATTAAAATTTTTTTATTATGTATATGCACTTGGTTACAGTATCTTTTTTTCCCGAAAATTTCCTTTAAATGATAAAGTCGCGTGACTCACTTGACGAAGAACTCGTGATAAATCGAAATTTTTTCCAATACCGCGGCAGGGTGTTGCGTATATTGCTTTTAGTGTTTAGTCAGGAGTTGGTGGATACAGGATACCGCGATTTTCAAATTCACATTTCCTTAAGGCTTCTCTCACTGCACACTTATCGTTTAGTTCGTTTGCTGGGCGTAAAATAAGTAAATTAAATAAATTTAAATAATAGGAGAGAGCCATTATTAGGTTCTAACTTTTTTTTAATAGATACTCCATCAAAGTGGAATATTTTCTTTTTAGTAAAATGATTTATTTACAGGAATTACTGATTGATTTAAAATGAATATTTGAATTGTTGAAAAAAATATCTGAAATCTTTTTAATTACGCTTACCCTGTGCAATGCATTCTGATAGTTTGTCCTTCTCCTCGTCTTTAGCAGCAGGGCTGTATAACTTTATATAATTCTCAATATACTTATTCACGTCTATTTTATCATTTACCATCTGCAACAAAAATTAATTTAAGACTTAATTTTAGTAAGTTTTTTTTTATACTGATAAAGAGATGACCAGGATTTCTGGTCCTGGATTTGGCTAAAACTTTTTAGAATGATTCGAAAAAAAAAATGAATACGTTATTGAATAGAACCTAGTAACACAATTAGGGACCTATTTTTTAATAAATATAGGGAAAATGTACGTTTATAATAATATTAAATACTGGCAATCATAAAAATCGTATACACACATGTAGAATTCAAAATAAAGTACAATGTTAAAGCTACAATTTGAGACTTGATATATTAAAATATCTTTATTACTTCAAAAGTTATAAATAATTGGAAATTCATTAAAAAGTTACTTATTTTGACAAAATCTAAATTGCAACTTTTATCAAGCCAAAGCAGCGAACGAGTTTAATTTTTCTTCTCTATTAGGTACTTATTGCAGCGTATTGCTTATGTGTAAATAATATTATTTATGTTATATATTTTATACTCTGGTTAATAAATAAATAAATAATAATTACTTACCGTTCCCTCTCCTTTGCTTATGCAGGCCAACAAACATGGATAGGCGTCTTCAAAACTCTTTGCAGTAAGAGGTTTTCCTATATATCAAACAAATATTAAGTAATTGTTATTTAATTTAATTAATTAATTTATTATTATTATTCGCGAAGTTAGGAACCTTTAATTCCACCTTCTTCTAAGCATGCGTCGAAGATCTGATTTTTCTCCAATGTTGCACATCCAACCTGCACCTTTATAAATTAACAAAATTCACATTACGTTAACACAATACATCAGTTGACTTTTTATTTTTAAAAATTATTGTTTTTCTACCTACCAAAACTAATGGAACAACAAAAAAATGAACTGCGAGTCCCATACTGCGATCCTTTCATTTAGAAATTAGAGACTAATTCGAATAGAGATTTCAACACGTTACGAACGAAGCAGGATGCTTTCGTGTGCTTCAGGGTGTAAAATTACTTCCAGTTATTATTTTGATATGATGGAGCGGTCAGCGTTAATAATGCGTATTTAATTCACTTTAATAGCATTAGCATGCCTGTAAGTAAAATATTTAATTTTATTTGTCTGCGGATTTTTTGTTACTCCAATTTTTCGTTAACCATGACCAAACGGAAAGTACGCGAAGGCTTCAATATTGCCTTTGTTTTCTTCGGCAAAATCTTGCATCGTTATTTTTACCAATAATCAATAATTAAAAAACTCTCCTCGTCACACTGAAAAATCTCCACTGAGATAGTAAAATAAGAAAAGAGAAAGTGAAAGTCAATTAAGCAGTGGGAAACCCAAAAATACGAAGTCACAATAATAATGAGCAATGCACACGTATACTTACGGAAACAGAATGATACTCGAAAAGTATATTTCAAAACAAACTTCTGACGCAATGTCTGGAAAAGTTTTTTAATCGTGATTGCAAAACTTCCTCAATGATAAACCAATTAATCAAATTATGATTGATATATAATTTGTTTTTTTTTTATTGAATAATAATATTTACATTTAAATGTTTTTCTTTCACATTTTAACACTCTCAGCTTTCGTCGTAGACCAATGTGACACAATTTAGGGAATTACAGTCATACACCACAATCGGCGTGCCAGTATTATGACCAAATCATCCACTGCAGATAAGAGATGCTGCATTATTGGCTGCAGAGGTTGTCATGCATTTGTGCAACTTAATAATCGTCGTGGGGGAATATCGTTCTCCAATTTGAGTATATGCATTTGTTCAAAGACCTTTCAATGGCGCATTTCTCACCCTGATCGTTGGCTGAAGAAAAATAAAAAATTATGATTTAATTGATTATTTTTAATTTATAATTTAATTGATTATTAGCAGAATTTTACTAATTGATATAGTAACAAAGTGCTCTACTATTTAATTGGTAAAAAAACACTTTAAATTAGTGGAAAATAACTATTTTGGTCTTTACACTAATTAAAATAGTGAATTCCCCAAATACAAAAAATTTTAATTTCATTAATTTATTAGTAGTTAACACTATTTTCAATAGTGCACATATTTACTATTTCAATTAGTACAATTTAGTCACTATTTCAAATAGAAGATTTCTACTAATTCTTAGTGGATCAATTTTCACTTTTCAAATTAGTGCATAGTCACTATGAATTAGTGGTTTGTCAGTAATTCAACTTTAGAGAGTAGCTTCGCTCGAGCGCAAAACGACTGCGATAATCGTCCGCTCCAGTATTATAATATACTATTAAGATATTTCTAAATAAAAAAATGGAGGCGCGTATAGCACGTTATAGTATTAAAGTATCACGTTCAGTTACAATTACTACAACAAATAGCACGATAATTTGATAAATATTATTAATTTCGGCATTGATAGATCGACTAATAGTATATGAATATGTAGTACATACACGGCCAGAATAATTTCGTTATATACTAACCTTTATTATAGTGACAGATAAGCGACGTTGATTTGTTGCGCCCATCTTACGTTCGCCCCTGTGTACGCGCCGCCCGTCATACGCACATTTGAATTTGCCGCGCCGCGCCTCCTCGCGCTAAGGAGGCGCGGCGCGGCAAATTCAAATGTGCGTATGACGGGCGGCGCGTATACTGGGGCGAGCGTGACATGGGCGCGACAAATTAACGTCGCTTATTTGTCACTATTATTATTTCAGAGGTTTATGAAAAGTTTTTAAAAGGTTTTTATAGTAAGAATAGGGGTACTAGTAGAGTTTATCACCAGCGTTACTTTATTAGTATGAAAATTCATGCAAATAATCATAGGATTTTGAGCTTTTAAAGTAGACTGTCTTTTCATAGTAAAAAAGTAAGCAGTCTATGTTGCGATTACATAAGCATCTGAAGTTGCGCATACAGTCTTAAATTACTGATATTTTCTTCTCTATACCTTTGCTTTTTTATGGAACTTGCAAGTTCTAGAAAGATTTACAAAGGAAATAAAATCTATCTTACCCTCAGTAACACATTCAAGTAGTCGAGGCTTAACAATTTCCCCATAATCGCCGTAAGTGGATAGGACGTAATCGTTGAAGTACTTTTCCGGTAAAATTTTATTATTCACCAACTGCAAACAGAAAATTACCCTCTAGAATCTATTCCACTACGTTAGACATAATACTTATAATATCATTCATATATAAGAAATATATTTAAAATATTACTCATACACACGGAGAAAAATGATTAGTAAAATTCGTTATGATAGTAAATAAGCTTTGCTTAAAAAGTTAAGTAGAAAATTTACAGTAAGTAAACTATACTTAATTTTTTAAGTAGTATTTACTTAATAATCAAAGCAGATATAGTTTAAAGCGTCAAATCAATCAGTACTTTTTCGGCTTTTACATAATTTTTTTCCGCATAATAAAGATATTATTTATATGATAAATATATTATTTGCGATGATAAAACAGGTATTCGGTCTACTTACAATATCCATTTTCTCATGAACGCAAGCCAAAATGCACGGATAATACGATTGGTATGTTTCTAAAGAAACGATTTTCCCTGCAGAATAATAAACAATTTGAAAAATGAAAAGCAATTAATTATTAACATGAAATAGAATTTGCTCTAGAAAATAAAATTTAAACGAACCTTGAAATCCAAGCTCGACTTCACATTCGTCCATAAGTTTCCCATGGCCATGAACGCACACCTGTTGGTGAAATGTAAATTTTTTTAAAAATGTTAATTTTTATGCAATTAATTGTATTTGTCGTAGATGTTTAATTTGTATGACACTAGCGGTAAGAATCTATAACTTGAAATTTAAAAGATTTACATGCTTTACCTTTGATATATTTAAAAATAAACTTAAATTAAATATTTAAACTTTGAACTGAATATGTTTTTTTGCGAAATCTATCTTTTTTAAAAAAAGTATTGAAAAATTCTGTCGATGAAGGTTTTTATGCATTGGAATATAACGAATTTTTTATCGTGAAATATATGCTGATATCGTTCTGTTGAAAAATCACTTTTTCTATTCTTTATCAATTGACTCTCACATGATACAAATCGAAAAAAACTACTAAGTATACACTGAGAAAGAAGTATTGAAAAAATTCCTATTTGAGATGAAAATGCGATCACAGACTGGACTGTCTGGATTTTTTTCATTTAATATACGATTTAATTTTTATTTTATCAGGCGGATACGCCACAGGATATCCACCTGGTAAAATATTTCAAACGAATTGACACGTTTTTTTCTTCTTTAATTTAATTATTTAATTTTTAATTGTTCCTAATGAAAAACAAGACATCTCAAATATTCTTTTGTTTTTTTTTTTTTTTTTTTGTTCAAGTCTTTAAAAACCGTAAATAAAAAGTCATTCATTATGAATTACTTTGATTGTGGAATAACTGTCTTGAACTTAAGTAAAACGATTAAAATTATGTACTTAATTATAAGTTTTTAAAAAACGTAAATAAAAATGCATTCATTGTGAATTATTTTTGTTACAGAATAAGTGACTAAAAGTTCATTTCCTCAATACTAAAGGGTAAATAAAAAAAGTAAACTTTTACTAAAATTTCTAATTGTGTACCAGTGACCAAACGCGGGGAGAGTAACAGAAAATAGTACTTACAATAGCCGCTAAAACAGCGAAGACACAAAAAGTGGTTTTCATGTTTAACTGTGAATTTTCACCGCTGTCCGCTCGTCGATTCGGTTCTCACAAAACTAAAACGAACTACGGGATCTCACTTAACACTTATTGCGTGCGAACTTCCCAGATTTGAGCTGCCACGATAATCGCAAAACGAGTAAATAAAATAATCTCCACAGATTATGTATGTACTACTCTACGTTATCATTTTACGAATATTGTAAAAAAAAATTGTGTTTACACAAACACGGAATGTTGATCTTCGTCAGTCGGAATTACCGTAAAAATTTCTTATTTGCATAAACGAACTTTTTTGCTTCTCCTTAAAGAAAAACCATAAAACAGTAAATAAGAAAAGCTTTTTTTAAAATCAATTTATTTTTTCGTAGGATTCTGACGCTACGATTCTGACCTTTAAAATTTTGAAGGCATACATAGGAAATTTTTATTGAAAGAGTCTTACAAAACGTCATAAAATGGTACAAAAACCGTATAAAAGACGATAAATATAATTTAGTGAACTTTATAAAATTTGCACAGTTTTACTTTACAGTTTCCACGGTGATATGAACATTTCTTCAATATCTGACTCGTGCCCAACTAACTTACGAAATAGCGAATTTTCCTTATACTTTATAAGGCCATCTTTTTATCGTCCTGCTCTATTGCATAATTAAATCAGTGAATTAATGTTGTTTTAACCGGAAAAAGTTGATGATTAATTAACATTCCAAAAAAATATATTCATATCTTCTAACTAGCATTACTCAATAGCCTATAGCTCAATTTTTATATCAGAATTTTCATTTAACATATGGTATTTGCCATTAAATAGAGAAACGTGAGGAAAACACGTTTTTTTTTTACGCAAATAGGTTTTTTCCCGAAGTAGAGAAGCTTATACTAACTTGAAATAAAAAAAATTTAAACAAAAATTCAATAAAATTATTGGCGGTCATAAGTTCAGAAGTTTAGGAATGTGAATAAAAAAAGAAACAGCGATTTATTACAAGTTAAAATGTTTATTATAAATGAAAGCTTACACGTTATCTCAATGAATAACAACAGGTTGCACCTGAGAGCCAGAACACCATCGCAGCAGTTCCCGCCGTACAATGCAGTGCAATTATCATTTTTTTTACTCTTACAAGGAAATTCCATCTGCTTTCTCCCTTCACAAAATTAACTCACATCCGTAGATCTCTTTTTGCTTTTCTCACATCTTATCACAATGAAAACGCTTCTTCTCTCCTTTAGCTAAACCCCCTTGTTTTTCATAATTTTTTCTTTTTATTTATTTACGTCTTTATTTCCTCACTCTCCAAATTATGCGCTTATACATAAAATATAGTCGAAAAGAGTCTACTTTTTTTTTTTTCATATATAACTTTGAGCGACTCGCGAATTTTACTCGCTTGCCATAAATATATTTATGTGTGTATATCGCATATACTGCATTATGCGCATCTTTTTTTTTCTTTAAGTAGGAATATAATTTGAAGCGCACATTTCCTTTCGCTTTTCTCGCGAAGCTTTAAAATCATTTCGCGAGTGTGAACGTCAAGCTTGAACAAATAAATAATTTTTTTCAAAGTAAAAGCGATCAATTTTGCAGCTGATTTTTATCGTGAAAGTGGACGCTTTAAATTAAATTGCGGGTGACTCTCTACTCAGCCGCTTATCACATCGTTTCATCATAATCGTGACTACATGTGAATCCGCTAATAAACTAAGGTCAAAAACTGGACGAAATAATGATTGCGATAAACTGGACAAAGCTGAACGTCTTTTACAGTGAATACCGCATGAGTAGGGTCAAAATTAATCGTAATCATGGTGGTACTTATTGCGCTGCTTCTTTCGCGAAACGACAAATAAAAACATTTTTTCAAAATGCTTCTAACGTAAGAATGATTCAATTAACGCTAATTAATACCTATAAAAAAATACATGTGTTTGCACTACTGCGCGCGAAGTGCAACTTTACGCATCCGTCACCTGTACGCGTTAAATTTCGACTTTACTCGCGTATCCTCTGTGTATAAAATTATCACGGTATATAATTTTTTTACGCACTAATTTATTTTTATTATCTTCACTTACTTCATTAATTTAGCGCAATTGTTATTTTTTTTACTTCGCGCACGGGTTCCGGTGCGTAGAAGTGTACTTTTCGCCCTCGCGAGAACTTAGAAATTCGAATTTCACATAAATAAACCATTTTCACGAGATGTAAAAGTTTTCATTACACTCTGAATTAAATTATTAAACCTAGAAATACATTAATAAAGATGCGTTCGCAATGGTTAATATTCCAGCGTTAATTGTGTGCATCGAACATTAATCATCAGTAGTAAAATAATGACCAGCTTGCACATGGACGTAAAAATTGCGTTATCCCCTTCAAACGAGCTTCAACTCCCCCTCCAGTCGACGGATACAATTTTCTTCGGCAAATCGACTGTATTATCGTTATTTCGGTGCTTCGCCACGTCTGTCGCTCGGGTGCTACATACAAAAAAAAAACGTATTTCCGTTGATACTCTGACGGAGCGTCCGTCGAGAGAAAATCATAATCGTAGGCCCGTATGTGTGCTCTCAGGCGCGCAGTTCATTTTTCTCTGGCTCTCCATCAATTTGTAATGCAGCATTTTAAATGCACGACTGACTTTTGTCGAGGAGACGAACCAAAGTTACTCAGTTGCCGTAAAAACAATTTTGTTTGTGTAACTAACTATCCTGGTAGAAAATTAACCATTTTTCTGGTGAATAATTCGCTATTTACTCAAATTCAATTATAAGTTAAAAAATTGCTAAAGGTAATGATTAATCTTCTACCAGGGTAGTTTACATCAATTGAAATAAATTAAATAATTGTTTGTACCCTTTGAAAAGGCCATTAATTTAAAAGTAAATTCATTTCAATTTAATTTTTTTTATGACGAGAGATTTAAAATTTAACAAGTTTTGGTATCGAAATTGTTTCTACGAACAATTGCGCATGTATCGTGCCGTTTATCGAGCGTACAGGGGAACGTCGGAAAGAAAAGGAAGCTAAGCCGCCGAAGCGCACTTTATCTGCCGCATCTACGCAAACCCCAAGATTGGGTCTATTTTGAGCTTCGAAAGTTTCGCTCTAAAATGCAGTCGCACAGTGCGCAATTTTTTTTACACACTACATCGAAATAAATTAATTTGCGTTTCAAGCTTCCTTGCTTCAAAGAGAATTTTGTTTGTAATTTTAAATTTTATACCGAACGTTTCTTTGTCACACATTTTTCTTAAGAGAGTGTCTCTTCTAAAAGTCTCGTAGATTTTTACGCGAAACTTAATGCAATAGCTTTTAATTACATTCTCAGGCAAGTCTGTAATAAATTATAATTCATGACATAATTATTAAATAATTACATTCGCGTATCCTTATTCTGCAAGGATATTTTAGAAGTAAGCCATTTTCTACAATGGAAACCTTTTCTTAACCTACGATTCAAGTATGAAATTAAAAATTAATTAATCGATTACTTAACAATGCGAAATAAAAAATGTCTATTCTTCAAGAAATAATTGGATTAATCATTTAATAAAAAATCATTCTAAAGAAAATTCGCAATGCAACGAAAAACTTCTTTTTAAGGAAAGAAAATTTTTTGCAGGTATTCTTTGGATCATTAATTTTTTTTGAAGGGACACTATCAACGACTCGGAAAAGAGACACTCCCATGTCCGTGCAACCGCGAAAGTGTTAAGAAAAAATCCTCGCGCGTTACTTTTTGCGTAGGAAAAGGCATAGATCCGTCGTGAGTCCTTCTCTCCCTCTTTTCGCATCTTTCTCTTTCTCTTCCTCTAAGCACATCCAGAAAAAGCACTTCCGATAGGATATGTGTATGACCGTGGTCGTCCCTCCATCGAGAAAAGATAAGCCGCCTGGAATGTGTGCCGCGCGCGTCTGCACATTTGTGTGTGTGTGTATTTGTCAAGTATGTATATGTACCATGCATGTACATGTGTAGTGTACGTGTGATGCATGTATATGTGTAGCGTACGTATTATGCATGAACATGTATAGAATATGTGTTATGCATGTATATGCGTGTATGAAAGTGAATGGATGCATGTGTTTTCGTCTGTGTGTTTACGAGACGAAGGCCGCGGACGTCGCGCGGGGTATACGTTTCACCAGGTCGCCGAGGGGCTGAAACGTTGCCGAGTCCGCGTTTCGCTCTCTTTGTCTTTGTTTTTTTGTGAGCCATCGTCGTCGCCGTCACCGGAGTCTCGGATCCTTTTACTGGGCGCGAACCATGTGCTTGCGGTCCTGCAACATAAGGAGAGTTCATGATTTAGAAAAAAGAACTCTTCAACGGTCAGATTGCGTGGGGTATCTCGTGTCTTTTTATCTGCTGATGTGAGGAGACTGGAAGATTTTTCTTTATTTTGACGTTCAAATAGAAATTTTTGGAGATTTTTGTCAAGAGTTAAGACGCTAAGTTTTAATTGATAACAATTTTGAAGATGACTTAATTAATTCTTCAATGTTTATTTTTAATTAAGTTTTTACGTAAACTCAATTTGCATTCAAAGGTGAATACTGAGGAATTTTTCGTTTTTTTTTTTATAACTTTAGTAATGCAAATTAAACGAAATAAATTAAATAATGATTTACAAGTCTCCTCAAACCCGCAAAAAACTTATTCTTTAGGATGTGTTAAAAAAAATTATTTGGAAAGACATGAGATTATAAAAGCATTTGAATTGAGTGTAGTTAATTTTAAACTAAAAATTATGATTTTTTTTTGTAGAATAATGAGAAAATAGCTAACTGGATGAAAAGTATTTTTCTTCTGGTTAATGATCACAACACAAAAGTATAATATATGGTGAAAAAAAAAAACAAACAACAAAATTCATGTGAACAAATTAATATAACTAAAAGACATGAAATAAAGCAGCAAGTCTAACACAATTACAGTAAAAAAAAGTCCATTTTTACGATAACAAACATCGTAACTGACAAAAGCGTTGCTCATTTATCTATCGTTCCTTCATTCAATACGGCAAATTTACGCATACTACGTTTACATAATAAAATACATTCTCTGAACTAAATAAGCGTCCTAATTATTGACCATGAATCAATTTACTAATTGATTATTTTATTAATTAATTGTCACTGATAATCGACGCGATTATAATCAATTGACTAATTCCCAATTAATTTATTAACACATTAATCCATTCATTCATATAATCAATGAACTAATTATTTAATAGATTAATTGAATAACGTCCGTGCAAATCATTTGTTAAACTTGTAAAAGTCATTTATGTTCTTTTTTTTATAAATAACCCAGAGAAAATTTCAGTGTAGTCAATGCATCGTCAATAATCGGGACCTACAATTTGGCATGTGTATGCAAACATTAAGCACATGTAAAAAAGATGCTCGCGAGTTAAACAAATGAGAGAGATAAAAAATCGAGATGAAATTATCTACAGTGTACGCACCTTTTCAATCAGCCCAGACTCACTGCTTTGCCTCTTCGGTCGAACCCAATAGATCCACGAGTCTTTTTATTTAAATGCTCTTTAAATGTGAAAGAATTTTTTTTTGTATGCGTTTTACATACTCGGGGGTTCGAGTCGCAGAGATAACAGATAGAAGGATGACGCATACATCCAGGGTGATCGAACGTGGGATTTTTGTTTTGTTTTGCATTGCTAGTGTAAAACACAGATGCGTGCTGGGAGAATTAAAATTGAAACGTATAAATAATATCTGTTAAAATTGACGTTCCAAACTTTGTTCCGCTTATCGTTAAATTACTTAACATACATCGTTGATTAAGGGTAGACTACACTGAAATAAACTCTTTATTTTTAACAATATAGCTTAATATGAATTTGTTATTAAAATTTTCTTTTCCTTTTTTTTTTGTAAATTGATTCATTCTTGGAATGATATTAACAGATTATTTTTAAATGCATTACGTATACAATAATAATAAGATAATAATAATAGAAAAAAAATTAAAAATTACTCGTACAATACCTACCATTGCGTAAAGAGCAAGTATCGTTTTAAAAGAAAAAGAAGTATAAAAGAGGGAGAGTAATGCGTAATCTTAAAAAAAAAAAGATCAGTGTAGTTTACCCTTAAGAATACAGACAGGTTGAAACAAACTTAACGTTAAAATATACACTCGTATATTTTCCATAAACAAAGATACAAGTTTTACAAAATTTCACTATCTATATTCTTAATTATGCGATTCCTTGTGTGTTATGTGTGTGTAGCCAACCACTTCGATGCGATAAAAACTTTTCACTTTTCTGCTTCACTTCGTCCGTGAATCATTATTGCGCGACTATTATTTATTTACAAAACGTGCTGCTGAGGCGATCGGCTTATAAGGCGTTTCGAATGCGCTTCTTCCTTTTTTTATTTTATCGTTCGTAGAAAAAAAGAAGAAAAATCAAATGCGTTAACGAAGCTTCCGTATTTCATAAAAAATAATTTATTATTCATCATGCATCGACGGCTTATAAGGCACTACTCCGCGTTCCTTTCATCGCAAGTCGCACTAAAATCAATTGCAGACCTTCGCATACAATCCCCATTCGACCTACGCAGCGATGGAGCACAATAATAGTTAATCATATTTTTTTTTTTATTTTTCAACACTTTCTAGTTTCTTTATTAAAAAATCGTACCGCATACCCGAGCGGAAATTGGCTTCTTATAGCCTGACGGACTTAATTAATTTCGTCCTGATCCGGTAAATATCCGGCCCCTACAGAGAAGCACCTAATAGTGGTGTAATTAACAGTCACTGTGACGAGATAAAAATTTAAGAGGAGTTGATAACAGAAATTAAGAAGATAATTCATAATTGAAAAAAGTAGATAAAAAATATAGAATGTTACAAGGTATAATATGAATTACGAATAATTTAAAATTTATGTACACGCTAAGGCTAAAATGCGGAGTATGTGTCTAAGATAAAAAAAGATATTTATCAGACACTGGAACCTTAAATACATCTCTGCTCGGGTATTTGGCAGGAAACGCGGAGGATCTCGTCTTCGCTATCGAAAAAATTTGAAACCCATACCGTTGCCAATTCACTTTTTTTTCACGTAACAATTATACATTAATAATAAAAATCTTACGCTATAAAGTCATATCAACGCTTCAATAAAAAAAATCTAAGGAATAAATGATATAATATAATATAGTAACGCATGCGAAGTAACACGTGAATCGGCAAGGGTAAGCGGACATGTTTTACTTTTTCACTCGCAAGTGGTAAAGGGTAGATAAATGCAGCAATAAAAAATTCGAGATACTCCGTGAGCGATTTTTATTATTAATTATTATGCACGCTGAGAAAAAAAATCAACGCGAAATAGTAACTGAAGTTCGATTAACGTAATTTTTTTCACAAGCTCATCTCTTTCCTTATACTTACACTCTTGAAAAGACGCATCATCACATTACAATCTTCGACAAGGAAAGATTTTATTCGGAAGACTTTAGCTCGAATATATATATAAATATATATATGAAGAAGTACCCAAATGATTCCGTTCAATTTTTCTTTAATTTTGCACCGATTCTAATTTTATCTTTTAATATTATTATTATTCTTTAATTAATCGATTAAAATTGTTAAAAACTATGTGTCCATTTTAAAAATTCATTTGAAAATACATTTATGTTTTTTTTTTTAGATTCTTGATAAAACTGATCGTAATTATTTTGCACTTCTTCCTTTGAAAATGTATTAACGATAGGTATATCGGCAGTTTTCCTAAACTCTTATAACTCGCTCGATTATAAATCAAACAAAAAATTAAAAATAAAATCGTGGTGCTTTAAAAAAAAAATCACAAAAATTTAGATAAAATACGCTTAACATTTTTTTTACTAATTTACATTTAGACCGTCATTCTGTGTGTGTTTTTTTAAGTATTTTAAATGCCTCTACTGTGCGGAAAGTAGTACATGAAGAAAAAAAGTTACCTTTTTCTAAAACGCAGCGATAAAGTTGCACCTCTAGTTTTATCAAAGCGCAAAAATCGCGCGCGCGTACTCTAAAGTTAACAAAATCCTAAAGCGTAACTCATCTCATATTTTTGCGTCCGTTCGGTGAAGCTCGTAGGTAAGTTTCTTATAAAAAAACGTAAGCTGAGATCATTATACAACAATGATCCACCTCCAAATGCGAGAAATTGAAAATCTTCTCGAAAACTCGGCTGTTCGTTTTATTTCCTTTCCGCTCTTCACCAAGATCCATCCGCAATCGACGCAAGCGAGGAAACTGTTCGATTTTGTCAGGTACGCGTACAATTATTTGAAATTTCTTACGAATTATGCAATTATTATGCCCCGAGAAACGGTAAGACAAAAATTTGTTAATTTACAAGTACAATGATTAAGAACAGTGCAACATTTAACCTTGGATTAGTCACGTTAATTATTAAATGATTAAAGTACTACATCTGCATGACCGATGCTGCTTCATGATAAATAACTGACTATTAAATTATTATAATTTATTAAAAACTGAAAACTTAACGTAATAAAAAAAATTAAACTCAGAGTGCACAGTATCCTGTCAAGGCGACGAAGTTTCCTCGCTCAAGTCTTTACAGCCGTTGCGAACTTTAAACAAAAAACGCCATTTAAAAATAAAAAAAAAAATAAAAAAAAAAAAAATAGGAAGTCGCCCGTGTGCGGCCTACGTGGAAGGATGAATGCCCAGCGCGTTAAAAATCTTGGTCTTAATGCCGGGCTTGTTAGGGCTAACGTCGTGATGGGCCTGCTGTCCGTCGTGGGTCATCAGCGCCCGCTGCATCTGCGGCAAGCCCTGTTGGGGTCGTCCGCCCGGGATAGTTTGGTTTTTGCGACGGGTTCGGTATTGCGTGCGTGAGCGTGTGCGTGTGCGGGTTCGTCCCGAATCGAGAGTCGCAGAACGGGCGCCCGGACAACGAGACAAAGAAACAAAAAAAGAAAGAAGAAAAAAGGATAGTAGACGAACTAAGTACTGGGTGCTTTTTTTTTTTCGTTTTAGTTTGGTGAGAGAGTTTGAGAGCTTGCGAGGCAGTGCCTTTTATTGGGGAATCACACAGATGGTCTCGTAATACTGTAAGGATTCGAAGTACTAAATTTAGGACGAATTTTTACTTCTTTAAAAGGGGTTTAAGGTCTTAAAAAGTTTTATCAAAACTAGAACACTACCCAAATAAGAGGCACTCCCACAAATGTCTGTGTAAATGTTCGTATTACATGTGAATCTATCAAGTTTTATTTTACTACATGCATGCGGTGCGATATAAAACATATTTTACTGTGTATACAGAGAAAATGCTTTTGCAAATTATACTTTTTCTTGCAACATAGAAATGTATTTTGATTAACAGAACTGATTATTAATTTTTTTTTATTTTAAATACATTAATCATACGGTAAATTGTCTGTAATAAACTTCTTTTTAAATACCACTGGGCTAAGCAATAAAGCAAAATACCATCTACAAAAACTGTAGATCAAATCTTGATTGATCCTAATTTACAAAAAAAAATGAACAAGATTTACATAAAAAATTTAATAAAATAAAAATTTATCCACAGTTTAAAAAAAGTACAACAAATAAAAAATAAAACACTACGCGTTCCGTCAAATATTGCAATACCATTTTTCTCTGTATACAGACTAAAAAAAAAAACGATCATATATAATATATATAAATTACTCATCAATACTGACATCAAAAAATTAACAACAGTATATAAATCATCAAAAATATAAAAAAAAAAAATAGTGAAAATGAGAATTACTCAATAAAAAACAAAAGTGATCTTATGATCTACACATGTACGAGAAGTAGAGAAGAAAAAGTGAGGATATGTGAGATCGATGATTATGTTTGTCGAAAGAAATGACAAGAGCCTCCGGATTTAGGCAAACATCTCGGTTACTAGTCACTCACCTCGTCCAGCTGCTCGTGCTCGCTGTTGTTCAGGCTCGTTCTCGAGCCTCGGCGGTTCGAGCTCTTCTCGTCACCAAGAATCTGCGCTACTTTGGGCTGCTTCACGAGGTCCAGGGCCTGCGAAAAGAAAGAAGAAAGAATTGAGTCACGATGGACTTGCCTCGTTGCGCCTCGGATCAAGGATGTACAGACGAGTGAAATTGACGAGTACGAAGGATTCATGCTCCGCTGACGAGTTTCCTTCTCGCGCATTTACAAAGGGCATGCTTAAATCGATCGGACACACTGAGAGACACTGATTTATTCTTTGATTCATCGATTCAAAGTTATTTTACTAATAAATAATAAATAATTAAAAAGTTATATTAGTAAATACAGAAAATGATTTTTCTATTGCATATGTTGCAATAATAAATCATTTTCTTACTAAAAAGAACGTATGTAAGATTATTTAGTGAATAAATTAATTTAAAAAAGTTAATTATCTCTCAGAGTGATCTTAGAATAAAAGTATACATGAAGAACAAAATTATTATTAAGACATATGTGTATAAACATGTAGAAATATAACAAATATAAATTAGTCTGAATTTAGTTTTTAAATTTAGCATACGTTTTCTGAGCAATTGATAAATATCTGGATACAATTCAGAGTAATTCATTGTTGAAATATGATATAATACATTAATTACAACGAACTGGCATGCTTATTATCTACAAGAACACAAAATTATTTCAATCGGTGAATGATTTACTTTTTTTTTTATCAACAAATAAATTTCATGACTTGTTCAATATAATATCACAAAAGCTTCGATTGGACATTGAAATAGCAACACTCGATACTTTTCAATTAAATTCCGATCAACATTATAATTTTACCACATTAAGAAAAAAACAATTTAACATAAAATACAAATCAACAAGTTTACAATATTTCACGCGTCTGCAATCCTCGTTCAACAGTTTATTATTGTTTAAGTTACATATAATGTAATTAGAAATTACCTTTTAGAATTTTGAAAAACCATTAAATTTTTAAAACTTTTTTTATTGATCCCTTGGCAGGTTTAATGGCACTTTTTTTTAAATTTCTTCAAAGTATTTTTCAAATAAAATATTGAACAAACTAAAACGGCATGAAATTAAAAAAGCAAAATTGAAAAGAAAAATTGGTAACCAAGCACCAAGGAAAATGACAAATTTATCAAAGAATAATTAATTATACAAGAAACGTGGTCACTTTAAAATATACTTTGCTCTCGACAGTTTTATTTGGTTTTGTTTTTTATATATTTATTTCATTATCAATATAATTTAATTGATCTGGCATAGTTTCGTTGTAACAAATATACTTTTTTTTTTGCGCATCATTAAATCGAATAGTCGATACAATTCTTCAATCATCAAGTTATATTAAACTTTGAAATAGATTTAATTGTTATAATTTAGATACGCAGGCCTTATTGCTACATACAAATTCTTGCAATCGAGTGGCGATATGAAATTACAAAATATACAAAAAATCGAGCAATGTCGTACTTGGAACATCGAGAAAAAATAAAATAATACTTCGAAGCATTCTAAAACGACGAAGAAAAAAATCTTTTCGGACCGTCTTATCGGTGAATTCTTTCACAGCAATGCTTGTCGTTTCATTTATTTCTCTTTCTCTCTCTCTCTCTCTTTGTTTTTTTTTTGTTAAAACTCCTCGCATAAGAGTCCGAATAGATTGTAGATGTTAATGGTTCATTGAACGCATTACATGGAGCACACATTCTGCACTTTCACATTTGGCTTGTCACTCACCTGCTGGACAAGCTGCTTGTAACAATAAAAAAATGAAGGCATTGTTTGATTAGCAGACATTCTCATGAGCACACGATGATATATAAATTATATTTTTTAAACAAAGAGCAGAGCTTTTGCAATGAAACTTTTTAATAAGATTTAAATGAAATGCTTTTGAAGATCAAAAGAATATCAATTTTTTAAATTATAAAACAGAGTCTACCTCTCGTCGCGATCGAATCGCGCAGTCCTCCAGGGTCTCGGCGGCCTCGTACTTGCCCTGTCTTCGGTACAGAGCGCCGAGATTTTTCAGGGTGGTGTTGAACGTAGGCGAGTCGACTTTCGCCGCTTTGTGCCAGCCTCCGTATTCGCCGTACGGGGCGTTCTCCTTATTCCTGTGCTTGTTCTCCTCTCGTTCTTCCGCAACCTATTTTGCAACATTTCATAACGGGTTAATAAATATTAATCAAGAGGTACGGTAACACCTCGAGGCAAGTCTATAAATATTATAATTTATTTTTTCATTTTTAATCAAATCAATAATATTTCCTTTTTGTTAAAAAAAAAACTTATCACAGAATTTATGATGTTCGTACCTGCCAAATTGGTTTGTTGTCACCATCGATAGCACCGAACTCCCTCTCGTGAGCTCTGGTAAGCACTTGCTTATAAAGAATCTCGGCATCCTTGTACTTTCCCTGTTTAAGATAGCAGGAGGCCAAGTTGTTTTTCGTCTTGGCTACGTTGGGATCGTCAGGGCCGAGTTTCGCCTCGTATATTTCCAGAGCCCGCTGGTAATATCGCTGGACTTCCTCGTACTTTGCTTGATTTTGGCAGAGTAGCGCGAGATTGTTCAGTTGCTTCGCCACGTCGGGATGATCGCGGCCCAGTACTTTCTCACGAATCTCCAGTGCTCGCTTGCACAATGGCTCAGCTTCCTTGTATTTACCTAGAATTTAAACATGAGTTTTATACCTTGCACATTTTTTTTTCTTACTAGTACACTGAGAAAAGGCATTGTAAAAGTTGTTATCTATCCTGGTAGAGAATTAAGCGCTAATAGATAGTCACTGGCCAGCGACTGCTTATCACTGCTCAAATTTATACCAGGGAATGTGGGAATATGACCGCACACTGATCTCTTAGTTCAAAGTTGCCATACTCTACAGTACATTTTGCTGCATTTAGAGGATTATCACTAATACTATTCAATAAAATAGAAACTGATTAGATTTGAATATTTTCATTAAATTTGAAATAGATTATTTTTATCATTATTAATTATAATATTAATAACAAATTATTAATTGATTACACTGAGAGAAATAATCTACTACATTATATAGAAACGTGATTACAAACTGATATTATGAACAAAATTGCTATACTGTATAGTAAAATTTTCCATAAATGAAAATTGCAATACCATCTGGTAAATTTTACTACAAACTATGATAATTTTGTTTAGTATGTGAATCTGTATCCAATTTCCCACGTATAAATTCGATCCTCTCAGTGTACTTAGGCAAACGTACAAAGAAAAACACAATTAATTTAATAGTATATTGTCGTCTCCAATGAAGAAAAGCCCATTCAAAAAGAAGGACCATTTTAGTTTACTATTTTCCAAGCAATAAAGTAAAATAAATTCTTCCAAAACTTGATAAATTTAAAATATGCAAATGATTCAAGTTTTATCACCCTCTGAAAGAATTTAAATTTCTCTAGTGCTTAAGAAAATTGCAAATTAAATACATTTTTTTAAATGTGCTTTTCTTCACCAGAGGTGACGATATATTATAAATCAATAGTCGTATACATATTAATCTCTGGCCACTCGATTTAACGTAAATATTAAAATGCAAATATCAACAGGGATTAAGTATCTACGACGTGGATTCCCGCAACGAACAAATTTAATGCTTTTCAGCAGGACAAGAAAATACCCTCACCACGCTTGCCGTAAAGCACCGCGAGATTATTGAGAGTCGCAGCGACGGCGGGGTGGTTCTCCCCGAGGGTCTTCTCACGGATGGCCAGTGCGTCGTTGAGGAGGTTGGCTGCCTCCTTGTACTTGTTCTGGTCACGGTAAACGAGGGCGAGGATGTTGAGCATCGTAGCAACGTCCGGGTGGTCGTGGCCGGATGTCTTCTCGAGGTCCTCGAGGGCCTGCTTGCACAGTGGCACCGCCACCTCGTAGCGTCCCTGGCTGGCGTACTGGATGACGAGGTTGTGGAGAGTGCGCAGACGTGCTGGGATTTCGTAGCCCGCCGTCACCTGCTGGGCGAACTGAGACGGTGGCGTCGGCGAGATCGCTGCAAAGATACAGGAGAAATTTTTTTTAGACGCGGTGGTGGGTGAGAAGATCGTGCTAGTGCCCATGCGAATGCTCGTTTGTGTGTATAACTTTTCAGATTGCTCTAATTTATTTATTTAAAAAGCAGTGTACGTCATATTAGGTAATCGGTAAGTCTGACATTGTTGCACTTGCTCTCTAAATCTGCAAGTCTGAAATTCATTTAAAAAATATGAATGGTGTCAAATCGTTCAGACTTTCAATTCAAGTACATAGAAAATGTCACTATTCTCACTTTTAAGTGGATTTTACATTTTTAGATTGGCAGACTTAGACTGCAACTCCTGCATCTGTACATACATCTGGTTAAACTTGAAAAGAAACTGAAGTTTTAAGTAATAATTTGACTTGATATAATTTTTTTTATTTTTGTTATAGTAGCACGACTGCAAAACGTAAAGGTTTTTGGAAATTTATTCATTACTATTTCTTTTGACTAAGATTTGATTTTTATGATTGTTTCTTTGATATTATAATAACAGATTAGTTTTATTCTTTAAAATGAGATTTTATTACTTATTTGATTTCTTTTGTTCAGAGAGAAAGAGAGAGAAATGTGCTACATTTAATTTTGTTATGTTCGTAATTTGTGTTGACTTCATGGCTTTAAAAGTAGTCGAATAAAATTCAAATTTTATAAGATATAGAATCCATGTCTTTAATGTGTACTTTATACTAGTGTGCAGAATATTTTAAACATATTATATGTATTAGATGCAAATGTAATTATAAATGAAGTTCAAGAACTATAACTTGAAAAAATTAATCGTTTAAAGCAATCATTATAGTGTGCGTAGCATATGAACCTTAAAAGTAACATCAATTACAGATATAAAATTTTAAAGTAACAAAAAGCGTATGTATACATTTCTATTTAATGAAGGTGCTTGTGATAATATAAATAATAGTGTTTATCTAGAATATCTTATAGTATTTTTCAAGAAAAAAAAAAAAATAAAAGACATTTCTAAAGATCCCTTGTTCTCTAAAAAAAATTAAGCAAATGTATTCCATACACCCAGAGTAACGAAAATATTTCATTGCCCTTAGCAAAAGTGTACCAGAAATAAATAAACAACCAGTGCAGCCAACTAAGTTGGAGAGTGCCATTCCATTTAAATGTAAAGAGGTTCTGAAGAGTTAACACCCACGAAAGCATTCACCAGGGACACTTGGAAGTTGAAAGAAGGGAGAGCGACTACGTACACTTACTGTTTCGATCCTCGTTCTCGTCGTCGGGGAACAGATCTACGACCGGATCGTCCTTTGGCCGATCCTTAGCGTTTTCATCGTCCACCGGTGGATCGGGATCATACTGTCTCATACTGTCCATAAATTCCAAGTGCCTCTTGTCCTCTTCCAATTGTGCAACCTAAAAAAATATTCCATTATTAGTATCTACAGTAATGTGTTTAAATTAAACAATTTCATACATATAACATTTTTCACCCTAATCATTTATAAATACACTTTATTTAACAAAAAATCAAACAAATGTGATTACGAAAGCTAAAATGTATCTATGAGAACTAAAATATGTTTATAGAGTCTAAAGTATGTCTGCGGAAGTTAAAATGTGTCTTTGAAGAATAGATTGTGACTCCAGAGAATGAAATGTTTCTCCGGGGAGTAAAATAATACTGCGGAGAGTAAAGTAATTCAGAGTACAGTAAAGAGAGAAGTAAAGTCTTAAAAATATTCCAATATTAGTATCTACAGCAATGTGTTTAAATTAACCAATTTCATACATATAAAATTTTTCACCCTAATCATTTGTAAATACACTTTATTTAACAAAAAATCAAACAAATGTGATTACGACAGACAAAATAGATGTACAAAAGCTAAAATGTATCTATGAGAACTAAAATACGTTTATAGAAGCTAAAGTATGTCTGCGGAAGTTAAAATGTGTCTTTGAAGAATGAAATGTCTCTCCGGGGAGTAAAGTAACACTACGGAGAGTAAAGTAATTCAGAGTACAGTACAGAGAGCAGTAAAGTAATCCAAATATTCCATTATTAGTGTAGGCGTGTAAAGAAGACTCACATTTTTTTAAATTAAAGGTAAACATGTTTGTAACCAATAGAAGAAATGTTTCTTATTTGAGTCCACGTAAAATTATTGAGAAAGTTGTTTTTTTTATTTTGCAATTTAAAGGCGCTCTGTACCCTCTTAAAAGTGGTGGATCCTTAAAAAAAAAAAAAAAAAATTACCGCTTGTTCGCTGGCCTGCAGTTTCTGCTGGGTACCAGCAAGTTCGTCCCGCAGCCAGGCGTTCTCCTGGCAGAGCCTGCGCACCTGGGTGCGTAGCTTTTGCTTCTCGGCTTCGATCATCTGCAACTGGCTGGCCAAGGCGAGCATGACCTGCGCCTCGCCCAGTCCCAGCTCGATCATCTCCATATTCTGCGAGATGATTTTGGTCTTGTCGCGGGCTGTCGACACGTCTTGCATCGCCAACCCGTTCAGCAGGCCCGTGTGCTCCGCTCGTAGGGCCTCCAGGCCCTGCGCCACAGTGCGGGCACCCGCTACTATCTCCTCCTGCGTCATGGCCGTCATTCTGCCGATGTGTTCGATTTTTTTGCTGGAATAACAAATTTTTTCGTTAGGTCAAATCCTTCACTTTTTTTTTATTATTTTTGTGATTATTTGTTCCTTTTTCAATGAGTCCAGTTTGTACACGGAGAAAAAAGTCTACTAAAAATTGCTATACTATTTTGTAACACAGTGACAGACTGGAATGAAAAAATTAACTAAAAAGCATAGTAAAATTTACTGTAAGTCTAGCACATTTTACTATACACTTTCTAGTGAACTAAATAGTATAGTAATTTTGATAGGCTTTTTTCTCCGTGTAAGAAACAAATGATTACAGTACGAATTATACAATTGCAATACGAATAAAAAGCTATTGGAGAGCTAATCAACTTTATCTGTAGTACGTTAGTTATTTAGTTTTCGTTTTTCTTTTTTCTTTTTCTCTTCCAGGACATCTTATTCTCCTCTGCTGGATTACTTGTATTCTACTTGTGTTGTAATTATTACAAATAATTAATTAAAACACATTTTTGCTTATCCTGATGATGACTGTACATTAAGTGCATTTATACAGTATTTTATTTTTAAACTTAAAAACCCAATGGAGTGTGTTTCAATTAGAAGTAGAAAAAAAAAGATTATGCCTAGTAGGTAGTAAGTATAAAATCGTTTATTTTTAGCCACACGATTCTGTTCACTTCTATCGATTTCTCCGGTTATAGTGACATTGATATGCGTACCTTTTAAAATTAAATCAGTGTAACTTTACTAAAATTAGCGGAAGATGCTCCTACTAATACCTAAATCGTCAAGCCCTTTCCACTAACTTTCAAGTCAAAATTCACTAATTATAGTAGTTTTTCACTAATTCAATTTTAGACAGGTATCTTCAACTATAAAGGATCCTGTACACGAAAATAATAAAAATTCTCTATCACTTCAGCAAACTGTCGTCTTCTAATTTCCCTGCATTTCCTAATTAAACAGAACAGCCGATCCCTCATTTCAGTCAAACCACATCGCCAATAGACATCGCATGTCAAGTTACTCGCACAAATTCACTTCAAACCTCAAAAACTAAAATACAAAAAGGCTTAAAAAATAATTAAGAAAAATATAAACATCACCGCGAAAACGTAATCCATCAATATACACCATACCCGATATCATCGAACCCGACACCCTGGGGTCCGCGACCTCCTCACGGCAGAGCGGAACTCGCGAAAGCCGCGCCAAAAAGAACCGTCGGCTCGACGGAGAAAAAGGCTACTCGAAGGAAAGCAACAAGGCACACGAGTCGGTATATCCGGTGTCTGCGGTCTGACTCGCCGCGGAAATCCCTCCGGGGGTGGACGGCGTAGGGGGAGGGGGAGGGAGCCTCCTCTCCGTAGGCAGACGTCTAGACGAGGGCCGCGAGAGGCACTCGTCGTTCTCTCCGGCCGTTCGCTCGAGGGTGCAAAATTGAATCGGCAGTCGAACTTACCCCATGTCAGGGCCGCCGCTGCGAGACTCTGGCGCCTCTCTCGACGTTCGGGTGTACGCCGCGACGCCGATGCCCCTCACCCCGCGCCGCGCGGCGTATCAATAAAACCGCGCGTGCGCCGTGGACGGTGGATGGGGGTGACACGTGAAAATTGGAGAAAAGCGGGGAAAGCGATCGATGCCGGGGTAGCGCTGCACTTTTGTTACGGGAAACCAGCGCGAACCGGTGAGGAGAGGAAGCCTCCCGGCTATGGGTGAGCGGAGCTCTTTTTTTCTGGAATGAAAGGAGATGCGGCCCTTTTTTTTGAAGGGATTTGTAGGGTTTACCGGAGAGGCGGCGATTGGAAAGAGCCTTTATAAGGGATGTGCGTACGCCGGGGAGGCGGTTTTTACGCTTTTCGTTGGAGGTTATAGACTTTCCGAGGTTAATGAAAAAAGTTTACGTTGCCTAATTAATTGAATCGAGATGAAAAATTATAATGCATTTTAATAAATGGTGCGTGGAGTTCGTGATTAAATTTAAATATGAGAAGATTTAATAACATGTAAATTAATGTAGATTAGATTGCAAACAAATATTTGAATAGTGCTTTAAACTTTCCTTTGAATCAAACTAAATATTTCGTGAAAACTAAATTAATTTATTTATTTTTAAATAAATTTAGTACAGTTTCGAAAAAATAATTATTTGATAAAGATTTAACAACACTATTGAAGTAAATAAGTACTTGTAATTGCTGAGTTGATATCACTATAGTTTAATGAAATAATTTTGCAATACTTTTTAATATCGTGATCCATCCCATAGTCTCTTAAACTTGACTTTGATTAAGACAATCCATCAGTGAAACCCAAGTTTCAACTACTTATTGTCTCAAATTCTAGATGAAGTTATAAGTATAGTACAGTTGGATATAAATTATACAGCATTTGCATGTAATTTTTTATCCGAAACATTTTTTTTCAGGCAAAAAATGGTCAAAAATCAGGACTCGTCCCATAGTCCCTGAAATTTGCAGTACCTGCACGTTATTTTTTTCCCCTCGAAACTTTTTTTTAGGTAAAAACTCGACTTCGATTAAGACAATACGTCAGCGAAACCCGTTAAAAAATTTACTCGAAAATACATTTCCCCAAAACGTGTACCTCTTATAAGAACCTTCGCTCACTGCGCAAGTACAACGAGGCGTTGCGCCGCATTTCCGTCTCTCTCCTTTCCAGACGTTGCCTCGACCTCGGGAGACGTGCAATTTCACGGGGGGAAGAAGGGGAGGACAAAGGGCCGCGACTCGTCCTTCTCCTTTTGCGCATAATTCGGAGGCGATCCTCTTTTCGCTCTCTGCGCACACACAGCCGTTCCCGAACCGATCGTCCGGAGCCGCAGCGCAGCGATCGGCAATTTGCATACTCGGGCATTTTATTCGAGTCGGGTGTATGTGCGTGCGATGTACTTTGTTGTGCGGGGCTCGCAATTTGCCGATCATTTTTCCGCTGTTTATGGTAAAACGAGCTTATTTTTTTCTTCTCCTTGAACTTATCGCGGTCAACTGCCGGCACAGGATTGCGTGGTGAAAGGCGGGATATTTATCGTTTTTTCTGGCAATTTCGACTTTTATTTATGGGGGAATGTGTAATTCCCACTTTTGCAGCTGGAAAACCTAATAATTTCGTTTCGAAAATAGAATGGCCCTATTAAAATTAAATGTTATATTTTAAATTGCACGAGTTAATCTGCCTATGGTAGCCGGCAAGCCAATTATACAAAGTTTGGGCAAGTCTTCCACGAGCCAGTGCTCAAGAACCTGCTTAATTCGTTAGGCTTTTCAGATTGTCGATGGCCAGTGATTGTTAAAATATTGAAAATTTCAAAAAGGTATTATCTCACTAAAAACTGGTTAAACAAACTGTTCAAAGTGTACCATTATGTTACATTATTAATAAAAAGTTAGAATAGGTCAAAAAAATAATAATAAAAATAAATAATTTTTGTATAAATATTAGATGAAAGTGTGACATGAATCCTTTCATAGAAAGAACGCTTGTATTGTGTTACTATGACGCAAGGAAACCAAAGAAATCTCTACTTAGTCTGAGTATTAAAGCACTACAGCTAAAATCAAATAAAGGCGTTCCATAATAACGCATTATCCTTTTTTTTTTAAGCAAAGGCCTTCACTGAGCAGGTATCAGAAAAAATATTAATTTTAAATAAAAGTTTACTTGCTTTAATTTTAGACAATTATTTTTACAAAAAAAAAAGTTTGTTTTCGCAGCATTGTTTCAGTTTTAAGGAAAACTGCGACATTTAAAAAAACTAATTTGTCCGTAATGTCAGCTGTAACTGGTGACGGTAATGCATAACAATAGCAATGAAACATTAAATTCTATTAAAGAAACCGCAACAATTTCCGGAAAAAATAGTTATACAATAGTCCATTCCGCACTCATGGAACTGTTCTTTTCATATTTCCACGTGAACAACTAAATTTCCACAATACGTCCACAATTTTTTAAATCGTGAAATAGTTAAACAACTAAAAAAAAATTCGCAACAATAATTAAAAAACGTTTTGCCACGTCATTCTTTTAACAATAAAACTTCAGCATCTTTATGCACCGATCCGCCGGAAATCCTCCCATTTCAAGTGCGCGTCGCGCCTAAGCAGTTCGAACGGCCCGCTCGATTTCTCCTCGGTAAAAGTAATTAGCGAGTCGACTGTTGGCCCGTCGCCGCAGTCGCAGAAATGAAAGGCCCGAGCTGCACGCGGAAATTGCGGTTTCGCGGCGCACCTCCGAGATTTTCCCGCGATTCCGAGCTCGCTTAACTTCATCGGCGCGACAGTCGTCGGTGCCTTCGAAGGCGAAGGCCGAGAAGCATCCGCTCGCTGAATCATCATCCTACTAATGAAAAAAAAAAAAAAAAAAAAAAAAAAAAGGGATATACATGCGCGACGATGGCGAGAAAATGGGCGGATTTTTCGGTCAGTCACCGAAGCCGTTATTATTCGATGGACTCTGGTTTGGTAGATTTGCATAAGCCATTAAACCTTAGGCTCAGTTTTGAATTTCATGAATTATTTAAGGAGGATTCGTTATTTGGACTTGTGCTCTGTGTAGGTGCCAGCATATTGTATTTATTTTTTAGTTTCCATCTTAAGTGCAGTGATATTATGTTAATTGCATCGATTATTGAATTATTTTTTAAATGAGTCAGTTTTTATTGTATTATATTTGTAAACAATCTACTGTAAATTTTAAATATCAAATTTTTTATCTACACTCTCAAAGATTTGATGTAATTGGTAGAAGAATCCATAAAGATTAGTTTTCATTTGATACCATAATTAATAAAAAAAGTTAAAGTGTTTGCGATTAGATTTAATGGATTTTATTTTTAAGGTAAACTTCTTGAGACTTAAACTGAAGCAAACGTATTCTTCAAATTAAGTTTCAAATTAAAATTAAATAGATAATTTAACAGATTCAATTTAAAATTAAGTAGATAATGCCTTCGTGGATTTCTCTACTAAAACCAAGAATGCATTTTTGTTAGTGCAACGTAAATGGAGAAAATTCATTTTTTAACAGTACTTATTATTATAAAATAAGAAGAAAGCTTAAAAATGACATGCACTCTCTAGAGTTTGAAATATTCCATAAAATTTAAAAAATTGCTTCAAGTGAGATTGAGTGAAGCTAAAGCGCTGCATTTCCCACCCCTGAGGACTTCGATCGTCGATGTTAGATATATCGTAAAAAAGAGCGTGGCGGAACGGTAACAGACAGACCGAAAATAAGAAAAAAGAGTTGATATTCGGTCGATAAAAGAAGTGCCCAAGTTCTCTTCAAACAAATATCAGGCTACGTGAAATATTGCGTCTGAACAAGGTGAGGGAGTAAACACGCCTAATTGATCCCAGGGTCGTTTTTTTTTTAATTTTTAATCTTTTTGATTAATTTGTTTTCAATGGAACTGAAAGTTCCAGTTAAAGAGATTCCCCTCTTTTCGTTTGAATTATTTAATAAACTGTTCTTTAATTTTTCTAGAGAAATAGTTCTTTGGAAATCTGCAAATTTATTGCAATCTCATCAATTATATTAAATTTAAATATTTATACAAAAATACGTAAATGTTAAATAATTAATTATACACTGCTATTTGAATAATAGAATTAGTAACATTTTTCTATAATTAGAGAGAACTAACTAATTGTAAAAATTAGTAAAAAAAGCTTCATCACTACTTTGTGGTCAGTAGAGCAATTTTCATTAATTTTAATAGAATTCTAGTTATTCGACTTGAGAGAGTAAAACACGATTTTCGAAAATAGAAAACATTTTGTTAAAGTAGTATGCTTGTGGAAGCAAAAACTTTAATATTATGCATCGGATGAATCAAATGCTTGCGTAACTAATTGCAGGAAATAGAGGAGGCAGGTTGTTCGGTCAGATATGCAGTTGCTTCGGAGTAGTCATAAAGTAAGATTACAATTCAAAATTAAAGTAGTACGTGTTCAATTAAGTTCACAATACTTAATATACTTTTTTTTCGTCTCACTCTGCTGCTCTCATTTAATGAATCTCTACGAGAATGTTGTTAATCAGTTGATAATTTAAATGTAAAAAAAATTTTATTCTTTTTTTTAAGAAAATCTTCTACCTAGGCGCACATCTTGCACCTTCAGGTGGGCTCCCCAATAAAGCACTTTAGTCCGGTTCATTGAAGCGAACAAAGAGTCAGCATTTTCTTATTCAGGGCACTTCAACAAGTGTACATTGCCCGCGTACTATTTTTTTTTATTATTATTTTATAATTAATTGTTTAGATGTTGGCTATACGGTTTTAAAAAGTTTAAATACATTTTTACATAATTTTTGTTTTAGTGTTTATCGCAACATAAATCTCACTTTTTCTTATTGTTTTAAAATGCTCTGAAAAGTAATATTATGCAACTGAGCTTAGTAATTGATTTATTACCCTTTGTAGAACAGTTGTTAGCATGCAGAATAGTTATTTATGCACCTCAAGAGTAAAATAAGCGATTATTGTGTAGAGTGACTTTTGCTGTTCGAGCTTTAGCGAGGGCAGTAATTCGTCCAAGAGAATAATCATCTATTATTCCCGAGGTGCATATAAAATGTTGCACCCTAATCACTTATAAACCCGTTTTATTTGACAAAAAATCAAATAAAATATCATTACGAGAGGAAAAACATGTCTGTGAAAGATAAAGTGTATCTATGAAAACTAAAATATGTTTTCAAAAGCTGAAATAAGTCTGAAGAAGCTAAAAACTAAATCTGAAGAAGCTAAAATGTGTCTTTGAAAGTTAAAATGTGTCAATGGAAGTTGAAATGTATCTTCGAAAAATAGAATGTGTCTCCAGAAAATTACACGTGCCTCCGGGGAGCAGAGTGTCTCTTCGGGGAGTAAAATAACTCTCCGGGGAGTAAATTATTTCTCCAGGGAGTAAAGTTTCTCTTCCGGAATAAAGTCATTCTCCAGGGAGTAAAATAAGTCTAGATAATAATTATTTTACTCTCTTTGCACAAGTCAATAAACTAGACTTTATGGATGAAAATCCTTCATGGATTAGGATGGAAAAGTATTGTCATTTTTGTATAACTTTATTCAATTTTGTTAAAATAGCAAACAGTACATCGCACTAACAAAGTATTCCACTTTTCAGCGTGATGTCTCATTTATGACGCATTGGATCAAAATTACTCCCATTTCCCACCGCGAAAATGACTGTTTTATCGCTGCAATGAATGTAACATCCCTCTAAAGTTGGATAAGTGAAATTTCACTGAAACAAGTTCCTCGTTCAATTGTAAAGTTTTACATAGTAATTAACTGGAGTTGATTAATCAACTCTCGTGCAAAGTATTAAACCTTCGGGAAAAAATGTTTTCAAAGTGAAATACACGCCGCATAAAGAAATAATTGCCTGCCTTTTCAAATGCGTCACTGACCTAACCTCACCCCCTAATCCCCATCGTCTGTGTATTTACAGAAAAAAACAGTTCGATCATATTCTCAATGTAGTGTAAGGTACACTCCGTGCGAGTACGACCCACGTATGTGTGTTAGATTCTACATACTACGTTCGCGTAACTTTGCACACGAAAATTCCATTGCATACAGCGACAACCCCCACGCATACTGATCGAAGCTCTACATTGAGAAAAAAATGACTATACTGTTGGGTTCAGCAAAATTTGCTGTAGGTAGTAGTAAATTTTACTAAACATTCTAGTAAAATTTTTTGTTTATGAATTACGTCTTTGCATTACAAAACCGTGTAATAATTTTTAATAGAAATTTTATCACCGTGTATACCAAGCGCATACTTAACTATTCGCTCTTCAATGGAAAAAATATAATTGAGAAAGTTAAAAAAAAACACAGTTTAAAAATCTGTTTTAAAAATAAAATAGAAAATACAAACTGTTTGTTAAAAATTCAACAAAATTGTGTACACCCACCTTAAATAAGTTATTACCAAAATTATTTTAAGAAGGTGAATCGATTTTGTCTATTTTTTTATCGTTAATGTGTCCCTTTTTAAACAATTTCAATGTTACAGTGTGCAAAAGATAAAAAGTGATAAAATAAAATTTCCTTGAATAACTAAAAAATGTCCCGTAAGAATTCACTTCAAGTAAACGTACCTAAAAAAATGTTCTTATCATACATACTTTGCACAAAGCACACGATTTTTAACCGTGAACGATAAAAGTACAAAAAAAAAAGAATTGAGGTACAATTAAAAGTTGCAGCTTGAAGCTACTCACATCCTGTAAGCGTTGAGTGTTTTTGACATATCCGTCCTACCCATTGGGAAGCTCTTGGATCCAGCGTACTCTTCGAGGGAGGAAACCCGCGCACTACCCCGGGGGTTTTTCGCGTATCGAACGAACCAGCCACGGCGATCGTCCCGACTCCAGGGTGAGCATAAACTCACACGTGCGTCTCACTCTGTTTCTCTTTCTCTCTTGCTAAGTCTGCGTGCGTGCGGTGCAGGGACTGCCGAGGGGGGTCGACGCGCGGAGCCGCGAGGGGGAAGAAGAAGCGCACCGTGCGCCTGGTCGACGGGGACTGGAGCAGTCACCCTTCGTCAGGCCACCCCCGCATTACGGCTAGGGGACGCGCGGCGCATGCGCCCCTCGACGTTTTTAACGATTCGCTCGCGCGCCGCCACATCGGTAAACGCGCGCTTCTCTCTTCTCATTCCTCTACACTCTTCGCTTCCTTCTCTTTTTTTGTTAACGCGACAGGAAGTGAACTGTTGCCGGCGATTCTAGATAGAGATTTTTTTTTGGAAATGTGAACGTAGGGGTTGGGAGTGGGACGCGTCGCGTCGTCGTCGAGGTACGGGAAAAAAGTTTTACAGGACGAAAAATTTCCGATACAGTGTCTAACTACTTCAGACATTAAAATTTACTGGATTATAGTTAAGTGTTTAAGTAAATACTGAGTAGTTATTATATTGGAAAATGGAAATTTTAGGAATGGGTAATAAAGTCAGTCTTCATAAATGGGTTTTGGAGTAAAAGAATCTTCAAATGTTTCAAGCTTAGAGAAGAAATATGTCACATTATCAGCACCGCATACTTAAAAGCTCGGTGCTGATATTTTTTAAGTAGTCTAGGAGGATTGATTTTTCGGTCATTACTCGGTCGATATATTTCAGATTAGGATCTAATGGAATTTCACTGTTCTATTTGCTTAAGTCTGCATATATACTAAGCTTTCCACAATTTATTTTTCATAGTTCATCGAGTTTTTTACATCTGCCGTGTAAATTTGAAAATGATGTGAATTGAGATGTGCTTTGTTATTTTTTTTTATGTAATAAATATGCAATATCACGCGAAACATTTTAGAATCTGCTAGATTGTCCTTTAACGAGTATGAAAATAGTTTTATTAAATTTAAACTTGTGAAATTATGCCTTTTTTCAAAATTATCACAGATATATTGCTGAAGCTTCGTGAATTGTTGCCGAATAATTTAAAATTTACTTCGAACAGTAGATTGCAGAGAAGAGAATTGCACATTTCCTAAAACATCAAAGTGCTTCATCCTCGTAAAGTGCCCGTTCAAATTTAAAAATCGATCTGCCTGAGCTTGCAGACAGATTTATGATCTAATAAAACAATTTTACTGAAAATTTCAAAGAAAGTGAAACCTTAAGGTCCTAAAGTATGTTCCTTAGCTATTTATATACCGATGAAGCCGCCTTAGAAGGAATAGGTAATCCTGATTTTTAGCTTTTGCTATGAATACTTCAAACGGTCTGCTGCAAGCTCCACTGAAAATACAAATATCCCTGCAACACTGTCCGTCAATTAGAACAAGGTCCGAGCTCGGAAGCAGCTTTTATCGCCGGTATCGCGGCCTTTCCTTTACCCCCCTCCGCCATAATGCAATAATCTCGCGGATAAACATCGTAAAGTCTCTAATGACGCGCGCAGCGACGCGCTAATTAAACCGAGAGCAGAGGGAACTGGAGTGCTGTCCTTATCTGCTCGCTTGCACTCCACAGACCCTAACACCACGATGCATACCTTGGTTTAGGTGTAACCAGGCCGAAATACCGCCCGAGTTTATCACTCGACGTGGGTACTAAATTTCACGCTTCAGTATACTTTATTTTTCTTTTTTTCTGTTTTGAAGAAAAACTGACGACAGAAAGAGGGGAAGAGATGAAATTAGATGACGGAAGAAGCGTCGAGGATTTAGAACGAGACGGAAAGCGAGAAAAGTTGCGCGGACAGCGTAATGCGATTGAAAAGATACATTCATTGTATGCTAATTTAATTAGAGGTAGCAAATCGCAGAGACGCATCGCTGAAGTGGACGTCGTTAATTGAATATTTTATTTAGTTAGAATTTAATACGAATCAGTAAACTTTTAATGCTATTTTCGTTACGAACATAGAGATTTTTTTACATAATTGGAAATCGTGACTATTCTGAAGAAAAGGATTAATAAAAAGTCTGTGCTTAGTATATTTCGAAATGAAATTAAAAAAAAAATGTTTAAACACAAAGAAAATATTTAGAATGCATTTTTTATCTTCACATCGAGACAAAGTCTACTGTAATAAAAATTGCGCAAGTCAATTCAAGTTATTGAGAATTATAATATTTTTAATTATTCCAATAACGACAGTCTGTGAGGACATTGAAATATATTATTATATAATTAATTGTTAGTAGAAAATTTTTCTTCATCCAAGCATTATACGAAATTTTTTTCACAATGTTAGAAATGTTTATTCTTTGCTGAAGTCATCAAAATAATAAAAAAATTTTTGAGAAATTTACTAATAAATACACAAATGTTATGTTTTGTTATGGTTCCTTCAATCATAATCACGAAATAAGTGTTTGGAATTGAACAGATTTTTAATAGTGCATTATTGGAATCTTGCCAAAAAACACACTAGAAACCAGAGCTTAAAAATACATAAATCACTGATTTTTTTAAATTGTATTTGTTAAGATACTTTATAACTCAATAGGTCAATGACACGATACATTAAAAAAAAAAAAAAAAAAATCACACAAATGAGAGGACTATTTCCTTGCACATTCAGCGCAGTGCAGGGATCTATTTAAAGCGCCAGCCTCAGCCTTCCCTCTGCGAAGTAATTTAAAAATCCTCCAAAGCCCCAAGTTGAGTCTTTAAACCTGCCTCGAGTATCCATAAAAGAAACGCCGGCTCCAAACTAATTTTCGCATCGCGGTCACGATTCCCACCGTTTCCCCTGCTCAGCCAGCAAATCACGAAGCTCCTTTACAAATATTAAAAGCGCCCAAGGCACCGTAGAGAATTTTCGTCGAGCCAGACTAGCCGTCGCCGATCGAATCATAGCCCGAAGGAAAGAGAGAGAGAGAAGTGTATATTCACCTATACCAAGGTTCCCGTATACTACCGTATAGGATACACGCAGTGCCTCCGTTTCTAATCCGCAGTTACTGAACGAAGGGAGAAAGCAGCGCGGGGTAGGAGGGGCGGGGGGGGGGGGGTCGTCTGGACCCCAGCGGTGATTCATCCCGTGCCGCCGCAACGCCATGTGCGCGTACCCCCCCCTCCCCCTCACCGATAAGTGTCAGCGTAGGTGAAGCGGAGTCCATCTTTTTTTTCTTTTATTACTACACGGAAAAAAATTGTGGGTATAAAATTTACTCAATAGCTTCCGATAATAAATACTGATTTTTACTTAAGTAAAATTTGTTTAAATCTTTCAGTAAAATTTACTTGACGCTTTAACTTATATCTACTTCGCTTAATCAAGCAAGTAAATGTTATTTAGAAAATTAGTTACTGCACGACCAAATTTTATACGACTATGCGGTTACTTAAAATTTTGAGCAAAGTTTATTTATTATTTCAGTAAATTTTATGAATTATTTTTCTCCGCGTAATAAAATCTTATTTACATTCCACTTTTTACTGTTATATATATAAGCAATCTCCAGTGCGCGCTTCGCAAGCTTAATTTCCTTTCTTTACTGTTTATTCCGGATTCATTTTTGAAGTTAAAAACGTAAAATAAAGCATTTTTAACTTCTATCTATGAACCAATCAAGTTCACGTTTTCGAGGCTTCACAACATTGGGTCATCACTTTTTTAAGAGAGGATTCTGGTCGGGCGTTTTTTGTATTCGTCGTGCGGAGATGCATTAGTCGATGACGTTCGATTGATGGGGACTATCCTTTATTGGGTTCTCGAACGGTTCTTAATGTCGGGTACTGAGCGGAATTTAATCGAGGTGCCGGAGCTTTTAAAGCGTTTTATAGGTCAATTTGGATTTTTTTATCTTGGGTTCAATTGATGCACCATTCGAATCGATCGGGTTTTGACTTTTTGATTGGTAGCATTTTTTTGGGGGCGAAAAATGAGTAGTTTCTTCTTTTTTTCTAGAATATATCAATGTAGACGTCAGCGCTGATAAAACTAATTGTTTTGTGTATATATAACGCCGTGTTTATTTTTCTTATCGCTAAATCAATGACAAAAATAGCGCTCACCAACTTATTCCCTTGTTTTTATTACTAAATTTCTTAAGAATTTATCAACACTCGCCTCTGATTATGATAAAGATATTGCACTCTGTAGAATTTTATTTTCAACTTTTTTCTCTCACAATTAAATCTGCCATTGTCACCATTACGCATTTGCACTAAAAATAGCATATGACCATCAGCGATTAATATTCATTAAGAGTATACGTTTTTTTATATCCCGCGCGCTTCAATTATGTATTTACTAATTTTAATTATTCATTTAATAATAAGTATATAAAAGTTTAAAAATGAATTGTAGCAGCGAGGCTTATTTTAGGAAATGCCGCTGAGATAAGTTAACCAATTTTCGTGTAATGAAAGTGCCTTCCCCCCTCCCCCCTTTTTAAAGTACCGACTGCAATCTGCAGGCCTTATCAGCGTCGAAATTCTGAGAGAGATTTACGCCTCGTTACAATGCCCACGCGTATAGCCTGGAATGTGGATCGCACGATTTTTGCCGCTCAGTGTCACACCGAGCAAGGCGAAGCTATTCTCGATTTACCTATAAATAGAGACTCCACCGAGTTCCTTGCGAATTTTCGACCTTTATTTTCCAAGCTCCGTGCTGATTCTGGGCGCAGGCGCCGCGCGAAAACCCGCGAATTTAACCCTTTCGTTCCCAAATTAATGGTTTGAAAAATTAAACTCCCAAGCATCAAATTTTGTATTAAAATAGTCTATTGTGAAATAGAGGGGCTGCATTTAAAGTAGTTTTTGTTCAGACAAAAGTTTTTCCCGATATTTTATTGTATATGGCACTTGACTTTTATTAATATAATTTGTTTATGTTTATAAGTTTACGTGCCATATGGCTACTGCGGGAGCGAAATGGTTAAAAGATTTACCATTCATCATCAATTTATAGAATCAGCAATAAACAATTTATTATATATACAAAGAACACTAACCATTATATTAGAAATTCAACTCAGAATTAATCCAGTTATATGATTTTAATGTTCAATCTGTCTCTAAATTAAGTAAATATAGAATTGTCTTATCGAAATGACTTATTTTTACGAATTTAACAAAAATACGTAAAAAAATTGTATAGTTTTTCAAATACGAAAAAAGCGCTTTGCGCGCAAGATTTATTCCCGGGAAGTGCATGTAGCCGTCGAATAAGCGTTTCCGTTTGCCGCCGCGTTGTAATATGGAATCGTCGATTGCAGAGTATGAGAAAGGGAGGGAGCCAGCATAACGCAAGAAAAATACTTTCTAAAATATCACCTACATAGACGTTCGAGCACGTGAAAGTTGGGCCGCTCCAAATCAATTTGTGTCCGGCGCCGGGACTTTTAAAAGGTGCGCGCGCACGCGAGAAAATTTTTACCTAAATGTCCAGAGCGTTCTTTGTAATTAGTCATCGATGTCGAAGAAATTCATTTAATTTGCCAGCGCCGATCTAGAAAAAGCCGTGGAAAGCGAGAATTTCGAAAACGTGAAATCTTGAACTTTCCCGCGCTCGCTATTATTTTGCAAAGGAGCCTATACATGCTTTACTTCGTGTTGCCTTTGGATAGTCGATTAAATCGTAAATTTAGATATTGAATTGTCTGCGAGTATTTTTAATCTCTGTGTTTTTTTCGTAACGTACAAATAAACGAGGACAAATTATTTAGGTAAAAATGAAGCAAATCTATTTGCATTGTTTAATGAAAAGATAATTATTAAAATTAATAATTAATGTGTAAAATTAATGCAGCTGGCGGCGTTTTAATTGTGTATCGAGATAAATTAAAAAAGGTTGTAATATAATTAATTAAATAAAATTGTTATCGCACTGAGAGATCAATTTAGTAGTTTTCAGTAAATATTTACTAAAAATTACCAAATTGGTTTATTAGTGTCAATGACTTCAAAATCGTCAGTTTCTATAAGGGACTTTTTACCATTTTTTAAATTAACAGTCGCAGTTTGCAATAAATTTTTTTATACAAAGGGTCTTTGTCCCATTTAGCATAAATAAAGAAGTACACAAATACGTATATAAATAAAGAAATTATTTTAACACCGTGTACCAATTTTTATCGGGATTAAACTTCCCTTATAAATAACCGATCAAGTAATGCTAATTAAATTTTAATATAAAATGACTCACGAGTCAACTAATGGAGCTTAAGCGAAAAAAAAAGCGAGATGGGCAGGTAATCTAATTACAAACGTTAAAATCGTTCAATCGATAATTTCCTTTGCGTGATAAAGGAGGTCAGTGAGGAAGTGCGCCGCGGCAGGTGCATCGTTTCGCCGGCGTTATATCACACGTAACGGCTCCGCCGAGACAATAGTGGAATCACAAGAGGCTTACGCGGTCATTGGTATTCGACGTGCGCAGCGTAGGTGGCGCGAGAAAAAAATCAAAAAGGAACAGAAGCTTTATAATTAGAACGAGAGGACAATGTCACGGTTACAGAGGGTCTATTTTTGGGAAGAAATATTCCTTCGTGGTTCGGTGGTTGCAGGTGTTAGGCTTATCTTCTGGGAATGACTGGTGCTTTCCTTTCCAAAAAGTTCCTTAGTGGAGCACTAGAATATTTGTTGTCAGCCTCTATCGACAGATTTGTTTACTTTGGGTTCTGCCGTAGCAACTAGTATGCTCGTGTAGTGGAATAATGTATCATACAGTCATTGCAATTGTTGCGAAGACTTGGAAACAATGTTTTAGGTAAATCTTAAGTATTTATCCAGCTATAGTCCGAAGTTAACTAAGCGAAACAATTGTATTCAGTAGGACACGGACAAACTAGCCTACTCCGTCATGGTTTTCAATTCGACTCTTGTTTACGACAACTTACATTTGATAAAGTTCATTTAGACGACTGTCCCACAAGATCTGACTGCTCTTTCAAATCATCTTAGCAAAACTTGTGTACATCGCTCGTACTAAAGAAGAATATAACACATCACAAACTTTATAAAGACTACTCAAGCTGCTCGGACAATAATACTGAACTACTCGCATCACCAAAAGCAACCGAACACTGCCAAATTCGTTCTGAGCAAGCAGTCCCAGGAGTACTCGCAGAACAATCACTGGTGCCCTAAAACTACACGATCCATCACACACAGCATATCCAACTGAGGAGGAGCCAGCTGAGCTCCTTGACGGAGGAGTCTCAGAGTAGCACTGGCTCCTCTCACCTGCCGCTCGCCTCGGCTCGCGACGGTCATGGTCAGTGGCTGCGGCCGTCGTCACGGTATCACGGCGACGGCTCGCGGAAGCCGTTTAAGACGCCCAACTTCCGGTCGCACCTGCCCCGTCGAGGCGTGGCCTCCTCTCCTCCAGGGAGAGCTAACCGCGCGACGACTACAAGGCCTCCATCATAAAAAAAAATAAAAAAACACCGCCCTGCGCTGCGAAAAAAAAGCACTAAGCGAAAGGTCCATCACCGGATAAGAGACTCACTCTTGCGAACGGTCCATGCAGGGAAAGTCCTTCCGCGCGGGCCTCTGCTGCTCCTCAGTGACTCATCACTCTCCTCGCTCCTGCGGAAAGACAAAAGGTGCACGTTAGCGGGTCTCGAAAGGGAGTACAAAAAAAACACACTGAGCCTCTCTCTCTTCCTCCCCAGGTGCACTAACCTAACCTTGAAGGCGTTTTAACGCGCTGGAAGCACGCGCGTGCACTGGACGGGAGTCGCAGGTGAAGAGGGAGAAAACACACTGAGAGGCGAAAAGAGAGAGGAAAGTGAGGTTTCTTAAGCGCGCAGCAATCCTACGCTCCGGACGCGCTGAAGGCAGCGGCCGCGGAGGGAGTACCTACGTAAGATGGAGTCGACGCAGCTGCGCTCCCGGGGGCCTGTTTACCTGTCCGTCGTCGCCGAGGCTTCCTCTCCGCGGGGATCTGGCAGGACTGCTCTCTCGTGGACGTGGCCTGCGCAGGTGCTGGGCGTCCTTCGGGCGCGCCCAGGGGATAAAAGCGCGATAAGCACCGTCGAGGGAGCGTAGTGTAGCACTGATGGCGCGGCGAACACGCATACGCGCGGAGCACCGCTGCTTGGAGAGCGACGCACACGGGGCACCGCCAACGGTGCAGGGCCGATGATTCAGTGTACTGAGCGCTGCGGGCTCCGGCCGGCAGAGTGCAGCACCTGTCCGGAGGCCGGACGATGACGACGAATGTTTATATGCGCGGAGCGGAGTGTAGAGGGGGCTACCTGTCGGTAGCGCGAACGCTTGGGCGGGAAATTTCAATGGGGGCTTAGAGCTTTTCCTTTTTACTACTGGGAAAGAAAAATCTAAGTATTTTACTAGAATCCGTATGATTGTAATTCTTATTATAATCTATGATTTGATATATTGATATAATCTGTGATTGTAATTTAGGAAAAGTTTTTATACTATTATAGTGGAATTTCGTACTTTGAAAGTGTTTAGTACAGTCTTCTCAGATATAAATTATATTGTAGTATAATAGAATGGAGTGCATACTCGGAAAGAAAAATCTAAGTATTTTACTAGAATCCATATGATTATAATTGTTATTATAATCTATGATTGTAATTTAGGAAAAGTTTTTATACTATTATAGTGGAATTTCATACTTTGAAAGTGTTTAGTACAATCTTCTAAGATATAAATTATATTATAGTATAATAGAATGGAGTGCATACTCGGAAAGAAAAATCTAAGTATTTTACTAGAATCCATACGACTGTAATTGTTATTATAATCTATGATTTGATATATTGATATAATCTATGATTGTAATTTAGGAAAAGTTTTTATACATACTTTCAAATAAACAATTCATAAAATAAGAAAAGCACAAATAATTAAGTATATGGAAGCTGTACATTATATGCAAAGAAAATATGTTAATTTGTTTATAATTATTTCGATTTTACAATAAACAAAAATTTATTAAATATTCTTGCTATCTTCAATACACTTGTCATACACAATTCCTGCTATACACTCATCCATTTCCATGTTCGCTGAAAAATAAGATAATAACAAACAATACATTTTAATCTGATCAATATTTTTGATATTCGGATATTTATTATTTATTAATTAATCGTTTGTTAAATTGAGTAAAGTGAAAAATATTTTACCTGTATTAATACATTCTCTAATATCGGCATCGTCCATTCTCGGTAACACAGATGCAGCCAATTCCACTTCCTTCTCAAAAACCATTTTGCCATCTACCATCTGTAACATTTATTACACAATTATTATTTTAAAATTCATTTAAAAAAAAAAACTATAAACTAAATGAACGAAGGCATACACGTCCAGATTTCTTCTTTAAACAAGTTTGGAAACATTCCGCCTTTGGAGCGTCAGGATTAAGTTTCTCTCCTGGATAACAGATAAACAATTCGTCGTTTAAAATAATGCATTAAAATCCCTTTCTCTTAGAAAAAGTAACAAATTTGTTTTTTGAAAAAATTACAAATAATTTTAGTCTAACCTCTAACTATTCCAAATTCAGATTCACATTCTAGAATATACTTCGGTGTTGAAAGAGCATGTGTCTGAAGATTTAAGGAATTCGATTATCGTTATGCCTAGATAAGTTGTTACAGACTCCATCGTTTTTAACTTCTTGTAATTCATTTTTTAATACAAAATTTTCTAACTTTCATTGAATTTTGATAATTTATCCAGTTTTTTTCCGTTAAGAAAACATGATGCAAAATTTAATATTTTTTTTCGTGTAAAAAAATTAATGAAAATTGGAAATCTTTACATACAAAAATGAATTATATTGAGATACAAAATGTAATTAATTTATTTAAAGTATATAAAGTATTTATTAAGTATAACTCACTACACTAAGAAGAAGAGCGGACATAAAAACTGCTTTCATTATTACTGCGCTAGGCCTTAGGTCTTCACTTCGAGACAACTAATTCAAAACTGTGCAAATTTAACCCGACGGTTCACTTACTTATTCGAGTTTTTATAATACGATAAGCTCACAAATGAACAGTCGAGAGAGTGAGAAAAACAAAATCATTGTTTCAGACAATTGCGGCTAAATTATAACAGTTTAAATTATAACAGTTACATAATAGTAAGGATGCATATTTGAGAACCAATTTATTACGCATAATTTTGAAAGAACAACGCAAGTACTATTACAAATAAAATGGGATGGAGTCAATTTTTATATTCTAAATATAAATTATGCACAGGATTTTTGTATACACTACTATTTTATTTTCTTAGTTTAATGAATATTACATTTTTTTGAAACTTTGAACATTTTTTTAATTAATAATGTCTATTGCAATTGAATTTATGCTGAATCATGATTATAATTTATTTTTAGATATTTCTATACAATTTGTCATGTGTGCAATTAAAGTGCTCTAGAGTCAAATATTTTTTTCTTTTTAATTACAGACGATTTTATCACGTATATTTTTTGTGAAATGAATAAAATTTTAAACAAACCAAGATCAATTATTTATAACTGAATGTTACATAAATTCTGTAAGTGATTGGTTTATTGATAGCAGATGCCTGAAAGATTAAGGCAGTTGATCACTACATATACACCAGAAACATACTTTTATTTTAAAAAATAAAAAAAATGATAATTGAAGAATGGTTTATTAAAAAAAAGGATATTAGAAGAATATTAGAAGTGATCACCTAAGCGATAAGAATAGAAAATACGAAAAAAAGTTGTTCTTGGTTTCTATGTAATGTTTGTTCCAGAATCTGAATAAGAAACTGTGAACAAGAAATTTTCGCATTGGAGTATTTATACGTACTTTTTGTCTATTTTCATGAACATTAACGTATTTATATTTATTGAAAAACAATATTTTAATTGCATAATTCGTGGTCTTAAAACATAAGATAAAAGCATTTGTCAAATGAAAGAACCGGATGCTACAAAAGGGATCTTCGCTCGAATGCGCAAAAAGTAAACTACAGAAAAATTGTTTAAAATTACTCACGTCACACTGCAGTTCCGTTGTCCTTTAATGCAGTAATAATTAAACCTAAAAATCAAATATCAAAATATTACAGAAAGGACCCTGGAAGCATCTGCTTTTCCTCCCTTTTTCATTCGATTTCAGGGTATCGGAAAAAAGGAATTCTGGAAGATTTAAATTTTGGTGCTGAATTACTAAATTTCAAGTTACTATTTACAACAGATTATTCGAAAATGAATTTTTACGGAAAACACATGAGTTTTGTATGTTCGTTTATTTGAAAATCATTTATTATAAATTAAAGCTATAATACAGGCAGATACCAGGGGTAGTAGTACATGGCCTAGTGGGTCCAACTGAACTAACGCTTTTAGGTCAAACACAGAGATCACCACGAATTTTTAATAGATTAAGCTTTGATTTATTAAATTTTTTTTTGTATTGTATAATTAAATGTTATTACATCGTTCACAAACAGCAGTTTACTTTAAGTATGATTGAATTATTTTCATAGATTATAAAAAGAAATTTTATTTAATTGTGCACAGAGCGATGAGGACGCGGCGGGAGGAGATTATTTTCTTTTAAGCATTTGCCGAAGTTGTGCGCTACTTCACAGTCATTGCTTTCGGTGTTTGCTGGAAAAATTCAGAATGATTATTACCAAATTATTTTAACATAATAGAGGACAATATTCTAAGTATTGTCTTAATTACCTTTATTTACACATTCGGTCGCCTTCGCTTTTTTCTCATCATCCAAATTCATTTTTGCCATTCTCTCCAATTTCTTTTCCAGGTCTATTTTACCATCTACCATCTGTAAATTGTAATTAAAAACAATGAAGTAAGTCGAAAATGGACATCAATTACAGCGAAAGCACAATGATTTTACGCGCAACTCCATACTGCTGCTTAAAAAAAATTATGTTACTTACGACTCCTACTTTTTTCATCATACAGGCGTGAAAGCACTTTGTTTTCATATCGTTATCGTCCAAAGGAGGTGGTCCCGCTAAAGAATTCGTAAAGTTCGCACTTATTTATTTTCGATAACAGAAAGAGAATCTTATTTAATTTTTTTTTTTTTGAATTTATCAAATAAACTATTGGTCTGACCTTCAGTTATTCCAACTTCGGCTTTGCATTCTTGAAAAGCGGCTTTTATTCCTGGATCTGCAACAGCACATGCCTGAAAATGTAAAGTAAAAAATTTAGTAAATATTTTAACACATTTTCAAAAAAGTTTTAGCATTGTATTTTTTTTTTTATAAACAAGATTTTTTAATAGAAGAGAATAAATCAAAGAAGAATTCTGTTGGATGTACTTACTGTAATCACCAATAAAACGAAAGCGAAAGCGAATCCCTTCATTGTTATTGCTCTTCGAGTTTGAGATTCACTTGGAAACGAAAAGTATGAAACTGTAAAAAGCATTTGATGTGTGGAAGTATTTATACATGGCATTTCAAATTATGCTCTAAACAGGAAACACTACGTTTTTAATGATCATCATTAAGTCATAACGTAGGTGTAATTCCATTTACAATCATACACCCTCCATTACTGCAGATGACCAGATGTAGCTGCAATTTCGAAAAGAATATTAATGTCGCAGAATTTTTAGATAATCATCGGCTTTTTTACTATTGAAGAGACTCGAGTAGTTATAGTATTATAACAATTATTGTTTTTTTTGCATATGTTTTTTTCTGCAACTTCAATTTTTTGTTGCTCGGGAATTTATAAAAAAATTGATGGTGTAAACCAAATGTATACTTTGTTTCTTTATAATGTTGACTGAGTATTAAATTACAGTGTTGAAAAGTTGTGTAATATCATCAAGTAATTTAGTAATTAAAAATAAATTTATTAACCAATAATGAATATGCAATTTTTACAGCAATACAATAATAATCGATTTGCTCATTAATCAGAAAATCTCTCATTAAGGGGATCTGAAAGTCACTTAATTCAAATTTCCCGCCATAAAAAAGTTTGAATAATGTAAAAAATCATGTTATTCATGCTTTTCTCATCAAGGTATTGTTATAAGAATTTGGGAAAGGGCAAATATTTCTCGGTTTCTCAATATTTTATTTACACTCCTTGGTTTTTCGTCTGCTATATTATGGCGCGAAATTTGAATTTCTAATTTTCTTATTCTTTTTTCATATTTCCTGTCAATTAATTATCCATTTATTTATTTAACTGTTTTGATTTGCAATATATAAAAGAATAAGTAGTAAATTTCGATACATGTGCGGGAAAGTGATTTTAAACCAGGTGGTAAAAATTACTTCCTGGCACGCGTATCCAATTGTTTTTTTTTTCCACACAACATATTCAAGATACGATTTTACACAGACGAATTTGAGCAAGAATATGCAAAGTCATACCTTTGCGTGTACAAATAGTATGATATTTTTGTCGCTTACCACATTCATTTTTTATGAAAAAATTGGTCTCGTTGTTAAAAATAATTCACACAGGAAATACCTTTTTAAAGTCTAATATAAGTGTAGGAATATTGTAATACCATAACAAAAAGTACTCACTTCTCAAAACAAAAAAAAATTAAATTAGCATCAGATCCCAATTGTCATTACAAGCTCATTATAATACTAAAATATTTTCAAGTACATAATGCTTTAATATCACATATTTAAATTGGCATTCAAGAATCTCGACTATAGATTAAAAGAAGAAAAAATTGCACCTGATCAGGTTTGTTTCTAATTGGTAAATCTATAATAATACAGATTAGCATAGAGATAATATCTAGTTAAAAATTAATTTTGGAAGACGGATTTAACAAAATTTTTAGTTAAATCATTTATTTCAGGTATTGCCTGATTAAAATTATTTTCGACTTTTAATTAATTTGTAGGGAGAGAAACAAGCAATAGAAGATAATTTTAATGTTTAATAATACCATAGGATTTCTTAAAAAATGGCAACTATCGATGTTTTGAGAAATTAATTTTATTGTTATATTATATTGTATTGCATTAGATTACATTTTAACTATGCTTATAAACTGCTTATTTATTATTTTTTATATATTCATTCTATTGATGAACAAATTATTTAATGCATTGGATGAGGAGGAAGGATGTGGCTTTCTTTCAGGCACTTGCCGAAGTTGGTCGCTATTTCACACTCGTCGCCCTTCTCGTTTGCTGAAAATTAAAAAAACAATTACTAATTGTGTAAATGCACTGAAAGATATTTAAGCCGATTTATACGAATATTAATTTGCATCGATTAAAATCTATTGTTATGCAAAAATATAAAAAAGATTTAAATGAAAATTTGAATTCGCAAATATGCAAAGATTAAAAAAGTATATAGTTAATGTATTTTAGTTTACATTTGTTAACGCATTCGGTCATCTTTCCCTTTTTCGCATCATCTGCATCTGGGGCAACTTTTGAAAACAAGTCGAGATGCTTTTCCAGAACCAGTTTACCGTCCTTCATCTGTAAATTATTTTATAATTTAAAAAATTAAGTAAGAACTTATATTTACTATTGAAAAATAGTTTTTATTAAATCAAATTATAATTTATGTAGGTTTTTTATTTACTAAATTTATTTTGACTTTTCTACGTAACTACTATACAAAAGATTTAAAAAAAAAAATTATTGTAAATTTTGATTAACTCACTTCTCCAGTTTTTTTCATGAAACAAGCGTGGAAGCATTTGGCCTTTGGATCATCAGCGCCAGGATGTGGTACTTTTTTGAAAATATTAAAAAAATATATACGTAAGCAAACCAATTTTTTTAATTATTAAATATATTAGGGCTTACTTACTCTCACTCAATCCCAGTTCAGTTTTACATTCATCCAAAAAGGCCTTGATTTCTGGTGGCGGTCCTGCGCTGGCAACAGCCTGAAAATTTCATATATTCATATTAATATAATTTTGCGGAAGGCGTAATTATTCCATTCTTTTTAAATAAATTAAGCACGATGAAAAAAGTCTAAATACGAAAACTTTTTCGCAAAAGTAATTTGCAAATATTCGTTAGTTTAGAACCTCCATTTGTTCGGTTTCACTTGCAGTTTTTAGTTGAGTTTACAGTAAACAGTTTAAGTTTACTATTTAGCGTTTTTATTGTTTCAATTTTTTATTGAAGGGCTCTTCAGAACGTTGAATTAGAAATAAATAATTAAATAAATAAATAAATAAATAAATAAATAAATAATACTTTTAAAATCGTATATTTATTTGTAACCGAGTTAGAGAAACTAGAAGTACTCACTACAATGGACACAACAGCGAACCCGAGAACGAATCCCTTCATTTTCGTTGATATACACTTTCAAGTTTACTCGAAGAGAAAAAATTGAAACTACAATGCAACCTGTTCGCAGCCGTATTTATATTGGATTTACCGGACTTGGCGTTAAACAGGAAATATTACGAATTTAATGGTGGTCATTAAGTCGTACAATGAGCCCCCATTTGGGAGCGTTTGTATTGACATTCATATATACCGCTATTAAAACAAAATTATTGTATTCTAATTGCCTAACTTGTTATAGCATTTTAATAAATATATTTTTATGTTTTTTTTAGAATTTTTTAGTAAGATAAAAATGATCGGTGTTGGCACGCCATTTCAATACTAACAAACTGTTATTGCATTGAATTCTTAAATTATTTTTTTATTTAAAGGCTTTATCGATAAAACAAAATTAAATTACAATTTTACAAACATATCAGTGATTTAATGTGTAAAATGTAATTTAATTGTGTATGTGTTTTCGCGTTTGAAAAAAAAGCTTTTACAGTCAACAATTCATAAAAGAAGGAAATCCTTTTCGCTGAGTCATACATGTAAAAAATATCTTAATTTAAATAACTATTCAGTCCATTAATTGTTGCTGTTTTAGAACTTAATTGACTTTTTGAATTAAAAATATTATTTTGTAATTAAGCGAAAACTATAAAAATAATAAGTATAGTGAGTGTTAATAAGATAATTAGCTTCTGCTTAAGATTTAATTACATAATCATAATTTTTACCGCATTTTTTAGAAAAAAAGTAATAATAAATTATTTTTAGTGTGCTATTAGCGATTTTAAAGAGGTTCATACATGTGAGTTTTAAATTCATCTTAATATCTTTTATTTTAGTATATCAGTAAGATCTGTTACAGCACATACCGACTAGTGAAACTCATTACTTTACTTATTTACTTATTACATTTACTTATTTAAACTGAATGTTGTAAATTCGATCCAAAAAATCATTTAATTTATTTAACTAAATAATTAGATTAGCCAACCATAGTTTGACTTATATTAAAATATAAACTCCGGAATAGGGAAATAAGGGAAACTCCGCAACCACCATAAAAAAAGTGTTCTTATGGTATTTTTTTTTGTTTAGAAATGAAGGTAATAGAATAAAATAATTTAAGAAAGGTATTGACTATACAATATTGAACTGTAAAAATAAAAATTTTTGTATAAAAATATAAAAAATGGTGGCAGAAACGTTGATATCTCTTTAATTGTAGGCGCTCTGTGGCACGCAATGTAACACATGTAATTAAGAATCTGGATAAAAGGAAAATATCCACTTAATCTGGGTATCTATAGCTAGTATATCATGTACAGTATTTTAAAAATGTTGATTTTTGTGTAATTGGCGAGTACTTGAAGAAAAAATTGTATTTTTTTTTAAAAAGTCCATAGTTTTCGAATAAAAAATCTGTGAATGACAAAAAAAAAGTTTGATATCAGACGCCACTTTGAATTGGATAACGATAAAAATCTAAATTTGTTGATGCATATTTTTGAAGTCCAAGAATCGTTATCACGTGCTTATGATATTAAAAGTTGTCTAGATATTCGGAACATTGTTAAAATTAGGTTTGGAAATAAATACAACTGCAAAAAGTGCATTTATTTTATATTTTTTGAATAATAATAGGTTAAACGTTATCTTTTCGAAATTTTTGACAAGGCCAATCGAAAAATCGACCTCGAAAACAGTAATATATGTTCTTATCTTCTTGTATGTTTGTAAAGAATATTCAGCAAAATGTTTAATTGGACATTTTTTCTACATATGTACAAAAATAAGTAACGAAATTATTTATTTATAAAAAAATATTAGAAAATATTCTTAAAGCAATATACATACATAACGTATGTACTATAGAATGTAGGATCGCACAAAAATGAGTAAACATATATAAAACAGTCGCAGCAGATTAAAAAGCATGATAACACATTCGATTCTCTGCGGAGACAATGGAGTGTAAGTTTTTATGATTCACGAGAATAGATAATCAAAACTGTGTAGGTGCCAATTTCAGCTGCAAACGTACATATGTGCAAATCCACGGCCAACAGGAAGCAACTCAGCTTCGGAAGTTGAATTTTTTTTTTTGAAAGTACACCTACCAGACCAATTTTTTCTTGTTGTTTAGGCCATTTTGAAAGAGAAAAAAGATGTTGCACGATCAATTCCTGGACAAACCTTTTTGCAGGCTAAATAACGTAAAAATGTTGAGAAAACACTCTATTTGATTCTGAAAAGATTGATTACATATAAACACTAGAGAGTCGCAGTCTTTCTAAGTTTTTCGGTATATAATAAAAAGAAAGTACACGTTGGCTCTTAGAAATGAAAATTCTTTATTCGTCGCTAAATGTAAGTGGCATCGAAGATATACACAAAATAATAATTGTACTGTGCATGACTTTATTTTTTTTTATGCGAAGAAATTCGTATTTCATTTCGAAAGAAGATTTTTATTTAATGATGATGCGATGAGTGATACGGTGGGAGGACGCCGTTTTCCTTTAAACACTTATGTAAGACGTAAGCTGCTTCACATTCGTCACCTGCTGCGTTTGCTGTAAATTAAAAAAATTATTATCGCAAACGTAAGAAATGATATATTTCCTCGAAAAGTTCATCTCAGCTTAAATAAATAATTAAAATAAAAAATTGGTTCCACGAGATCATTTTAGCTAATTCCCATTTATAATTTTTATAAATATAATTATAAATTTTTAAAACAAAAGTGGCAAGTAGGTAGAAGGAATAACTTTGAATTAAATTTAAATTGGTCTCGCACATAATTTATGTTAAATATCCATTCAATTCTAAACTTTATTTTAATGTTTGTAGAATTGAATGCAAAAAATATTTTGCATCAATAAATTTTGTCTACTAATTAATATTTTGCGTGAAGATAAGGAAGAAACTAAAGAAGAGCATAAAAAGACAAATTTGTTTGCGTAATTTCCTTTTTGGAAATTTTGTAGCCGTGTCAATTATTAAGAAGATACTGATTGCAGATTTATTAGCAAAAATTGATAGAAAGTTGATTAATTAACGGAATATATTTAAATAATTTTCACCTTTGCTAACGCATTCAGTTATTTGTGTCTTTACATCATCGCCCATGTCCGGCACTAATCTCAAAGCCATCTCAAATTCTTTTTCTAAAATTACGGTACCATCTAGCATCTGCAAATTAAAAGTTTATAAATTATTTAGAAGTGCTTGCAGACTATCGACGGGTATCATTCGTTGGCAAAGCAGAAAGTCACAATTATTGTTTCGCTACTGGCATGGATAGTGACGCATGCCTTGCAACGAGAGTAATTATCCAAGTTCCCTTAAACTTTGTATTATGGTAAAAAATTAATAAACTAAACTAAAGAAATATATATATATCTCTTTGTTTTAAAATATTGAACTCAGTTTGTTGGTATTTTTTTAATGGAGTCAGGTAAAGAGAATAGGAGGCTTTTTTTAAATCTAAGGGTAATATATATATTATACACATATAGGTATGCCAAAAAAGTTATTATAAAGTCTAGAAGGTAAAAGTTGCAATCTGGGACATTTCAGATTAAAAAGTATTTGGTGTTGAAAGTTACGTATAATGGCAAATTCATTAAAAACTATTAATATAAATTATTGCAGGATTCGATTTATATCGGAATATTGAACTGAAAACAGAAATGAAAGATTTTATATCTAACAGCTACAATTAAACTTAAATGTTTTGCAAAAGTCACTCTGTGGATAACAATTTTCAAAACAAGTACTGACCTTTCCCAACTTCTTCATCATGCAGGCATGGTAGCACTTGGCCTTTGGTTCGTTCAGATCGGGAAGAGGTGGTCTTGCTAAAAAAATTTATTAAAATCAATTAATACCAAGAATTCATTAAAATTATTATTAAAATTTTCTTTCCATTGAGTATAAGACAAATACCTTCAGTTATTCCAAGTTCAGTCATACATTCATCACGATAATGTTTGAATTCCGTTGGGGGACCTGCAATAGTAGATACCTAAAAACATAAAATGTTTTTTTTTTTTAAATAATTTGTTTATCGATAATTATTATCTAATACATTTAACCAGTTTATCGTTAATTTTTAGGTATAGTATAAAGGCATTTTATCAAGGACAAATTCTATCTATATTTTGATGCTAAAATTGCATTATTAGAACGAGCAAAAATTCACGCCAAAAAATAGCATAACATTAATTTAAATCGATAAATACACGTTAGTAAAATCGATTTTTCATTCTGCTTTGGAGCTTCTCGAAAATAAAAAAAAATTGGCCGATGATTTGGTAATAGGAAGCACTCACTGCAATTAAGACAAGACCGAACGCGCGAACAGATCCCTTCATTGTTGCTAAGATGCGCTTTCGTCTTCCGTCGTCCCAAGGCAGCGAATTCGATACTGTGAAGAGAAAACTTTGATCGCGGTAGCATTTATACGTGGTTTTTCGAATTACGTGCTAAACAGGAAACATTACGACTGTACTAATGGGCGGCATTTTGCCGTGGAAAGAACGAACGGATCAAAACGTTTGTGTAGATGCAGTTTTTTTACTGACGATCAAAAGTTTCCACAAAGTTTTTTCTTTGTTTGTTTTTATACCTCTATGCAAATTGATTTGGGTTTCTACTTTCAGAAAATGAAAGACAGTGTTTTGAGCGAACGCTTATTTCTTTTTTTTTTATTATTTTATTGCATGGTATAGAGGTTTAAATAATTATAATATGATTTTTCTGGCTCTTTCGATAGAATTCATTATTTAAATATGAGTATTGCATTATGTTACTGCTATATATAGCAATACTGATACATATTATTTATTTTAATATTTTACGTTATTTTATTTTTTACATTTTTATTAATATATATATATAAGTATATATAAGTAATTTTAGAAATAAAATATGAACTGTTTTGATTTTTAATTTTAAATTATAAATGAATCTTTGGTATATTTTTAAATTCCAAAGTCAGAAATTCCTATTTTATCGCGATAAGGTAAAGTGCAAAATATAGAATTGCTTCCCACTATATCCTTCTAGATGGCAGATTTTTGCTCAATAAGATTTAGCAATTTATTAGTATTACACTAAGTGTACTTTTACGTTGAAATATTTTAAATGCAGTACCTTTAAGGTCCTTGCAATTAAATTTATTTTTTACAAAAGCTTTTTAATTTAATTGTACCATATTTGGAAGAACAACAATTGCGTAATAATTTGCTTATTAACAATTTAAATTAAAACAAGTAAAAATTTAATAAAAACGATACATTTTTTAGTACATTAACGTAAGATTGTAGAATTATTGCAGCAGTAATTCCCATTGCTTTTAATTGTTGCCTTTATGATGATTTACTTAATATTGCATTGTACTTGGTTATTATTCAAATGTACAACTAGGAAATTGAAATTTTTAAAAATAATTATAGAACACATTAATGCAGTACTGTAATAATTATGGATGATTATTTAAGACACATAATCGTAATAATGCAATAATTTGCTTTATAAAATGCAGATAATTTAATGTTTATGCTTAAATGAAAAAAAAAATGTGCCCAATTCCTTTATCTTCCACATAGTATGAGTTGGTCCAAACACCAAATACATTAGGACAGTTAATTTTTGCCTATCAGACTTTATTTATTCATTATTTTTGTTTCCTCGTAGACGTAGCATTGTAATAGTAAAAAAATAATCTCTAAAGAAGTGTTAGAAGTTCATTTTGAGTGTTTGTGAATAATTTTATGTTTTTTAAAGTGTCTGTGACCATCTGCATCTCAGAATCTTATTATCACATCTAAATTTTATATACCTTCTAGTGGTTATTATTTTCTGCCTGTAATCAGAAACTTTTTTAACAACTTTGAGCGAAAATCTCTTTTAAACTTTCTTTTAAATTTTCTGCGTGCACAATTCAATCACCAACTCAGTGCTTTGCTTATGGTTTTACTCTTTCTACTTCGTTGAATCAAGACTTTCTGGCTAACTGTCCACAGATAAGGTCCTTTGCCTCTACCTGTCCTATTGGTGATTTGGTGATTTTTCCAAACATTCAAAATTGTAAGGAAAAACATTGTTGTCAGAAAAAACTTTTTTAGAGTGTAAAATATATGATAGCCAAAGTGTCCATCAGCTGTTTCCCATTGTGATTTCAAGCCGATGACCTTCAATAACCAGTCACGCTCTCATTTCAATTAAGGACAATTCAAGCGCCAACGACGTTTAATTGCCTTCTTTTTTCTTTCGTCCGCGTTACCAATCGGGGAATTCATTACTTGTCGCCCCATATCGCTTTGGTGAATCGTTCGGCGTGAACATAACTTCAGCGCTGTGACAATGTCTTTCTCTCATTCTCATGCGGCTCCCAGAATAACTGTCCTTTTGACTTTATGTGTAAGTGTCCTAGTCGTCGAAATTTCATAATATAATTGGCAAATTTCTTAAAAAATCGTACGACAATCATTTAAAAAAATACTTTTCAAAAACAATCATGATTAATGATATCAAGCGGTTATCATAATTTTAGAATTGTTGAATAATTTTATGATTTTTTTCGTAATAAGATTTAAAACAAATTCGTTGAATTAATATCAAATGAATAAAAAATGGTAATCGTGCGTCACTTATTTGATAATCAAGATGCATTAAATTTTTTTTTTTAAAACGGTCATTATTATCGGTGACTGTTTTATGAATATTAAAAGATTGTCAAATGATCATCATTTGAAATTCAGTTGAAACTTAATCATGCGGTAATCATTTTTTTTGTTCAGTAAGGCAAGCCTTAAGATTCATCGTATTATTTTTTATGGACCTATTAGTATTTTTTATTACAATTATTATTCATCTTATTATTATGAACCTTTTGTTCGTATTTGTTTAATTCCGATAAAATTTGACTGTTAGAAAACACGCATAATTGTATAGAAACACACAAGGCATGCTTAGTAATCTAATTTTTTCTTTTTCTTTTTTTTTCAACTTTCGATTTTTCAAATAAGTATTTTGCCGTTTATGAAATTTAATAAGTACTTTACTTGCTTCGGAAATTTGCATTCCCAGTCGCACGGCGAGTACAATAGCGACACTCTTATCGGTCTGTAAAAAACGTTGACCTCTAAATTTTTAATCATTTCAATATTTTTTTAAACAGACACATGACAAATCACTTTAGTTTTTTTCTTTCCAAGTCAAATAACTTTTGCACCGACAAACTCGAACAGTATTCCATTTAAAGTTGAATGAGTATATGTGATTCATAATACCCTTATTTATCACTGAATGTTTTTCTCTTATTGAGATTAATTCAACAAAGTGTGACACATAGTTGCCGACGATGAAATTTGAACAAATTGTTTTTCTTAACAAAATTCTGGTTGTAAATTAATGGTCTCTACTCAAAATATTGAACTTTGATCAAATTAAATGGACCAAAATTCAATACGTTTAAATATTTTAATTTTGTTAAATGTCGAATTGTAATTTTATGAATAGATAACTTCATTAAATATTTAATTTTACTAATCATGAAATAATAAAGTTTAAATTTCATAAAAATTATTAAAAATTATTATATTAAATAAGTATCTTATTGAAAAGTAAATGCCTTTCTCAGCAACGACTTCAGTATTCCTGATTTGGGTTACGAAATTTTCACTAAGAAGTTTTTTAATTTTTTTAGATGCATGTCTTGTAATCAATTGTCACTCTCAAATTCCAACATAAATGAAGTAACCAAATTTTCCAAATCCTTATTTATGGAAATGACGTACGTAAATGTAGTTTAATTGTTATAATCTTAACATCATAATGATTTTGCGGTTTTGACGAAATATCGGTGTCTTCAATAATAAAAAAACAACAAAATTTGAATTACGCTATAAAAAGGCTATACTCTAAAAAACTGTTTGTATTCTCATAAATTCCAATTTAATTTGAAAAATCAACGATGACAATTAATACGCGCAAGCAGTGTGAATGCCTTAAGCTTTATACTAAGCTTTAAAGCTTAAGACCTGCGAGATAATAACGTTAATCCGTGTAAGAGTGTTCTCAAACAAATTTCGTCGCTTATCCTGCCTTAATCAACCGTGGCGGCAATTTTTTTATTACTATACGACTAATTTGGATTCTTAAAATTTTATTGTGTATGAGAAGAATTAATAAGTGAATTACTTTGATTAATTTTGAAGCACATATAAATGATTTGCACAAAAAATTGTATATAATAATATTTTATTGTGTTGGTATATATTTGATATATTACAAATTAAAAAAAGAAGAAGATAATAAATTCTTAATAAAAATTGCGCTAGGAGAATTAATCTTTAATTGATTATTTTCAATAGTCCAATTATTTAAATCAATATTATTCAACTGATAATTACTTTCAATATTTATCAATCGCCACTTTATCGCTAATGACATCATACTTGATTCGAAATTTAAAAATATCCTTTCTTCTCAAAAAATGCTATTTGATTTGAGATTCGATAAAAGAAAATGAAACATTGGAAAAATTTGAGTACTTTTCTGGAGTTCCTATAATTATAATCATTTTATAGGCAGTTCTCATTGCTTACACTGATAATTGAAAATTCATAAAGCACATACTAGTTAAATGAAAAATTTGAATATTGACATTATTGAATGCTAAGCCGAGCCTTGAAACTATCGACTATTCGATCAATTTCTCTGGTTAAAGTAACATATCGTCAAGCAATTTTCGCATAAATCATAATTAATTTAGCTTATTAGCGTAGACGAATCAATATTACAATATTTATTTATACCTATAGTTATAGTACTAATCAATTGTTCGCAAAAATTATTTCCAAACATGAAAAAGAACGCTGAAAAACAACTTGGTAATTGTAAGGTAATATTTTTTTAAATCTAAACGAACTTAGTTTAGAAATAGTTATTTATACACTAAAGGAGTAAAATAGTTTACCTCTTACTTCTGAGGTGGATATAAAATTTTTCACCGAAATTATTTATAAATGCACTTTATTCGACAAAAAAATATGGCTACGAAAGCTAACATGTATCTGCAAAAACTAAAATATAGTTTTACAAATTCTATAAGTGCTTGTGGAACCTACAATGTTTCTTCAAAAAATAGAATTAGTCTAGACAATAAAATATGATTATACTCCTAGATTGATAGAGGCCAATAAAGTGGATTTTATGGAGGGTGACATTACTAAATTTTTCTCTCAGTGTATATTTCTATTATCTATTGTTTTGGATAAAAACGAAGCAACAAATAACAAGAAAACAATAAATAAACGAAATAACATAAAAAGGCAAGGTCTAGTTTTTAAAAACATTTTTTAGGACAACACATCATGCTTTGGTTTATCACCTCAAGTAATATTTTTAGTATTTATCTGCGCACTGTGATTTATTATATGACTCATGAAATAAAATAATTTTGTATTTTCCATAAAATAATTTCCTGCAGAATTATCCGGTGGATATATCGGATAAAATGTAGAAAACCTAGTCAACAGGATTTTTTTCTTTTATTAATTTTATTATAAATAAAGATATCATGTTTTAAAATATACTACGCTATCTGTTCTGTATTGCGTAGAATCATGATGCGTCGCGCAATTTGAGCTTGCCCGTGCATACGTATCTTTATTACAAATATTGAATAAAAAAAATTGCGGAATCTAAAATAATTTTTATTAATTCTGACATTTTTTATTTCATACCCGAGAATGAAACATTTATAACACTTTTCTTAAATAATGTATTACTTAAATTTCTGCTTTTAATTTACTAAAAAATATAAATAAGCTTTAACAAAAAAAATCTAGTCTGACTGGACCCGTCTGAATCTACTTTTCACTATAAGTAGGTACGATATTCAATAACAAATTCTTACATTTTCTTACGTTCGTGTAACATTGTTATATCTTTATCATTTTAATGCAAAAATAGTATTTGTCATTCAATTAGCGTTCGGTTAATAATGTATGACTTTTTAACGCGAGTTTGAAGTTTTACAGTAAAAGTATTATACTTCTATTTTAGTCTTTGTCACGTGAGCCTGATTTTCCATATGTAGAGGTAGTCGCAGGATTTTATCCTATTCACGCAGTTATTTAATTTGCATAAACGTTTTGCAAGTCGACGACGTATATTCCAAAATCCAGCGGAAAGAGTTTCAAAATTATACTTTTTTTTTTAAGTTCACTGCTCTGTATAATTATTTCTACCGAATAAAATTATTACAAAAATGTGTTATACTGCATTAATAATGATTTATTAATTCATCGTTACTTGGATTATTATTAATAAATTTTTATTTCCATCCTATTATATCATATCAATAAATTTTTATTCCACGTTCGAAAACTTTCTGTCGGTACTATATCTGCACCGGATGAATCCGAAAACATGTTGCCACAATGAATTGCAATTAAAGGGAAAAGTAATTTTGTATTCCGAATTCTAAAACATTTCTTTTTGTAATAAATAAATGCATTTCAATATATCAGTGCTAAAATTCAGAATGTAACATTTAAAAGTGCTCGATTTATCAAAGAATTTGAAAAAGCGAAATACTTGCGACTCGTTACAGTACACGCAAGCGATTGAGTGCATGCTGACTGGCTGAGTCCACGTAAGCACCGATAAAATTCCTTTAATTAACGAAAAGAATGCCAACGTAATTAAACTAAGCACTTCAATATCGCGTAACCGCGGGGACACATGTTATAGGTCATAAATTATAATGAACGACGGACCTTATCGATGGCACCCTCCGAGAAGTCAATATGCTGCGTACATTAATGAAAGCAGTATAGCACTATTTATATATACGATTTAATGAATTTTTTTATATATTATTTTATATATTATTTTATATGAAAACGTGAACTTGATTGGTTCGTACGTATATGGCGGAATGGCGCTGAAATTCAAAATTTCTAACCTCAAAAATGAGCCCGGAATAAACAGTAAAGAAAGGAACTTGACTTGATTACTTAAGAAAGTAATAGTTGTTTTGAAGCATTTAAGTAATTCATGAATGAATTTGGTCGAAAAATTTAGAAAGTACTTTCTTTTGACGCCAAAGTCCAATTCTTAAAGATTTGAGTTTTCCATGAAATAATTTAATGAAATAAGCATTGTATTAAACCCTTTTAACTGTAGTTTTTATTAACTAAATTTGTTGAAAAATTATATTATTTTACCTAAAAAATCAGAATGTATTATTCAGAAGAACTGGTTAGAAAAAAACAGCGTAAAGGGAACATTGAGCTGGATTTTGCTTGTCTTATAAAATACTATAAAAAATGTGTAAATTTGATAAAATCCGATAAATTATTTATCAGTTTTTATGCGGATTTTGCCCCATTCTACGGAGCTTCATAAGATCTTCTCAATAGAATTTGACTTTCACTAACAGTTGTTCACTTAAATTCGTAACGCAAACGTACACGTAAATGACGTACGCTTTCGTCAGTTTAGCCAGCAGATCCCCCGCGCAAAAAATTGCACGATCATGCCCAAACGTTCGCACGAGGCCTTTCGAAGGCCATCGGCTTCTGGGAAGAAGGCAAGAGGACCGGGAGAATCCCCGAATACACTGTGCACACATCCCCCCCGCTCCTTGACTACTTACACACGCGAAAAGAGCACAGATTCGCTAAACTCGCAGGCCATCAACGGCATGAACCTCGTAGAGGTGCGTACGCACACATACACACACGTCCGTATGCATACGAACGCATAGCGCCGGCGGGTCACGTGTCCGGCGGTTTTAGGGTTATACGGGGCGGCGGCGGGGCGGGCGGCTCGTATAGCCTCATATACCGCTCGACGCTCAGTCGCGACGCGAAGCTGCCTCGGCGTGGATCGCGTGTAGAGTGCGGTGCGCAGTGTTCAGTGCGAGTTCGGAGCGGCGCTTTTGTCCTCGTCGTCTGCTTGGCGGCGGAAAAGGAAAAAGGGAAGACCCACGAGTGTGGCCGCGAGGGGCTGTTATGGGACGCGCATCGACTGCTCTCGGTGAGTGCGAGAAAAGCAAAAAATTCCGCCAGTTCCTTTTCGCGAACGAGTAGCCTCCCCTCCACCCCCTCCGCATTTTTTTCGAGGTTACGGCCGTTGCCTCTGCTTTATTTCTGGTTACTCCCCACCCTTGACAGAGCAGCCCAACGGGTAAGCTGCTCGCTGCCCGGCGGAGGCTTCCAGCGATTTTTGCGGATTTTTTTTTTTGGGCACCCGCCAGTCGTTATGTAAGGATTGTCAAGGGACCCTGGGGGGGCAGCGATTTGTTTTGATTCTCTCGTGTATTGTGTGGGGTTCCAGAGGGAATTTGGAGTTTTATTTCACGCGTGTAAATAGAGGAGAGTCAGTGTTCTCTCTCGTGTACATTGGTGCTCGGTGGCTGATTCTGCCTTTGGAGTACTGTTATTTTATTCATTAGCTTAACAGGTTGCTGCTTTATTGTCGAACGTTATCTGGTCAGTGAACGTTAATCTGTTTTTTTTATCTCTGTTTGGTTCGCAGTTCAGTTATTATGTAAGGCCTGACAATTTAGAAGTGCAGTTATTGCTATGCCGTGCAATAAATTTGTGATTATCATTACGATTGTCATAATCGTTTGAAAAATATAGGCTTTATCAGCGTGCATGATTTGAATATCAATTACAATGGTTTCCTATTGCTTTTGCTACTTCCGGTTGATTAGATCAAGTATTTTATGTTTTTTTATATTCTACCTAACGTAATTATCATAATTAATATTCAATATATTGAGATAAACTGAATAGATAATACAGGTAATTTTATTTATCTGTATACTTAAAATAAAATAATTATAGATATTTGTTATAAAACTCTTATTGAATTAAAAATGTTTTATATTCATAATTTAATGGATACAAGTGACAAATTTGTATTTATATTGTACTTGAAGACTTCATAAGAAGTAATAGGCTACAATATCGTTAATCACAACAAAATAAACTTTTAAATCATGAATCATAAAAAATTTCATGATTAAAGCATTGCATTATATAGCAAACATTTTTATCTATTATTTGAAAAGTCTGGTTAAGATTGTTTTTATGTCAATATTTGCTTGTAGAACTAATACTTAATCTTAGATTTATCACTTCTGTGTTGTTACCATTGATTTTAGTTAAAGAGAAATTTTTATTCATTCGCTCAATATTATTTAACAAAATTCTAGCTTTTGGAAAAAATATGACAAATATGATATGCTTGAGTATTACTGTATATTGTGCAGGTATTAATTATTTTATAGTTTCATGTGCTCATAAGACTTAATGTTCATTGAACTTTCTGCATAATTTATGAAACATATATTGTCAGCAAGCAGTAGAGAAACTTATGGATCTATTTAAAAATCAGTATTCTATTATCTATTATTGAAATTTAGCCCAATTATTAAGGTGGAATTTGATAAGCATCTATGATTAATTTTGCTTTTGCTTATTCTTGTGTATTTTCTTCTCTACAACAGCAGCATTCCCAATAATATTTATAGTAATTGTGAAGAAATTAAACTTAAGTTGTTCCAAACAAGCATCGACTATGATTTAATATATAAGTGAGGAAATAAATTGTGTGATTAGAGTGATAATATGTTTTCTGATAATCATTGAAAAAAAGGTTTAAAACAAAGTACTTTAGAACTATCAGATAATATAACTAGAAGACACAAAAAACTGACCTATTTACAAAAATGTTATCAACAGTGTACATAGCACTCAAATTATACTGAGGATTTTTTTTGTTTTATTACAGATAAATAGTCGCCAAGCACAAAAATGGACGGCAAGGTATATGCAAAAAAGCCAAAAAATCCAAGAGAAGGAGCCAATCCGATCAGTGTGTTGACATTTGGGTAAGGAGAAAATTATATAGTCTATTATACCGTTTAATTTTTGAACGAAAAAATATTGTTCTGTTGTTTATTAATTCAAATTTATCAAATCAAATTTTCCAACAATTAATAAGATATTGATGTTGATTTAATGGGATTTACCTAAGTAAGATAAATATTTGTGAAGTATCACCTTATTTGTTTTTTATTTTGAGATATTCCTCTACTTATTAATTTTTTACAAAGATAAATGCAATGTCACAATTTCACTTAATAAATACTTGATGGACCACCTGCAGTGACTGAGCCACACACAATTATCTTATCCATTAAGTATTTGTTCTTTCATGTTGATTCATCAATCATCAGAGATGTAGTTTTAATGCTGCTTCTATTTAGACACTTCATTTATTATTTTTTTAATAAATTGTAATTTTCAAATATTTTTGTCGTAATAACGAACAATCAATGTATTATAAAAATATCTTTTTACAATTTACAGTTACATCCTTCGGCTGTTCTGGGTAGGTTATCGCAGAGATCTTGACATTGAAGATTTATATGAGCCACTAAAGGAACACAATAGCAGCAGGCTAGGGGAGAAGATAACAAGGTTATGGGAGGAAGAATGTCAACGAGTGAACAAAAAACAACTGTCAAAACGAAAAGGTGGCGAACGAGGCAAAGATCGAGATGATTCACCCAAAGTTGAACCTAGTCTTTTACGAGTGCTATTTAAATGTTTTGGTGCTAAACTAATGCTTTACGGAGTTCTGCTGGCAGTGATGGAGATCTTACTCAGGTAATGAACATGAACTGTTTAAATGAATATTTAGAGATAAGATAATTTATATACATTTCATTAATTTTATTTTTTTTTAATTTTAATGAAACTCTAATAATTCTATACATTATCAGTGATAATACCTAACAAAACAAAAGTAATACATTTATTATTATTTTGTAAAGTATGAATTAAAAAAATTCCAATTTACTCGTACCAGAGGGTAAACTTAGATAAAGTTCGAAGGAGGTGTAAAATGTGCGTACAGCAATAGAAAAAAATTAGAACACAGTAAAAACTTCAACTAAATACGTTGTTATGAAAAAAAAGTAAACAAAACTTGTTTAAAATTTCCTGTAACTTTAATTAAATTCAAAGAAAAAAAAGCATTTGTCATGTAAAACTACTGGCACTTTACACCTCCTCATCAGCACCAACAAGCATCTAAGTTAATAAAGCAAACCGACAATAGCAAAGTCACCGATGAATGAAAAAAAAAGGAGGAAGTAAAAAAACTGCAAAGCGAGACGTGCGAAAGCAACGGAAAGAAATGATCTGAGCCCACTTTATGATGATACGTGCAGATTGATGCAGCCGTTATTCCTATCGCTTCTCATCAGTTACTTCAGAGTGGGCGATTATAACACGCCGATACACACGCGCGACGGCCCCGTGCCGATGAACGGATCGCTGCTGCAGCCCGACGCCGACGAGGAGCACGACGTCAGGTCGTTAAGCCTCGCTATTGACTCGACGAGAAAGTAACCGACAGTTCAGCTTTTAGTTTTTTTTTTATAATCACTCCATTTACTTGTCGCATCAAGGACGAGCGACGGAGAATTGTTATTTTATGTTTTTAGTTGCATAATAGGATTATGTTTCTTAGTTTCCCTGTTTTTTTTTTTTGTTCTTGTTTTTTCTCTTTTCTAATCCACTGTTTATTATTAATGTAGTATTCTGTGGATATTGCAGCGAGTAGTTTGCTAATTTGAGGAGAGAAGTGTTGCGTGAGGTTCTAAATTTGCATTGGAGAAAATTAAAATTTCTTCCTGATCATCCATAAGGTCCACTTTATTTAGTTGTGCAGAGAGGGAGTAAAATAGTATTTTACCTCACTCGAGAATAATTGCCTATTTTACTCCCTTGGTGCATAAATAACTATTATTGTTGGGACTGTGAGAAAAGAAGAGGGCTTGTTAGGAATTAAAAGCCTATTTATTTTCATTTTTCATTTATAATTATAAACAATATAAGAAAAAGTTTTGGTTTGTTACTTTTTTTACTGTGAAAATATAACGCTTTTTTAATTTGTTACTTTTGTTTTTCAACTAACAAAGTCGACGTTATGAATCTTCAGTAATCTTACTAAAATAGAAATAAATATATGTTATTTACGACAAGTATGATAATAATGTGATATTAGGCTGTTTACAAGGTATAATAAAAAAATATTTGTTTTTTCAAGCTAGTGTTTAACAAAACAACTTTAATTGTGAAAATTAAATACAAATTTAATTGTTGAGATATCAATTGGTTATTTTTAAAAATACTACTGCAAAAATGTCACCGAATGAGTAACTTCACGCTGGGAGAAAACTTCTAGTAGAAATTGCTACATTTTGTAACGCAGGGACATACTCGACAAACAAAAAATTTTACTAAAAGTATAGTAAATTTTGATAGGAAGTATAGTAAAAAATTTTATTTGCCGAGTCTGTCCCTGCGTTATAAAACAGTACAGTAATTTTTACAAGAACTTTTCTCTCCGTGTAGTAAACGAATTAACTACGTCTAACTATGAAATCATTCTTCGCGTTAACAATGAACTCGTAAAAAAAGTTAAGTCGCCAACGGTACTTTCCGCTGACTTCAAATGTACTCTGACGATATTTTAAAACATATTGCAATATTTTACCTTGAAATCAAAATCTTCCTTTAATATTTTTTACAAAGTACAAGTATTACTTACTGTACAATAATAAACAAAAACATACTGGTCTCATCAAATTAATGGATTAAAAAACAATTAAAAAAAAGTAGTAAAAAAATGAGAAACTCATCAATTGCCGGAAAAAAAGTAATTACGAGTGAAGCGTTAATTCGAGTTCTCGTACTTGTCCGCTCGCTACTGGTCACTTTGCTGTTATCACCTTCCAGATTTGTGCCCGTGATATCCGCGTTATCTGGGATCATCCGGTTCGACAGAAAACGAAAAGCGCGGGCTCGACACTGACGCGAGCATATTAACAGCATTGCGTAACGAGACTCGTCCGTATAAAGCGTGACGCGCGCGCGGTCAGCCCCACACGCGACACGTCGATTTTTTTCCTCGTTGCATTGTCATGTCGCGATCGTGCCGTTGGTTCACGGAACTTCGTAATTCCCGGCGCCTTGAGAGGAGCTTCCCTTGGGAATCGTCATCGACGAATTTTTTTTTTGTCTGTTACATTTAGGATTTAGATTCCGAATAGTCGAATACATTAGAGTCGAAAAAAATGAATTTTATTACTTCTTGTAGATAATTTTCTTAACGATTTTTTAATCGTCGATTTTAATGTGATTAAGAGATATTTGATTAATTGATTAGTTATTCTTTTCGACAGTGCGATCAATGTTGTAATTTTAATTGTAACATTTTTTTGTTATTAGTCGTTCAATGTATTGTTTTTCGTACTAATTTTCGTTTTGAACACTGTTCTGAATTAAAAAGAATGAATTATTTTCTGCGCAGGTTTTCTAAAAATCAGAAATATATGCAGAGATGAAAATGAAATTTAATAAAACGAAGTTCTTTTATTCTAAACCTTCATGCGTTTAAAGACGAGATAACATTTTTTAATCAATCGCGCATTGATTACATATTTGCATAATAAAATAAATTTTCTTTCACAAGAAAGCGAGTATAAAATCACTGGAAAGAAAAGCACTTTATAGATCCACTTAAAATTCTTGTTACGAAACCATTTAGTTTATCTAAATAAATATTTAAATTTATATCAAACCAGTTTTAATTAAGTTAAAATTGAAAAGATATTTAAATAAAAACTGTATTAATTGAAATACAAATATTTAGTTGAATGAATAAAATAATTTTCTAAGAAGGATTAAAAAAAATGTTTAATTAGATTTGCAAAATTCTTTTTCAGTGTGCTTTTTTCACATTTATTTTCATTGCTGTAAATTCAACAAAATTTCCTAATAAATTAGCAATCGTTTGCAATGCATTAATGTGAAAATGTGATAAAGACGGGGACTTAGATCCTACGCGATTTTTTCCTTTCGACGTCAGAAGTTAGAACAGATGTACATTCAAAAGATAAAGAAAATGTTTTTTCCTCTTTAACTTTATAAATTATATCTTAACATTAAATAAAAAAGATATTTTAAGATCCAATGTTTTTCCCTTTTAATCAAATGTTTTTTTAGTATATTATTTATGTATTTGTGTCAGTTGATTAAATAATAAAAAATAGTAAAATAATACAAAATAATTAAAAAATCATTAGAAATAATAAAATATTAATTTTAAAAGTACAGCGACAATCCGGAGGTCTGCTTGTCTATTACTCTTCTAGCTGATTGTCATAAGAATCGACCTAGTGCGACATCGAGTTTTACGTGTTGTTTATTAAGTCAATGGCACTTATAATCGAGGAGTTTAAAATCAGGCGGATTATCGATCAAACTTTCTCGTCACGTTAAAAGCGCAGTACGTATACGCTTTAACGGCGAACTTTGCGCAAGCTATATATATGCTTCAAATGAATTATTAATTTATATTTATCAAAGCAACCGATAATAAATCATACTAACCTACATTCGTAAAAAATATTTTTTTGACAGTCGTTATCTGTAGGAGGGAAATCAAGCGAATAATTATAATTAATTTCATTAATCAAAACAATTAAAATTAAGCCTAATTTCCACAAAAAATCCATAAGACTCGTCTATCGATATTTATTAAACAATTAACAAAACTATGATTTTCGAAAAAGTAAACCTTCAACCAAAGTAAAAAATATTTCGAAATTCATAATTTTATAAACGAATATTTTGAAGAAACGTTAAGCATTTCTCAATGCACGGCTTATCCCATTGATTTTGTGGATTTCTTTTTCATGTGCGCAGGTCCAATGACATTGCTTGTAAAATATATTCCTTTACTTGCATTTTTACAATCGCAATGTTTGGCAAAATTCCTTTTTCGCGAATCTTGCCAGTAAATAGAATTTTTATCTTGTAAGCACTTTCTGCATTAAAATTTGAAATACTGACGATAACTTCGATAATTAAAAATGCAATTTACGCTCGAGTCAAATTTAGATCATACAGAAACAAAGAAAATCATCAAACAATTTTGTTTTTAATTTAGAATATTAATTGAAACCCACGCGGCATCTTAATTCTAGAGGCGAAGGCTTAATGGACTCCTCACTACTGCAGTAGAATTGCGGCATAATTTAAAAATGCTTTACGCTCTCACATACCTATTGTCGAATTTCAGTTATTAAATTGTACTGAATTTTATTTTTTAATTTAATTTTGAACATCATTTTTTTTATTCTTCTAAAGACTTTCACTCGGTTTAATGTCGATTCATTGTTTACTATTCTTCATAAATAAATAAAGAACGTAACTGTAAACAATTGCCAACCTGCTAAATAGTAAGCTTTTATTTTTAAACTTCTTTAGACGTTCAGCCTGTTTAATGTTGATTCATTATTCATTATTCATTATTTATTATTCGTGATAAGTAATTGAAGAAAATAAACATAAACAATTATGCATCGACTGAGTAGTAGTATTGAGTACTAGTAACACTTAGGCGTATTTCATCACATCAAATACAGATTTTCATTCTTTGGAAAGTTATATGCATGCGAGCTTAGATCTGTAATATCTCCCATTCAAGTTGAAAATTATCGAAATGTAACATAAATCAGTCTCCTTACTTAAGTACTCTGTTTGATTGGCTGTAAATTATCGTGTGTTATCTAATCGATTTTTTTTCGTTCAGTAAGTAAATTAACACACTGGAAAAATACGATGTAATATCGAAATATCGATCGCGTCTGTAGATTTGACATTTACTGTTTGATTCTTATCTGGTGTTTTTTTTTATTCGTAATTTTAAAGTTGTAATATTGTATTCGCATACTATTTCGTTTTTTCACACTAATTACAGATTTTTTTTTATATTTTCTTTGGTCGCACATTTATTTTATGTTTGAAGGTAATTCGTCTATTGTAATTAACAGTTTCCCTGTCGGATTTAAAATCGTATATTTTTCTTCGAATTTCTTAAATATTTGCAACCGAATTTTAAAAGTATAAATCGCAATCATTATTTGGACTTCTGTTAACTGCAAATATCAAGAAATAAATATTAAAATTTATTTTTATTTCTTTAGAGCCTCGTGTTTACATTCAACTTAAAAAGACAGTTAAAGTTTTATTTTTTTAATACAGGAAGCAAAATTTGTTATATATTTTTCTCAAGTGTCACTATGTTATTGCGTACTATTGTGATTTTTACTACTCTGAGAAAATACTGAAGAAAAACTTGCAATAAATTTTTAGGAGATGATTCGGACTTGAAACTAGCAAATGAATCTTAATAGTTAAAATTACCGCAATTATTCATGCAAATTTCTGGGAAAAATAGTTTTTTTTTTCTCTTGTTTGAAAACTACCTCCAACATAAAATAATCATTAACGTACACTTTTCTGTTAAAGTATAAAAACAAACATTATTTTCTCACTTCAGCAATATATTCTTATCCCAAAAAATGTAATAAAAATTAAAAAACAAAACAAAGTACTTTTACGGAAAAATTAAAAATCACCAGATAACAAAAAAGGAAAAAATTTACATTTTTATATATAACGGATAATATTTTACAGAGTGGCCCAGCCGATGTTCCTGGCGAACCTGTTGAAGTATTTCAAGACGACCAACGAAGTGACCCGTGAGGAGGCCTACCTGTACGCCGCCGGAGTGGTCCTCTGTTCCGCCCTGAACGTCCTGGTGATCCACCCGTACATGATGGCCATCCTGCACATGGGCATGAAGATGCGCGTGGCTTGCTGCTCGCTGATCTACCGGAAATCCCTAAAACTCTCGCGTACCGCCCTGGGATCAACGACGATCGGCCAGGCGGTCAACCTCCTCTCCAACGACGTGAATCGCTTCGACGTGGCGACCATATTCCTGCACTACCTGTGGATCGGTCCCCTGGAGACCATCATCGTCATGTACGTCATGTACAACGAGGTGCAAGAGTCCGCCATCATCGGCGTCGCCACCCTCCTCATGTTCATCCCCCTGCAGGGATTCCTGGGGAAGAAGTCCTCGTCTCTCAGGTTGAAAACCGCCATCAGGACGGACGAGAGAGTCCGGCTGACCAACGAGATCATCTCGGGCATACAGGCGATTAAGATGTACACGTGGGAGAAGCCCTTCAGCGCCCTCATCGCCAAGGCCAGGTTCAACGAGATCAAAGTTATCAGGGGGATGTCCTACATTCGAGGAGCTATTATGTCGTTCATCGTATTCTCCACCAGGCTGTCCCTGTTCATCACGATCCTGGCCTACGTACTCTTTGGAGAACACATTAACGCCGAGCGCGTTTTTATGCTCACTGCCTACTACAATATACTCAGGACTAACATGACTGTCTTCTTCCCGCAAGGTGAGTTATTTTAAGATTTTTTTATTATGAGTGAATTTTTTTCTTTTTTAGCTAGTACGAAGGAGGTTCTGCCTAATGAGAATTTATAGATTTGTGGATGCATGCCCAATAAGAGTACAGTCATAAAAAAGCTTAATACAACGTAAAAAAGTAGTTTTTGTTGTTTCGCAACAGTAATATCTACTAGAGAAGGAAAAAGAATGATGTTCTGTAAATCAGTAAAATTAACATTTCTTAAAGCAGATCTAACTCTACAGAAAAATCGATTTGGCTCTATTGTAAAATAGTTCTAAAAAGCAAATTAAGGAGACAAGCCTCTGTTCTGAATCTGAAAGAAATAAAAAATATATTTATATATTAAAAATTATAAATTTCACTTGATACATATATATTGAAATTAAATATTTTAACTATTATAATTTTTGAACACTTTGAAATGAATTATATTTGGCTTGCTGCGAGAATATAAAACAGTTCAAGCAAGATTTTATATTTTATTAAAAGTAGGACAAAAATTTTTTGAGCACCTGTGTATAAGTATCAAGTGAAATTCATAATTTTTAATATATGAATATGTTTTTTATTTCTTTTAGATTCAGAACACAGATTTGCCTGAGTTAAAATAGATCTTACTCTACAGAAAAGTAGATTTGGCAGTTTTGTAAAGCAGATTGGACTGAAAATTTGGAATGTTAAATTAACATTGCAATTTCACAGTTAAATCTACTGTGTAAAAAGTAGAAGTTACTTACTTTTTCGGTTCAGGATTTTTTGTAAAACTTCGTGGTATCGATAACAAACTTTCTATTATTTTTAAGAACGATTCATTAAACATTATAGAAATTAAATATTTTATTAAGTAGTACAACGAGTCCGTCGTTTGTATCCGAGAAGATAAATTACATATCTAACCAGCATCCGATCGGTGAAATCTTATCGAGCTTCGCTCTACATATACCAGCACGAACTAATTATCAAAATTAAGGAATGAGTAAAAGCATTAATTTAGGCTGAACTGGTAGTTTTGAAATAATTATTACTTTTATATAGTATAATAGTATTTTGCAATAGTAAGCGTTCCTTTAATTTAACCTACACGTAGATCAACCACATTTTGCTAAAATTTATTATTAACTGTATGCGAATAATACCAGTGTGAATAACATCCATCGTTTTGATAGGAAAAATATGCCAGATGCATTTTGTACGTCTAATAATAGAATGAATTTAATGGTACTTTCAAGTAGTGTATGCCGCATAAAGATTATCTCATATTTGAAATATCTACAAAACCGTTGTTATCAACTAGTTCATCATAAATAGCAGTGCAATTCAAAATTATAACTTTTTTTTAAAATGATATAAAAAAATATCATATTTTTCTTTATTAAGCTTTTCTAACTTTAATAGAAGTTAATTTGCTACAAACGTGATATATTGCAATATTACAAGTAAATTAGTAAGCAATAGATGTTGCACATTTTTATATTTTTATTTTGCTATTGTTTTAGAAATGATGCGACGCAGAGACATGCGCTTATATTTAACTATTAGACATGCTCTTATATATTTGGCTCAACAATTAACGATTCTATATTGAATGGAGGTCTAAGTTTAATGGCTGTTAGATTTTTAATTAAATTTAATCTTTGGGAGTTATAAAGTTTACATTGACATATAACGTGAGTTTAATCTTCTTATTCGTAGTTACATTTACACTTAGAACTGTTTATAATGTTTACTTTGTGCAATGAGAACGCTAAGCAATAATATGATCTGCCCTGGTTCTGTTAATAGTGACTATGGGCTATCTATCAAGATTTTTATCTTTAAGCCACGGTTTTTTTTTTTAGATCTTGGTAAAAATATTGAAAGTATTTTATATATTTCTTTTTTATTTCGAAGTCTTTGTGCGAAGTTTCGACATTGACATTCGTATATTGTAATGATTTGTGAACACATAAGAAATCTGAGAAAATCAAAACATTGTGATATTTGTTTTTGAGAGCAACATCCATAGCTTCTACTAAGACTGATTTACTGTATATTCGCGCTGTAATGTTGATTGCTTTTTTAACATGAATATTTAAGTCTATGAAGATACAAGCACAGCCAAGTGAGTTCCCATTTGCCATTTTGCTGCTATTATTAACTAATTAAAAGTAATAAAAGCATTAATCATAACAACGTTTGACATATAAGAAAAATCATTTAGACGTCGATTAAATCGAAATGTTCACACTCCTTTCAATTGGCTCTGGTATCGCCAGAAGCCGTCGTCAGGCTATTATGTTCAGAAGTTGAGATAAAGAAATTCAAGTCATCATGAAATTGTGCGATATTATGAAATGATCTAAATTCATATGCCATAAAAGATAAGTCCTAGCTGTAAACATTTGTGCTTACTGGATAAAGTGAGGTGTACTTTGAAAAATGTTTAAACTTCGAATATCGCGTGAACTACGATCGCAATGATAAGATAATTAATGAATATTTGATGATTCCACTTAAGGTTTATTGCATTATTTATGAGATAGCAAGAGTGCACTAGACGTTTTTTTTTTTTTTTTTTTTTATTGTACATTCCATCTATATTTTCTGATAGTTTATCTATTACACTGCTCAAAGTATATTATACAGATTATAATAAATTGTAAAACATTGTAAAGAACTAAACAATTAATTCAAAAATTGATGAAACGTTTTTCTCCACGCAGGTATAACTCAGGTGGCGGAGGCAATGGTGTCTATCCGGCGGCTGCAGCGTTTCATGCTGTACGAGGAGGTGTCGACGCGCGCGGATCGCAGTATGATCTACCGGCAGGCGCGCAACGAGAAGCAGCCCCGCAAGGGGAGCCCCCAGGCGACGGAGAACGGCAAGGCCAACAGCAGTGGCACGGACGACGCAGAGCAAGAGGAGGTAGCCAACGGCGGTGGGTCGATCAGGCTGTTGCGTGCCTCGGCCAAGTGGCTAGCCTTCGAGAAGGAGAACACGCTGCATGACATTAACGTCGACGTTAAGCCCGGCGAGCTGATCGCCGTAGTCGGCCAGGTTGGCGCCGGAAAGTCCAGCTTCCTCAACGTTATTTTGAAGGAGCTGCCGCTCACCTCCGGCACCATTGAGGTCGGTCCTGAGACTCTTCGTCTACTGGAATTCACTTTGAAGAAAATTAGGAAGATAATGGTGGATAGCCGATGGAACGTTGGCTTTTGTAATTTAAATTTTAGTTCGAAATTGATTTATAAATTTACATAGTAATTGACGGGTGACTGTAATGAGGTAATGCCCCGAGCCAGAAAAGAAAATAGTTTCATCTGCTATCCACTATTTAAAACGTTTTAATATAGTACAATTTACAAGCAGACTTTAAAGTCTTTTCTATTATTGAGTGCCTCAACTTAAGAAATAAATAAATAATATAACTAAATAATAGTTGATATATCTTGCAGATAGTAATGCTTAGTTAAAAAAAAAACGAGTTTTAATTTTCATTGTCAATTACAATTATTTGACGTCCGGAGTTTTTAAATTTTTGTGGAAAATGAAATGCTGAAAAAAAGTAACGCGTCATCTAACACTAATTTGTTAGAGTTCACTGACATACTTAAAACATCGAAAATTACATTATCATCTTCGAAGAAATTATTTTAATAATTTAAGTTTGTTCCTAATCTAAGAAAATTCTAATTGATATTATTTTTTCAGTGAAGATTTGACGTAGAATAAGTAGTGTTTTCACTCGTTTGAGCAAAGACTCGCTTTAGAATAGATCAAATATTATTTCATTAAAAAAATTAGCAGAAACAAGATATATGATGGTCGTAAAGAGAAAATATTTTTTTTGAATTGCAAAATCTTTAACCAACTGTATTTATGTACTTTAAGATTCGACTTTAAACTATCGTCTTTCTTCATATTTTCGTTATAATAATATAGCGAACTTAAAGTATTGACAGAAACTCTGAGACTATCCAGTTGCGTAAAAGAGAGAGGAGAAATTATGCGAGGGACTCAAGAGCAAAGTAGGAGTTTCGCGGAAAATTGTACGGCTGTTAGAGTCTTAGGATCGCGGCGCGGACAATTGTGCAAACGGAATGCGACGTAACGATCGAACGGATAATAAGGGGGCTTTTAATTTGGAATTTGTTTTTTTGCGAGTCTCGTGATAATGGGTTATTTGTTTAGTTGACGTGGAAGATTATGGGTTCTTATTCAGAGGCTTTTGTTCAATTTATTCACCACCCATGAATTAATTAAATTAAAATAATTTGTAAATTCTGTATGACACTGTGCCCTAATTGTAAGTTAATTGTAAGTTAAGTAAATAATGTTTGGCTTCTGAAAAAGTTTTAAAGATTATCATTCTACTTAGTGCGACGATTGTTCTGTTTATGTTCCACTTTATTTATGAAATTAATATTCTTAATTTTCGCAGGTCAATGGTCCTATAGCGTACGCGAGCCAGGAGCCCTGGCTATTTGCTGGATCGGTGCGTCAAAACATTCTGTTCGGCAGGAAGATGGACCAGCGCAGGTACGATCAAGTGGTGAAGGTGTGTCAACTGAAGAGGGATTTCAACCTGCTACCGTACGGCGATAAGACCATCGTCGGCGAGCGCGGTATCAGCCTTTCCGGTGGCCAGCGCGCCAGGTATCTTATGAGTCAATGATATTGTCTTGACAGGCAACGTTGATATTTTATCGAAAATTCCTCTTGATAAAAGAAATCGAATTTATAACGTAAAAAAACGTATACACGATATAACAATTCTTTTTAGAATAAATTTGGCGAGAGCAGTGTACTCTGACGCGCCAATATACGCCTTCGACGATCCTCTCAGTGCAGTTGACGCTCACGTTGGAAAGCACATGTTCGACGAGTGCATCGCTAAGTACTTAAAAGGGAAGACCAGAATTTTGATCACTCATCAGCTTCAGTACCTGAGGACCGTCGATCGAATCATTGTTTTAAAAGACGGACATATTCAAGCTGAAGGGTAAGCTTCCTGATTACGTATAAGAGAGAAATAAAAGATACCGCTCAGGTGAGCTTGATCTGAAAAAAATTTACTGCATCGTTCCACTTCATAAATTAGCAACCGTAATGTTTTAAGATCCCGCGGAATAAGGTCACAGCATGTCTGCGTTTTTTCTCTCTCTATTTCTAGTCTTCGTTTCAAGGCAATATACAGCGTTTAATTTTCAAGCTTAAACAAATATATCCTCAAGGAACTAATACAATCAACAATCGCGAATTGCAAATTAAAAATAAATTCAATAGTGCATAATTATTTTGTTTACAATTCAATTTTGTATTTCGGAGCAATGCATTTAAAAAAAAACTCTATCGCTTTTTTTATATCAATTTATTTAAAATGTATTTCTTGTTCTTAAATTAGTAATAATAGATTCTAAATATTTCAGCTCGTTCGACGAGTTGGTAGCGAAAGGCGTGGACTTCGGCCGGCTTCTGGAGCAGCAGGTTGCCAAGACACAGGCGGATGAAGCTAACTCCACGCCGGCGTCGCGCAACACCTCCCGTCAGGGCAGTATCACCTCCCTCAGTTCGTTCATGACAAACGAAAACAACTTGTCCTTCGACGATCCCAAGGAGGTGGAAGAGCAGCGCACCTCCGGCCACGTGGGCGGCTGGGTTTATAAGGGCTACTTCAGCGCCGGCGGTAACTACTGCCTCGTCTTCACGATATTCATACTCTGTGCACTCGCCCAATTCTTCGCTAGTGCCGGTGATTTCTTCATCGCCGAGTGGGTCAAGATGGAGGAGAACTCGAGCGTACGTAGACTTCCGAGCATCGCCCTCGGTTTTCATTGACGCGTTTAGCGCACTGCCGAGTGTGATTAATCGCGCGACGAGTCAGCGCAATTATTTTTTAATCGAGCTACCAGATAGAATTGAGCTGAATTGTTCGTTGATGACAGAGCTGGGGAAACACAGAAGAAAGTTTTCCTCTTTTTTGTTATTGACGTTGTTAATCATTTTATGAGTTACTTAAGTTTGAGAATGTAATAATGTATTTCGAATTCAGCGAAAACTTGTGTTTAATTTAAAATGTCTTTTGTTTGAGGAGTCTACTTGATTAACAATGTTAAGATAAACATTTGATTAAGATCTGTTTTCTACATAGACCCTTATTAACAATAAAATAAATTAAACTTAAATAAAATATCAAAGAAAATAAGTTAGAGATCGCCATAATAATGATTAAAATTAAATTTTAGCGGGATGTCGCAAAAAATGGCACCATGGAAGTAAATTGGACGGGCCCGATTAGTCGGGAGAACTGCATCTACATCTACAGTGGCATAACAGTGTTAACGATCATCGTTACGCTCGTGCGCTCCTCGGCCTTCTTCGACATGTGCATGCGCGCCTCGCGCAACTTGCATGACAACATGTTTAGCTCGATAAGCCGAGCGACAATGCGTTTCTTCAACACCAACACTTCCGGCCGCATTCTCAACCGTTTCTCCAAGGACATGGGTGCGGTGGACGAGCTGCTGCCGATTGCCCTGATCGATTGCTTGCAAATTGGACTCACGCTCCTTGGTATCATCATCGTCATCGCCATCTCGAACCCGTGGCTTCTCATACCGACGATCATCATCAGTTTCTTGTTCTACTATCTTAGAGTTATCTACATTGCGACGGGTCGCAGCGTCAAGCGACTCGAAGGAGTTAGTAAGTACAGGAGAAATTGAAAGTAGCACATAAACAATATCAGATTTGCATATGTAATTTTTTTTTAAGAAGTTGTTAAAGATTTACACTTCAATGCTACGGTGTTATAGATTTATAGTGACAAAATCCATTTTACTTAACTTTAGGCAAAAAAAAAAATATATATATTTAAGGGTTAGACCACTCTAGAAGTCGAAAAAATAGGCTTTTTTAGGATTTTTTTTCTATAAATACTACAAATTAAAGTCGAGATTCCAATTAAGGATATTTGTTACATATATAAACAACTGTATATGAAAATTGTTTTGCTATGCAGCCGAACACACAGCCCTTGTAATTTTTGTAATAAGTGCATACGTTTTTCGATATTTTAGCTTTTGTCCAAATGGCGCACTTCCAAAGTGAAAATTGAAATATTTGTTGGAAAAATCATTAAATAATTGTTAATAACAAGTCGATAGTCGATAGTCGATAGTCGGTCAAAGGAGACGCACCGGCTGCCCCTACTCGGAGACGTGCCGACTCGCGCGTAGGCCAAAGGCCCATTGCGCTTTGCCTCCTTGTGTCATCATTCCGAATATCGCTACAACAAATATACTATGTAATTAAAAAGTGAAAATTGCCTGAGTTATGTTTCCGGCCAACTCAAAAAATACATGATTTGTGAGGTCTTAAGAGGCAATTTAAAAAAAAAATTATTTTTCGAAAATTCTAGAGTGGTCTAATCCCTTAAAAATATCATTTAAGTAACAATTGACGATACAATACTAAATGTCTTATTATTTTTCAGCTCGGTCACCAGTGTTTGGACACTTGAGCGCAAGTCTCCAGGGCTTAGCGACGATTCGATCGTTCGATGCTGACGAGACTCTGGTTAATGAATTCGACAATCACCAAGATTTGCATTCGTCCGCCTGGTTCATCTTCATAGCGACTTCGCGTGCCTTCGGTTTTTACCTCGACGTGTTTTGTATAATATACATTACCTTAGTAACGATGAGTTTCTTCATTATTGGAGACAAGCCTGACGGTGGTTCCGTCGGTCTTGCCATTACCCAGAGTATTGGCCTCACCGGCATGTTCCAGTGGGGAATGCGACAAAGCGCCGAATTGGAGAATCAAATGACTTCCGTAGAACGTATATTAGAATACAGGTATTGACATGAATTTTCTACGGTTTTTATACATATTTTTTATTATAATTAATAATTATAGTTACAAAATATAATTTGTTTTGCTTACAAACTTTTTATTTTAGTAAACTTCCTAATGAACCGGCACTAGAGAGCCTTCCAGAAAAGAAACCTAAATCTGGCTGGCCTGCACAAGGACAAATTGAATTTAAAGATGTGTTTCTGAGATACGCACCTCTTGATCCGCCTGTTCTTAAAAACCTTAATTTCACCATTCAACCCAAGGAGAAGGTTGGTATCGTAGGACGTACCGGTGCTGGTAAATCGTCCCTCATTCAATCACTATTCAGGTAACGTATTTGCAGGAGCAATCTTAGTCAAATTACTTTTTAAAGTTTTTCGTTCCATCAACACAAACACCTTCAATGAAAAACTTAAGTTACGTAAAATTTGTTAACATTATAAAAAGATGTTTACAAGATTTAACAACTTTCTGTATAAACTCACTTAACGAAAACTTTCAAAGCTGCATAACAATTTTCCTCTCACACACAGAATTTATCTTACTGTTTATTTTTAGACTCGCCGACGTACAAGGAACTATCGAGATCGACGGTGTAGATACAGGAGAAATCGGGCTCCATGACCTTCGTGGCAAAATAAGTATAATCCCGCAGGAGCCGTTCCTGTTCTCAGGCACTCTCCGACAAAATCTTGACCCCTTCGACAGCTACGAAGATTCGGTGTTGTGGCAGGCGCTTGAGGAGGTCGAACTTAAGGAGATGGGCTTGCAGGCGCGTATAAACGAAGGCGGTGGCAACATGAGTGTCGGTCAGAGGCAGCTGGTTTGCCTTGCGCGGGCCATCGTTAAAAACAATCCTATTCTGGTGCTGGACGAGGCAACAGCCAACGTTGATCCCAAGACCGACGAGTTGATTCAAACTACTATCAGGACCAAGTTTGCCCAGTGCACTGTACTTACGATAGCTCATAGACTCAATACTGTTATGGACAGCGATCGCATCCTCGTTATGGATGCTGGTACCCCTGTGGTGAGTTACTAGGGTTATTTTTAATATTTAACGGTGAAAGAAAAAATCTCTCTTGAAGGTAATCTCGGATGTGTTCCTAAAGTAAAATTATATTAAATTCAATTTCCAATTTCAATTCAGTAACCAATGCAGAAGTTGATATTAAATTACTAGATCTTTTCAAGGAAAATTTACATGCGTTCTTAAAGAATAATTAAAAATATTCAATTTTGTTCAACCATAGCAATTGTTAATGTGTAAGTTCTAAAATTTGAATTGTACTTATAGAAAATCAAATCAATAGGTTGATGGGGTATACACAAAAGTACAATTTTATATCTCAAAAACTAAAAATACTCTTGTAATGTAGTGCAGTGCAATGCTGCGTTGAAGATTTGATAATTGATAAAAAATGCATAAATTAAATTATTCTATGTTGGTAAAACAATATTAGTTAAGAAAAAAAATGCTTGTGAGATGTAGACTTGGTGTAAAGTAATAATGTGTTTTTAACGAATATTTGATTTGTTTTAGGAATTTGATCATCCATACATTTTGCTACAAAAGGAATCAGGTTACTTAAGAAGCATGGTAAATGAGACTGGCTCGGCCATGGCAGAGGCTTTAATGTCAGTGGCCAAAAACGCTTACAACAGCAGATCCACTGGAGAGGAGTTGGAAAACACTGCTCTTTAATGTATCACTTGACGTTCGGTTCTCGTGTACGCCAGTATTTTGCCTTATTAGTACTCGTGACGTCCGTTAACGTTGTTCAATTTCATTTCGCGCGCGTCACTGAATATATTTGTTATTACTAGAAGAGAATGAAAAACGGTGAAGCGAGGTATAAAAAATGGCAAAGTATTACCACGTAATGGATTTTGATATGACGTGCGTGTATTATATGTTCTCTTTGTATTTTTGTCAGTTTCACTTGCTCGAGTGAAAGGAGTTTGTCTTGTGTATTTGATACTCTGCGTTTATACTTGACATCTTCAGTCCATTTCAGTCGAATGAAAATGGAATATTGCAGCAACAAACTGTTGGGGTATCGAAAGAGAATTATACGTAGGCGTATATATGTGTTTTTACATGTATATATATTTTTAAAAATATATATATGTATACAATTTGCAAATATCGGTGCTTTTTGATGGTGCGTAATAATAATACCTCGCCTGAGAGGCTAAGCCTTATGACTTTTTTAGAATAAATTTTTTTAGGACAAACTTGCTCGCTCCCATGTTAGAAAATGACAACGAGCACAAGCGCCCGACTAGTATTAAATAATATAATCTAAGTTTGATACTTAAGAATTACTTAAAGGTACTACGTACCAGTGTGATTCAAATGGGTCTTCGCACAAGGACGAGAGACGTTCCTATAATCTTTTAAACGAAGTTATCTACTCTCGCTCCGCAAAACTACTCGAATTTTGAACAAGAAAAAAAATATACGTGTTCAGCCATGTTGATTACGATATGTTTTATTATTATATTATTAATACAATTATATTATGTGTAGAGTTATTGTTATTACGATTATTATTTTTAATGTTGTATATATGTACGATGTTTATTTACAAATGTGGGAGTGAGTTGTCTTAAGTGCAAGTGCCTGTACACTAAATCATGAATTATAAGTATAAATTACTATTTATATACAATATCAGATATTGTTATTTTTTATTCAGCATTTTGTCAAAAGTCCATTTGCTACAATGCATGTTTCATTAATTATTTTAACTAAAATTTTTGTTATTGTTTTTGTTAAATACTTTGTAACGAGCAAATGTGAAATCAAATTACAATACTATTAGAAAATTGTAGTAAAATTGTTCAATTAAAAAAAATTTTTTTATACACGAAATGTATCACACATATTTTTTATATAATACTGTGTATTATAAATCATATTTTGTTACATTAATAATCCAATAAATTGCGTCAAAATCAATATTTCAGTTTTTCATGTCCAACAACCATGTAAGTTACTTCTAGAAATCTAAATAGATACCAAGAAAACGCTCGTATCGTTCAATTATAAATTACTTTTATTAAATAATTAATTTTTTATAAAAGTACAGTACAAAGAACGTAAAATTAACGAATATCGGTACCAGTCCCAAAGCGACGGGACAATTAACTACCACGCGAATTATAGGTAAAAGAAATGTCGCTCGTTTCTGCTTTATTCGACATATATCACAAGATTTTCATTTCGAAGGTCGCAGCATTCGAACTTTAATTATAGAGGAATGAAGAAAAATCGCATCGAAAGTTTTGTTTTCCAAGAAAAGAAAAAAAATAAGTGAGAAAGTTATTTGAATAAGTGGCTATAAGAACTATTTCTCTGATTGTACACAGCTCGCAAAAACTAATGAGTGTCAACGTACTCACCTAAGGACATCACTTTCTCTTGCAAATTAAATTTTAATTACTTTAGCAAAACAAAGCAACAGTTTACATTTATATATTTATTCATTAATATAATTCAAAGTGGATGCAACCAGAATTTGAAGAAAGTAAGGGCATCCCTCTTAATTAAGTTCAGAACTTTGAGGGCGGTAAGCTGTCCTTAAGCAATACGCATTTCACTCAAGTCGCAATATCCGCGAGACGAGTACTTGCTAGTGTATCGTAATACTGACAGTAAAGAGATTATTCGGTATATCGTCGCTGAAAAATGAAGCTCGCTTCAGCCTTAGAGGCTTAGCGCTTAAGTGCTCGCTCGCAATTTCGTCCGCCACTGAGCGCTTACTCGAGTATCATTCGAGGCAAGATCAAACAAAAATTGAATTGAAGATGCGTTAAACGTAGAAACTTTATTCGATTTCTAAACTTTTTTTATCGAGTACTTTTCAGAAGAGTTTGCAAGCGAGTCTAATGAAATTGCTTTTACTTTGGAATTGATTTATTATACTGAATGGAAAAGAAACTTGATAAATAAATAAGAATTCTGAATAAAATTTGTTTACGTTAATATTAATTGTACATTTTAAGTATCGTTTAAACATTTTTTCCAAGTATTTAATAATAATTATTATAATTATTATTTTTTTCGTATTTGTAAATTATTTTTTTATTTATAAGCAGAGTGTATAGAAAAAATTGCGCGCAAGCACTTGGTAGTCAGCTCGATAGTGAGAAAAATGTTTCAACAAACTTAATCCAAAGTATTCAGTATTGATATCGATGCAATCGCTTAGACTAAACATACTTACAACTAACGACAAGGCTATTATTGTAAAGTACAGATATTTATAAAAGTGCCTTTGAATCCTTTAATTTTTTTATATAAAAAAGTAGGAAACTAAAACGATAGTATTTATACATTTATTTACACTTCGACAAAAAAATTCATTGTCTTTTTTTTCTAATTTCACTAGATATAATTTTTTAGAAGTACAGTTTTTACACACTAATAAATGTACGCTTGAACATTTTATTACATTTCACGCGAGCTTTTATATTTTTTGCTTTGTTAAATACGCGTGGTGGAAAAAAGTAAACGACTTTTTTTATCGAAGCAATTTTTACACTCGATATCGTTTTGATTTCTAACGCAAATCGAGAGTAAGATACATCGACATAGATAAAACGAATACAAGCAAGAAGATATAAGAAATTATGTATTTTGCATAAAAAACCAAAAAGAGTGTGTAAATGAGATGTGTGCGTGTCTGTGACGTTACGACAGCGCAACCATCAGCCTAAACGTTACAATATATATAATATATTTATAAATAATACAGTACGCCTATTTTTGAATAAATAATGGCACTTTCGCACCAACTTTCGCATTCTTAAGGGGAGGGGGCGGTGTATTCTTATGTACAGAGGGGGCTCGTAAAAGTATATATATATTTATATAATATAAACGACAAATCGTCCACAGGAAGACCGTTCGGCTAGGGACGCGCGATTTTAAACATGCGATTATCGACGATAACAATTTTACTTCGCCAATTGATTTATCGACTTTGCTAGATTTGATTCTATAATGATCCATTTACAAAACATTTTTTTATTTATTTTTTTTCACATTTATGCGATATATGTAGATTTACACCTCTCATAAACATCACATTTTCCCGTTATTATTTTATTTTAACTACAATAAATATATTTATTGACGATCAACAAATTTACTTGGCATTAACGATAAGTCCTGTTGCGAGTCGATGACGAATCATTTATAATCACCCGAACCCAGCTGATTGCTTTTTTTTTATAATTTGCCCTTCGGTCGTGATTTACGTCGTCTACTTGATTATTTCGTATACAACAAGCATTTACAAAAGTACACTCGAATCGAAGATTAAGGAAGTTTGTATAAGTCACATTTTGGAACCTTATAAACCAATCGTTTGTGTATATTTTGGTACATCAGTAGAAAATTCGTCGACGAAGCGAATTACTTTTTTTATAATACAATATTAGAAGAGTTTTTTTTTCAAATTCGTGTATATTTACCGGAAAGTGTATATTTCAAAATTATTTCGTTAAAAATATTGCACTTTACCAGTCGATAGTTCTAAAGCTGGCAGTAATTATTTAATTCATTTCTCCGAAATGAAAATTTATTTACTTATAAGAACGAAGTAAAGTAGAATTCGTTCGCATTTACAAATAAAGAACTGTCGGAAATTTCCGTGAAGACATTGCGGCTTGAAGTAGTTTATTGAACTTATTTATCGGATATGTAATGTGCAAATGTATTATTTTAAGTGTTAACAATTGTTTTGAAGAAAAATATGTTTCGATTGCAAATTGATTCGTACAGTTTAAAGGGTCCAAAACGTGAATAATAAGAAATATCTACAAGTGACAAAGCGAAGCTACTTGCATATGTTCACGATCTTTTTTACAAGTGCAACATGAGATTTTGAAAAATATTGAATCTGGTTTACAATGATATAAAAGGCATTAGTAATCACAAATATCGGTCAATGAAACTAAAATAAGAATGACAGATTGACTCAATCTGATCGTTAACTTTGTTACAATAAACTTCGTTATGGGAAACGTTAAAAACAAAAAAAGTGCTTATAATGTACACTTGTGTTAAAAGAAAACGAATCTATAAATTAAAAACGATGAATCTTCCGATATTTGATTTTTTTTTAATTTCAGATGCATGTAATCTCAACTCGAGTGTCGTGCACTATGAGTAAAGTGAATCTCACAGACCCTTACTATGTAAAAAATAAGTACGAAAACTGACAGTAAATTTTCCTATTTATATAATATTATAATGTTTGTCTGTGTAAATTTTACTTTTTTACAAGTTTCGCTGATATAAAGGAACAAATATTTATATTTGACCTTATGCAAACTTTAGGGAGATAGCAGAATCGATTGGAGTTAATAGTACAAATTAAAAAATTAAATTCACTGGTGTCGGTTTAAAATAATCTAAACAATATTTACCGAGTGACACTAATAATCATATTTACAATTTTCCGCCATTAAAAATACGCGAAGCTTTATATTTTCAACAAGAGGCTCCTTGTTTAAGCAAGTAAACAACGTTTTGTTAATTCAGCGCACCTCGAATAAACAGATCCGGGCAAATTTGTCATTTTTTACAATCTCCTACATTTTTTTGCAATCGTCAACATTTACGTAAATATTTTTCCGTTAAAAAAGTTAATATTTATGCAAAGTGGTTATCTTAAAATTTCATCTCCTAATTCACCCGAGGGATCGCTTTTGAAAGTATAAACTTCGCGTATTTTCAACTATTCGTTTTTTTTTTTTAATGTAAAGCGAAAATAAGAAACTAATTTTAAAAACACACTACCTTCATTCTCTCCATGAAAACTAAACGAAAGCAGTGACGAAGACATACTAAAGCTTGCTTGCGATGTAGAAGAGCGCCAAAATTTTTTTCGAAAAAAAAAATGTTTCATTTGTCGGCTTAAAAAATATCTGCCGCGTTTCGATGAGTGATAAATCAAACGTAAAAAATTTTTAGTTTATCTCCTAAAATTTAACGTATAACTGTTACACTTTTAAAATTCCCATTATCAAAACGAACAAGATACCTTCTAACTTGACAAATTCAACAAATTCTGTACCTGATTTCTTAAATCGGTAAAAGTGAAATTTCACGTGTGCTAAGTATCACATTCACAGTGTTATTTAATAATTCACTTTAATGGATAGAAATTTCTCTTTTACGCATTTTCATACACTTCAGCAATGTTCAATAAGAGTGAAATTACAGCTTACTATTTAAACTTGAATTAATGAAAAACTACTATAATTAATGATATTTCACTAAAATTTAATGAAAAAACTCCACTATCTTAGTAGATTTTTCTTAATTCAAGTATTAAAGAGGTTCGAAAATCAATTAAACATTCAAATTTCGAAGCATAATATAGCAGATGAAAAAAAAAACAAGAGATGCTTGTATCGATCTATTATTTTATAAAGAGCTAAGTTCGTAGTAACAATATCTTGATGAGAAAAGTTTGAATAATACGACTTTTTTTTTTAAATTATTCAAGTTTTTCTCATCAAGCAATTGTTATAGGAGCTTAGAAATTTGTAAAATTATAGATCACTACTTACCGGAGGGCAAGTGCCTCTTGGTTCTTCGACGTTTCATTCATACACTTCGCTATAAGCCGATTAATAGTTTTTTCGTCTGCTACATTATGGCGCGAAATTTGAATTGTTAATTGACTTTCGGAACATCTCAAGAAGCTAACGCATGGTAAAACTCGCTCTTCCATCGTGAAGCATCATTCCCACTAAGTGCAGCTTCACCTCGACGCATTAAAAGTTCGCTCTTCCAAAGTGAAAAAAAAAATCACTCCAACCGACTCCTCCAGCGAAATTCCACACTCCAGCCGCGCTCGGCGACCTCAAGCTCCTCAAGCTCGAAGATACTCGCAAGTAAAAAAAGAATGAAAGAGGGAAGGATAAAACACAGAGAGGGCAGCGTTCCGTAGAGTCCGGGGGAAAAAAATGCGGATGCGGCGGGGGAGAGCGGATCCCCTTAGAGGCGGCTCTCCTGCAGCTCCTCGTTCTAGACGAGCACCTCGAGGCTCTCGCGCGACCTCGCCTTCTGCTGGCCGCCCTTTCCGTTCGCCTGGACGATCATGGCGACGCTCTGGCAGCTGGCACCCTCCGACGCCGGCCTGACCGCGGGCAGCGCCAGCCTCAGCCTGTACCAGAACTTCCGGTCGTCGGGCTCCCGCCAGCGCAGCACCTCCAGCTCGCGTTCCGCTTGCTGCTGCTGCTGCTCCTCGGGGGCGGTTTGGCGGCCGGACGCCCGGTTCCGGGGCGAGCACTTGGCCATGCTGGCGGGCCGCGGGGGATCCTTGAGGGCGACGACGATCGTCCGGGCCGGAAGCCCGGCCAACTGTTTCATCGTCTGGCTGAAGTTCGACTCCGTCCAGCCGGAGCTTAGAGCCTCCGGGCTCAGGACCACTATTACCCGTCGGGCGGTCGCGGCGTGCGGGCTTATCTCCAAGCTCCCTGAAACAGCGTCGATATTTTTTATTAAGATATTTTTTTTTTTTTGAGCCAATGAACTAACAAGGGGGGACACCACAGTCTGTGGAATTCAAGATATACACCAAATTTTTTTTTATATACTTGTAGTGCCATAATAGTAAAGGATCTCGATTATCTCTGTCCAATGGGCCAATTTACCGGAGAAGAATATAATCAAAATTCATGATTTTACCTATTTTTTAATAAAATCAAAGCTGACAATGACCGAGCGAGCTTAATCAATCGGGTGCGCAAACTGAACTCGTTGAACAATCCAATTTGCAAGGCGGCGCCTCGCCAAGTCTTTTAATTAGAGGCCGCGGCGAAGGAGGGGGTGCGACTCGGACTCAACAGCCTGGGCTGAATGTGTGTCGCCGCGACGCTAATGCAGATCCGACGCCCGGGAGCTTAATCACGACGGATCAGCAAATCGAATTAGCAACTTTGTACAAGACGTCGTAGCCTGCCGACGAGATGCGCGCGCCGCGGTCTCGATGGACGACAGCTTCGACGCAACTTTATCCCTTTTCAAAGGGTCTTATAAAACTCCATAAAATGGTATAATATTCGATAATTAATTTATCAGATTTTATAAAATTCGCACATTTTTATAGAATTTTTATAGTAACAGCACAATTTTATAGTATTTTTATAGTATCTTTATAACAACAGCCCATTTTTGCAGTATTTTTATAGTAACAGCTAATTTTTATAGTATTTGCAGTATTTTATAAGATTTTTTCCACGGAGTAATTTCAGGATTTTTGGAATTTTCTTCTTTTTTGTGTTTTCTTTTGGAGGACAAAAGACTGTAGCGATCGAATTGCATTTTTAAAATACTCTAGAGGGTTGTAGAATTACAGGAAATTGAATTTTCAAAGATAAAAGTTACCTACTAACATATTTTTTATTTTAGTGCGTGTTTTTTTTCATCATTTTGAAAGATTTTCCAAACGAAGGGCAACATTTTTTAATCCTGTGAATAATTTTTCATAAAAGTTTTGGTCGCTTTTTATTTGCTGTATACAGAAAATTACTGCAGAGACATTATATTATATTTTATTTGCATTGTATTTCATTTTACTGGAAATTATTTAAAAACAATAAAATAACTTTTTTTATAACTTCATTTCAGCACTCAGATACTCAGAACACGGAATAAAAAGACTTTAAATTATTTAGAACTTCTTTCTACTGCAGTGGCGTACCAATCGTCGAAGTTATTTATAATATTAACCGTGTTGACAATTGATGTTCATTTACAAAAATTTTAAAAAACATTAGGGAGCTTTAAAGAGAAAGCTTTTATTTTAAACTAATTGCTCATCCTATTAAACGCTTTTAAACAGAATTGTTAAATATTAATGATACCTTGTACTTACGTAATTAATTTTTTATGCGTAATAAAAGTGTCTTAACTAAAGAGAAAATAATTCAATTAAAAGCGTTTTATTCAATTATCTTATCGTAGAGTAAAAGTGAAAAAAGCCTTTCTTATTATAATATTCAAAAACGAATGAACTTAGTAATTAATAAAGATCAGTTGGCGATTAAATTATTCGTCTCAATTAATTCGCCTCTATTTGTATAAATACTTGAATTTATCTGGATAATTTAAGAAGAACGTAGACGGTTATACTTTATTATTTAAAAGGAAGAGACAAATAGAAGCAAAAGACAATTTTTGAAATTATTTATTAAACTGTAGAATAATCAATAATAATTTTTTTTTCATTTCACTAAGTGAATTATGATTGCAAATTCATCTTTGCATATAAATGTTACCATCCCTCTAATTTACATTCGAAATTGAATACTTCTCCCAAAATTCTTCATCAACTGAAATAAAATTCGTTTATGCATTCAGCAATTAGCGCACTTTAAAAATCTGGTTATCACGAGGAATTTTATTATTTTACATATATTAAGATGCAAGTTTCTATTTTCTTTCTCCTTGCGAATATATTGTCACCTTTAACGAGGAAAAAAACATTTCAAAACAGGCCTATTTAATTTGACATTATTGTTAAGCACTAACAGTTATAGTTAATACATAATATTAAATCTTAATGCACATTTTTTAACTATTAAGAAAAATAGATTTCATTCGTTGATTTTAGGTATCGCGAGTGTTATTTTTCATATTACCTTCGATTCATATCTCAATATGATTTATTTTAAATTAAATTTTTAATACAACGTGTCTTACCGTAACGAAACGAATACTTAATTATTAAGGACTGAACATGACTTCGATTTAACCTACTTCAGCTGCTTATTTATTAATTGTTAAGTAATATGCAATTACGAAAAATTAAAGTCCCATTTCAAGAATTATTATTAATAGTAAGGAAACTTTTCTCAGTATATGGACTCGTTTACTTATATTTTTCTTAATTATTTTATATGAATAATTGATATTTTCTCCGATTAATTTCGAGATTCCTTTTTCAATCATTTTCCTCGAAGAAAATCCGATTCTCTCAGTAACATTTACTAAATTTAATCGAAGTTTACATATGAAAACCTAAAAGTTCGTCTCAATTTACCCCCAGCTTAAATTATTTTCACGCGGCAATAAATTAAATTCCCTTTGATGTCTCCACGGACTATCGCGCGTCTATTCGCGCAAACTCGACGTGTCCAATGGATTTACGCCGAGTCGATTGGAAAAAACGCGCTCCCGCGGCTCGCCGTTGAGTGTACTTCCGCGAAGCTTTCCCCATCGAGAATCGGCGGCGCCATTGTCTCGGTACCTGAATATCCATTGTACACTTACGCCCGCGCGCGAAATTCCTCGCACGCGAGAGGCGAAGGCCGGGCGCGCGTTTCGTCACGCGAGCGCCGCGCACTCGACGTACGTAGCGAAATGAGGCGCGCGACGACATAAAGTGTCTGCCTCCCTCCTCCACCCGCCAGTCGCTCTTTAGTCTTTCCACTTCTTTCCGTCGCGAGAGGCGTGTTTTACGCTCGCGCCAATTTGATTGTACTTGGAAAAGCCGTTTTTTACGTTGGTGATTAATTTTAATGCGTTGCTTTTTTTTTTCTTACTTTTGTTCGATTCATTTTTTTCTCGTCTGGCAAACTCTGTGCGCCGAGAGAAAAAGTATCGCAAAGAGTAAAAATTATAAGTACATTTAATGTAATTAAATTTTTATTTGACGTTTGTTACGATTTGACGGGTGTTATCTGTACTGTATCTATTGGATAAAAATTATCATAATCTGTAGAATATAGTAATTATTATTTCGTTATATATTCTGAAAAATATAGTGATTATTATTACGTTATATATTCTGTAAAATATTGTAATCATTATTATGTTACACTGTAAAAAAAGTTTGCGTGACTTTTAATGCAAATACGGGAAGCAAATTTTATCGGCGTACATGAACTTTACCGAATTTACATTTTTACATTAATTTTAATGTAAATTAAATTAAATTTAATGTAAATTCGGTAAAGTTCTTGTACGTCGATAAAATTTGCTTCCAGTATTTGCATTAAATTTAATGATTTTTTTAACAGTGTACATATTCCGAATAAGGTAATTGTTATCTAATAGATAGTAAAATGTGCCACAAAAACCGTAAAGTTTAATCGTCAGTAATGGATAGAATCCTCTGCATACAACAAAATTTACTATATTTTTAGCAACTTGACGTTTGTATCTTTGCAATTTGACGTTTGTTAAAAAAAATATTATATTTTTAATAACTCCGAGATATACGAGTATCCAATCTTTGTTGATAATGATTACAATGAGAAGAGAATAAATAATACTTTATATTTATTTTATAATATTCTATCGGACGGATATAACGGAATTCTTATAATTACCGTTTTATAAATTAATGTGGTTTAAAAAAGGCACTTGATTCAATTAGTGAAAATTTAGTCCATTAAGCATAAAGCACGCCATTTATTATGTTAAACTATTGCTATTTCCATTTCACTTAAAATAAATGAAATTACTGAACTCAGACTTTATAATTTTTTTTTTAAATAATTCAATACACTTTTTTTCAATGTGCGTATCATTGAATATTCCAACAGAGGAAAAAAGTAGATTTCAAACTCAATTATTCAGGGAACAATGAAATTGTCCACATTAGTAAACAAAAGGCAGTCGGTGGGATCTCTCGTATGTACTTACAGTGTTGACTTAGGTTGGAAAGCTCCAGGGCAGTGCACTTGTAACGATGCCTTGTCTCGAGGGTCGGAATGATAATTCCAACCACGAGGTTCGAGTCCTTCTCGTGGTAACAGACCAGCGCATCAGATTCTTTGCCGTCTAAAACAAGAGCGAAAATCGATTAAAATAAACAATTTTTGATAAATAAATAAAATTCTTCTGGATCACGTTCTCCAGTCGAGCGTATTAATAAAGAGTTGAATTCGTATATTAAGCCGAGGAAATTAGTGAGCATAGCATAAAAATTGCATGCCTCGTTAAAGAAATAAATATTTACGTTACGAAGCTTATTATTAAGAGTTTTTTAGTAATATTCATGAACGAGATTTACGTTTCATATTTACGCGATCACTTATAACGGTAATAAAATATTCCTGAACAAAATCTACGTAGAACGAATGAAAACGAACCAGTAAATAGTAAATATTAGTGCAAACAAAGCGATAAAATTTTATTTGAAAACTTAAAAATAAAATTGATTGACTTAAAATTAATTGACAGCCTAAAAGCCACCAGATTAAAATGACCAAAAAAGTGCAGGTGCCCAGAGCACTTAACAAAAAATCCGAAGCTCGAAATTCACTTAACTCTCCCCGGCGCAAAAAAAAAAATGGGGGAAGAAATTCCGGAAGTGTCGAACAAAGGGCTGAAATTTCACTTGCCCGTGCGGTTAAAAAAAATATGAGGGGGAGAAAAAACGGACCCGACCATCAGGTACTGCATTGTGGCGGGGACAATGGGCGGCAAATGAATAAAAATTCGCGCCCCACCGCGGAATAATTGCGTCGCGTCGCGCCCCGTTGCATCTCAGTGTCGCAAAGTCGACGCCTCCGAAATTCACAGGGCTAATTGCTTGCCGAACAAAAATTTCTTTTTTTTGTACCGCAGGATTCCCTGGCTCGCTTACGCCGCTCGAGAATGGGTCGAAAGTCTTGAGGCAACTTTTTTTACGCGACAAATTACTCGCTTAGTCGAGTTTTGGGAAATTGAAAAAGTTTTCGCGATTTTCAACATTTTTTTTTAATTAAACCTTCTTTTTCTACCGATCTTATTTTTACATGGATAAATTTATTTGTTAACTGACGATGTTGTTTTGCATTTTTTTTTTTGTTACTTTAGAAATATTTTTGACAGTACAAATAATTAATTCATAATCTCTTTCAAGTAGTTAACTAAAACGTATTTTTGTGCAATATTTACTCGTGTAAATTTTTGTATACATACTCCGGTAATAAATAAATAAATAAATAAATAAATAAAAAATAGAGTAGAATGGATGATTCACCTGGAATAGTTGCACATAGATCTGTGGATTATAAATACGTGGCTTCCTTAGAGGTACGAAGGAAGCAAGTGTTAAATATTTATCAGTAGATACCATTAGTATTTTAAGCAAGTAGCAAGACGCGCATCAAGACAGACACTCTGCAGAGGAACTTTCTGTTCATAAGTTATAAATAATTATCGAACGTCTATTTTTCACTTCGTATTTTTTTAAAATAAATGTAATATTTTTTTTCTAACAAACAAGAAGCTATTTTAAGTAAAAAAAATAAAAGACATTCATATTTAAAATTAGGAAAAATCCTATTTTCCTTTAAAAAAAAAAACAAACAATTTGCACTTGAATACCATTTTGCACTTTAAATTTATTTCGTTTGACAACTTTTAAATAAATCACTTTCTAATTTTAAGAAAATAAGACTGTTTTAGCCTGCTGCTTCTCAGTAGCAACGTGGCAAAGTCTTTTACAATAAATCCACTAAAGTCTTTAAAGGAAATTCAATGACTGCATTACCAAATAGAAAAAATATATTTTAAAAAAATGAAAAACAAACTTACTATTATCTTTTCAAACTCCGTGTCTTCTTCAAAATGCAATTATCTCCCATGTAACGAACAAAAATAAATTTAACTGCGAGCACAACAAAAAAAAATGAATTCTCAAACCACCAGGAAAAACTCTGTAAAATTATCCACCGACTGAGAGTAAAGCGCACCAGTTACCCCCCCCCCCCCTCCCCCTTAACACGCGAAAAACACATTAGCCGAGAAAAAAAAGGTGAAGCAGCGGAGGCAACAAGGCAGAGGGTAAAAAAAAACGGGGTCAACCGTCTGCGGCAAAAGAGAGGCTGAGGGAGGAGGGGGGGAGGAGGAGTGAGAAACAGAGCGAAATAAAGCCGGCAATTAAGCCGGCAATTAGGCGCGATAATTACCGTTCTCCTCGAGCGGGGCGAATTTGTCGCGGCAGACGAGGACGAGGGGGAGCCAGCACCGGGCGTAAAACGCCGCCGCGGAGAAGAGCAGCACCAGCACCAGCACCGCCAGCAACAGCGACTTCCGCCAGGAGCCGTTTTGCAGGCCCAGTCCGAATTGCGGCTCTGAAGACAGAAATACAAAGATTAGCTAATTTGCGGCGATTTCTTAAGATATTGTCGTATAGACAGATTTACAGTGGATAAAAAATATTTTTTTTATAATTACAATGTTTACATAAGAATGAATGTACACGCTGAATCGGATGGAGTGAAATAGAGTGAAAATTAACTCTATTTGAGTCAAATTTTCACTCTAATTTTATAGTGAAATTAATCGCCTTGATGTAGTGAAATGGAGTGGTTTTTTGACTCCTAAGCAGAGCGAAAGGTAGGGGATATGCTGCTCTAGCTTAGAGTGAATTTTTTTTCTACTTTAAAGTGAATTTAAATCACCCTTTTCATGGAGAGCCAAATTTGACTCCAATAGACAATTGGCTATAAATTGAGAGTGAAATTTCACTTCAACAGTTTCAGCGTGTCATTTATTATCGTGAATCGTGAAATTATTGTATATTTTTTTATTCTGCAGATTTTTGAAGTGTTATACAGCAGTAAGTGCCGTTTTATTTGAACTAAAAAAATTTAGAATCGTAATGATTATGATTCGACACGATCCTCAGTTTACGTAAAAAGATTTAGAATGTCATTTAATTTTGTTATAAGATGACACATTTTTATTAAATTTATAGTTGACAAAAGGACTCGAAAAAGTTAATTTAAAAAATTACTATCTCAAATATCTTTAAATCACAAAAAAAGGATTTTTACCTTTTCACCGAGAAGCCACCGAAATTTATTAAAGAAAGGAATTTGTTCATTTAAAGTTTCTACATTTTTCCTCAACCCCTATATCAGAGCCTGAATGAAAGAATCCGTAAATTAAAAACATAAAGAATTTGAAATATTTTTTTCAAAATAAAGTCGAAGACGTCGTTAAAAAAATGTAGAATTTTAAGTGTTTTTGTCACAATATTAGAACAATAGACTTAACGTAAAATGTTAAAAACTTTTACCTTGACGGTAGAGGTGTACTGGGAGCTTAATGTCGTCATCATCAACTCCATTGCTGACTCGACAAATGTACTCGCCATAATCCTCTTCTGAGATATCCTCGATCACCAAGTAGGATCCCACTATCTGATCGTCTTCTCTGTAACCAAAGAAAATTGTTCAAGTGAAATTAATTTTTTTTTTCCAAAACCATCAGCGAGCCAACTAATGAGATTATCTTTAGAGCTGCTCATTAAATTCAGAACAGTAGTAAGCAGCAATCAAATTTTATCTACAATCTGCCTTGTTACGACTGCAAAATTTGAATACAATTCCCAATTAACAAAATAACCAACAATAAATGACGAGTAGTCGAGCCATTTTTGTGCCTCATTCCCGCAAAAAAAAAGTAAAGCAAGAAAATCAGCGTATCCGGCGGAGGGAAAGTCGCTTCTTACATGTCAACAATCAGTTCTCTTGTACGGGAAACCAACTAAACTCATTTACTCCTTAATTGAAGTAATCGTTAGCTTCCTGCTGTTGCTCGCACCGAGCAGATGGCCGCGGGGATAAAACCGCGCAAATTCCCTTCCGCGTTTTGTAAATTCGCGTGCAAACGGATTAAGGGCTAACGATAATCTTTGAATCTCGAAGTGGAGTTTCTCAGTAGTTGAAAAGTTCAATAAGCTGTAAAAATGTACTCGTACTTTGTGGAATTGCGCGGACTCGCATTCGCCAAGGGGATGAAATCTGCATTTCTGGGGACTCACTGTAGAACTTTGGTCTGGGAATTAATATTTACAATTTTCTTTAAATTTATTGAAGGGGTCCTAAATGCAATTACAAATTCAAATTTCGCGCCGTAATATATACCAGACGAAAAAGCAATTAATTTGCTAATAAATAATTTGCACTTCGTTTAAGTTATGATTTGTCATTTTTTTTTAAGTTCCAAGTACATGTAACAATGCCTTGACGAGAAAAGCTTGAATAATATAAAAAAAAAACATATTATTCAAGCTTTTCTCGCCGAGATACTGTTACACGAATTCGGAGCTTTTTAATAAAAAAACTCGGAGCTTTATGAAATGATACAACATTAATACATAACGGAGGGAAAATATCTCCAGGTTTTTCGATATTTCGTTTATACACTTTATTATAAGCAAATTAATTGTTTTTTTTTCGTCTACTTCATTATGGCACGAAATTTACAATTTTAATTATCTTTTGATCGTGAATAATGAAGAACATTCTTTAATACATTCTTTTAGATTACCGGAGATCGACTACATGATATAAATATTTCATAATGACAATCGAAGTACGTTTTTATCCGTTTTTGAGGTCGTTCTTTTCCATATTCAATTTCTCACATTTTTGCAAAATAAAGAAAAAATGATAATTTTTTGTCACTTTTTTTTTATTATTCATTCTAAAAGTTTTGTGCGTTTTTTTTACATTTTATTTGTGCTTTTATAACTAACAGTCAGTGCAATATTTTCACACATTAATTACGACTTTTTTCTCCGCACAAAGATTTTACACAAAAACGCACCGCTTTTATAATCATACATTTTAAAGAAAGTATATTTAATTAAAATTAAAATTTATTTGACTAAAGGTACATCAAATTGCGGTAAAGTTTCCTGTAAAAAACATGAGCCCCATCTTCCTAAATTTCCCTCTTTCAAAGTCGATACCATTCGACGAAAAAAAAAATCATTAAAATATGAAACAATACGTACATCTCATTATGATAATATAATTTAAGTTTATCTTAATATAGACTGTGCTATACAACTAGAATAGGTAGCATCGTTACATATTGTTAATTCATCTGTAAAAGGACTTCAGCCCGTTAAATCTTTTAATAAATGAATTATAAAGTAAATTAATAAATAAATTAATAAATAAATTAGTGATTAAATACATAAATAAATAAGTAAATAAATGAATGAATAAATAAATGAATAAATACAATCACTTTAAAAAATCTAAACACATCGGTTAGAGTCAAGTGCAGCAGCTCGACGCGATGCTTACTCCTCAAGCTTTTTATCGGGCTTACGCTACTACACTCCGCATACCGGCGATCGGTTCAAGTTCGCGCCGGACGTCTGCGGTCGCTCGGAATTGCCGGCACAGGCGAAATTTCCTTGGGTCTATATTGGCAGTGGCGAAAGGTCATCGAGCCCGAGACTTGGCGCTGATAACGCCCGATATTTCCGCGCAGCGACGCGAGCGCCGTCGTATTTTCGGACGCGATTGCCCGGCTGAGAATTGGCCATTGACGAGCGCAGCTGGCAAAGAGCACTTTCAATTTTCGGAGGAGCACTAATTTTACATTTTGCGGCTGCACTTCACTGCCTGGCCCTTGAAAAATATTTATTTCCGATGAACGATAAAGGCATTTCTCGGACCAAAATACACGGAGGAAAACGATTAGTAAGATTTACTGAAATAGAAAACAAATTTAAGTAAATAATGCTTATAAATACCTAAGTAGAGTTTATTAAGTAAAAATCAGTATTTTTACTGCAAGCATTTCAGTAAATTTTACTAACAATTTTTCTCCGTACGTAATTTAATTACGTGACTTTTAAAATTTTTCTTTTGCCTTCTGTTCAGACAAGCCTGAAATTCATTTTGGCATTCGTCGTTGAATCGTCGTTTTAAAAAATCAATTTTTTTTATACTCAGCTAACATGATTATCCAGAAGTGATTGACGTGTCTATAAGATATTCCAGAACTGACAATTCCATACATTAAAAGTAAAAGAAAATAGCAATTTTTTGTTCAGAATTTGAATAAATATTTGATTTCCCATAAAACGTAAAACGAATTCTCTTTATTGGAATAATTTTTTAAAGAAAAATAAACATCAGCGTTTAAGTTAATATTGGGCTTTTTTTTTCGTCGTGCAACTAGATCTCTTTCGGCTTTGAAATTCTGAATAAATATGAAAGGCAAATTAAAAAGTGCGTTTGTTGTAATATATTTCAAAATATATACTTTTACTATTAAAAAGTACGAGAAAATAAATAATATAAAAAAATTCTTTATTATCCCTTTTTTCGTTTAACCAAATAAAATAACACAGAGAAAAATTCTTTACTATAAAATTTTTTCAAAAATATTTCAAAACGCAAAGTTTACTACAGTTGCTTTAGGAATGTATTCTATAACGATATCAACTTACGAGAATATTAAATTGAGTATTGAAACTTTTAACATATCTTTCCTCTCCGCAACGAAAAATAAATTTCCCAAAAGATGTTCACAATTTGAAATTTTTATCTTCTATTCTAGAAATTTTTTCCTACCATTCCCGTTGAACAAGGTAACGAAAACAAAAATCTCTCGGACCGTTTGTATTTCAAGCATTCCGTACACCATCAAAAGCGAGAAAAGGAAGATTCGTTTGCAAAGAGTCCTTTGTTTAAAAAAAAAAAGGAAAAAATTAAAAAAAAAAACTCGAATAAATATCGTTTTACAAGAGTTCACAAGAGCTATTTACGCGAAATTCCCGTAAAAGTCGCCGCACGCCATATATGGATATGTACAAAGATACACGGATATGGCGCGCTTTTGGACTCGCGCAAAAATTATTCAAAACGAGGTATCGTCGAAGGGAGAGCGGCGGCGCACAATTCCCACGGTTTTTCGGCCGCAAAATGAAATTATGCGCTGGGAATTAAATGCGGCATTCGTGATGTGCCGCGGTGTAATTAAATTAGCTGTTGTGGTATCGTGCGTCTCTCTCTTTGCTCTCGTTTCGTCCTTTTGCTAAGCTCGCGCGGCTTGGTTCGTTTTCTGTTTCCATTATTTTTTTTTTAATTTTTGCGACTGTGAGCTTTATGACTCTTCTCGTGGAGATTATGTACTTTTGCAGGTGCACTCGGATGAAAATTATTGTTTTTTTCTTTAAGTTTTTATATGAATCTTCCTTTTACTTAATTTTTAAAGGACTTGTGTACATCTTTAGGGGAAGCTGCGGAGGAGATGGGGTTGTCTCGACGAGTTTCGTTGAGAGGTGAATTTTTTTTTTTCAGGATTTTCTTAGACGATATTTGGGTATTTTAATTAAAACTTAATGTTAATTTAAATTTGTGCGACATGTACATATAAATTTGAAATTTATTCTGGAAGTATATATTTTTTTTAATTTCATCCGAGTTTTAAGTTTCTTTCAGTAGCGTTTTATAGTATTGCATACAAAATTTTTGAAAATACTTTCAAAACAACAGTTCATATAAATTATGTAGGACTACAGAATTTTTCCTAATTACTTCGTGGATAAATAATAAGGCTTTTCGTTTGTTATTTCTGCTCTATTTAAATCTTCATAAAAGATACTCCGATTTTTCATTCAAACGTTGAAATTATTAATTGTAATTAATAATGGATCGATTAAATAATTATTTGCTAGACTTTTATTATGTCCTCTGAGATCTATATGAGTATTCAACATATTTTTAACATAAATAAGAAAAAAATCATAAAAATATTCATATGAATTCTTGAGCGGCATAATTTTCGATCTCATTAAAGGCTGGCAGATGACAAAATAATGCAAGAGTACGAAATCTCTTTCGAATTTCCCGGCGACACTATACTGCCCCACAATTTCCGATCTCGTTATAAAACACAGAATAAGACAGCGAGATTAGGCGGGAATACGTCGCCGTTACCTAACGCACGGAAATTCAAGTAGAAAAATCACACGGTGACGGCAAAAAGAAAGAGGGGAAAGGGGGAAAAATGTCGGCCGATGAAACTGGCTCGTCGACTTTCGGACAAATTGCGGGTCTCATTTTCTCACGAGCACCTCGTTTTTGCGTAAGTCCGTGCGAAATCAAAGTGACTTACTCAACCGCGGTATAATTGCACGAATGAAATTTTTTCTCTTTTCATCTGTTTGGCGAAATATTTTCACTAGTCATGGTCGGGCAGATTAGTGTCCAGCTTAAAGTGCTAATAGCGCTTGCTTGTGTCGTATGTATACTTTGTCCCATATGCAGCTTTTTCTCTTTTATTTCGTGAGAATTTGCTGAATGCACACTTTCATTGCATTTTAAATTCATACTTTTATGAGAATTTCTCGTCGAAGAGGATGAATATTTTTTTCGCTCGACGTATTAATTTCATAAAGTTGGTTGTTCATATTAATTTATCAGAATTTTCAAAGCGAAGAGGATGGATTCCTTTTTATTTATTTAATACTAATGAGATAAAGCAGGCTATTTTACAGTTTCACGTAGCAATTCAACGAGTCGACAGTTTTAGTAGAAAATAATTTCAAAGCTGCATCATCAAAAATTCAGCGGTTCACGCATGCAGTAACCTGAATTCGGCAGTGGAGCGAAAATTTTAAGTCCTTCCATTCAGGACGACCCAACAAAGAGCCTCCCCGTGGATCGACGTAAGTAAATTACGGTTCTGCTCGTGCCAAGATACGACGCGAAATTACGAACTGAGCGAGTGGAAAGGAGCCGCAGCACGAAGTCGATGCCGCAAGAAGTTCACGTAGTATACCTGCTCGCGCGACTCGATGAATAATTATTGCGTCGCGGAAGTGCAACGTTGCACCTACAATTTGAAGAGGAGTCGCATTGACGTGCAGAATGTGAGAGGCATCTGTTGACTTTTCGATGTCACTAAATGAACGTTGAATTTTTTTTTTGTTAAATTAAAATAATTTAAATTAAATTGAAGTACACGAGAGTACGTCAAGTTTCATTAATTCAATTTTAGAAGGTAGTTTTACGTTTGATGCTCGAATTTGTGACGTAACATTTCTTGTAAATTCATTTATGTATATTTTTATTGATTATTGTATATGAACAATGGCTGTTTTCTTCTATTTAATTTTGAATTTTTTTTTCAATTATTTTTGAAAGAAAATTTTGATTCAGTCCGTAACTGTCATAAAAATACATTTATTATAGACTGTTTTATTTCGGATAATTATCGCGGCTACGTGGAGTATGGGTACATACTCAAAAACAAATGAATGGCGATTATTCGTGCTTAATAATACAGAAAATCAATGTAAGCAAATGTATAAATATAAAATTATCCCATAAATAATGAATTTATGTAAATTAATCATTAATTCGTAAATTATATTAATGACCATTTATTGAATAATTTATATTAACGAATCAATGCAATATCAGACCCTTTTGTACGGAATTATTTTTAAATTCTACACTCTTCTTAAAAATATTCGGTTGGTTTAATGCTTTATTATATAAGTAAATGGCTTAATAATTCAATTAATATAATGACTTAATTGTATAGAGCTTTATTTCATTATTTTATATCCCATGAGCTATTTTTAAGTTGATTCATTAGCAGAAAATTAATTACATCCTTGTTTAGCGCAAAGCACCAGAAATCCGAAGTAATTTTAGTTCTAATTGCATTAAAAGTTCAGCCTACCTTTCATCGTACATTAACCCCCGCATACCCCGAAAACCGCAGCTCAACTGTTAAACAATTAAAACATCAGTGCATAAAAAAAAACTCGCGCCTATTATTATTCGCAACACAATCGTCTATACAAAATCCAGAAAAGAACACAATGACCAGCGAACAATGAACCGAAGAAACATTCCTGCAAAAAAGAAAAGGGTACAACGTCCCAAGAAAAAAGGAAAAAGAGGCGAAAAAAAAACACAAGAAGTAAGGTAGGAATGATTTACGCGCGTCGCCTGGCAGGGGATCCGGTTTTTCCTCGCTTCCAGGCTCTCCGTGCAAGTTCGTTAATCGCACGGTCGCGTGGCCGCTTTTCAGTGGGCCCCCGGCTGCACGGGCTTTTCTTTTCCTGCCTTGCTTTATTTATTATGAATATCGCGAGCAGCGAGGATTTTCCCCGTTTAACTGGGAGATCCGGGCGAAAGGTGCACTCTCGGAACTTCTTTTTTTCTGCGCCATTCTTCCTCGTCCAAGACACTGGCGGCAAAGTGCTACGTTATAATTCTATTTTCGAAGCGCGTTCTCTCTTTTGTGGATTATCTCAAAATGTTTTAAGAAGCATGTTGGATCAGGTCTCTGAGTATACTGTAACTCTTGGACAAATTTTGATGATTATTTACATGATTCTCGGGTAGTTTTTTTCTTGACATGCAAAAGTGAATTACTATTGCGATGATGAATGTTTTCTTTGTGAGATCTTTCGGCTAATATTTGACATTTATCCAATATGTACGTAATTCTTGAACAAATTATTTCTGTGGTAATTTTGAAAAAGGGCAAGGCAATTTTTTATTTACGAAAAGCGTTCTCTCTTTTGTGGATTATCTCAAAATGTTTTAAGAAGAATGTTGGATCAGGTCTTTGAGTGAAAAATTTTAATGATTATTTACATGATTCTCGGGTAGTTTTTTTCTTGACATGCAAAATTGAATTACTATTGCGATGATGACTATTTTCTTCATGAGATCTTTATGCTGATATTTAAAATTGAAGTATATCCAAGAGTATATGTAACTCTTTGACAAATACTAATGAAGTATTTGTTACATTTTATTTCAAAACAAATAAAATACAACGAGATTTTAAGTTTAATAATTATTGTAATTTTCTTTTTTTTAATCTGTTCTAATTATTCTGATTTTTTACTTTCATAATAACAAGCTAGTAAAAAGTAAATTCCGTTAAGATTGATTTTTTCAAATTCAAAAAATTAACCGCGTGTGGAGTCTGCTAGTAAAACATAAAATTTTACTAATGTCGAATTGTTTTTATTGAAATTTTGAACTCTATTTTAATCTCGAAAATGGATGTCAATTGTTTTTGTTTTCGTAACGGGTTAAGCGTGAAACTGGAAGGTGCGCTTCAACCTCCAATCCTCTCTATAGTTACAAAAATAATACTCCACATAATCGGTTTTCCGCGCCCCATCTTGAACTTTATTATCTCGAACTCAAAAATTTTTTCTATGTAAACAAAATGCACTTTCTTATATCCTCAAAGTAAACTATCATCGTTTCTTGAACTTCAATAACAGCAAAAACTAGTGTTCTTTTGATTCTGCTTTTTCAGATTAGATTAATGTCTTTACTTTTGTATACTCGATCAAAATTGAAAAATTCGCGTTCACGCATCCTACATAAGTATAAAAGTAGGTAAACAATCAAGTGCTCGTGTCTTAGCGACCATCGTGACGACCAAAGATCATCACTTTTTTAACAGAGGAGTAACGAGCACCCAAAGCATTTATTTTTGTAATAGATATTACCCTCAAAAATTTATGTGCATGTACCTTTAGAAAAGAAAGAACCACAGCTAAAGGCTCGGGAAGTTCATCGAGAAAGCTCTCCTGAAACTCATTTATCGAAGTTGGCTACTAAGCCGAAAGGACGCAAAACCGAGAAGCTCGAGCAGCAAATCTTGGAGGGGGGAGGGTTCAAGCTTCTGGGGGATGATGCATACTGGTGCTAATGCATACGCAGCGCACAGCTGACCACTGCCCCGGAACTTCCTGCGAGTTTTCAGAGTCAGCCAGCGGGTTATCGCCTCACTGCACTTTGGATCTTTTATCACATTAATCAAAAGGAACAAATTTCCAGGGATATTACAGAAATGTACATCCATATGTGACTTCGAGAAGTAATCAACTTGTTAGCTTATCAAGTAGCTTTTATATTAGATATTAAAGCTTTGATATATTTATATTAAATTTATTTATTTATTAATATAAGTAAAAATATACAAGTTTAAAAAAGTTGCACATACATTTTACGTTACAATATTAAAGAAATTTTAATTTAGAATTTAAAGTATTAGACTTTTTCAATTCTAAAAAATGATAAATTTGCATGGATTTCAGTTCAAAAAATCTTATTTTCAATTCATCGATTCAATTTGTTCAATGCCATGATAAAAGTTATTTCAATTATAAATAAGTAATAGAATTTTGTCGATGCATGGATTTAGTTGTCCGGGTAGGCTCAATTTTTTGCCTATTCTGGTTTAAAAGTATCTCTGTTCGAATATTTCATAGAATTTAAAAAAAAATCATTAAGAATTTAAACCATAGTGTATTACCCTTTAAAAGAAGGAACAAGAATAGAACAGACGGTAAGACGATTCAGGTCGGGCAAACGCAGTTGCATCTTTGCATTCGCGAGAGCAACGATTTTTCCGCTCGCAAATAAGAAAAAGACCGGCGAACCGAAAGACAGAGAAGAATCCATCGAAGCGACGAAAACGCGATTTGACGGCTGGTTGGCTAGTCCTCGTTCCACCTCCTCTCTTTGCTCTTTCTTTTCTTCCGTCGACTCCACGCGACCCCGACCCACCTCTTTTCCACAGTAACGAGCGGCAGCAGCGGAAGAAAAAAAAGTTACGTACTTGGACCGCGGATTTGCGCTGGAGAATTTGGATTTTGTCAGGAAAAATTTTCATCTAGTCCATCAGATAGTATGATATAAAACAATAGACACATTTTTTTTTTAATTTTATCGTTTATTATTAACAAAGGTATAACGGATTAAAAATTATAGCAACAGTGACGTCACACAGTAAAGATTCAATTGAAAACAGAAATTCAATTTCGTAACAGAAAATTCAATTAAAAAAAGTAGAAAAAATACGCGTCGATTCTTTTTTATTGTTCTATTAGAAAAACCGAATTTTCGCGACACTAAACGATCTTTGGTGGGAGGATTTAATCCACGGTCGTATAGGTGCATCCACCAGGTTAATTATGTCCGGGTGCCTGCGGCTTCGTGTGAACCTGCATTTAAGAGGATCGCGACGTCGTTTTATGCGAGCTGCAGATGCCTGCCTGTCTGTGGCCTTTTAGCTTTCTACCTAAGCTGAAGTTTAACTTTCTTTGTCGCTTTGCATTGAATAAACTTGAAAAGACTAGCGTGAGGAGATAAAACTTTGATCACGTTTATAAGAAGATGAGGATTTTGACAAAGATAATAATAATAACAAAAGTTGAGGATAAGATTCTTCCTCAAGATATTTATTACAATCAACTGGAGTCAGAAGATTCTGGTATTGCTACAAATATATGTTCTCAGTACATTGAAATTTCTGTTCAAATGAAATTTAGAGGCCATAAATTTCTGGAATTTTCAATCGTAAGAAGAAATAAATCTGGAGCTACATCGTGTCAGTTTAACTTTTCTTGTCGCTTTGCATTTAATAGATTTGGAAAGACTAGTGTTAGGAGATAATATTTGATAAAACTGTTATTGTTTCAATATTTCAATCAGACAGTTGATTCAGTTGCTGATAAGGCGCAAGTCTAAAAAATACTTCAAGGAAGATAAGGAGGATAAGGATATTGACGGAGAAGACCGGAACAACAAAGATGATAATAATGAGACTGTTTCTCATTATATTTATTACAATATCATTAGAGTGATTGTACTCACTAAAAATATATTTTCAATGAATATGGAAATTTTTTTGGTAAGAATTTCAGAGGTCATTGATTCTGTAAATTGAAATTCTGTTTGCAAAAAGATATAAATCGAAGCCGCAATGCGTTTGCTTTTAATTGTCAACCTAATAAAAACATTATTTTTGTGATTGTAAGGGAAAAGATCTCAAATATAACAGAATTTTGATACATTAATTATTATTCTATATGAAGGGAACATAAAGAAAAGTATAAAATAAATAAACTTTTTGTGTATTCTATAGCGAATGACAAAACGAACAATTTTTATTGCGGGAAATAAACTAACTTCAGGAGATCGAATTTAATTTTTAATCCTCTCGCAAGGATCAACAAAGCGAATTGTAGTAATCAGTGAAAAAAATATCTTCAATATAGTTTTAAATCTCCCTTCTAACAAATTCAGAAGGATAATATTATAATTTTTGTATACTAATTGTTATTCTATATAACAGATCGTAAAGAAAAGCGTATAATAAATAAACTTTTTATGCAATCTATAAGCGAGAGACAAAACGGAAAATTTGAATTCGTGAACTTTAGGGGATTAAAGAATTAATTTTTACTCCCTTCGCAAAGGTCAACGAAATGAATTTTATTGATAACTAGGATAAATATAAATTTAGATTTGCCTTCTAAGAAATTCGGAGTTCATAAATTCTGGATCATTTCAATCGCTCGGAGATATAAATCGAAAGCCGCATTCCGCCAGCCTGATGACGCGTAGATTTGCGGAAAGCTCGCGCGTTAATAGATCGTCGCCGGGAGAGGTCCGCGAGGATGAACTGCAGGGACCACCCAGCGCACCAAGGCGCGCACGTACTTACTTACTCCCTCGCTCCTTTGTTCTCCCTCGCGCCCGGAGGCATGCCGTGCGAGGAAATATGTATCGATGCGAGATAACGATAAGGCTGTGTAAAATTATTTGTTAAATTGCGGCCAAGTGATTTTCTTCCTCTATTTCTTCGCGCTTCTTCGCTTTGTGCTTTAACTTATTTTTTATGGATTATTAACAAATATATAACAAATTAAAAATTACAAATTTTCGAAGCGCGCTATCTTGGCTAATAAGTGTTTCATTGAAAAGGAAGAAATCCTTGTCGACTACTTTTTCGTATTCTATCAGAAGGATGTAATAAAATCTAAAAGAATTGTTAACAAAAACGAATCGTGAGTGAAATGTAATTAATTAAGTTCTTGCTGTATCTAGAAGGTATTTAAGTAATTAAAAAAACCTGCGTAAAAGCATACAGTAAAGTAAAATTTAAAATTCGCATTGTATTTATTCCATCTAACGTGGTAAAAATTACGTAAAATTTAATAGAAATCGCCAAAAAATGGGTAATTTTTACCCAACTATTTTCTCCGTGCGTAATTTGATTCTACCCCGATGGAGTGATTTTATCTTCAAGACTTGAAGAAGGTGGCAAAAAAGTCACTAAAACATATGGTCTACTTAACAAATTGAGTCGTCAAAACAAACGCCTTATACTATTTGAAAAAAAAATCGTGCCTTTCTAATTATTAAATTAAACCTCGCGACCTTTCTAAACACAAATTTAAAAAAAAAAGGTCCAGGCATGCGATAAAGACATCAAAGGCGCCGTAGTTCCGCGAGCCAGTGGTATATATATATACACACCTACAAGGGGTGCGAGTTACAGCGCGTTACCTCGCCTTTGTTTCTCCACTTCCGTCTTTCCGCCCCCTCATTCTCTCTCTCTCTCTCCCTCATTCTCTCTCTCTCTCTCTCTCTCTCTCTCTCCCTTCGCCGGACTATCGCCAGTCCAGAATCAGCCGGTGCGCTTCGAACGTGAAAAAAAAGTACTGAAAAAAGAAGTGCAGCAAAAAAAGAAGCTGAACAGGTAGAGATAGAGAGAGAGAGAGAGAGAGACAGAGGGAGGGAGAGAGAAAGAGCGCACCGACGGTGAAACCAAGCCGACTTTATCGCGAGCTCGCGCTCTCTTGACTTTTGTATTTTCAGCGTGCCCGTCAGTTTCTTCCACTGGGCTTTTGTCTTTTGCCCGCGCGTTCGTTGCCTCGCGAAGCTTTATTTGCCTTCCACGTAGGTACGCGGAGATTCGCGGGAAAACGCGATGCCCACGGAAGCGGCCTTTGACCGCATTGGATAAATAAACGAATGATGAGATAGATTTGTTGACTCACTCATTGTATCGATATTTATGTATTTATATATTTATTTTGTAGTGTTTTATTGACTGTTTCTGGGCGCGCGATTGTGTAACGTAATGAAGATGTTTCGTTGAAATCAAGTCCACATAGAGAAAGATGCGAAATCAGTAAAGTAATGCTTCTATAGTATACGGAAAAAATGTTGTAGTGCCAAATTAAATTTTTCTTGCAAGAGCATTTAGTTAATCAATAATAATTTATTTAATCTGTAGCAAAATTTAGCGCGCTTCGTCCGCTCGTTGGATTTTGATTTTTGTAGTTACGATTAATTTTTAATTGCCATTTAATTTGGCGCCAGTTTTTTAAAGAGTTAATAGCAATAGTCACAGTAATCATAATATAATTTTAAAGTTGAGAATATTCATAAATGAAAAATTCCTATACTTAATATAAAAATTAGGCCACCAATCGCGTACTCATATCTTGACGATCAATTAGAATGACGTATTAAAAGCTTCGCAACAAAGGCCATCGCGCTTTATTAAGAGACAATCGACAAGATATTTAAATAAAAATGTTATTAATTCAAATAATTCTTTTTTAAAAAGACTCAATAAAATATGTAGTTGAATCTGCCGATTTCTTTTTCAGAGAAAATTCTAAAATATAATTTAGCCCAAGTTTGAGTAATTTAAAACCCTTTAACCAATTTCTTCTCTGATTTCCAAATGGAATGACTTTAGTCGACCTAATTGTTGGCGATGTAATTCTCTCTTAAAGTTCATTAGGATTAAAATTTTTTTAATTACATATAATTACGATTTAAATAATTAAATTATATAATTACCATTTATTAAGTTTGCGTAGATTTATAAATTGGTATTAATTGGTTAATTCATCTTAATTAATATTTAACTCACGTAATAAATATTTAATAAATGTAGCGTTTAATAAAATTTTCATTTAAATATATAAGGATTGATTAATAAAACGCATACACATCCCCATATTCGTGACATTAAAGATTGGGATTTTGCTGGAATTGTGTATGTTAAATAATATCTTGGATTAAATAAACATTCCTTTCTTTACTGGAAAAGCAATTTACTCTTTTCAATATTGTTCTAGTCTGAGGAATGAGATGAAACCGTCACTCAATTTTGATATGCAATTTATTCTACGACCAGCCTGTTCCTATTAATACACGAAATTTACAAAACATTTTTAACTTTCAGAAGGCAATGTATTTCAGAAATTCAATTCTGCGGTGAATACACGTAGGTTTAAAACGCGAAAAAATAATTCGCGAAATGGATAAGTCGTTTCCCAAGCTGTATTAAAATTTTCACCAGTAAAAAATACAATTATTCTAATGAAAGACTTGTACTCGCAGAGACCCTTACACGTCTTCTACAACGCAATAAAACTTCGCATTTATTTCAATGCCTGCGGGGTAAGTTCAGAGCTGCATTTCATTAGCGCGAGGCGAAAAGAGGGGAAATTTTTTTTTTGCAGAGTGAAGGTAAAGAAAATGACTTCATTTTTTCGCGTTGAAGAGATCAGGAACAATCGAGGGATGAAGAAAGCCCCCGACGATAACGAGACAGGGTCGAGCGTTGCGGCGCTGAAAAGCCGTCGATAATCTTCAGTCGCGCCTCAACGACGGGTTGTTTCGTAAAGGGTCAGCGTAAAAAGTGAGAGGCGCATGATGGAGCGAGACTTTTGAAAAATAAGTGCACGTGCGTGTCGATATTGTATTTTTTTTTTTTCAGGCGCTTTTGTGTCAATTTTTTTATAAGCACTATTTGCAGTTAACTTTGTGTTGTATATCAATAATTATTTAATAAAAAATCACGCGACGGAAAAATTCGCTGGGAAACGCAAGTTTATTTCGTATTCGGAGCACACGGAGCTTGAAAACTATAATTTTATCTTTTCCAGGAATCCGTGGTATTGTGCGTATTTGCAGCACTTTATTTCGCAATTATAATTCATTTAAAAAAAAATTACTTTTTTTTCCAAACGAAATATTTTAATATATTTTTATGGCGGACTTCATGGAATATTTCATTTGTTACATAAAAATATTCTTTACTCAGTGAAATATTCAATATTCGATTCGCAATTCGATTTTATTACCATTATCAGTTCGTATTTTCAAATTCGTTTTTACGAATTAAAATTTTAATAAATTTTATTTCGGCTTGAAACATAAATTATTTCAATAAATCAGAACGACTAATAACATTACTTAAAAAAAAAGGGAAAATAACTACATGTTTCAAAGCTGATATTCAAATAAGAATCTTTAAAAATTCCATTATACCCCAGTGGCCGCTTCAACGATTTCAGTAATCCAGCGAATAAACCATTAAATGCCGGTCGCAACGCTTTCCGATAAACTTTTCACGACGTCGGTCCCGAAAAAAAATCATTAACTCACGAGGCATCGAAATGATGGATGGCGATTCGCGCACGAGGCGACGAGAAAAAAAAAGCGCAACGTTGTACGGAGAGAAAAATGCGTCTCGTCTGGCGGACCAGAGGCAAGAAGAATCGATCAAAGATGCAGCTGCACCGGCGGACGGAACGAGATCCTGCGGGACGTGAGACGAGGAAGAGAAAGAGTGACAGAGAGGGGCGTGACGAGCTCCAGTCGATTGAGCATTTTAAAATGCGGATTTTCAGAGGGAAAAATTTTAGGAGTTGTAGATTAGATGTGGAACGCCTTTTTTATATAGGAATACAATTATCGATTGAGAGAAGATTGACCATTCTTCTTTGTATATATTTGAAGGCAAATTTTAGTGAAAAAATTGTTACGAATTGATTTAATTGAAGCTTATTTTATTAACTTATTATATTAACTAAACTTTTTTAAGTTTTTAGTTAAATAAAATAAATTGATGATATTTTAGAAACGTAAGTGCAATTCTAAGTTTTGATAAATACAATCGAAAGGATTCACGAACTTAAAACCCAAATTACCTATAAATTCAAACTCGTATAAGTCTTTGATTGCAATATTTAAGCCAAACTGTATGAAGAGGGTAGTCACTTGAATGTAAAAGTTACAGAAACAGGTAAAGGGCTGAACCATAAAATACACGAGGGAGGAAAGTGCAGTATTATTCCTCGAGGGTATAATAATCGCACTGAATTCTCTACTTCGAGAGAAAGAAAGAAGTTTTTATAGGAGATTCGGAAGTAAAATGAATAGTTATGCTCTACCAAAATAAAGAAATGTTTATTGTTCTTTACATAAATAAATATTTCTATATTTACCTTGGAAACTAAACTTGATTTATTTTTTGCTTGTAAAAATGAAAGTAACTGTTGTAGGGGCATCAGAAATACGTATCATGTGTACGCGGAGAGAAATGTTATAGTAAAAATTATTTTGTTCCGACAGAACAGTGGGACATACCCGTCCTATAAAAATTTTTACTGTACAAGCAAAATCCAGTGCGCTTCGCGCGCTCAATTTCCTTTCTTTATTGTTTATTCCGGATTCATTTTTAAAGTTAGATATACGAATCAATCAAGTTCATGTTTTCGAAGCTTCACAATAACTTTTTTACACACACACATAGTAGAAATCGCTATGTAAATCGCAATATTTGCTAATACAGTAATTATTCCTACAACATTTCTCTCTGTGCAGCATGGGAGTAAAGAACGTCGTTATTCCCTTGTGCAAAAAGACTGTACTTTCCTCCTTTGTTATACGTAATCTCACTATCCCACAAGCAACAAGTAAGAAGAAAATTTTCAGAAAAATATAACACCTCATCTCATTGTTCCGCATGATCATCGTCAATATCCTAAGTCATCCGAAAAAAGCAACAATTTGCTTGTTGTAAGTTTCTTACGAAGGAAGCCGCGTAAAAAAAATTCAACTTAGGATGAAGTTTACCCAAACTTCATGTTTGGCGATCGTTCATATGAGCATTTCTGCTCCTGGAAGACCATACACATACTTTATTTATATGTGAATAAATTATATTTATATATACCCCTTTTTATGATACTATAATATAATTAATATCTTAGAAGACTGTACTAAACACTTTGAAAGTATGTACAAAAACTTTAGAAGTATGAAATTGTACTATAATAGTATAAGGAACTTTTCCTAAATTACAATCATATGGATTCTAGTAAAATACTTGAATTGTCCTTTCCGAGAAGTTCGGTAAAGTCTCATTGCCCATGTTCATATGAACGACCGCCAAACAGGAAGTTTGGGTGAAGTTTATCCTAACTTGAATTTTTTTACGCGGGAAACCACAAGGAAAAGCTTCACCTCGTCGATTTCCCTGCCCATGATGAACGTGCGCTCGGAATTCCGACTTTCATCTGCCGGTGCGAATCGGGCTCGAGGCCGATCGCCGGAGCGCCGCCTCGCGAATCGATAAGGCCTCGTGCAGGCGCGCGCGCAAAAATGCGGCGACCGAGGCTGCAGAGCGCGCCGCGCGTGACCGACAAGATAGGGAGTTCCGCGAAAAGCACGGGGGGAATCGCGATCGTGAGGGGCCCCACGCCCACTCCCCCTCTCCGCCTCCACTCTCTTTTTTTTGCACCTACCGCGCCATTATGCACGTAATAATGCGCGCGAGCCGAGACGTGCTCCCCCTCGGTCGCTTCGTTTATCATCGTCCTCCTCTACGTGTGCAGGCCTCGAGTGCGGAGCGTCGACGAGAGGCCCGCGGGCGAGGCGGAGCTGCTTCTTCCTTGGGTTTGACAACCGATTTTTGGAGAGGGCGGGGACTGCAACTCGCTTTTTGCCTTATTGCCATTTTTATTATTTATTTTTTTTCTTAGTTTGATTCGAGGTCGTTGCTACGGTGTGAAACGATTATTTTCTTTTGTAGTTTTTTTTTTTAGCGATGCGAATGATTAAATTGAAGTTAACATGCTATACATTTATAAGAACAGTAAAGTCGCGTGCTTAATTAGGAAGTTGCACGAGGGAAAATGTTACATTGATAATTACTGTGATTTTAATACTAAAGCGAGAATAATTCGAAATATATGTTTTAAATAAAATTCTTCATAATTGAAAAAAAAATTAATGTTTAGTTCATCCGTATAAATGAAATTAAACAAGATTAGATTAGTTCATCCGTGCGAATAAAATTAGACAAACATAAATTTCTTTAATTATATATTCAAATTATAATGTTAAGTTAAATTAAATTTCCATAAAAACTTCTTGAATTTTTGCGCTATACTTAGCAGGAAATTTATTTTACCAATTACACATTTTTCTTTCAGTGAAAATGAGTTTTTTTTACTGAATTGTGGCATATAGATGAAAATTCGCCCACTTTATTATTAAATAACTAATATGCTGAGTAGATACCTCAAGAATCTTATACTAAATTTTCCTACATATTTTTCTCAGAGTATAAATGATATGCGATAAATTAAAAAAAAATTATATTATGATTGCTAAGTATTTACTAGGTATTTACAATCAACAAAAATATTATTTTCAGTAAAATACATTTTTTCTCAAGGCTTCGCAAAACACCCTGTCATCGTTTTTTTAAGAGAGGAAAACTCAATTGATTTTTTTTTAAACAAAGCAATTATTTTTTAAAGAACAAAAAGTGCAATCTAACGAGTTTTGCTAGATAACTTTTGTAAAATGCTCATTAATATTTCCATTTCCGAGTATTGTCACTTCTTGCGCAACAGAAGAGTTCGTTTTGAAAACACGCAAATAGTACATTGAATGCAGCGATACTTTTTTCAGTGATACGAATAGTTAAATGATCAACAATTACATAAATACTCGGAATTATTACGCAGCACAAGATGCAACGCCTTGAAATACTTTGTGATAACTTTGTTGTAATTTTTCTGCAGAAAATGACTTGGCTGAATTATATTCCTTATTAAACAATTAAAATGAACACGTGGAATTAGAACCAGAATTTGAACGATTTGAAACTTAAAAATATTCACGAGCGATTCATTCATTTATTTTCAGTAATGGAATAACAATGAAACTATTTGATTTTTATGATGAGAATAAAAACTTTTACTACTCGTAAAATACAACCCTTCCAAAAGTTTCCAATATCTGGGATACTTATCCACACATATTTAAAATTTGAATAACAAAGCAGGAAATTGCCCGTCACTTTACCCATGCACTTCCGAGAATTTCAAGCATAATTCTATAATATTTTTAATGCTATATCATTTACATTTTGTTTTAAGAATATTCAATATTTCAAATTCGCACGATTCTAAGGTGAATTTCGCAACGTCGATATTGCCACAGTCACACGAAGAATTAGTAAAATTTATTGAAATAGTATAATAAACTTTTCTTATAAAATTTAAGCGAAAGTAATCATATAAAATTTACTAGTACAGTAAATAAGTTATACTGAACTTTTTAAGCAATGCCTGCTCTTATGATTAAGCAAAGCAGATACAAGTTAAATCGTAAAGTAAATTTTACTTAAATATTTAAGCAAATTTTACTTATAAGTAAAAATGAGTATTTTTAACTGCAAGCCATTAAGTAAATTTTGCTAATAATTTTTTACCGCGCAGACAGTAAATTTATGGATTTCAGTTTCTTCTGTTCGCGTTTCTCGGCTATAGACCTGGAAACATTGATGTACGGAAACTTTATAAATACAAATCGACGCTTCCTAAAACTTGTCTATTATTCATCTCTGAAGTATTCTATCTCTCCTCAGCGGGGGAGATCAATATTTTACGTAATTCCTCTCCCATAGCTGCATTAAAGTGCTTTGCCACTTTTAAATAAAAGAAATATTTAAAATGTAAGAAATTGTTCAAATTAAAAAAAAAATTGTTTGCCACTTCTTTACTATATTTTAAAAGAATGATTTTCATTTCTTTTTTAACTTTGGCATGACTTTATTATAAAAGTATAATGATAATAATTATAAAAGATGAAAATTATAAAATTAGTGATGAAGCTTTCATTAAAATCGCCGAATGACGGGTAAAACTTTAGTCAATAATTCCCAGTTGAAAATAGGTGAGCCTTGACATTTTACGTATTTTCGGGATTTATGTGCTTATCAGCCATCGAGCTAAATGAATAATTGGATTTGTGGCGGTTTCATTAAAAGCGCGCTCTAGACACCGGATACTTGTTAATCAGTAACGATGAACATTTGCTTCCAAACTTGATAACGAGTCATTCGATATTTTAAATTTTTTGCCTCATATAAGTTTCAAATTATGAGTATAAATAACGATTAATTGCTAAATTGACTGCAAATTTTAGCGATAAATTATCGCTTTTGTTTAATCCTCAGAGGATCACACTTTAGTTTGAACATCATGCAGGACTTTTTAGAATGAAAAAAAAAAAAAACACTGGATGCGTCCAAGGTACATGGTGTATTAATATGTAAGAAAATTATCGATTGAAAAAGGACCTTTTTATAATGTATAATTCTTAGTGCACATTATGTACTCATTGGTGCAATTTTAGTAAATATTATAACTTAGTGAACAGATTAAATTATTAATTCTCGAGGATTTTCACTAATTTTCCAGCGACTTATTCGATTTTGCAGTGGATAATCAGAGAAACTTCGTTGTTTCTCTTTTGCTTTACATTTATAGTCCACAGTCTGTTAATTAAACGTTCAACTACAAATGAAAATCGAGATAAAGGTTACAAAATATATGCGCTTAACTATTCAAGGAAATATAAATTATTCAACCAATTCAATAACAATCTTCTTCCAAAAACAAAGAAGAAGCATTAAAATTATGCTAAATGATCGAATAAACACAGTATTTCCATTTCCACTTCGTTCGTCTTTCAAATAAAAAAAATTGTCGGCGCAAAGCAAACTAAGTTAGGTCGACGGGGCTTCGACGTTCAGAAGAGAAGAAGCGACGACAATGGTGTGGGCGGTGATCGAACAGGGCGTTGAAAAGACAGAAATTTTCGTGAAGTCGCACTAGGAATTACGTTCGGAGTTTGGTTGTTGGCTTAACTCCTTTATTCCGTTTCAAAATAGGTGCAAATTACGACGGATATATATATTAGTTAACTGCACTCTGGACGTTATAAAGTGCGTTCAATAATAATATGATGAATATTGAAACATTAATCCACATTTAAATAAGATAATGCATACAAATAAATAATATGGAATTGAACTGAATTGGCTAAATGAATATTAGAACTTGCTTCTCGATCTTTTGATTGAGAGTAAGCTGAGGAGTAAGCGCAGCTTGAGCAGACTGAGAAGGAAAGTGTCTTACTATTGAGTCTTAGATTTGGTTGAAAATATGTACAATATTAGGTTTATTGGATTATCTTGAGTGACGCAGCACCACACCAAAAGATCGTACATACTTTCTATCTAAGGCGAAAGAAACGTTCAGCGAAAATTTCAACCAAATCTATGATCCGAAGATGAGACTTTTTCATAATGAGATGGTCATATCAAGCCCCATAATGTTTTTGTTCTCATTGTGGAATTGACATAGCGTAGAATGGGGAATGTTACGAAATTTCTGAGTACTTGAACTCTGCAAGTTGCTATAATACTTTGAGATCTCCACTGGATCCAAGACGTTATAACCTTGAAGAGGTTCAGAAAGAAGGCCTCTAACATCACCAGGGATTTAAACTATTTCGTTGGTATGTTTGATCTAATTACTGCTGGAAGGCCCACACCACTTCAAGACTTAGCAGTAAGCCCAGTTTGCCGTAGTTGTGGTCTTCACAGGAGTCTAAGTTCAGGGTACAGTGTTGGGCAACCCAACTCTGTCAGGCACTTCGTGATCGAGCTGGGCGAGATGCAGGAAGAGTTAACTGCTAGTTTTGATGTTACCTGTATCAGTACTGTCAAAAAACGCACTAGCCTAGGGCAATACCAGCTTAGGGCAATTCATTTGAGGTCACTGCGAGAATGGAACTACTTCTTTCGAATGGGACGATCCACTTTTTTTTGCTACTTATGATTACACCCAAGACTGGGTATGACACCCATTACAATTACAGAACGTATTGAGTTCTGTTTAACGATTCTTGACACTACTATACTAAGATGTTCTGACCAGATGATGGCGCTGTAGAGAATATGATTTGCTTTTCGAGTAGGGCTGATCTACTGACCTTTGAGGGATCATCATAAAACTATGAATAACTAACATTGTTCATAATCTCGGATTCTCAAAATTCAAATAGTTTTAAAATCTAAAGGTTTATGAAGAATCCGAATCCTATGGATTTCAATCCAAAATTCTAATCCACGTTCTATCCAATTTTTATACTTTTGAATAGCCAATTATTATATTTTAAAATTTATGTTCTAGAACTTAAAGAAAGGGAGAGAAAATCTTACCTTGAGACGCGGTATTGAGATTTGCGTCCGTGGTTGGGTATCGTCTCATTGGTGTTGTCGGATTTCTGCCAGGTAACAGAATTACGGGCATCAGGCACGTAAACGCGGCCGATGTAGGCCTCGCAAAAAAGTCTCGCGGTGCCGCCCAGTGGTATCAGCTGAGACGATGGCCTGTACGTTGGCAACGGCCTTCCTTTGTAACCGTTTCTTGAATCTTCACCTTCAACAGACACGAATAGTTGTACGTTAAAAATTTGCTTATGAATATTAAGTGCAATATGAAAATCAGTAGAAAAGATCAGTAAAAAAGAGTTACTTTTCCAATTACTTGTATAGTGCATTCTTGCAAAAAACTTTACACAAAGACGATTCACTCTTTTTATTACTCTGAAAAAATTCTGTGCGAGTTTACAAATTAAAAAATTTTTACAACAATTTTTTAAATTTATTCCACTCGACCAACATGGATCACGCCTGATTCCACAGTTTTGCACTGATTGATTAAAATAAAAACAGCTAACTAGTATAAACATTTTTCTTTACTTTTATTCGTTATATCTTTATTTAAAATTAAAAAAAAAAGCAGGTAAACAGTCATTTTCTTTTCTGAAAGTATCTGAGTAAGTCTTAAATTCTGAGCAAGACACTTATAAAAAAATCCTTTCAATGCAGTCTAGGTACTCAGGAATATTCCGATCACGGACTCCCAAGCCTTAGTTTGTCAGAAAATGCAAAATTTAACCTTATTAAAAGTTCTCTAGAGTCGAGCCAATCAACTTGTGAATTTTCTCTCTAACAGTGCGCCTTCTTATACAATAGCAGTCTAATTCAATATCCTTGACGCGTACGTTCGACAGAGCGTACCTGCTTTCGTAGTGTAAAATAAACACAAAATAAATTTTTAGCATAAGAATATATGCTCGGGTTATTATCAAAGTATAGGGATAAGGGATTTGGTCTATATTTGGAAAATTCATTTGCATAATTACGGTTTAATTAAGCAAAGTCAATAATCGTTTAATTTAATATCTGTTTTAATTAGCGGTATTAAACAAATATTTTATTAATAAGAGTCTTTTAAACGTAGCATCTTAATTGATTGAATTTTAAATAAACATTTAATTTATTTTGAAATGTCAATATTATATTACAAAATGCAGGCATTGTATGTAGATATAATTATATACTGAATTATACGAAAAATATAACTGCTAGTTCTAATTGTAAAATGTAAAGTAACTTAATTTATTTTTTAAACGCAGGGAAGATTTTCAATATTTTACCTCGCTAAGATTAGACTATTAGTATGCTAAGCAGGTATGCTCATCATTTTGAATCTAAATAATACGCGCATGCTGCATGAATTATATGAAATTTTTGTCACTTTAATAGAAATGAATTATGAATAAATAATGCTACAAATTGGCTAATTACTATAAAATATTGAATAGCAGTCAGCTAATTTATTCTTAGTTATTAATGAAGATATAATTTACACGTCCAAAAAGTCTATTTTTAATCGCTTAATTAATTTTTTTGCGAGTTAATCAAAAAGAAGCTTTTTAATAATCGCGCCAGAATATAAAGTGTGAATAATCAATAAATCTGATTAAAAAATTACATTTTTGAAGTAAATTAGTAAAATATCTGCCGTTTCTCAAAAAGTAGGACATTGTGATTAATCTCCAATAATTCACATAAATAATTTTTACTGCTACTGTGACTGTTCTTCGTTCAAGGAAATAATCATATTAAAATTTTATATTCTATTGCAAATTTTAGATATGAAGAAATTTTCGCTCAAAATTGTATTTCTAAACATATTTCTCTGCTGTTCAGTCTGCCACAGTATTATTGAATTTTCGCTTTAATATTTAGTTCGTTTTCAATTGTATTTAGCATATTTTCTATTGTGACTACACAGTACAGTTTTTTTATCAATCCATAAAATTTCATACATTTTTAATTGTTAGTGTCCTCATATTTCCATTGGTATACTTCAAAAAAAAGGAAAGCTGTTATTTTTTTAAAATTAATGCAGCAAATATGAGGAAGATATACGCAGAAGCCAATAAATCGAATACTGATGATTACGAATTACGAAATACATTTATTGTCCACAATATCACCTCCATTTCTTTAAAAGTTGAAAAACTATAGCAGCACCGTTCCGAAAAAAAAAATTTGCGTGTAAGTAAGCCATCGCCGTAGGAACACATGCGCGCCGTAAAAAGAAAGCATTAAACGTCGGTTGTCCGAGCCGCAAGCTCGGGACTCGCGGTGGAGCTTACCACGGCAAATTAAATTCAAAAGGTGAAAAAGCTGGGGGCCCGGCCGGGGTGCTATTTCGCGGCGCTCGTTAACCCAACACCGCAAAATTGCGGCGCTAGGCAGGACCGCGCGACATTTGCGCGGGATAATGCATTTTTTTTTTTACATCTTGATGCATTTTGTGGTCGCGAGACCTCCGCTCATTAGGAATGCGCGCCACGCCCGCCCGACCGCCCCTATTCTCGCGGCGGGGATGCGTGGGCGCGAATTGTTCATCGGTGGTTTATTCTGCGGCTCGACGGAACGCTGTTAATAACAATGGAGCATGGTCTGTTAAGTGGAAATTATATTGGTCGGTGAGGTTGCGTTAATTCGTCGGTTTTTTTCCTTCCTTTGCGAGTGATGGAACTTGCTAGGAGAGTGCGAATATTTTGTTGAAATTTGGAGTATTGTTTTTTTTTCGCACCAATATATGACAAGAAACTCAATGTGTTCGGATCTTGCAATTTTTTTACACAGTCATCGTTTAAGTGTTATTTTGTCAGATGAAACTTTCTAGAGTTGACGTTAATGCTGTTCTCATAAATATGGAGCTTTCATCAAAACAACAAATGGAAGTAGAGGAAATAATTTATAATTTAAGAGATATTTGGTAAAAAAAGTTCTATGGTAAAGTTCATTATTTTAAAATGTACGTACAATTAATGTCTATTAACTTTTGTATATTTTCATATTGATTTTGGTGTTCATCTTTAATTGTACATAACTTCTGAAGTAGTATAATGCCAACAACTTTCTTTTCTATTTTTTTTTATAGAATCTCTCAAAATTATGGACACGCAGCGTTATCATAAAAGTACTAAAATTTGAAAAAAAAACTTGAGGACCCTACTGATTTGAAAATTTCGACCTAAGTTAAATAATTATATAGAGGCGCCAACGTCTTCTAGCGACGCTGTAGAATTTCAATTAAAATTAAATTAATTCAATTATCAGCAACGGTATTGAATGACTAGAATTTAAAAATGGAATGGACATTCGAATCAGCAGCTGGAGAATAACTCACTATTCTGGTGCTATCAAATTAGTAAACAAAAGATCAAATTTATGTATGAAAACATTTAATTACTTTGATGTGAATTCTGTTATCTTTAATACCTTAATTTATGAACTACTTCGCCTCTTTCATAAAATGTACGACATGACATTTATCATCCTCCGCGTAAGTTCAGTACTTCAATCAATAGCCACTCGTAGTATCCATCCGTGATTGATTGTTGTAGCTAGTCGTTTGCCATCCTAAATATTTGTGTCATATGCAGACCACCGGTTTGATGGTTCGCATGCAACCAGGGTCGCGCAAATATTAATTAAACTAGGCTACTTCGACTGCTATGTGAAAATTTGAATCGTTAATCAATTAACATGATCTGACCAATTGTTTGATAAAGAATGAAACATGAGTTGGCCATGTAGTTGTTTGTGAAAAAACATGCTAAAAAATTGAAGTAGTGTTTTAAAAAACACAACACTACCTATCTGGAAAGATGGTTTAATTTCAATTTTAAGTAATTCTCAATAAGTAGCGTACAAGAATGTACAGAAATTTACATTTTGCAATAATTGATTCTCTTCGTTTTTTACTAAATAATGATATTTATTGAGAAAGCCAACTGACAACATATTGGCAGTGGTTTTAAGTTTTGTTATTGTACATTTCAGCTGAAAATATATGACCTGAATCTCAGATGAAATTTCAAGGGAGATCTCACCTGAGAATAAAAGTGACATATTTTCAGCCAACATATCAGCAGCAAAACTTAAAAGATACTTGACTCAAAGAATTATTAAACAACTACTATTGAAATAAATCCCGTGGAAACAATCTTATAAAATACTGTAAAAATATGCAAAGTTTTTCAAATCCGATAAATTACTTATCGGATTTATGCGGTTATTGCACCATTTTACAGAGTTTTATAAGACTCTTCCAATAGAGAATATTTACCTGAAATGTACTAAATTGGACTCTCAGTTCATGTTACAAAGAAAATAAATAATTGAAAAAATTGCATCGAATATCACCACTTCACTCCGTACAAATTCCGCTTACATTAATCTGCTCCGAAAAATAAAAGGCTCTCTATCAACTTGGTTCTCGTTATACGTAACTCCAGAGAATTTTCAATCGATGCAGCATACCTACATACATAACTTTCGCGCGTACCCCGAAGCCAGTGCCGCAAGCACCAGCCCTTTCATGCTCCCGTCACGACTACGACCACACACGTACAACGCAAGCAAAAGTGCAAGCCTCTGTAACGAGCGGAAAGAAAATGCAAAAGTAGCAGCCAATGTGTGCAATGTGCAGCGGGTGAAAAGCAAAGCAGCACCGCCGCGGCAAATAACCGCGAAGTCAAAAGACCGACGGTGGCAAGAACCTTCCCTTCATCCCGGGAAACAAAGGTAAAACGCGCGTGTACGTACACGGAAACGTGCTTGTTCGAATGGGTGAGGAAGTTGCTTGATGAGCGCACTGCCGAGTGCGCGCATATGGGGCCGAAATGACAGACGAGCTGCGAGCGCGTGATGATGTATATTCGGTTCTGTGGATGCGCATGTAGCTTGCGTCAGCATTGGTACGATCAAACGGCAGAATAAAATAAATGCGAGTGCTGGAGGCGTTTGTTCGCCGTTTAAATTGCTAATTGTTGAAATTTTCACTTATATTTTCCAAGTGATTTACCTTTTTGGCTCACAAATAAATGAACTTTTCAGTTACTTGCGAAGTGAACGCACTTAATTGTAAAAATTGGTCTAAGCGCGTCAATTTTCGATCTAGCTTAAAATCGAATCAGGACTTCTCGGCTTACAAGGAGAGACCATCAGATCCGGGTCCATCGATTTACCCCAAATTGGTTGTGGTGACTCTTAATACGTCAACGATGAACTAAGTAGAGTTTCAGGACCTAACGCTCTCTCATTACTGAAATATTATACCTTAATTTTGGCCTTATTTATCCTAGCTCACACAAAAACTTTTCATTTCACTTTTTGGAACTCGACCTTTGGTATGAGATATGAAAAATAGTTTTTCATCGATGAAAAAAGTCTTTGAAGACTTCAATCGAAAATCGAATATAACACGTAGAGTGATAATTTACTCCTATAGATACGTACTAAAATCAGAAAAATTCTTACAACAATTTCAAGGTGCGTGCGTTGCAATGCGCGTATCGAAACAATGTTCGTTTCGGAATATACATTCCTGACATTTCTTTGCTTTTGCGGTTGAAATTTCTTAAATTTTGATATTTTAAATGCATGTATTGAATATACTCATAAGAAAATTTATTTGCTTGAAGCGTGATCGCGCGAGTGTGTGTGTGTAAACACTCACACGCTTTGATAAATTATGCTCTATCCGACATGAAGACATGTATGGCTCGATGCGCATTCTCTAGCCTAAAGCAATATGCAGATAATGCCGTAAATTATATTGCATTTAAAATCATCCATATGTTAGAGTAACAATTCACTTCAAAATATGAGCGAAATAGGCTTGTTCACTCTAAATAGAATTCACTCGAACTATATCACTCGAATCGATGTAGTGAATAAATCACTATAAAATTTCAGAGGGAAGACAGTTCACTCTAATTTAAAGACTTCACTCTTAAATTAACTTGTAAATTTATATCTGGAATTTAAAATTTAATTCTGCAGTTTAGTAATTGTATTTTTTGATATCCTTTGGGAAGGACTATTGACGGAACATATTATGAATTACATCTCTAATTTCTTTGACTGAAAAAAGTCACTTTAAAAATTACATACAGATGCTACATTTATTGTGTATTGTATATACTTGGATCTCAAGTTCCAGGTGGTATTATGGCTCCAGGTGGATATATAATTTTATGTAGAACAGATTTCGCACAATGAATATACCATCTGTAAGTAATTGGTAGTCTCAAACTATTTTCAAAGAAAAAACTGAATAAAAATCATTGTATGATCCACTGTCCTTTAAGGAAGTACGTGAGGGATCGCTTTGAATGGACATTAATTTTTAAGTATTACTTGCATTGTTTGGCCGCATCGTTGTATGCCTTAAGTTATAGTCACGTAGTTCAACCATGCTTTCGTAATTCGAAATTCAAGTTTGTTATTAAATGCTTCGGATTGTCGTGCAGCAGATGCAACTTTGTCGTGATAGTTCGTAATTTATGTTATTACTTCTACAAAAAAATATTGAATTTCTTATCATACATTTTCGGAATAATAATATTTTTTTCAGTCTAGGATACATAAGAAAAAAGTTAAAAATAAAGTTGAGTCTTTAGCATTTAATTTTGTGACTTTATCAAACACAAGAATTCGCTAGTCTGGCTAGAGCACTTTTTGCGTTACTTCCTTAATTAAAAGGCGATAAAAGTTACTAAAAAAGAAGAACACGCAATTATTACAGAAGGACAAAAAAGTCTCGTTAGCAAAAATCGTTTTTCAGAAGAAACATTAACTGGAAACGGGAAAACAATAGCGATGAACGATAGTTTCACGGTAAAAAAAACAGCTTTGTTATCGGTGTACGCTTCTCGTTTTCGCGGAATCGAATAAAAAAAGACTGCACGACAACGTTAAAAAATTGTCATCCATCGCCGGCTTTTATGGCCTCAAACTCGTAATTGCATTAAGAGCCACACGTGAACCGCACGGACAGCCATCAGCAAACTCTCCTGCCGCGTTTGTTTTAACGGATTTTCCGCGTGCCAGCCAGCGGGACATTTCGTAATAGTGCCTTTCTCTGACTACGTGCGCGGAATTAATTCGCTTTAAGTTGCAGTTAATTAAATCACATCCGATTGAGCGGCAATTGTTTTCTGACATAGTCGCGTTTCCGCTTAGGAAAATATTCGTATGCTTTGACCTCTTCAAATGACATTACATGAAAATTCTGCAATGTGCATAATTATTAAAAGCGAACAAAAAAATCTTAATTGGAGTCCGCGCTTTATACTCTCGACATGAGTTTGAGGTAGAAAAATGAATAGACAATTTGATTATGATAACTATTATAAACATTTTTTTACATATAAAGTAAAAAAATTTGAGTTATTATTTTTATAACTAAAGGGACAAAACACCCCTATTACTAAAAAAATAAAATCATGAATATAATTAGTATTAGTAATAGAAGATATGTAATCATTTTTATTAAAGATAATATTTCATAGTTTTAGTATAAAAATGATCAGTTATCTTCTAAATTTTAAAGGTATTACTGTCATTCTCGCGCGAATGCAGGGATTTTCGTTTAAATGCGTAAAAATTTTTCACAACGTAAAACTCATTTCTTTAATTTACCCGTTTTATTCCCTTAAGTTAGTTTGTAGATCAATTAATCAAATGAATTATGAAATAAAAATTCTCTAAATGCGACGGCACTGATTTTCCGAGACAAATTCGCGTAATTGCTTGGCTTGGGTGTTTCGTCGCCGCACAAAGGGGTATCCGGAGCTGAAGTACCGGCGAAGTCCTTTTGACACTGGAAGAGTCGATTTTCCGATGGAAACTTTCGAGGGCTTGTTCGAAATTTACATTGGATGATAAGTAGCGAAGAAGTTTGATGAAGTAGAGGATTTTGTTAGGGATCTTTATCGTGGAATTACATTTCACGGTTATGTGAGTTTGAATAACGAGCGATAAACTTAGGCGTGGGTAAGGCACGTATTCGGAAAGCTTTCGAATTGAAAATATTTTGAAGAATGAGAAATTATTATTTTACAGGGCTAAACTCTTCTGCGGGAAATCACGAACTTCTCATCTGGATGGACTTTTATTGTTTATTTATCTACCCAATCAAACCTAACTTTGTATTTTAAGAATAAAATTTGACTGGCGCTAAAATTCAAAACATCTATTTAATATTTAAATTTGAATTTAGTAAGAGAAAATTAATAAATGTAATTATTAAGTTTCAAGATTCTCTAATTTAGTCTAATATTTATTTTAAATAAGAGTGTTTAATAAAAAGTGTAAATACTGTCTTAAATATCAAGGGCAGGGATTTCGTTAGTAATCAGAAAAAAATAAATGGACCATAGAGATTTTAAGGTTAATTATTTTCACATATTTTCATAACATACTTTTCTCTCTAATCATTCACAAAGTCCACTTTTTTCACCTCTGCAGAGGGAGTAAAATCATATATTATTGTCTAGACTTATTTTACCCCCCTTAAAGTTACTTTACTGCTCGAAGAGACATTTTTCTCCCGGAGGCACATGTTACTCTCCGAAGAAACATTTTATTGTTCAAAGACACCTTTTAGCTTCCGCAGATATATTCTATTCTTCAAAGGCACATTTTAGCTTTTATAGACCTACTTTGCCTTTTTAATCACATTTTATTTGAATTTATATCAAATAAAGCCAATTTAAATGATTAAGGTGAAACATTTTATATGCATCTACATTTTATTCCCTTAATGCATAAATAACTATTTTATATTTTAAAATCACTTTTATCTGTTCATTAGTCAACTAAAAATAAATCAGTCGAAATTACTGCCGTTCCTTTTATTATTCCTGACTCACGCGAGTAACAAAAAATTTTACGACATTTTCAAGTACACGGCATAGAAAAAAGTAACAGAATTAAAAAAAAAGCAGACGTCTGAAGCAAGGATACAAATATCAATCGATTTTACGATCCCCTGAAAAAATGTAACAACAAGAGCAGGTCGAAGGGTCGAAAGGAGGAGTGTCCTCCCCGAAAGAGGCAAACTCTATAAAACTCGGAAGGAGGCAGCGCGACGAGCGATAAATCAGCGGGCAGTAATGGCACGCGGGCGACGATATGGAGACTTTTCGCGAGTGTTTTACGGTTTCCGGGAAAGTTCGGTTATTCCTTAACTTGGCCCTCGGCTATCCATTTATTTTTGTTTTATCTCGTCCGCGGCCCGCGCGAGAAAAAAGCTCCGTGGAGGCGCGAAGTTTTGGATTAACTGCGAAGGAGTTTTTATAGCTGCACGAAAAAAAAAGCTGGCTTTCGCAGTTTTTTCCATCTGTTACTGCGGAACTGTTTATTTGCTTACTCAATCGTCCTGGGATTACCATCCTTGACTTTTCGGATATTAGATTAGTTTTTGCACTTTGTTTGATTGTTAGTTTTTTTTTTTTTAATTTTTATTACCGCCATAGTCGATGAGCAAAAGGGAAAGTTTCATGGGAAGATGGGAATAATTTAAATTCAAAATAAAAGTTTTTTTCATTAAAAAGGTAAATCCCTTTAGGTTCTGTAATACTTTATGTCCCCTTAAAAAAAAAGTTATAATCAAGCCTAGAAAATTTTATAGCAACTAGCGCCGTAAAGATAATCGACCGTGCTTTCCTTCAAGAAAAAATTACTATAAAAATTTTTACCGCATACAAATATCCTAGCAATAACCATATTGATATCATTTACAGAATACAGAATACCCCAGATAAAGCGTTAAAATTTTGAAGGAAAATAAATTAGTGCCAACCGTTACGCCGTGTAAGTATCAAAAAATCTCGACGCTCCCGAAAAAAGTTTCCGCAATGGCAATAATGCCTTCCAGTGCCAAAGAAGGGGGATCGTCGTAATCTGCAGTCCTCATTCTCAGCAGACCCGCGAGGCGCCCGGCTGAATGGGAATGGCTCGAAAAATCAAATTTGCGGAAAATTACGGGAACTTGCCGAAGTATGGACGTCGTGCTCGTGACCCTCCGGTGTAAAGGAGCCTCGCCACGAATCCGAAGCTTTAATTGCGCCTGGATCGACGAGTAGTTAATTGCGCCGTAAAAAAAAAAAAAACGAAAAAGCCGAGGGAAGCGAGTCTCGCGCCTCGATTCCGCCGAACGAGCTTATCGGGAGCTTGGCTCTTTTCCGTGCTTTAGCACGGCGAGATTAGTTCGGGACGTATTTTAAGCGCGAGCGACAAAAAGCGGGAAAATGAGATTTGCGAGTTAAACGGCTCTGGGCTTATGAAGAATTTATACTTCGAAGATTTACGTGGTTTACTTCGTGTATGAAATTAATTTGGGAACTTAATTTCTCGGGAATTAAATAAACGCTTTCGGATATATTGGTAGATTTCGGGTATACTTAAAGGGGTAAAGGATCTTTTTTCCATTTCCAAAATTATAGCAGGTAAAATAGTGTTAATATTATAAATATAAAAATATAGTTTTTACTGAATTAATTAAGTGCGGACTAGTTTCTGTAGGCATAATTAATTCTGATATATTGTTATCTGAAGCTTTTTTTATTTAACGTCAACTCCAGGTTGAAACACTGGATGGGTTCTCATGAAACATGGTTTAAAATTTTTCTTTTTTTTTATGGTCATTCAGATCTAAAGTTATTTGTTAATGTATTTTTTTATTCAATAATTTCGAACACACTGATCAAAATTGACAAATTTTTTTAAAAAATGTTGAAAGTTTGTAATGTTTCTTAATTCAAACTTCAATTTTAATTTTTACTTTTTTTACACCAACATTTACGGTTTCGAATTTATATAATTTTTTCTACAATTCTATACGATTTCTATAATTTATGTAATTTGCGCATTCACTATCAGATTTTAGGAATTGCATTTAATCATATTTAGTTTCGAAATGAAATTCACGCTGGACTGTAAACAAAAGTATTGCCTGGCTATACATAAAGGTAACAGATGCCCGGCTTTGCTGAGTCTGTGCATACCCGGACGTTTCTACTTACTCTTGTACTCGGAATCGAATCCTTTCAGAAAGTGAATAACGCATAAATCGTTTTTCATTTAAATTAAACGAAATTAAAATGTCAGCAAAATTTACGACTAGGACAACATTGTAAAATTGATCGTAAATATTCATGTTTTTTTATAGTTAATCCTTCATTTGTTGCAAAAAATAAATAAAAAAAAATTCGGATTATTATGCTTTTGGAAGGACTGAAATCCAATAAATGACTAGGATGTCAAGGATGGGATAGTGCAACAAAAAAACAGGGTTGTCGTTTGGAATTTTCACTCGGTCGCAGGTGTCGAGGCGCATTCAGCTTGAGAACCCTTTGGAACGAGCTCACGTCCGAAAAAAGACGAAGATAAAGACGAGATTACGGGAAATGGATTACCTCAGCTCGCCTGCAACTCGGGAAAAAAAAATTAGAAAGATTGTGTAGACATGAATTTAAGAATACCAACGAGAGAAAAGACGAATTGTACATTATACTTTTTACTGCTCCTTGAATTATTATTCCATTGTTCTGCATTTAAGTGAAATTTATTCACTGCGCTTTTGTTTAATTCAAAACTTTGGAAAAGGAAAAAAGCTCGATTTTCAAGGGGGTGTAATTCTTAATTATTATTTTATTTGTGTGTAAGTGGTGATGAAAAAATGAAATTTTAATCGTAACAATTTGATACTAATGTTGTACTGAGTAATTACAAGTTTCATAGACAAATTAAGCGTCATGTTATTGGAAGATGCGACGCGGTAAATGTCAATATCACAATGAGGATCTGCAGTAGATTGGAAGATAATCTGAACACTTTATCTAATTGAGGGATATCCAACCTCTTTATTAAACGGTAAAGGCCGATGTTATTTATCTATTAAATTATGATAATAAATTCAGAAATTTCTGGATCGAATAATGATTTATTTCATTGAAATTGCTTTTCATCTTTTTCTCTCGTTCAGTTGAGTTCGCGACTAAAACATAAAAATGCAGAATTCTGAAATTTATATTTTTCGAAATATATAGAATCACTAGAAAAAAGGTACCAAATGGGTAAGTGTAAAATGTCAATCGCCGGCAACGACTCGCTGATTCGTAGAATTCAAAAACGAATGCTTCCACATCTACCTATGCATACTCCAGCAAGGTACTGAAGGTTGCACGAGGAAACGGAGAAATAGCGGAGGTGGCAAGAGGCGCGACTTGCCGTAGTAGTTCGGCGAATACCTCTTGGATCCACACAATTTCCGGACAAGCGATGGGTAGTTTCCCAGGACGCCTCAACGTTGGGAATTCGAAGTCGTCGCTTCCGTACTCTACACCTGACAAGGGAGCGCGCAAAAAAGCAACGATAGGCAGAGTTGCTATTCTGGCGAACTGGGGGGATGATTACAACGAAAAAAAGTTATGCTAAAATTTACAATAAATTTTGTAAGATGATGACAGCCTTGGCAAGCCAAGAGAATTAATGTAAATTTTGGAAAAATTACAATTTTTATAGTAACTATATGCAATTGTAGCAAACTTGTGGTTATTTTCATGGCTTGTCTAGTTTGTCTTATAAAGTATTTTCTAAGCTTTATGCTAAGTGACTTTTCGCCGAAAATTTTGGAAGAATGAAATTTACAACTTTATAGTGAAACAAAAGTTTCTACAACGAATAAACGTGTTGTGAAAATTATTATACTGAAAAAAATTGGTAATTTTCAGTAAATATTTACTTCAACAGTACTTGTTACATATTTTTTTTTAATCAACTTTCCTTAAAACTAAATTAATTAGATTGTTTCCAAAAATTGTTCGTAGTTTCGAAAAAAAATAGTTATTTCAAATTACTAACTTGGTCTCTTACTGTATTTGTATGAGCACGCGACCATTTTTCTCAGGTACAAATTACTATACTCAATAGTAAAATATAGTAAATTTTGTTGCAGTAAATATTTACTGCATTATGGCAAATTTACCGATGAGGGTGGTAACTTTTATCTGTGAATTTAGTCTGTAACCACATTCTCACAGAGATAGTAATTTTTGTAATACTTTTTTCTTCATGTATTTTTATGGCTTTTTTGTTTTTGGTTCTATAATTTTGATCAAGAGCATTTTGAAAACATATATATTCTATTTTAAAGCGCACCGGAAGTAATCACTGAGGTATTGTGATTTTTTACGACAATAAAGAGTAAACATTCCGATTCTTAGTCGAAACATAATGAAAAATCAGGGTGCCGTGAGCAACAGTAATCTCAACCCTCAGCGCTTTCTCAATACAGACGAGACGAAAAAAAAATCGTTCTCGTCACCTGAGCTTGCAGGAACCTCATAATCCAGTCAGACCCCAACCGCCAGGATGAAAGAAAAGCCCCACGAGAGTCCGCCGATGGAACGAATGATCATCGACGACTCTGCGCCAAAGGACGAAGCTCGAAAGCCTCGTCGTATCACTTTGCAGCGCTCGGCTGCGTAAAAAGTCGATTGCGAGGCTGCGAATGCGCGACCCCCGAGACGTCGTCGCCTGAAATTCCCCGCGGGAGGACCGGTCGGGCTCCCACAGCGGCCGGAGGTGACCGGAAAAAAGGGCGTCTTGTTAGACCGCTTGCCTGGTGACGAGCGTGAAACTTTCCAGCTTACCTTGAAATGCAAGGTGCGCACATGCCGAGGTTCAGCGATCAGCGAGCGCCAACTGATATGAGAATATTTTTCTTTCTACGCGGTTGGACGGGAATTTATGTGGGTGACTTGATGAACTCAAGTTTATTAATTGCACACTGAGAGAAAAATTTATTAATTTTAACCAAAGATTTATTTCAATAGTACTTATTAAATATTTTATTGAAGCAGAATTTGAGAAAAAAAAAGAAAATTCATTTCACTAGATTCGATTATAAAATTTGAAACTTTGACTTCTATTTCTAGTTTTAGTTCTAGTTCCTGATTTAAGAATATTTGTAATTTATCCATTAGAGACTTTAATTATTTTTGTTACCGTGAATATTTAAGCAATATTTGTTCTGCTATTTTCATATTTTAGCCTTTCAATAAAAACAACTTCAACTTATTTAATGTATTAAGTAAATAATTTAATTGAATTTCTCTTTAAGATTCTATTATATAATAAAAAACAACAAATTAATAATTAAGAAACTATTTTAAGTTATATATAGGTGCGCCTGCATTTAATAAATGGCGATAAGTCACGATGATAATGTAGGCTTTCATACGCCATTTCACGTTAGCAGTTCAACGAGACGGAAATTTAATTTAATATGAACTGACAACGAAAAATGTTGCTTTGCCCGTCAAGAGCAAGATAAATTATCGGAGCTTCTTTGAGAATTTTGCAATAAGTTATATCTATATTGCATATTCCATTACATTCATATTTTTATAAAAAAAAAGAATCCTTTTCAAGAGTCTTGGATAATCGCACGAAACTACGTATAAAACCGCAATAAATAAAATAATAAAAAAAAGTTGATGACCACCACTCCGTTATGAATGAAATCAATACGCAAAAAGGATCAAGTTTTTACATTCATGCTATCGCTTCGCAATTTTTTAATAATACATCAATCGCATTTCTCCGAGTGCCGGGTGCCGAGAGAAACCAGTAGTAACAGACAAGTATAGTAAGACGCCCAAATGGTCATTAATACTATCTAGAAATATATCTCATAAAATTCGTAAATTATTTTATGTACTAGTTTTTGAGAAAAAAAAAATAAAAATGAAAAAATATATTTAACAATTGCTTGAAAATAGTAGTATAATCGAATGAATCTTCTTGCGAAGAGAAATTGATCGACAATAATGCCTGTCAAGCTCTTATTACTAAACCTAAAAACCCTAAATTTTGGAGCTTACTTTCATTGACAATTACAATATATTAAACTACTGAAAGTATTGCAATCAATCGATAATATAGAGTCAAGTCTAATGTCTGTCAAGCTTTTATTACTAAATCTATAAACACGAAATTTGGGAACTTAATTTCATTGGCAATTAAGAAACACTAAATTTATTTAGGACTTTTCTTTCATTGTCAATTATAAACCTTCTTAAATGTATATGTATGTATGTATAATTTTAATAATATATTCTCAATTTTAAATCAATTACCGGTAGAACCTTCATAATGGGAAGGTGCCAGGCCGTAGAAACGGAGCATTACACGCTGCGACGCGATGTGGTAGGGGCACCTGACAAAAGAACCAAGCGAAGGTAGAGGGACTCGCATGAGAAAATGGGTGGCGCACGCGAACCCCACAACAAAGAAGAGTACGCGAGAACTGCACTGCGGGTGTTTATTAAAGTAGCGAGGGTGTGGGTGGGCACTGCGAGGAACTCGGATGGTTAATTCACGTGCATTAGCCGGGTGCTGAATGAGCGCTTAGAAATCGCCTTGAGGATGGGCTTTGCCGGCTTTTAACGCGGCGGTGGGCATCGAAGTTCGCGGATCGCGACTTTTCCGCGGTTATCGCTAAAGTTTCACTGTTACTGCCTTCCACAAAGTCACTTACGATTGCTATTACTCTGGATCCTGTTTTTAAGTTGCTTCCATCCTTTCTCAGTGTTAGAACGAATTACTTTCTTGTCTCTTTCTGTGTTAAGGGAGTAACGAAGTTGTTATTACATCTGAACAATTAATGGTTAAATAAACATGAACATTTATATATCGACAATTAGGCAAATATGCCATTTCTATAGTAGAAAATAAAAATGAAAAATAAGTGGTGTGTTACAATAAAAAAGTGCTTGCAAATATCAGCCAATACTTAAAATTAAGTTTTTCATCACTAATTCGTATTTATGCAGATCTAATTGTGGTGTTTAATTGTACACAGAGAAAAAATTTTTAGTAAAATTTACTATAGTAAATATAGTAAAATAATAGTAAATATGAAAAAATTAAAAAGTTAACTAGAAATGACAGTAAAAATTGATGTAAGTTTGTCAATTTTGCAATACATTCTAGTAAAATTTTTAGTTTTGCGTTATAAAACTATGTAATAATTTTTACTAGAACTTTTCTGCGTTTACATTACTGAGCTCTAAGAGGTGTGCAACATCTTTTACAACCTCTGTACCTATGAATATTAAAAATGTAAACAGTAGAATACCAATTTTCGCTAAGAACACGGTTCTAAATGTCTGATCTTCAAAGGACAATTTCCACTCGTGTACACAATCTTCGCGTGAATTGCTTTGGTCACACTCCACAAGCATGGGGTGCAGTGCCTTGGGAAGGAAGACCCAACCGACATGGTCGTAGCGTAGACCAAAGGCTACTATTCCCGCACGGGAATAGGCTGCTGGTGATATCAGTAGACATAGTCTCCAATTTGATTAGATCCTGTTTCCTTATGCATCGGTTAATCGAATCTCTGATCAATCGGCAGGTTTACGACCAGGCTTGCTTAGTTATCCAGAGACTTCCTCAATATAAGGTCTACGTCCCGAAGTTGAGGCGACAGATGCGTGCGGCGTTATTACCGGCCAGCTGCTTTATACCAAGATTTGCATCTTTGAGATCGTGATGTCGTGCCACGTCGTTACTGCTGGCCAAAGCAGGATGTTAATGTTTGATGGAGGCCGGGAATACTATGAATTGAAATCGAATGCAATCGATAAGGAACAGCTGTCGGTTATCGTTGGTTTTTTGATGGGTGAGTATCATAGAATTTAAACCTTTCTGATATTACGTAGAATTGTGGTAATCCCGGGTGAAAAAAATTACTTTGGCTATCGTGACTATTTCGTACTTTTATACTTTATGCTCGACACAAAATTTAATTAAATTCTGGACAAAAGTATAGCAAAGAGGCTCGATTTTCTAGACTTTTGGCGGAATTTCTTAAGAGACCTTTTACATCCTTTATATTCGGTTTATTGAATAAATTAAATGCTTGTTTTGTATTAGTTACCAAATAATTCTATTTCCAAACTAATTATTTTTTACACGGGATCATTATCTCGCGGACGAGAAAGAAATAACATGGTAACGCAGTGTCAATTTGTGAAGTAGAAACAAGTTTTTAACTTCATTGGATAAATCAAAAAGTTTGCAAGAAGTTCGTAAAGGAACTTGAGTTTGTGTAAATCCAGGTAATTGTGCAGAATGACGGAGAGCAAATCGATACTTCAGAAGTGTACATTAACGTTTAAATCATCCATTTACCAAGACGATATCGTTAATGGAGCGCATTCGGGTTTTCTTTCTCCACCGACATTTTCAAACCGTTACCATAATTAATCTTGCGCAATCTTGACGCTAACGTCTTAACTTTGAATTGCAGAATCGATATCAAAATAAACTGCAGTTAATTCGATTACGATGGAAAAAAACTCCGTTCATTATTAAAGAGGAGACAATGTAATTGATTATTCAAAACGAAACAAACAGGCAGTTAGCTTACTGAAAATAAAAAATAAAATTATTCTCTTCGTTTTATAAATTGTAATAATACTTTTTATTTAACCCATTCAGACCTGACTTTTCTTTCTACATGAAAAAAGGCTGAAAAAAATTCTATACCATTTACGATCATTTTTCCGTCGAAGTTTTCAATTTTTGAAAATTGGACGATAGTTTTCTCAACCTCTATTGAGTTTAGAATAATTTAAAGCCCCACTAAGAGATGAAAAATTATTCACTTAATCTGATCCACGTGTTTACTTTTAGCTTTTACGATTTTTTTTAAAAATTAAAAAAAAATATAGCTTTATTCATTCCAATGTACATTTCTAAAACGATTAAAGTATTTTAAAGTCTATCTGTTTTAAATACAAAACAAACCTATTGAATACAAAAAAAATCCACCTTGTCTGAAAAAATGGTGTTTTATTTCGACTCAAAATGACTGAAAAAATATTTATGCAACGTTCACACAAAAAAAGAGGATTTTATCATTGTAGAGGATAGTGATTATGATACGACGACCGCCGGAAGGGTATACAATGGAAGGATGTTAAAAGATCTATTGTGCAGATCCGTGATCCTCTTGAAAACCCTTTGCGGCAGAGTTTAAACGGGGCCAAAAGGGAGGGGTGGAAAGTCGGTTTCGAGGTAGACAAAACATATCGTAAATCGAGCACCGAGTAGCTTCTCCACCCTTTCGTCCTTCTGCTCCATTACCAGAGTCCGTGTTTCATTTACCCCTTCACGCTATTTCTTCGTCGAGCTGCTCCATTCCCAACTGGTTTATTACTCTCTAATGTTTGATGTGCATCAGTGCGCGAGACCATAGGTCGAGGGTCAACGAAATGCAAACGGAGAAGTATTTGCTAAGAGGGTCTGAAAGCCCATTAAAAATTCAAATTTCGCGCCATAATGTAGTAGACGGAAAGATAATAAATTTGCTTATAAGAAAGAGTACAAATGAAATATCGAAAAACCAAGAAATACTTGCCCTCCATTAGGTAACGATTTATCATTTACAAAGTTTTTACTTCGTATAAAAATACCTTGATGAGAAAAGCTTCAGTCAGTTGTGAAAGTGCAATCGACATGAATCGTCGTGTAAAAGGTTAAGCAGAAAGTAAATAAAATTTAAATAAAAAGTAAAATTGTGTTTAAGTCTTCTCATTATCTCTTTCGCCGGCAAATTCCTAATCGGGAACAGCCAACGAACAAGTGATAAATATTAAATTCTGCACTATTTGCTAGTCAATAATTTAGAAAATTTTTACTAACCAATGGGCAGTTTTCCACCTGATTTCCAATACGATGCAGCTGAACTTAAAGCTCCATAAATGCAACGAAATCAGTGCACTCAGTGTGGAGAATTCGCGAGAATGCAAAAAGGAGCACGGCGAGAGAAAGATCCAGTCGTGCCGTTCCAAGAGACGAATAAGAAGGAGACGTAAACTCTGCCTAACTTCGTGACTCCGGAATCAGAAGACGGATTACTTTGAATGGAACAGCGAGGAGAGAGAAGAGAAAGACCTCGGTTAAATGCAGTAGTCAGCTATAGGCGAGGCAGGGACACGCGGGGCGGGATAATATTGTAGACCGGATTAAATAATCCGAGCCCCTGCACATCGTGACGCTTTATACCCTTTTTCTCCGACGGTCGAGGGTAGGTGATACGCGAAGCCTCCGAGAGGAATTGAAAAAAACCGTACGGTAATTCGAAGCCATTTTTTACCGTGATCCGCGAGAAGTGCGACTTTTTGCTGGTCCCGACAAAGCTGCTACGACGTTCCGTTCTTTTGGCGCGTGTATTGCACCGAGGGAAACGCTTTTGAGAGAAGCAACGGGGACAAAAGAAATTAAATTCGAAAAACGAAGCTGGTAAAATATTGAAAACAATTTTGAAGAATTTTTTACACATATTTACGGATTCTTCAGTCCGTTGAATGACTAATAAATAAAGTAAATATTCCTATTACAATTAATATTAATATATCAAAGTACGTTATAGTAATTAAGCCGTAAGGTAATGCTATTACAGCAAGAAAGTACTGTAAACATGACTTTATAGTGGCCACTAGAAAAGACGAGTAAAATTACTCGCTTATTTGATTACTGATATTTTATTCTGTAGTTCGCCGATAAAATTGAAAGTTTTTCGCGGCGAGAATTAAAAGGAGCGAGAATAAGCGAATCGCCGCTCGGTAAACTCGTGCGAGCTGCTGCGAAATTAATTACATCCGCGTGAACTCTACCGCGAAGCTCGACGGGATACAAAATCATTTCCCGGAAAATTAGCGCACAACAAGTTCATTTCCACCCTTCATTTGCTGCGGCCGGCGCCGTAGGATAGCGACGTTTCTATTCGCTTCTCTTTCCTCGCGGTGAGAAAAGTCGACGGATTATGTCCGCAAAAGAAGAAGAGGAAGAAGCAACGGACTGCCCGGCGAGTAGTGAGTGGAAAACGAGCCCATCGATCGAAGTACCGGGAAGGCCGCGTTAATTTTTCGCGCGAACGGGCGATTTGCGATTCTGGCCGCGTATGTTACTTTCCAACTTTTTATTGAAATGGAGGAGAGCATATTGGATCAACTGCGGGTTTAAATGACAATGAGAGAAGACAATGAATTTAATGCACTTTTATACGTGTATAATGCATATTAAATTTTAAAATTGCACGGAGAGAAAATTTCTATAAAAATATTACTATACTTTTTGTAAAATAGCGACAGAAGAGGTAAATAAATTCTAGTAAAAATAAAGTTTTCTATACAGTAAAATTTATTGCGAGTACAGCAAATTTTACGAAATTTTCTAGTAACATTTTTCTGTCTGTCGAGTCTGCTGATCCTTTACAAAATTGTTAGAAAATTTCTCTCCCTTCGAATTTATGTTTAGATAAATTGAAATTGGAACATCCCTAACGGAGGGAATGTATCTCATGATTTTTCGATATTTCATTTATTCATTTTTTTTAAAAGCAAATAGTTGTTTTTTCGTTTACTATATTATGGCGCGAAATTTGAATATTTAATAGAATCTCAGGCCCCCCTTAACGATTGTTTCATTAATTTATTTGAATCGATAATTTCTATCCAAGAGCACATTTTATTGCATGTGAAAAGAAGAATTTCGTCCGGACTTGAATTCAGGATATCCCTTCAAGAAACAGCCGTGTCTCGCAATTACGCGAATTTGTCTCGGAAAATCGGGTTCGTGTTTCCGCAGTACAAGCGTAAAATTCCCGCGGCTCGGGTGGGTAATGATAAATGGTCCCCGTGGAGTGCAAGAAGCAACCGGCGAAGACAAGAGGTGACGGAAGGGGTTTCTCTCTCTCCGCTGAGCGTCGTTACATCGACAACGAGACCCGAAGAAACCACGTGCCACGTCGGGTAATCTGAAGATTGGTCCTCGTTTCCTGTCTCGTGATTGATCAATTCCGCATTTTCAGGCTCGCTCCATAGTTGGATACTTCTGATACTCATGTGGCTTACTTTGTATGGTTTGAAGTATTTTTTGCTTATTAACAATTCGTAAAGTAATATCGTTTGTAAGGCAGTACTCGATTGATGAATAATTGGAGCATGAAAATACAAATTTTTTCCTTCTCGCCTTTGATTGAGACAAATTCACTCTTTAATCGAGATAAATAATTTAAATTGTGAATTAAGTGTGAGATGGTAAACCACCCAAATTCTTTTAGGTCATTAATTTTTAAAGTTAGTTAAGATGTTTAATATTACTTTTAAATTTATTTCTATATGTGTAGATCTATAATAAGAAATATATAAAAGTGATAAATTTGAAGTACAATAAATTTATTTAAAATTTTCACCTGAATAAATATTCCATATTCATCCGTTCCAATATATCGATGCATATGTCAGTGCAGGAAGTTTTAAAAGGTAGGTATTCAATGTAATTTCAGACTGCAGAGCTATATATACAAAATTTATTTAAAATTTGAGCAAATAAAATTTCGAAGTCAAAAAGCAGCATCAAAATACCATCAATACCATCAAAATACCTGGATTTTAAGACCAACTACATTAAAATTGATTGGTATCTTGGTCTTACAAATGACCGTTAACATTTAGAAATGGTCATATCAGTGGTTTCGATGGGTATCAAATATTTAAATAAATTTATATTTTCAATCATATTTTGTATATTTTCAAGAACTCAAAGTTCTCCTTTTCTACGTCAGCATTGAAGGTATCAAAGCCTCTTATCAATCACAATGGCATTGACTACAGCTTTTTAGAAAATATTTCGAAAGATTCAATAATAAATAAATTGTATTCGTATTCGTATAATAATAATAAGCATTGAAAAGTGATTTTTATCCCAATTAAAAATATTTCAAAATATATAAACTAATACTAGTCATCAAACTCAGTATAGCATATAGACTTTCTCTATGCGTATCGCGCATACCAAAACAGAAGCAACTCTGAGCATCGGGAAATCCCAATAATAACGAGTCACGCGAGGCGCCGCTTCAATCGATAATCGCACACCACAATGTACGCCCGGGGGCAACGCAATGCTCCAGTACGCGTGCACAGTACCCATACCCATAATATCCACACTCGCTCTCACCGAACGTTTAGTGGCCTCGCGATTCCGCGCCGCGGGCACTTTGCCTTTTTTTCCCGCTGATAGAAGAAACAGATGAAGCTCTTTAGAAAAAAAAAAAAACTACGACACGATAACAAGTTTTATTTGCAGTGTACTGCTACGAGTTATCCGCGATTTTGCCGGTTCTCGGGCGATTACTTGCTTTCCTTTATCGGGAGAGCTTCGTTGCGTGGCTACGATCGTAATAGACGGCAGTTCAGCTTTGAATACTTTCAGAAGTTAACAGTTTAATTTTTAAACCGAAAAAAAAGTATTAGGAAGAATAGACGTTAGTAGCTGTATATAAAAATATGGAAATTAAAATCTGTGGTGAGAAAAAAAGGCAGTTGAATTTACGACAAATTGTAATCAAATTAGAGGAACCAAAATCTGCTATGAAATCAACGAAGACTGGAATAAAATGAGTTTGCAAGACCGAATTCATTTTAATTCAAAGTGAGCTGTAAAATCAACGACGATTTTAAGTGATACTAGAAAGAAGTAATTAGTAGTTTCATTTTGACGTGGTTAATACGTAGCCTTATAGGAACCAAATTTATTTTGCGAAAGAAGTTATATTTTTCATTGTAGTATAAACCTTCTTGACAATTCATTTGCATTTGAATTACCTAAAATTTTATTTATTTATTCGATTATAATTACTAAATAAGAACCTCGTTGGTCTGGCCATACTCGTCTGTTTCTACTGTGCCAAGCCAAATGGCTGGCCCCCTAACACCCTGCAACGTAATAATAAATAAATCAAAAGAATAAATATTTACCGGGATAATGGCAAGGCTCTGGCACGCCGTAATGATTTGTTTGGGCTAAAACGTCCGCACTGATTGGCGGAGAGCGAGAGATAAGGGTGATTCTGCCAGCGGCAAAAGCCAGTGCTCGTTTAATAAGCAAAGCTACCGGAGCGATAAGAATTTTTACGGGGTCGAGCCTCCCGCTCGTCTTGTCTTACGGAGTGATAAGAAACGGCTCGCCGGATACTCCGGAATGTAAACACACCGGGAGACCTGCATCACCTTAAGAGGCGGAAGACGCGCTCTTCGTGGAAACGACGCTACTTCCGGCGTCGGTCGTCATTTTTTTTTTCTTCCAAGAGAGGTGGGAAGAGATAAATCACGAGGTTAATTGGACCGATTTATTTTATTCTGCGATTGTGTTTTTAGGATATCCTACAATGAGAAATACAGCTTACTTGTAAAAATTACAATTTGCATGGGAACGTGAGCACAGACTGGACTCTCCACCGCAAATAAAATTTATTGTAATATGTAATGCGTTTGGTAGATGTAGGATTATATTCTAACTCCAATTAGTACACAGTTCACTACATTTATGGCAAATTTTATTGCATTTTATTATTTGAGAGTGCAGTGTGTGGATGCGATCCGACGCACATAATAATTTATAAAAAAAATTTCTCAAAATTTGTACAAAGCATGCTCAGGCAAATTTTCTAAAAAAATATCATAAACATACATTAAATTTCGGACAAAATGAGCCTATTCACTTTCCTTCATTTTTATGAATATTCATAAAATGCAGATTTATCTTTTTTTTTCAATTCTTTAATCAATTAATTCTGAAGCCTACTCTTGAATTCTAAATTATATAATTTATAAGCTTCGTAAAAAAATAATTTTTGAATTTATAATAATTTAAGCTGGGATGGATCTAAAGACTTGGGCTCAATTCGTAAGAAATTAGAACCATTTTTCTTGAAAAAAAAAAAAACTAGTAATTTTCAGTAAACATTTATTTCAAGAACACCTCTTAACTATTCCTTTAAAACTAAATGAATTTATTTATTTCTAAACTAATTTAGTAGTTTCGAAAAAAAAGTACTTGATTCAAGGAAATATTCAACAAGTGCTGTTGAAGTAAATATTTGCTTCAAATTTATTAAATTTCAAATGACTATGATCTCTCAGAGAAAAAAAAATTCTCATTACAATTTTTAATTTTTAATTTATTTTATACTAAAAAATGTTCAGTTACAAAATGCCCCCTTAACGCAAAAATGACATACTTATTTAATTAAAAAACTATTTTTTATGCCTGCTGATATACAGATACAACTAATTCTACTCCTCGCAATAATTATCTGCAAAAATGAAATTTATCGCAGGTACTGTCGTAAAAGAAACTAAGAAGGAAGCAATAAAAAAAATAGCGTTAAGTGAAATGCTCACCTAGCACGTCGAGGCTGATATCGCCCTCAAGGGCGGTCGTGTCGTTGCGAGCGCGACACGAGTACCGCCCGCCGTCAGAAGGCCTCACCACCTGCGTGTAAATCGTCTGATTGGCACTCTCCGGATACAGAATGAAGCTACTTTCACCACCAGGCCACGGATACGGTCTGCTGTCCTTGTACCTGCAACATAACAATTATTGCCTTAAAGAATCTACTTTAAACTTGAAGAAAGCTTCTTACACGCTAAACCAGCTGCAGTGAACTAGAGTGAAAATTAACTCTACTGGAGTCAAAGTTTCATTCTAATCTTATAGTGAAATTAACTCACTTGATGGAGCGAAACAAAGTGATTTTTTTAGTTTTAAGTCAAGCGAAAGGTAGGGACTTAATCTGTAATATGCTTTTCAGTAAAAATACACTTTTCAGTATGATAGTTATAAAAATGTTATGCTCTGGGAAAAAAGTTTGTTAATTTTAAGCAACATTTATTTCAATAGTACTTATTAAATATTTTATCTAGTCAAAAAATTGTTTTTTTGAAACTATTAAATTTATTTCGAAACAAATAAATTCATTTAGTCTTAATGAAATTTGTACTCGATTCAAGGTACTATTGAAGTAAATCGTTAGTTATTAATGGATCAATTCTTACTTATTTTAGTAGATTTTCACTCATTCACAATAATAATACCAATGAGCCTTCGGCACCTTAAAATGCAATTATTAAAAAACTTAAAATCGCCGTTCTACGCAACACCTAAGCCATTGCCGCAATAAGTAACTCAAGCAAAAACTTTTCATCCACGGGTAAATTTACGATTCGCCGGAAGAGCAATTAGCCCCGGGAGAATCAAAACTAAGAAAAAGTAAAGCTGCGGTTTCGAATTCCGAGAAGGAAAGAAGGTGGCGACCGCGGCACTTGGACGATCGAAAAAGCCTCGATATTCTTTTAGCCGCCGCTTCAGCGGTCGCGCGTGGCAATTACGCTAAAAATTTCCGGTGTTTCTCCTTTTATTATTATCCCCGCGAAAGGCGCCGCGCGTCGCCACAAGAAAAGGAGGAAAGCCGCGCTTTTATCGTTTCCCCGACGCGAACGACCATCTCGCTGCGGGAAGAATGAAAAAAAAAAAAAGAGAGCGAGAGAGAGGCACACGATCAGGGAGAGAAAGAAGAAACTTTGAAGAAAAGAAGGATTTTCAAAAGAATACCGCTTGTCTGGGGAAATTAAAGTGGAAGTGAATACTGAATGGAAATGGTTTTTTTTTTTTTTAATGAGGTGCTGTGTAATATTTTTGACGGAATTGCAAAAACGGTATCATGAAAATGGTTATGCTCAGCTTTTCTATGCATTTTGTAAATTAACAGCAATGCGTACTAGGAATACTTTATTTCAAATGTCACTGACTATTATAATTTCTTAAGGGTCTGCCTTTAACTTTTATTTTGTAAAAAATATCCTTAAAATTTGTATGTATTTGAATTATTAATTTATCAAAAAATATATGTATTTTAATGTAAAATAATGATCATAGAATTAACGTATCAAAATTTCATCCCTTGTTTAGTCTGGAGGCCCAGCACTTCGATAGATTTTAATTGGCTTTGTTATAAAAAGTGTAGCGGTTTTCCATGTAATAAATTCGAGCCGAAGAGTTGTTGATTACGTTTGTCCAAGCCAATAATATTTCAGGATCAAAACCTCTTGATAAAATAAAAATTTAGAAACTTTGAGCAGCTTTTGATCCTTAAATGTTATTTAATTAATGCAATTTAATATATGCAGTTATTTATACCGAAATTACACGAAATACAGTTTAAAATTAATTCCATTTTAATTCATCGATTACACAAAGGATTAAATTTTAATACGGTCCTATAGTGAATCTGGACTGCTCTTCTTCAAAAAATTTATGTCAAATTAAATGTCTTCGATATATTAATTTTATATAAACGTAATGATTCAAGTTTATATTTTTTAAGGAGGCTTACTGCAATGCATCCCCTTAAAATTTTATATTTCAATTTCATTTTTTCTTTCATTTCTTCAATAGCATAGATTCAACAAGTACTTGTCCAATAGAATCAAATAATTAAAGACAATACAAATGAAAATGTTCGGCGAAAATGAGATTCCACCGTGAAGCGAGCAGCGGAGGAAAAAAAAACTCAACGTCCAATACAAGAATAGTAAAAAGGAGAGTGCGAAAGAGATGAATGACTTAGAAGAGAAAGAAGGAGAAAATGAAGAAAAAGAGTTTCGTAATACGCGTCGCTTATTCCATTCCGTTCGGCGATCCGTTATAACTCGTCTCCGGCGGCCAGACGAGCGTAACGTCGTAAATTCAACCTGACGGGGGAAAAAGAGCGTCCCTCCTTCGGGAGCGGACCAATAATTCGAAAAATTCCTCGCTCGAAAAAGCCTTTTGGGGCTGGGGGCGGGGGAGCGATTACGCTGCAATTGATTAAGCGGAATTTGCTCGGCGAACACGACGCTCCCGGGCCGATTTTTCAGCCGGAGTTTCCAGTCGATATGCGCCGAGCTGGCGTATCTGCCTTCAGCGGAGTCCACGTGGTAGTAGCTCTTCGGGGGTTTCTCCTCAATATTTCCTTTTTTTTGTGTTCGATTCGACACTCACAGCATGGACTTAATTCCTTGAAGAAAAATAGTCATTGGCTTGCACGGTTCTGGTTTTCCAGCCAGTGATACACTATACTTAATTTATCCAAGCGATAACTTGATTGTTCCATTTTGTGGGTGAAATGAACTTTAATCGTTATTTCAGACTGATTAGTTACAGTTGAGTATAAAAAGAATAAGACAAGATGTTCTGGAGAATCTGATGTTTCAACCGCACCGATTTTTATTTTACCTCCCTTCTTATATACTATTTCATGGCGAATACGATAGAACATATTACGTACAAAAATTATCCTTATGACGTTAAACGTATACTGTAATACGTTTAAACTATATAACTATAATGAATTCCTATCATGCGGAGAAAAATTATTAATAAATAAACTTTGTTTAAATAGTTAAGTAAACGTAGTCATACAAAATTCACTCAACCCTGCCGGAAAATTAAGGAGCTTTTAGGCAGAATATATTAAATTTTGTGTTCAGTGGGGAGATTTTATAACATATTTCGAACATGTTTGGAGGCTGTGCCATGACGCTATGTAGACAGAAATATGCTCTAAAATCTATTAAACTTTTAATTTGCGGTCATACAAGTCGCCGCGCTGCCTTAGCGCCGATCTGCATTGCGAGATTTTCCATTTTTATCTCGTTTTGATCCTCCTGCATTCGCAAAAAGTTGAGCACGAATCTCGATCATCTGTTGTTTAATTCATAACGTCAAACCCTCAACAGAATGTAACTATAACATGCCAAGGTATCATAAATGTTAACGTTCGAAAAATCCAGGTAAAAGTTACTTGCAATATAAATGATGCTTAATATTCCGTAAGTAAATTATACTAAATTTTTTACTTAAGTAAGAATCAGTATTTTTAACGGCAAGTCTAAGTTGAGTACCTTTACTAACCATTTTTCGTCGCGCAGACAAATAAATCATCGCCCGAACGGTCAAAAGCAAAAACTAAAACGAGAGAAAAAAAAAAGGATAACTATAAAGCTCGTAAAATGCCTGCAATCAATTTACCGTAAAGAACATAACGAGACCTCCCCGAGTACATTTATCGGTCGATCGTTGAAGCGGGAGGTCCGCGAGCCCCCATCCCCCATCGACACGCGGCCCATTTGTACGACACGCTCGTTGCGCGCCGCAATCTCCCGGCGAGATCTTCGCGACGCGGTGCAAGCGGCACGCGCGCCTCCCCTGCGGCAAACACGTGAGCCCGAGCGATTCGCACTTGGCGGGGTTGGCGGCGAAAAGGCCACCTTAAGGGGTTGCCTATCATAATTTCCGCGCTCTGCTATACCGACGATTCTCTTATATTCTTTGCTTGATTTTTTCAAATAATGCATCAAAACATTATTTATAACTCGTAGAATGTGCGTAGACTTCTTTTTTTATTTTAAAGTCTGTTTTGTACGATTTTCACGTTCCTTGTCTACGAAAAAGAGTTTAATGTATGCATTAAAATAAATTAATTTATTCATTTGTTTCCAGCCAGTGTCTCGTTTGCAATTACAATCGTTTGAAATTGAACAATTATTTATTATTACAGCATTAGTAATAAAGGATGAAATGAACGTAATCAGTTGATCGAAAATTTAATATTCAAACTAACATTGACATAATCGGCTGATTTTACATGAATGTAAAATAAGGTACGAAAGTTTATGCATTAATTATACTAAAGCGGTTTATAGAATACAAATTTTTTATTACAACACGTGTATCGCATAAAACTAATACATTTGATGTGGAAGATTATCGATTAATGTTTTAATAATGCTTCTGAAAAAAACTTGAAAAAAATTACCTTTAATATTTTAAAGAGAGATAGTTTATTCCCGTTTTCCCAACTTTTTTATTGCAGAAGAGTATAATCCTTAATGATTAAAAAACTTTGTGTAAATAAAATTTTTCATATTCTGTACAATAATTAATGTACCGATATTTAGCAATGATCGTTAAATGCATTTTGTTTATCCATTCGATACGTCAATTTCAGATACCAAGCCAATAAATTTTATATGCTGTACCTTAAAGCCACGCATTATGAATGTTTACAGATACCACAAGTTAATTAAATGCTTTCGGGCTTAAGTACATCAATAATTTTTAACGTATTCCGTTATTCAAGTGTGTTCGATAAGCAGCCCTTAATAAATCGATTAAAACGAGCTTATTATCTAAAATTAAAAAATGCCAATAAGAAAGTTATTTAACAAGTCCACACAGTACACAAGTAAGTTTTTACATATCCTATTTTAACAAAAATTTAAATTTTAGTTTAATAAAAATAATATTAACTTGGAATTCAGAACTAGCAAAAAAAAAGTATTTTCGTTTGTTGCATTATGGCGCGAAATTTGAATTTTTAATTGACTTTCATAATTCCCCTTAAGATAAATTTATTCTGATCTGAGTAGAGGAAGGCTTATATTATCAGATACTTTGTGACCACACCAAAGGTGTATAAAATGAAAAAGACCCAGAAATTCTCAATGGCGCGATAGAGTTCGCTTCGATTACACCCCCCGCCCCCAGTAAGATGTAATTTACTCCCGCCACGCAGCTTCGCATCTCGTCTATCGTTGAACTCTTCTCTTCTATCTCTTCGGCGAACTCCCCTTATCTTGCCCTATCATTTCGTTGCTTGTTCATTGTCGTCGTAATTTACCTCCTCCACCCGACCGGTACACCTTTCCCACGACCACCGCCCTGCGCTGCAGTTGCGACTTCGACGAACCTATGTGATATATATATAAGTATACAGTATATGTGTACGTATATATGTATGTGTGTGTTTGTGTGTGTTTGTGCACGCGACTCTACCTATAGCTCTATAGAGCATTGAGCGACTTTTACTTAGAAACTAATTATTGTAGAGGCGATACCATCCGACCCCCGGATCGACGGATCGACGTTCTGCGGATTTTCTTTCCAAATGATGTGCGAGGCTAATAATTTTGATGGATACCCGTGAGCTTTGTTCCCGTCGATGCACTTTCCTTTTCATTTAATTGGAAAAGTTTAAATGGCTTTTTAATGATCGCCGGGCGTGGGCTGGCTGAGTTGCACTTCCAGCGAAAGGATTGTGCACGTCTGGTGGCATTGTGCTTTATTTACACGGAGCAAAATTAGTAAAATTTATTAAAATATGAAATAAACTTTGCTTAAGATAAATGAATAATATGCAGTAAGTAAATTATATTGAATTTTTTTAAGAAACAGTTACATACTTTAGTAAGCAAAGCGGATATAGCTTAATAAGCACCAAGTAAATTTTGTTCAAATATTTATGCAAATTTTACTCAAGTTATAATCAGTATTTTTTATTAACAATTTTTTCTATCTGGGAGAGAAATTATTGGAATTTCATGGCTTCCTCTGAAGCAGTAATGTCAATGTGAGGATAATATTGTATTATTATCTTAGAGTCTCGAGATATATCTTATTAATAAAATGTAGGTATAAAAATTCAGGAGATGATTATATTATTACCCTCTGGGCAACGTACACAAGTATAAGGAACTCATATGTACCCTGCCGGAAAATTAAGCATCATTTATGTTGTTGTAAGTAACATTTACATAGACTTTTCAAACATTATCTATTATGATGCCTTGGTATGCTATAGTTAAATTTGTTGAGGATTTGAAGTTATGAATTAACACTCCTTCAGAACTAAAATCTTTCGTTTTTTTTGTTTTTTTGTTGAAATATAACTTCCGCTGTATAGTATGTAAAAATAAATAATAAGTTTCATTTACGTAAACACTTGTTCCGTCTATTTTTTATACCCACTTATATTGAAAGTTATTTTTTTATTCACAAAGAGAAGTAATACTGTTCTAACAATTTTTATTCACAAAGCAAAGCAAACAAGTGCTTTAAATCATGATAAAAAATTCTAGTTTTCATTCACAAAGAGAAATAACCTAATTGGTTATTCAAAAAAATACGTCCCTATGCAAAACACTCTGTAATGAAGTCATTGAACACTACAAACTCTGCAGCAGAATTTCGAAAGTATACGCGGAATCCAGAAGCCCCGAGTCAGGGCAATTTTCGCCACTGAATCTCGTATTCACATGCGAAATTCGGCGCTGAATACCCTTACACCGAGCCACTCTCGCTCTCGCAACCTACACCCATTCAACGCACCCTCCACAGGTCCGGATTGTGCGGGGTATACCGTGCAGGTGTGCATTTCTCTTGCCGACGTCTTGTGGTCGCGCGTGTTTACCAATGCACTCGCGTGCGAAGACTCATTTTTTTTTTTTGCCTTCGTGGGTTTCATACAGATCCCCGCTATTATGGGCATTTAGAGAAATTTCTGAGAGCAGAGGCGCCATTCTTATCGCGCGCGGAGAGAAGCAGTTGTTCCTTAAATGCGCGGTGTGATTCTTTTTTTTTTAAAGCCCGGGCAGTTTGGTTGTGTTGGTGCGTTTTTTTTTCTGGGATGAGAACTTTCTTTCCTACTCCGATAAAGAAGATACAAGTTTTCACGTAAAAAAATTGAGTTAGGATAATGTGGAACTGGTCAACTATGTTTTTTTGTAAGTTCGAAAGTGCAATGTCATAAAATACGTATAAAAGTAAGGGAAGATCGATTAATCTTCGAGTGTTATTAGGCTTATTTAACTTAAATCCAAACGATTCGAGTAATGATTATTAATCGACGTTAACTTTTTTACGTGGATTCTAGAATTTATGTGATGCTACGTTTTCTCATCCAAAAATATGGAATTATTTACTTTTTCCAATTCTGGATTAAATTTATACTTTATGTCATCAAAGATCGTATAAAATTGTAAGAAAGAGACGATCAATGGATCCGGAAGTATTTACGCTCATTTCATTTAATTTCAAACTTTGAGTGAAGATTATTATTCGAGCTTAATTTTTTTTTACGCGGATTCTAAAATTCATGTGATACTACTTTTTCTCATCTCAAAATATGGAATTATTTCCTTTATCCAATTCAGGATTAAATTCATAATTTATGAAACTGAATATGGATTGAATTTAATTAATTTCAATTATTTGCATTTTCTGTTAATATTATACAATAAATCGTTTGACAAATTAGTTGGTAGTCACAATGGTACCGCTGGGATCAATATTCTAATAGGTTTACAAACTCTGCTTACTCCATTGATCGCTGGTTGCATTATTAGATGTATTTTCAATAATTCCGTCTAATTAGATAGTCTTAAGCTAATGCAGAAATCAATCAATCCCTTCGTCTTCTGTTTGATATGTACATCGTTACTAGATATTTGCGAGGTTAGTGATAATTTCACACGTTAAATTGTGATGTCTAATATTTAAGTATTCTCTTTTAACGCAATTTAATAACACGGTGCTGGTTCGTTAATTTTCACGTCTCATGCTTTTTTGAAACATTAAAACATCTGAACGTATATATACCCATACGTACTACTTTACTAAATATAATGTCCACTTTTCTGGAATCCAGCATATAACCTCGTCATAATAAATTTTTAATGCTGAAAACACTTTACGCAACTAAGAACATGAATGGCTGTGTCAATTAAAAACAGGCCTTTCTTTACCTTATTACATGTGTGCAATTATGCGGAAAAGAAAGAAAGTAGGTAGTACTTTATCTCTTAAATATTTAATATTTTAAGTATTCGAATTCCCAAAGATTCAATGTTCAATGCTTTCTCTGAAGTCTAGCTCCTAAAATTCGATTACTCTGATTAAAACTTTCTTTCGTTAATTTTGCAGAGATCCAATACCTCAGTAGCGCTGCATACTAACCAAGAGATGAGATTTTACCTAAAAGCTGGTTCAACCTTCGAATGCTTCAATTCCCATTAGGTAAATCTCTGCTGATTAGATCTTTCATTACGCGATTCTACGATCAGATCTGCTTATCAGTTATAATGCCGTATCAAGTCAATTATGCAGTTCAGTCTTTACAAAACACCATATTCTTCCTAAACAATGGAAGTTACACTTTCAAAAATTATTTTAATATTTACATGCACTTACTTTGCATTTATCAAACACTGGTCCAAAATTGTGCATTAATTATTACTCTGCACAAAGTCCAGAGAATAAAATGATGTATTTAAAATAAACTAATTGAAAGCATCATATCTTTCTTAAACATATGATGTTTTAAATTAGTTTATTTAAATACATCATCTTTCTTAACAATATAAGTTACCATTTTAAAAATTCTTTTAATGTTTCGAATTAAGGGGACACAAAGAAACACATGATTACTTTGCATTTGTAAAATACTGGTTTCAAATTCTGTGTTAATTGTTATTCCTCATGAATACGCGTAAAATATCTTGTCGTTTATTGAGCACTGCACTTTCTATACGCTTTAAACATTTCATACTGAATATTCCCTTCAAGCCACACCGCATCTCCCTTTTAAGTTACTGAAGCTCACTACGCCGAAATTCGGGTGCAACTCCATAATCGAGACACTCGCCCTACCCACTAACCGAGCATTATTAATGCGAGCAAGGCACTCCGTCCGATCGGCGTATAAGCTGAAATTGAAATTCGGGGAAGTGATCTGCCGTAGCAGGAGGTGGGCTATACTTACGTGGGAACAGGTGAGCGTGTAAAGACCCGCGAGAGACTGCCGGCGTCAGTTGCAGAGGACGCATCGGCACGGACGACTATCCGCGCGATGTGCGGGTGTGCACTGGGGAAGTGCACCACCATGTACGGTCTGACCTTTATCCCCTTCGCTCGGGAGAGATACCCTCGGCCCCTTTGCATAATAAAGTGGAAGCTCGAGTGCTGCCGTTTATCGACTTCCGTCGCTCGATTTGCAGTAAGTTTCTTCGTTATTTTTTTGGGACGTGAAAAAACGACGTTGGAAATCAGTGTTATGGCGTCAGAAGTTGCTAACGGTTATGTCTCTTTTTAATGCATGTTTTTCATTTTTAGGGACGAGTAGATGGACAACGATATTTCGTTCATCATCGGATTATGAACAGACTGGCGAAGACACTCTGATATCAAATAAATATTATTAATGATTTATCAGCTGTTCCGGAGCGAGATTGAGAGAGCTGACATTATGTTTCGTATTTAAGGACTATTTAAGGACTACTCCGTTTAATTATTAAAAAATAAACAAATACAATTTTATTATCTGTTGAATTTTAACAAAAATGATTCTTTTTCGCTATAATAGAAATTAATATGAGTGCGAAGTGAAGGTTGATTATGTTTCGTGTATTTCCATTGGATTCGTTTAATGCGTATTTGGAAACGTACGCCTGAACGTTAAATGGGGTACTAATTTTATTTTATTTGATTATTGCTCGTTAATGATTGATGGTGCCGGCCCAGTGACATCGTAACACCAAATTTGCAATGCGCGCTCATTTTCGCGGATTAATTTCCTTCGACTATTTCGCGTATTCGATTTCCAATTGCTGCAGTGACAGACATAAATGAAACGATTAATTAAGAATATTGATTTCCTGTAACTTTAGATACATTTAAACTCGTTCTTCCAGGTATATCACTAAGAAGAGAACTTAAACAATTAATTTGTAAGAAAGGAAGGATTTCTTCTTAGTTTGCAGAACGTTAAATCCGAAAAATTGAATTTGTAATTATAAACGAAGTAGAAAAAAGGAAATAAGGTTTCTGTCGGTCGTATTTTCATTTTCGCTCGAATTACATCCAGCTAAAGAGGAATTTTCCCTTGTCGAGTTACGTTCTCTTAGAAAATAAGATGAAACAAGAAAGAATGAGAATAAATAACATTAATAAAAATATTCTTTTTTTCATTATGTAATCAAAGTTTTATGCGATAAGAAACATTAATATTTCGACCGAACCATTTTTCCGAGTAGTTAAGTTAAAAACAGCAGTAACCGAAATTTAACTTTCTCATTAAAATGAAGTAATTTAACCCTAAAAATCTTCATTGCTTTATTTATCGCTATTTAACATCAAGATTATCCAAGTGCCGTTACTATTGAATGGCTTGTGCTTGGCGACGAAGTTTATGTTCAAATGGCTTAATTAGAATGAGGGAGAATTTCTTGTCCCCCTGAAAAAAAGTTCGCGATAAGAAAGAAGTTAATTAAAGCGCCATTAACATACTTTTTCCCCCAAACTGATTATACTCCACACCCGGTGTAAAATCTGATTTCGCCTGGTTCACATTAGATTATCAATTGACTTCTCAATTCTTAACTAACTTCTTTCACCGTCTCAGCCGCAGAGACCCTTTTTTTTTGCCCCGCGGCACGTCTTTGCAATTCTAAGTTACTTTTAACAAAATTTTAATCAAGCCTCTTGTTCGAGCCTCCCTTTCTCGGTGCGGACGTTACTTTTCATCTCCGCGCACGTGATAAAGGATTTTCTACCTTTTTCGTGAAAGTAAAAAAAATGTTTTCTGTCTTTGCAGTTGGCATTGTCCTTTTACAATTTTTGTTATCTGTTTTAGTTTCTTTGAGATGAATTATTTTATTAGCAAAGATTAATAAATAAAGTTATATAATTATGGTTTATAAAAAGCACACGAAGTATATTTTACCTACACCTTGTTAATTTTTTTTCTAAATTTCGCTTTTTTGGTTCATCAAATTGATTAGCAAAGTAAATGTGTTTTGAAAATAGCATTAATATCATTCCTGTAGAAAAAGAAGAAAAAGCGCTCAAGAAAAATGATATGAAATCGTACTTGGTAAAAAAACGTACGAGTAGTAGTCTAGATTTTAATATTTTAATATTTTATAATATTATAACTTTATAATTATAATTATAACTTAAAACTTATATAAAGACAAGGAACAAAATGTTTGAAATTTAGCTACACTCATTTTGGACAGTAAAATTCTAGTATTACTGCGAATTAAAATTTATTTAAACTTTTAAACATTAATTTAACTCAGTTAATTTACACTAAATTTAGAAAAAAAAATAAGGGATGAGCGGATACGCAAAGCGTAAACAAGACTAACAAAGTTTAAGAGCCACTAGAAGAGCAAAAGGCAGAGAACGACTGTCGGTTTTTACGATGACACACGTCGGTCTCTTCCGGGGCCGAGTGGCATTTAAACTTTCACCAAATCAGACGCGAGAGGAGAGTCCGCAGCGAATTTCCGTACGACTTCACGTCTCCTCGAGTTTTTCCGGACGTCGGAATTTTTCCACCCTCACTTCAACTCGTGATTTCCTTTGAATTTGGATTTTCCGATTTTGCGTGAAACGCCGCTGTTGATATGCGCAGAATTCGCTACGAAATTATTTCTCGGAAATTTCCGGAGCGGAAATGTTTTCGAATGTTTGATCTTTTTCAATTTTTACAATTTTAGATTGCTGCGAGTGGATAAAAAACTTACAATATTTTTCTACGTCGAGTACGAACAAAATATGCATTTTTTTTAAAGTTTAGTTTAAGGAGGCCTGAGATTCAATTAAAAATTCAAATTTCGTGCCGTAATGTAGCAGGCACAAAAGCACTTAATTGACTTGTAATAAAGAGTACAAATGACATATTGAAAAACTACGAGACAAATTAAATTATCGAAAAATTAAATTAAAGTATGATGTTGGTAAAATCCTTCAGGGTTCCTTAGTAGAATTGGACTTGAATTTTGAAATTTCGATTAAAATTATAACGTACAGATTTGCAAAAAGTTCCTACGAATTTCATTAAAATCAACGTTGTTTTCGAGAAATTTATAGTCAAATAATATTTATTTTACAGTACGCGCCATGGAGAGCGAGTTTAAAATTTCCAAGGTTATTTTTTTACATTACTCAAATTCTAGACATGCACTTTAAATATTTAAGCTCTGTTACTCGCTGTGTACATGAAATTCATAGAGTTGAATTCGCATGTGCATACGAACGCGAAATACAAGCGTATAATAAATCCTTCCTATTTATTTAGTACACCGAGAGAATATGAATTAAATATAAAAACACCATTATTAACAACTGGGTATAACAATTTGAATTAATTAACAATTTAAAATTGGTAAAACAAACAAAAGATTAAAAGAAAAATAATAAAAATATACGTGTGTATCACAATGGCACGTTTTTTTCCATCGTCTTCCTTGAAACGTGCGATTGGCACATTTCATTCTTTGACTCGCCTTTTGACTGTGTGGTTTATCGCGCGCGATAACCGCGACTAGTCAAATTCAGTTGAGTTCGTCGCGCGTTTCAGTGAAACAGAGATTACCTTTTTGTACAATGCCTGTTGGTATGTATCAGTATAAGTTTTGCGCAAACAATTTTACGTTCACTTCATTTCATATTTTACTTTTCGTGCTTCCTGTGATTGATGATTTATCTGGATGGATTTTATTCTTAGAATTAGCCAAGGAATTTTTAGCCTTAGAATTTGACGATTTCTATCTAGATTTTAGCAGTATAGTAGGAGTATCACGCAGCTTTGCTCTATTTTCAAGGGATTCTCTTCGAATTTTTGCTAGGAAACAATTTCAAAACAAATCGTATCATCCAAATTCCTCATCCTCCTACACTCGCTAGCCTTGTTTTGTGTTTTTTTTTAATCAAAACTCCCAATATCGAACAAGCTACCAGAATGTTGCTAATCATTCAAACGAAAAATTCTTCTACCATCCACTGTGGAATTGATTGCATTACCCAAGTGAGCATCAAACAATCATATCCTCATAAAAGCGTGCAAGGCAAGGGTAGCAATGGAAAGTGCCCCTGAACTAGGACGATCGAATTAAGCGACAAAGAGAGACAGAGAGAGACAGAGAGAAGTGCAGGAAGGGAGCGAGACTATATTCACCATGAAAAGGGTGCGCCGATACAGGTACCGATTTTGCACCCGATAGCCTAGACTGGGCGGAAGTTCTGAATTTCCGAGAATTCCTCGATGTTCTATGGGCCGAAAATTTCGACAGTTTGAACTTGCAGGCGAGACTGCGGTGGCTCTAATTATGCGCGGTGTTTGCAATAATCAAGATGATCACTTTGTATCTGTATACATTTGCACGTATTCGCTGGATGTTCCTCCAGTTTAAACTCTGGGAATGTAATGTTAGTCGAATGAACGGATGTGTGTCGGACGACAAAGATAGAAGAATGATTTCACAATTATTTGATGATTTTTTTACAGGTCGCGAGGACATAAACGTCGATCAATGAAACGGACAATAAAATTGTTTCATTTTAAATTCTAAAATTTATTTATTTGTTTTCTGGAGAAAATAATTTAATGTTTTATTGTTTTGTAATTAAAGACTAAATATAAATAAGTAATATAGTATACTTTAATACTTATGTCCTATAGTACTTATAAAAATTACTGATCCAACACTTTTTGACTAAATAAAATAAAATTTAAATATCCTACCATTTATATCGCTACACACACACACACACATATGCATATTAATTTTTAATATTCTTTTTCTCTTCATGAGATTTTAATTCATTATATTTTAAGCTGCTTATACAGAACTTTCCTTTTATGTGTTAAAAGAGAGGAATAATAATTATAAATACCATTCGAAGTTCGATGTATTTTTAATTCAACGTACCATTAATTAGCAGATTAACAATTACACCTAAGCTTAACATTCATAGTGCAAACAAAATTGAGTTAATTAATAGGGTACAATAGCTTTAAATTACAAAATAAAAAACATCTTTTTCAATATTTCTACATATACTCAAATAAGTAACATTTTTTTTCAATTATTGCAGACATGTTTACCTTTAATTTGAAAAATATAGGACCTCTCTACATGGCTATGTTTCCTAGTTGTTAATTGGAGTCTCTTCGAACACATAATTCACTGTTCGCAATATTTGAAGTTCACCGATGGACCAAATAAGCTGAACTTGGAGTATATTCTTTAAAAGTACGTTGGTGCTGTTATGAGTAGAGGAATTTCATTGTGAATATGTGGACAAATTTTTAGAAACAGATTACTAATTATATTAATTAACTTTTCATTAAATTTAACTTAATTAGGGTGTATCTTTTTTCATAACAGAACCAACATACTTTTAAACCATATGCTCCAAATTAAGCTGATTTGGTCCATCGATGAACTTCAAATGTTACAGACAGTGGATTATGGATTCGAAGGGACTCCAATAGATAACTAGGAAGTATATTTTTTTTAATTAAAGGTAAACATGTCTGTAATTATTGGAAGAAATTTTAGTTATTTGAATATATGTAGCGTTATTGACAAAGCTATTTTTTATTTTGCAATTTAAAGGTGTCATACCCCCTTAATAAAATACAAATTACACTAACGATAAAACTCATATCGCATTAATATCCAATTAAACACTTTAAAAAAGTAAATATAAAGTTAAAGAGATATAGCTTTCACCCAAAATTTGTTATAACGATATTCTGAACTCGATTAAGAGATGAACATCGCGTGAACTTTAGCCAAACTTAATTTTTTTTACGTAGACAGTAGACGGTATAACGATGATTCTAATCCAATATCCTAAATATAAAGCAAAAACCGTCATAGCAATAAGATTAAAGCCCTATGGGCGAAGCACAATATTTGAAGTTAGTCTGAAACGCGCGCCTGTCCAAACTCATCGGAAAATTAATTACATCACTAACGCGAATCGGAGCTAATTAGCCGAAGTTTTAACGTCGATGCTTGTATTTGCTTTAAGACAACGTCATCATCAGGTAGCACTGGCAATCGATTCAGCTAATTAAATCAGTGCCTGCACTAATTCCGCCGAACGCTCCGCGAGAAATGATTTTATTGCAGTTTTGCTGCGAAACGTAAAACGGGGGTTAGGATGTTAAATTAATGGCTCGCATTTGCTGGGAGTTACGAAGCTTCCCCTTTCTTGTTCGCGGGACATTGGTTTTGCCGCTGGCAGCGTGGTTATGAAGGATGTTGGGCGACATTCCAAACCGCGGTCGTACAGCAACATTCGGAGCTTTTCTCTGATTTTTGGAGCTTTTTTTTTTGTTTGTTTGCATGCGTAATATGTACATGATATCGAGCTACGAGCGGGAAATTTCGCTTCCTCTGTGAAATTTCGAAGGGTTTGCAGCAAAGGTTTATATTCGGGTAATTTATACAGCGATTTAAAGCTTGCACATTTTGCATGACTGCACGTTCGCTGGGCTTACTGGGTGCGTATAATAATTCTATGAATTTTAAGTGAAGGTAGAATTTTGATTCGCGCGGTAATTAGTCATTTGTTCCACAAATGACAAACGGTAAATGTATAAGGGTTTAATTAATTGAACTGACACTAATTATAAGCAGGTGGATTATGTTGGTGTTTCGTTGTAGATGAAACATCTGCCTTCGTGCATTCGCGCGTGGTAAAACTGATGTGTAATAATTAAAAGCGGCAGCGGCAGGTGTTAGCTTCTCGCGGAGGTCACTGTCCAAAAGAATGCAAATAATTTTTTCGTCCTGGAATGAAACATTAAAAAAATGCGAATGAAGTGTATTCGCGGTGTTTACAAAACGTAGCAAAGCCAGTAATGTATTGCATTTTTTTTAATTTTTTATATGAACGTTCTGATATTTATGATAGAGGATTGCTATTAGCAATGATAAATTGAATCTTCTTAGCGCCTTTATTATTTTTGTAGAAATTTACTGTGAAAATTTTTTATGCTCTTTTAGATAGTTCGAAACAAAACAAAATTTTTCAGTTCTGTATATTATTTATATAATTTCTGTCAAAATTTCTTTTACACAGAATGCGGACTAATTGATTAATGTATTGCGTATCTAAACATGCAATATATTCAAAAATTGAACATATGGATTCGATATGATGTGCAATGGTAAATTTGAATAATCAGTGCGTAATTTTCAAAACGATTATTATCGCAAATAGCGAAACAATTAATATACCACCAGCGAATAAAGTAATAATAAAAATGCTTGCAAAGTGAATTTTACATAGATTGATAGAGTAATTTTAAACCAGCGAAAAGTAATTTTTCGTCAAATTCGTACGTGTTACAGATACACAGAATCTCTCTTATAATCTAAAGATTAAATTTTGAACTAATTTAGTAATTGGGTTCGTTCATTCTTAAAAAAAATTCATTTGTGGATATAAATCCTCTATTAAATTTACCTTTACAGTTTTTTAATAAGTAAAAATGTTACTGAATCCTCATTCTTACAACATTATTTTATCGATTGAACTAAATATGAACTTGAATTAGCAAGATATTATTAATTTGAACTACCTTAATTTATCTATCATCTTATGCGGGTTTCTTTTCCCATAAAATTTTTCTCCGCATTTTTCCGATTTTCGCCCTTATTTGAGGTCATCGACGACGTTCCGTGAAACTGGGCCGCAACCTGCGGTCGCGACACTATAACGTACGGACGCCCTCGTACAGGATCGTCCGCGATAGTTAGAATAATGGCCAGGCGGAGCGCGGACCGTAACGACGCGCTTTCGTCGCCTTCCTTCCCTTTTTTTATTGTTTGTCGAGGTCCCCCGCGGTCGGAGGGGAACCTGCAATTTGCTACCCATCGCCTGGACCTGAACTGGCCGATTCTTCTTTTTTTTTTTCACAAGCTTCGTCTTTTACGGGCGAGCGCAGTCGGTGATTTTCGGTATTTTTCGGAATCTCATAAAAATCGGTTCTGCCTTTTATTATTCCGTCTAACCTCGATGAAACTGCAATTATTCTTAATTCCACGGTGAAATCGATGCCGAAGGCCGGGGATTTATCCTTCGATTTCGCGATGCACCGATAATGGGCTCGTAATGCCGACTTTTTTTTTCGGCTTTCATTAAAATTGAGAGAGTAGTGCCTTCAAGGCTGCGGGAGAGTTTAAACCAGAGGTTCGTGAATTTTCTTTATGATCAATTAGCGAAGTAAATTCTTGGAATTTGTTTTCTATGGAAGATGGTTTATTGCGCCGATTGATTTTTAATCACCGGATTTCGCTCGTCCATTCATTTTAGTAGAAAGAGTGGAAGGTGCGCAGGGGAAAGGCGAGGGGAAAAGTTAGTTAGATCGCGCGAGAAATCCTTAGTTACCTTCATGTTTTCGGAATTAAATTGATAAGACAATAGTTAACGATACCACGGATAAGATATTGATATTTATTATCAATGTTTATTACTACTACTAGAAAAATCTGCGATCCATTTTGACTATAAATACTAATTCAGTCAGGAAGAGAATTTTTTAATGCTTCATAAAATATTAATGATAATTTAATGTGCAGCAGCGTTACGAGTAAATAATTAATCGATTGTAATAAAATTGCGTAAAAAGGCGAGTGAAAATTTAAACTAAATGAAATAAAGTTGATCGGGTATCGGTGCAGTTGCAATGGAAATGCCGCAATGCACTTTAAGATTTACGACGTAAAATAACGAGTTACATCGCATGTCCCGAAAAGGGACGAAGTACCCGCATAGTTTCTTGTAATAATACATCTTCCAGAGTAAAAAGCGACATGATCAATTATGACATGCTAAATTGCTGCTTTTTCGTCGTCATCGCAACTGCCAAGTCCGGCTTGTAAATAGCTCTATTACGAGAGTAAGTCGTCTGGCGTCGGTACGTGGGTACGATGCAAATGAGAAAAATACACCGTAAAAACGATATTTTCAGGCTGTTTACGAGTTAATTTAGCGAGGTAATCTTTATTATTTAATTCTGTTTCTGGATAACATCTAGTACCGTTTCCAACATCCCACCAGGATGATGTAATCTTAATTTTTTCTTCGAAATAAGAAGATGTGAGTTACGGCTAAATTGAATTAAAATAATTAAATTGCAAAAAGTTTTCTTATTTTGTCTTTATACATATTGATAATTTGAGTCCTTTCACCAAAAAAAGAAGTAAAATAAAATAATAATAATTGAAATAATATTAATTACAGGCGTTTGATAGTTTGATAACGTGAAATCACTTGTTCACATCATCTTACCTGAATATAATACATACTCGTCATTTAAAAAGGGGTACAGAGTATCACAAAATTCTCCATGCGCGAAAAAAAAAAACAATATTAATATCCTCTCATTAAACACTGATTGAACTCGAATAATTCCCTCCAAATGAAATTTAATTTTCAATTAAAATCAATGCACTTTAAACACCAACGAATAAAATATCTTAATTACGCCTGCACCCACTTAACCAACGGTAAACTTAAAAAAAAAATGAATCGCGAAATGGCCTTGTTAAACTTGTCGAAAAAAGCCGTTATCGAACGCGTGTTCCAGTCCACGCTGACACCGCCATGCCCAGTTAAAAAAAATGAGCAAAAAAATAATTAATTTTCCTCCGCCGAGAGAATCTCGAACAGTAATTGTTTTTCCGTCGATCGAACGGTCGACGAGTTTAAAGAAAAACAGAATAAAAAAAAGTGAGACCAAAGGAAGAGCGACCGCCGGTGCTGCGCGAAAAAGGCAAAAACGAGGGGCAGGCTCGCGGCGCGTCCAATGAAAATTTTTTTTCTCTTTCCCGCGCACGCCTCTTTGAAGCGGCGCATATAATTGTCTTCTGGAAAAGGAATAATTGGCTCGCGTGCGCGCACCACCTCACCGATACGCGGAATCGCGAGCGTCCCCGTCCTTACCATACCCCCCTTACCCCCTCCTCGCCTCGATTAGTAGCATAGCTTAAGTGGTTTATCCTATTACAGCGAATGATGCTTTTAATGAGTGTGACGTCGCGAGCTGCCGGTTGACGAGGTGTTCACTATATGTCTGCACCGCGATTTTTTTTTCGTCGCTTGGGAATCGAGAACGTCGCTTAGCGAGCGTTGAGTAACTAATCCGGCGGTTTTTGCTGTACGCACGGTGGGAAAATTGCTGGTTTCGAAAAGTTCGCCTGGAATTTCGATGCAATGAGCTGCTTTTTAGAAACCGTTGACTAAGCAGACAACAGCTGACTATTCGTGAAAATGAAATGAATTTTTTTTTTCATTTCTATATTAAAGGATGACTTGATGTGCATTCCGGATAATGATAAAGTGTAATGTTTTTAAGTAATATTTTTACAGTGCGCGATTCAAAATTTTATGTTTGTTTAAAGAAAAAAAAAGTAAAGGTAATGTGTAAAGAAATTGCACAAATTATGTATTGCAAAATAACACAAGGCAAATGTAAATAATACACATGATTTGTGAATTCCTTGTGAATCATACAAATTAACTATACAAAACTTGGAAATGATTATGGTTCCTTATATGAGCAAAAGTGAAAACAATTTGTATTGTTAAGAAGGGCATTGCACACTAATAGTTACATTTTTTTAAATAAAGAAATAGTTGTACCACAAGTGCAATTAAGCAGAAAACGTTAATTATTCAAAGTTAATTGCTCTTCCGATTCACCGACAAACATATAAAAAAAAAGAGCACACGGGTAAAATTAACGAACGCACAAAGAGAAGCGACCCGCTGAAAACCCGTACATTATTCATTTCCGCAATATCAGCTGGATTCCGAAAAGGGCGAAACGCTTCGCTGTCAGCGCCTTTCAGCTGAAAAAAATACAATCCCTCCCTACCACCACTCGACATTTATTTATCGCAGCAAGAGCCCGGCCGGTCGGCTGTTCGTATCTGTGGGCAACATCCGCTTGCAAATAAGCTTTCGATTCGGCGAAATATTTCGAGCACTATTTTTCAACCAAAGTCATTTAGGCGCTTCTGTCGTATAAAATTTCCCAATGAAGGCATTTAAATTTCCGCGAAGATTAAATCTCACTATACACCTGTGCACGCCAGCGGCCTGTATTTTTTTGCACTTCTCCTACGGTTTTCGTTCAAATCGATGTGTAAATCATTTGCTTTTTAATATCTCCGAGCTTTTAATACGTACACTGTGAAAAAAATTGTTATGCAAATGATGTTTGAAGTGATGTTTGAATATTTACACTAACTGCTTACAGCAATAATTAAATTTACAGTCTTTATAAATTTCCTAAGTGTCTGGAAATCTCAAAGAGTTCATATCTGACATATTGACGTATAGATGTACAATTCGCCAGATAAGTCAGTGCCTTATATTCAAAGAGAAAAATTCTTTGCAGTACATTTTAAGCTATGCATAAAATATAAATTGCGTAATCTCGGCTTTACATCATATTTTTCTTATAATATAGTCGGTGCAACAGTCACATGAATTGTTAAGCAAACTCTTCTTGGAATTACTAAAGCAAAGATTATTACACTTTTCCAATAAAAATACAAAATAATTGCGATCTCTGCAGGTGCAGGTAAAATAATTGCAAATTTTTTAATTACCCGTTTTTTTTTTTAAACTCACCTGGAATAACGAACTCGATTTACCCGCACGAGTAAAACCTGTAGTAAGGCGAGTGTTAATTATATCAGGATGACGAAACGGTACTCACCTGAAACAGAAAGAAATAAGTCGTAATTAGCAAAGATCAGTGAAAACCACGCATTAAACACACCAGTTAATTAAAAACCATAATTAAATCTTTGTGGATCTAAGGAGTAGTTGCAGCTGCCTTAAAATAGAAAGGATCACTTATCATCGAAGTTTTTCTAGCTATGAAAGAAGGCCTTCCAAAAGAGAAAAGGACCACAAGGAGGGAAAGGACCCCTAAATAGGGGAACATACGTGGCGAATAATCGTGGGTAAATAAACAAATGAGAGGAGCAAAAGGTAGATTTAATGGGTGCTCGTGCTAGCGGGAGAAAGTGAAACCTTGGACGAGTGCCGGAGGAGAGATGCAAAAGAGAAGGAGAGCCCCTTAATGGCTGGGTAGGGGGTATTCGTCGATGGTATCGCGCCAGACTTACTAATTGCGTCGACGGAGAAGGCCTGGGGGAGTAGGTATAGAAAAAAAAAGAAGGAGAGCAGGATACCCAAACGGAGAAGGAACAAAAAGAGGTCCGAGGCCTGCGCTTCGGCCGATAACAGGTCGGGAAGGAGTATACCTCCTTTGGTGGAGAGAAGAGTCGAGGGGTCAATTGTTTCAGGCTCATGCAAATCCATTGCATTTATATCTTGCGGTTTTTGCGATTAAGTAATGAAGAGGAAAGGACTCTGGTGAGAACTGTCCGGAGGACTGATCGTGATTGAATTAGCGACGTTGATTCGAGTGGTATAATCAGAGGAATTCTATAATTGATCAAGTAGACCTGCAGTGGGAAATGAATTCCCGCGTAAAAAATATTAGTAAAAGGTCAAAAAGTAAAATATTAAAATCATAAAAAAAAGAATATAAGTATTGATTTTTATCAAAATGAAAAAATTTCAAAGGGATCTCAAAATCTTTCGATAATTATACAAATAGTTTTTCATCTTAAATTAAAAAAAAAGTGACAATTTTTGGATAACTCATTTTTTAATCTTTAATTAATTATTTAGGTTCTTTTGCGTGAAGGGATTTTAAGTAGATGTGGATTATCGTTTATCAAAAATCGTTTTCTTTTTTACATTCTAAGTTAATTGAAAAATTCACATTTTTTTTTTAAAGAATTGATTTTTATCACGGAAGCTTTTTAAGATTGGCGGCTGACAGTCGATAATAAGTCGATTTGCTTGATATAAAAAAATGTTCTCATTTAAAATAAAATTGAGTTTTGAAAAATAATGTTTTAAACTCGTCATAATTGTGATAAATTCTAGTCAAATTACTGCAAGAATAAAATTCACAATATGGCAAAGGGTATATAACAAAATTCGAGGCATTTTCTAGGAAATTCAGCCTATCAACAACAAAATAAATTACACCTCCAGCAATTTAATTTATTATCTCTCGCCCCAAATTACCTCCCCAACCATTGCATTTGCATTCTTAGCATAATGGTTGACAGATAATTCAGTTACCCACGAACTTTCTAAAACAATAAAACACCCCGCTCGTAAAATCCGCCGAGATACTTTCTCGATCGATCTCTCCGTTTCCTCCAGAGAATCGATAACATCCTCCTCCGGAATCTTGTCCTCGTTTTATCTCCCACTTGACTTCGAAAGATTTTTTGTTTTCGAAAAACATCGAACGGAATAAAAAATATTCAAAGTTTGGTCCAAACTTCGTCCACAGTTTTTACATAAAAGTTTAGCCGAAATTTTTCTCTTGACGTATGTTGGCAGTGGTCGCAAAATTTGGCAGAAATTATCCTGCGTAGCCAATTATTAATTAAGGATAATTTATGCCAAATTTTGACAATTGAGAATGTTTGGTTTAGCTTTCGCAATGCGTCAAGGGAAAAATTTCGGCTAAACTTTTATCTAAAAAGTGTGGGCGAAATTTGGCCCGAATTTGAATATTTTTACTAGGGGGCGGCGCGAAATTTTGAAAATCCCCGCGAGCGAAGGCGAAACGTCGAAGACAAGGCGATAATCGGGGCCGCGGCTTATTACGCGAAATCGGTTATCGCGGGCACGGAGAAAGGGACCGGGCGTGGGGATCGATGCGGGGAGGCTAAGCGCGCGACGGGGGCCGTCGGTTCCCCGAAGGCGATTAGAGCAAGCGCATTACGTTCGCTCGTGGAATCGATCGACATTTAGGCTTTTTTTTCGCGAACAAGCCGGTCGACCTGCTTGTTTTCTCTCCTGCCTAGTGGCGAACGAATCAGGGTGAGAGGAGAACCCCGATATCCCAGATTTCATAGTTAGTGCAAGGATCTAATTTCACCAAGGCAAGCTTAGAAGCAAAAATTGTCACAATTATGAAAAATTTATTAATTTATTACTTTTTTTGTAGAATTAGGGACATGATCGCGTAAAAAATTGTGTACTGATTGGACAAATAGTTATAGACTAACATTTTGAAAAAATTTACTCTTTACTTTCATGAAGAAAAATGATCAGTAAAATTTACTGAAGTAGCGCATAAACTTTGCTTAAAAAGTTAAGTATACGTAGTCATGTAAAATTTTACTGAATTTAAGGAATATTTAATTACTGATTAAGCAAAGCATATGAGGAAATCTACAAATAAAAACACCTGAGTCGGTTCACCTGGAAAAAAAAACTAAATGTCTGAGCAAAACTCTGGTGAAATTTTTTTCTGGTTCTATGACTCATATACAATACATGAAATCGTAAACATTGTTTGTTGTTATTATTATACTTTGAAATGTCAGTGCAATTATATACGAGTACTAAGAGTATAAATTAATTTTCGGATAACAAAAAAATTAATTTTTCGAATTTTGCATTCAAAAACTTCATGTACAAATAAAAAAATAGCCTCGGAATTGTGTGTTCGCGATTTTTTTCTTGTATTGTATGAGCCATAGAACGAGAAAAATTTTTTATCAGAGCTTTGCTCAGACTTTTATTTTTTTTCCAGGTGAACCGTCTTAGGTGTTTTTATTTGCAGATTTCCTCATATATTCAATATTTTAATCAAATCTTATTTAAGTAAAATTTTTCAATATATGTACAGCAAGCTTAGTACAGTTTACTAAATTGTTGTATATATAAGAAAATTTAAAATACTATCTGATAAAATTTCCTATAAAATATATGGTAATTTTTCGAGAATGAGAATTATACTTTTATTAAATTTGTCTTGTATAGTAACCATTGAGTAATCTTTACTAGACTACATAGTCATTTTTAATACATCGAATAACGCGATTTAATAAATAATTTAAAATATTCATATAAATATATTGCATTTGACTTGAAATTCAAATGTATCTCTTGATTCATGAAAAGTATAGTAATTTTTCTCCGCATGTACACCTGCATGTGTATGACATTTCTGCCATTTCCTTCGGCTGCAATTTTCCGGTGATTGACTATTGTTTATTACATGACTGAATCGATTGATGATGCGATATTAAAAAGTATTGGCAGTTGTCGAGAATGTGGGATTGAAATGTAGAGCATTGTGTAATTAATGAGTAGTAAACGTATCAACAATTTTATTTTTACAAATAAAAATCTAGAAAAATATTCTTCCAATGAAAATTGTTGTCTTAATTGAAAAATGTCAGGACTTTAGATTAACTTATAATAAAATCCCTAAAAATTCTTTATAACACGGCGAATTTATTGCACCAGTTCGCGCACAACATTTTTAGCGCTTATGATAAAAACGTTGAATAATTCAATGCATGCGCTTGCATTCTTATCAAACTTTCCAGGAATTGATGTTGTAACTATGCAACTCTCCTTTCTTTATTTTTCACGAATAAACCGTACGCTCGCTTTTATCATTATTTGTTTTATTTATTTATAAAAAGAATTCAACGGACTAAAAAGTTAAAGCAAATTTAAAATAAATTTAAACAGCTATAATTAATTACCTACAAACCAATCAAGTTCGCATTTTCGGAAAACCAAAATTTTATTTACAATTTTGCTCACCTTTTTGTCTCTCATAATGACATTTTATTTAATTTTTTGTTAAACAAACTGGATTTATAATTGAGTACACGGAGGGTCCTAAACTTGCAGTAATTTTACTATACTTTCTAATAAAATTTCTTATTTGTCGGGTCTGTCCCTGCATTACGAATCAGTCTCATAATTTTTACTAGAATAGTTTTTACTTTTTTCTCCATGTAGGCTAAAAAATTTTATATGCACCTCGGCGGTAATAGGTTTATTATTCCCTTGGGCGAATTGCTGCAAACTTCACCCTCAGGAATAATAGAATAGAATAGAATAGTTGTTTATTACAAAATACAGTATTTAAAAATAGTATAAAATATATAAAAATAAATTTCAGTATAAAAAACAGTTATCATCTATTTTTACTCCTTTGGTGTACAAATCATTATCACAGCTCAAACGAATAACGAAATATAATCATCTTTTTTAACTCCTTCATTTGAAAATTAATAATAGTTGTTGCAATCGATCCTAGCGAAAAGGACCAAAAAAAGAGTAAATACTACTTGCTCCATTTGCTCGATTAAAAACTGCCAAAGAACAGCAAGTGTGAAATAAACCAGCAATAAGCCGACTAAATCCCATGTTATTTCGCTGCAAGTTCGCACAAGTGAAAGTAAGCGCGCCGCAGACTTTAAAGGCACTGGGGGCCTCGTGCAAGTATGTGATTTTCAAGAGCAGCTAATAATCGCAAAAAAAAGGTCCGCCCTACCTGTCGCTTAGCTCGGGACCCTCTCTCTCGCTCACCTACGACCACGCGAAAAGTAATAAGCTCCCCTCGTGGCGAATGAGAGAAAAAAGGCGAAATTATCACTCCTTGACCGGCACGCCCGTTGCCTCCTGCTCACTTCTTGGAAATCCGTCTACGCTGTGCGTAATTCGAAAACACAAACGTAAACGAGAAATAAGTCACGCAAAAAAGGTATATCTCTATCTCCTTCTTTCGACTTCTCTCTCTCTCTCTCTCTCTTTATCTTTCTGTCCTCGTCCCACCCTGTGGCGGAGGAGAGAAGATAAAAAAAGGACGGAGGAGGTAGGAGCGCAGAAAACGAAAATAACGATGCACTCTCTCTCTTGGATTCCGAAGGGGCGCGTTTCCAGGGATGAGAAACAGAAATGTTCCAATAAGAAAGAATACCACGGGGCATAAAAAGAAGGCGAGGAGTGGAACGGTTCGTTTTCATTGGTTTCGCGAGAGCAATGCTCTCCGATGTTAATCGAAAAATCTTACATAAAAAAATTTGGTACGTCCATCGCTGGTGAAAGATTCACCTACCAAATTCCGAGTGACACTGAATTTTATTAAGGTATTAAGGACTTTTATTTTAATTTGCATTAATGTTTAATTCAAATTTAGTTTATTATTGCGAATTTAATAGCTGACGATTGATACTGGATGTACTGCACCTAAATATTCCCTACCTCACGACGGGATATATAATTACAGCTCCACGTTTCTGATTGATCCATTCACCGTTTAGTACAGCGGAAGCAACAACAAATATTGAAATACAAACAAATAAACTATCACTGCTCAAAATAAACATGAAAACGTAAAAAAAAAATGCTGCGATGCACGTGAGGTATAACGTATTCACGTAGCACCGCACCAAAGCTTTTTGAACAAAAATCTACGCAAAAATTTGCAGATAGTCCAAACTGTTATTACAGAGTAAACAACGAACAGCCGCGCATAAAGAAATCCCTCGTTTAAAAAATTCGAGCCGTTAGATCGCGGAGACCCCCCCGCCCCCCCAAGACCGACCGTCACGCATCGCACTGGTCCGTCCGGTCTGCGCTTCTTCCGTCGTGGCGCACGGCGGCTTGTCATTATCGGCACTGCCCTGCAATCTCAATCTATTGAAACAATGGATAACGACCGCCGACGAGCGCGAATACACGATCCCTTGCCCAGAGGAGTTTTCTACGAACAGGCACCGCGAGGGGAGGGAGGGGGGGGGGTGCTGGACCGAGAGGCGCGAACGCTGATGCGAAATTGCTCGGAAATTGATAAATTTTTTTTTTAGCCTCGCGCATCTGTTCTGCCTTCTGGGCGCAGTCGCGCGAACAGTCTAGCAAATTGTTTTGTTTTGAGGTGATTTTCCCGTCGAGATTCAGGCCGCCTTGATTTTTACATGGGGAACGTTAGCCCCGCATAGCTCAAATTGTTTCCTTCGGTCTTGCCGTGAGAATCTGTTATTTTATTTTTTTTAAAGCTTTGTTATTGTTTTACTGTGAAGCCTATCGGTAAAATGTCTTCAAGGTATATTTCGAAGATATTTGTATTTAAATTTTTGTTTTTGTTAATATTTTTTTTTGTACATTTTTTAATCTAGAATAGAAGTGAGTACTTAAAAAAACGTTGAAAATTTAAGTTGCATTAATTTGATTACTTTATTGGTGAAATTAAAGAAGCAAACTTTAATTTCACATCACAAAACAAATTTGAATTTTTTATTTCAATTGTTTTAGAATGGATAAAAGACTATAATAATTAACCAATACGGAGAACACAATTGCGTGTGTTTTCTGGAAGATAAAAGATGAAGAATTCAGAATTACGAACAGCAAAAAAGCACGCAAATAAAGAATAAGAGCAGCGGATAAGAAAAGAAAGGAACAAAGGAAGCAAAATAAAGATAAAAGACGCGAGTGAGGGGTGATAATGAGCAAGACGGAGACAGGAAAATACACCAATTTGTAGAGTGTCGGAAATTTTTTGTTCTGCCCACCATTTTGCTTTACTTCGTTTTCATTTCATTTTTCTATTTACTCGACGTTTCTTCTTCGTTTCGCGCTTTAGCGGGACGCGATTTTTTTTTCTTTTCCAATTTTAAACGGGCGAGAGACATCGACATTGATTTATTAATGTGATTGATTTTATTTTCAGCGGAAACTTTTACTCCTCCATTGTATTAAAAGAGCATCCAACTTTTTTGCGTGCGAAGTCAATTTTTCGACGTGCATTATGACGGAACTAATTTAACTCGAAAAAACGCGCGTTTTCGTGAGCAGTGGATGAAATATCCTATACACACTGAGGTTCGGTCGTACATACGCGGAAAAGTAAATCAATGAATGGGCACAAATATTCATTTGCACTGTTCCGTTATGCAGAAGGCAGAAAAATATCATAATTTTCGATCAATATAATTGATAACAATGCTTATGTTACACAGAAATAGTGGCGCTACATCTGTGGTGTAATTTTGAAAAAGTCGCATTTTAATAATTTTGCATTTTTTAGTTTAATTTACAGTAAATAAGATTAGTTAAAGTATATTTATTATTACAATTCTGTATTTAAGGACTCTTAAGTCCGTAGAATTATTAATAAATAAATAAGGTAACACATTCTGATCTAAAATATATTGTTATTCCATCCTTAACAACTCACGATTAAAGATCTACCGAGAAAACTCAAATCAAAGAAACTTCAGATTATGCCTGAATACTTTACGTTGTATTTTAATTCAACATTTTTTTAGCAAAAGTTTCTTCGAGAAAACTCAAATCATAAATTCATAGCCATAAAGATGCTCGAGGGTCAGATGCAACGGGAAAAAAGATATTTGTCAACAGGGAATCATAAATTGAGCATCGATTTCTGTAAAGAAAAAGTCGCATGCGTAAAAAAGTTTTTCGTTAAAAGCATCGAGAGGCTGAAAAAAGGCCAGTCTTTCATGCTGTCCAAGGGAGTCACCGTATCGAAATTATTGGTCTCCCATTCATCGCATTCAGCGGAGCGACTCTTAAAGGAGGATGCACCGGGCGACGACCTTTTCAGCCGCAAAAGTCCTTCAAAACTCCTGGGCAAAAAGGGAAAAGCGTCGGGCGCACGCACCCACTTCGAGGAACCGAAGCACTCAATTATTCAAAACCTCGGAAAGCTCCGCTTTCAAGCGAAGCGTAGGATGTTTTTTCACACGGTCTTGGCTAAATCTGTGCGATCTTATCATGCGGTATGATTTTAATATGAGTGAAATAAGCTTTTCGTTGAAAACCTTCTTTATTTAATTTTTTTAATTTATAGTGACTCAGATCCCCTTGCTTCTCTCAAGAAAAGTAGCGAAACGATGAAGAGAATTGTTTACATTGAAAATTATTTTAGTATTTACATATTAATCAAGAATAAGCTTATTAAAAAACACAGTTGCTACATCACGCTAAATCACTTAGAGTTAAATAGAGTGAAATTCACTCTATTGGAGTTAAAATTTCAGTCTAATTTTATAGTGAATTTAAATACCTTGATGGAATGAAGTAAAGTGATTTTTTAAGTCTTAAGTAAAGCAAACGGACAAAAACCGCAAGTAGTCTACTTTACCTTAGAGTGAAATTAAGTAATTCCAAATTTGACTCCAGTAGGATTAAAATGAGCGGTTTCACTACAAACTAAGATGCTCATTTTCGCAAGCTCAAGTATCGATTCTAGAATAATTTAAAGGTCCACTACGAGATGAAAAATTGTTCACTTAATCTGATTAATGCGTTTATTTTTACCTATGCCAAAGTTACATTAGGTTTGAAGGGATTAATAATAAGACTATTTATAATAATTTATATGAAGTAATTTTTAACAAAATATTTTTCAACGAGTAGAAAAAGTTTTTGCAACGTTGAATGCATCAAAATGAAATGTCAGTGGCTAGATATCTTCCCCTTACACGCACAATTAGAATCATCTAAGATTCAACTTGGCTAATAGAGAAATATATATCATGAAAAACATTGACATATTCATATCGGAAACTTTCCCGACAAAATATCCGATCAAACATACAAAGAACGATGCTCCAAAGAAAGAAAACAAGCCCCTTTCTATCCGTGACTTTGGAAAAAGCCAACCCCCGCCCCCTATTCCCCGTACACTCACCAGTAGGCTCATCGTTTTCTCGTTTGTCGAAAAATTCACAAAAAGGAAAAAAAAGGCCGGTTCGAGTGTTCTCCACTGTGCCACCGGGCCAGGTATACTCGGTGCATCTCAAGGGGCCCTGGTGCCACATTCGAGGCGAGAATAAAGGAACGGCCGCGTTGACAATCAGCGACGCGGCCAAGAGAGTGACGGGAGTCTCGCGCGACGGGCGGTCAGTCCCTTCCTCGTCTCGTTTCCTGCACAGCCGCCGGGTCCCGGCGTTCCTCGAAACCAAACCTCCGCTTTTTTTTCTGCGCGAACTATCGCCCCGGATTATGACAGTGGCCTCGATGATCTCGCCCCCTCATTGTTTGCCGACCGTCGTAAATTCCTTGGGAGTCGCCCCTTTCGTGAGCCGTGCCGTGTTTTTTTATTTATTAGATGTTTCATTTTTTTTGCTCTATAAAAGTGAGTGGGAGAAATTACTCGAAGACTGGATTTTGTGGACACTGTCTGTTCTTCTATATAAAGTAGAATGAGTGCAGTTGGCTATGTCAAAAGTCTTCCACGTAGAATAAGTGAATAGTCACTTATATACAAGTTAAGATAATTTTTATTTTTCAATAAGTGAAATGTGAAACTTACGATCTTAAAAAATAAGAAAAATAATAAAGAACGAAGTAAATAAGAAATCCGTAAGTCCATAAGATTTTAGAAATAAAAGACTTTATTAAAAAGAAATGTTAGTTCGTCGTCTTTTGGACTTGCTTGAACTTTGTAAATGAAGTTTTTATTGTCCTTGTATACTTTATCCTTTGTATGTTATATATCAAAAGTGAAAATTTCACTTATTTCACACTTAAATAAACTATAAAAGGTGCGAACATTAAATTAAGGACAAATTTAACAAGAAGAGATTGTTCCGCAGTAAATGTCAGTGTTATGTTAATCCTCATCAATATATAAAATTCGAAAATTGAAAATAAAAGTATAAATAGTTAGTCTTCTTATTATTATACGGTGTAGTATTTTATCATAGTATTTTAAGTTTCTCTCCGTGTATACATATTTTCTTATATAAATAATTTGGCTAAACGTATTTTGGAATATTTTAAATAGAAATTAGCTAATTTGTTATCAAAATTCTGAGTAAGGTATACAGAGGTTCATTTTTTGACAGCATAAAAGAAGGAAGCCGTATTCCATTCCTGTGAAAAGTGAGCCAATTGAGCTTAAAGTGACTCAATTTTTTCCGAAGTAAAGCAATTTTTTACCCGAATGGAGAGATTTTTCAGATTCTTCATCCACTCGTTATTACAGTCTGAAATAAAAAAAGCTAAATCTAGAAGCAGTGCCATCGTCACCTAAGATTCAAAGAATGTAAATAAATAATTCAATACCTGTTATCATATTAGACTAAATGTACAAATGAATTAAATTACGAAAATTATTCAAATTGTAATTACCATAAAAAATTTCATTTTAATTTTGTTTGGTGCCATTTAACAAGAAACTCGATAACGATTTAACTAATTAAATACTTTTTGCGAAGGTACACAAAATTCTTTTATTTGTTACTTAAGGGGTCTGAAAGTCAATTAGCAGGCGAAAAAAACAATTAGTTCATTCAAGCAATTTTCTACCCGACTGTAGAGATTTTTCAGACGCTTCATTCACTCGCATTATTACAGTCTGAAATAAAAAAATCTAAATCGTAAATCTAAAAACACTATCATCCCCACCAAAAGATTCAAATAGCGTGAAAAAATAATTCAATATCTTTTATCACATCACCCCAAAGAGAAAAGCGATAAATCCAAATCTCAACTCAACACTTTCAGTGTCAAACGCGACGGATATCGATCGTTCCCACCGTCAATCACCCCATTCGAAAAGTTTACCGTGCGCCCCTTGCGCCACCAGTCATTCAATCTCTTTACTTGTTTTTCCCGTCCGCCTTCTTTTTTATTGAACTTCGGCCGCGATTCTCCGCCTCCTCGGGCTATGTATTCCATCGGCTTATGTCCCTTATCTCCATCCCGCTCCAAGGGGCAAACTTCGAAAGAAGCAGCCGAGAAAATACGTTTCCCGAGGCGCGCGACCTCCTCGAGGTTGAGGCGTCGGACGTCAAATGCTTTTACGGCTCCGTATGTCGCACTGATCGCTTCGCAGACTCTCCACGTTTTATAAATTTCTGGCGAAAATTTTAACCCATTCACACGCTGACCAAACAATTTTTTTGACGCTTCGATAGTTAAAAAAAACAAAAATCAAGTTTTCCGCGGGACGTCTTCAAAATATACTCGCTTTAATCGAGCGGAAATATCAAACGAGACGAAAATCTGCTTTACCGCATTTTTATCATGAGATACTATTTTTTAAAACTTTTTTTTTTGGTGGTCCATTTTTTTGCTGCGTATAAGAATGCGCTGGAAAGTTTCCGTTCGCACGGCTGGCCGAGGCGAGATTGTTGGGAAATGAGAGGCTGGGAGCGATGAATTTTAGCGGGTCATATTTCAAAGAGGGTACTTTAAAAAACAGGATTAGTAATTTGCTTAATATTAACTTTTAAAGTATTTAAGTAGTTTTCGTTTTATGCAAATTTTAAATTTAGTTGTGGTGCTAAAGCAAGACATTATTTTTCATTGCAAAAAATGTTAACATTAAAATTAATTTATTGCAGTTACCGGTATTAGTTATTATGAACTTATATACATGGACAAAAAATTTCTGAATTCAACTAAAATTCTTTTTAAAACCGTTTAGTTTATTTAACTAAACTATCTAAATCTAAAAATGTGAATAGTGTCACATTTTATGTAAAAAGTCGTTCACGTGCTAAATATGTAAACGATTTGTCACATAAAAAATGTCACTATTCACATTATCAGATTTAAAGAGAATATTAATGTTAATGTTGTACATGAAACTGAATTAATGTTACTTTCATTAAATATAAATATTGATATGGATATTTATGTCAGTGTTTTAAAAAATCGGTATAATAATTTTATACGGAGAAGCCAACTACATTTTAGTTGGATCTGCAACATTTGTTGTCAGTGTACGCAGGTAAATTTCAGAGTATGATATAATTTTATGAGAAATCATATTGCTCTTGCGAAATACGAAAGAAGCTACGATTATTGTGCATTTATATCCGTGTCAGCGACTTGTGTTTATCCGGTTGGTCGGTACTTGTAAATTGTCGGTCACGAGAGACACTTCGACGAAGAAACGAGCGCAGATAAGAACGACAAGATATACGATGGGATAAGCCGAGGTAAGCGAAATGGAAATAAAGGTAAAGAAAAATCTTGGAAGCATTCAATTGTAAGAATTAGGTTTGCTGGTATTTCTACTGTTTTCGCAGTACTCATTGTTGAGCATAATACTCACCCTCTACTCTCTAAATCTGAAAATGGGAAATTTTCACATATTTGGTATGTGAAAATAATTTAACATATAAGTATGTGAAAATTCACTTTACTATTTTTAATATGTGAATTTTTTTACCTATTGAATTAGTAAATTTAATTTCATACATTCAATTAGTCAAATTTGTTTCACATATTTTATACGTGAATATTCATATTTAATTAGTGGACGTCTTTTCAGCTTTTCAAAATGTCACTATTCACATTTAATACCTAAAATTTCACATTTTCAAATTTAGAAGAGTAAAGTTGAATTAACGAAAAATTGCTAAGTTAATAAAAAAACTACTACTGACTAAAATTAGTAAAAATTTCTATAGTTGTCACTAAATAACGGAGTTCTTCTAGTCAATGAAATTTTAATAATTTTTTATTAATTCAATTTAAAATAGTACGTCTTCATGTTTTCTATAAAATTCGCATTAGAATTTAAGCTGAACAATTTTGTTACGTTTAAGAGTCCTCACTTAAAGATCGGAAAGATAAACGAGCGACGAAAGCGAGCAACAAAAAAGCGAGTGCTGAAGGGTGGGTGGTGCAAGTCTCGCAGTGCGCACGGGTTCCAAGTCGATTGTTGAAAAACATCACGTGCATCCGGGGGATCATGTCAATTGCCGGGAGAAGAGACAATTTGTGGGCGGCGAGATTTACGACAGGAATCGAACAAAAAAAATCGCTTTTCTTTTTCACGGTTCCGGTGGTTGTACACCTAAGTGTAACTTCTGTGCCGAAGTGTAACGATATATATTTTCTATTGAAAATTTTAAAATATGCTTATGTGCGCAGTACTTTCAGGAGACCGTATCAAGTGAATTTTCCTATACGGCACGCCAACTGCTTTTTATATTTTTGAAATTGATATTGAAATTTGGAAATAAAAAAAATTCAAGAAAAACAATTTTGAAGTAGGCTGAAATTCGAGCTTATGCGGATTATATTACAAAGGGGATGAGAGATACGAAACTTTTCATGCTTTATTTCGCACTAAGGGACAACTACTAGCTGTACGTTCGAAAAAATGGACAAATATTTTTTGTTTCAAAGTAAAAAAAAAAACATTGCGTTACTATCCAGTTCCATTTGCGCTACATGCACATTTGTAAACAATATTTTTCTTTTCGAAACGACTACGTCATTATTTTTCACATATTTCCACTGTACATTTTTTATTACTTTTAATATCACGTTTGATTCCATAATTGAAAATAAATTTAATCTAATCATTATAAAATTTTCTCAAAATAAATAAATTACTTCTAACATCCTACCCATGAAATTCTTAATAAAAATCATCCCTTAAAAAATCGTCGACTATAAATATTGCGAAGCTTCAAAATTAATACTGATAAGCGCCCGCAGATTAAGATAAAAAAGGAGACTTAATTATTTATTATCACGCTCAGCTCCCCAATAATAATTTCCGCATTATTAGACATTTTCCCAGCTATTATTTTTCACTTACCCGCGAACATCGCGAACAAATCCAGGGTCCCGGCTGCATCATAAAGTCAGACAGAGCCGGGGTTAAAAGGCTTTGTGTGTTCTAGAGATATTTCCGGGCCTCTATCGCACGCGAGCTCGGCTCGAGGTACCGCGATATAGATACCGATGTTAGAGAAGGCGGGGAAGGGAGGGGGTGGAATGGGGTGGGCTTTCGCCCGTCCGATCGGATTCGACTGCCAGGAGAAAATCGGACGTCGGGACGACGTTCGCGTTCCTTCTCCTTTTTTCCTTGAAATCTTACGGAGCGAAATCTCCGGGTTCCATGTTCTATATATCCTTTGTCTCGTTTTGTAGCGCGAGCTGCGCCAACCCTTTTGGTTTTAAGAGCAGCGGTTATTCACGGCCCAGAGCTTTGGATTTATACTTTCTGACGTGACGGATTTGTTCCTTCAGCTTTGGGACTTTTTGTATTGTAAAATAAGTTTTAAGTATAATATTGATTTTGTTTTTTTTTTTTTTTTTAAGGAAAAGTCCATGAGTGTTTCAAGTCTTATCTTGTTAGAGCTACGTCTACTTTTTATTGAGATATTGTAAAATAGTTGCATGATGTATGAATGTAATTAAGAAAATCATTCAAATTGTAAATATTACAATTACCATCGAAGTTTTATTTTAATTTTGTTTAGTGCCATTAAACAAGAAACTGGATAATGATTTAACTAATAAATTCAATATACTTTTTTCGAGGATTCGTAAAATCCTGTTATTTGTTACTCAATTAGAGAGTATTGAATTTATTTTGGATGGAAAGTACTACTTTTGTGAATACCAAGTTGCATGAATAAATATTTTATTCTACCGTTAAACATCAGAGAATAAATAAGAATTTATTATTTGTCAGCTACAAATAATATTGTATTTGAGTATTTTTACGAATATATTTACATTAGTTTGTTTGAGAACTCCAAATGTGCATTCAGTATTTGCTGTGATAAAATTACTACCTACGAATTTCGCGAATCGACGGAGTTTTAAATTACTGTTTGTTTTGGTAGCAGGCGTTCAATTGTTTGAAAGAAAGATTAAAATTTTATTGAAATATAAATAAAACGCGTAGCTTCAATTAAAACTCAATTGCTGCCTTTCGTTGAATAAATAAATTTGCTTCATTATTAAAGTTTTAGCAGCTCATTGAATATTGAGCAACACTCTACAGTAAATTTGCTGGAATCTTGGATTCAAATTCGGCGCAAAATTGAAATACTTGCCGGAGCTGCCGCTACTTAGAAATTTTAAGAATTTAATAGACCAACTATTTAAGCTTTGCATTTTACATAAAACTAAAAATTTTAATAACACCAATAGATTTTTCTAGAATTTAAATTATTCAATTAATCTAATTAAATTTGTTTACTGTAGTAGTAGAACACTGTTTCATCATAAACATTCGCGATGCATTAATTTTTGTTGAATCGCAATTTTCATCGCTCGTAAAAATTAAGCGGAATATATTGCCTAGAATACACGAAAGCGTCCAGTTCGCAATCACGAGAAAACATCGTCCCCCATCCAAGCATTAATCACTCCGAGCACGGTACGAACGTCGAAACACACTTGCACACAGCAGCGACTATTTTTCACGTCACCGAATTTCGCGTCTAATTCCTAAGTCCCGGCCTAAGGAAACGCTTCGCGGAGCAGAGAGGCTCGGGTCTTTTGCTCCCGTGGCAGGGATAAATCCGCTTACGCGGCGAGTTCCTCGGGCGTGGTGCAGGCCGGCAACGCGCGGCTGAATTGCCGAATTTGCACTCAGGGCGTCTCGCGCACCGATGCGACGGCCGTAGGCGATGTTTTCCTGCAGCAGTTAACAGAGTGGAGGTTAAAAGGCTTTGTGCCTTCTCACCTGACTTTCAGGTCACTGCTCCAGTACATTGATTACACTGAGAGAATGATCCTAAAAATTACCCTAAAAGTACACTGTAAAAAAAAACTGCATGAATTTTAATGCAAATATTGGAAGTAAATTTCATCGGCGTACGTGAATTTTGATTAATTTACATTTTTAATGTAAATTAAATTAAATTTAATGTAAATTCGGTAAGATTCATGTACACTGATGAAGTCAGTTTGAAATGAAATTTGCTTCCAGTATGTGCATTAAATTTAATGTTTTTTTTTAACAGTGTAGCGGTAAAAACTAGTAACTGCAATGATAGAATAGATGCTTTGATCGAAAGTTAGTGTCTTTAATATAAAATTGGTGACATTTAATTAAACGCGCAAACATTTATTATTAATAACAGTAATTTCTCCAAAACATTTCTCTCAGTGTACACTTGAAGTAATTGTTTAATATTCCTTTTAAGACACTTAATATCAAAATTTCATTTCCAAAATTTTTAATTGACTATAAAATATTCATACTAGTAATTATTTTCCTAGATCGTGAATCTCATCTCCGAATTTCAACGTGGATCATTATTTATAGAAGAAAAAAGTTTTATAAAAATTAGTACATGATAATAACTATCATACTATACAGTAAAATTTGTCATAAATATAATAAACTATTCTCTCCGTGGAGGAGACTATCAGTTGAACAATTTTTAATTGCTTTCCTACAATTTTTGAGAACAATTATTTTTTAAGGCTTTCCTATTAAAAAAAAAAAAACACCCCGATGAAAAATATAAATCATTTCCAATGATATTTTTAAAAAATCTCATGTGTTTACCATTTATATGCGATCTATTTACCAGGAAACTATTAATTGTTAATTAACGAATTCTCCATTAAACAGAAAAGTAGTAAAAAGTTCTGAGAGCCTCAAAATGTACATCCCTGCGTCCGCTCTCAATGAAGCCCTCGAGGGCAGCGAGCAAATGCAGTTAACCGTTGCATTTGCATCGACAGTCCCTCAAAATTCCTTCGGGCTCGCGGGTCTCCCGCCTTGCAAAGCAAAGCCAAGGACGGATTTGCCGAAGGTAAGTACCGAGGCAGCGGAATGCCCCCGAGTCCCCAGGGCTAGAACTGCGAAGCTTCCTCCTTCGTATAGGGGCACATCTGATGGCTACTCCACAGGTCGCACGGGGAATCGTCCGAAGTCGTCATGGTAACTCTCTGAACTCCTTGCGGTACCATTTCCTCGTTTCTAACTGTTGATATATATAAGTATTGCTGGTTTGAGGTATCCAACGCTGCTACTTTGCTCCAGCGTATGAAACGCAATTGCGCCCGTCGGTGTTTGCGTTGCAGGAGATGAGCAGTGTAAGAGCCGATTACCGGTGATGCTATTAGCGCCGTTGGGGTATTTTTGAGGTGAAATTGTGGCGGAGCAAGTAAACATGAACTTCAGTAGCTCAGCAATCGAGTGTCATCGAGTGGATTGTGCAAGAATTTATGAAGGCTAAATGTACAAAAAGACATATAATAAAATGTTTATAAAAATTTGTATGCAACAAGCATAGTTGCACTTCTCACTCTTACCACACTGAGAAAAAAGATTCCTTACTGTTAAGAATAATTTTTAACTGTTAAGAAATGGGACTTTAATTTTTTGTAATTGCATATTTCTTAATAATTAAGAAATAAGCAGTTGAAGTAGGTTAAAGCGAAGTCATGAACGATACGTAAAATAAACAAATGAAATCTAGTTTCCTAATAGTTAAGAAATATGCATTAAGATTTAATACTATGTATTAACTATAACTGAATTGATTACTTTATAATAAGGAAATTGATTACTTTACAATAAGGAATCTTTTTTCTCAGTGCAATACTTCATAAAAACTCCATTAAGGTAGTACCGTCGATACATATAGCTCTAGTCAAATAAGAAAATGTTCTCGGTTGATTCGCGTAGTATACAAATATATTTGCATTTGGCAATCTCGCAAAACAAACTAATAATATAACTGAACGTACTCATAAGCACGCAAAACTTCAAATGTGTATTCTATTGTGTATATAAATTTTTTGAATTTTAAACTTCTACTTTTTGCGCACGGAACCTACCCTTGTAAGCCCTTATTTAATGAACACGATAATAAGGTATTAACAAATATTTATGGACAATTTAAGTTCAAGCTCGGGCTTTTGAATGATAAAAAATGTTTTAAAAATAAAGAGACATTACAAAATTATCTTTTTTAAATTTTGAAGTAAATTGACTAAACTAACTCACACTCAGCATTTAACTTTAGGTAAACTCTCCAAGAACCGAAATTTGAAATTCCCCCAGACGAGCGATTGATGGGATGTCGATAGTAATTTTCAACAGGAAATTGTCGGGGACTCCGTTGATCCGATCGCCGATGCCTTCCTAAAGGAAGGTCTTCTATGTATAGATAAATATCCTTCGGTCGACTGGATTTTTATTCGCCAGCTAATGAGAAGCCTTATGGTATGGAATGGGAGGAAGGAAAGAAAGAAAGACGGAGAGAGGCGGTGCCGGCATATTTTTGTGAAAGGGATCGACATAACTAGCTGATGCCTTTCCGGTCGAGAAATTATTGCTCCTGCGAATGTGGAGTAAATGAACGTAGCTGCGAGAACTGCGATCGATGGACTAATATAGTGGCATATGTGTTGAGTGGAAGTGGTCAATGTCGAACTACACGCAGATGCATTTATGTACATAATATTTTATAATAAACATGTTTCAAACTGAGCACATAATTCTCACAACACTGACATATTTAGCAGGCAAAGTTAACAGATAAATTAAATTAAAATATTTAGTTAATAGAACTTTTATATTTTATGAAATAATCATGGTCTATGAGATCCGACAAGGCACGAGATTTTTTTCGAGTCTTTCGGTAGTCCTAAATTATACTAATGGTCTAAATATAAAAAGGTGATACTGACTCAAGGGAGAGATACTGTACATCATTAATTAATAATATAAAAAAAAATGTTACAGCACAGTTGATTTTGAAATTTCATTCCGTAAGCGGATGAAGCCAAATATTAGCAGTAGAATACTTCCAGCGGAAACAGAACCGGTTACGAATGCTCATAAAATAAATAATGTTTGCACTTTCGGATTCAGTAACCGGCTTTTTCTTCTCTTATGCATACATTTTGGTCTTGAATGTAATCCTCGCGTAAATAATTACCAGCTATAAATTTTGATTATTCACATCGCCACCTAATTCTCTACCTTTTTATGAATTTTGCTTACAAATTTAAGATGTAAAAAGCGTATCAGCCCAGTGAATGCAGAGAAAAAGAGACATAAATATTATAAAAATATGAAAGCTGATTTATATCTCGTAAAATACATTAAACTTCATAACGAATTCAAGCCAATTCGAAACCGTTGTCTTTGAAAACCTTTCTTGTCAGGTATTCTGGAGCTTCGATAAAATATTCAATCCTAAATTTGAATCAATATACTAAACAAAACGAAGAATATTAAAAAAAATTCTGCAACTTCTTTTCATTAGGCTGAAGTTTTTTCTCGTGGCTTAGTAATAGTCTCCCAACTCTTGAACGAGGCGACAGTTCGGCGACTAGACTCTTATCTCGAAGCCGAAATCTCCGGGCGTTGGCAATCGAGTGAGTCAACGAGGATACCAGAACGCGAACAGGTCCACTCTCACCCCTTTACTTCGCGGCACCCATTCCTTCCTTCTAACACCGAACGGAGGTCATTTGTCCGGTCAGCCAGGCAAGCAGACGTGGTTTCTTCCAATTCGGAATTTACGTTTGGTTGTCGTCGGCCTACGTATTTCACGGGATTCCAATTGGTCGAAGGGAAGTCTCGAGCGTACCATCTCGAAGGCCTTAATTGGGACCGACTGTAGATGTTACCCTTAAATTCTTTCATCCAAACTGGCTTCATAAGACGTTGAGAGGTTTGGATTAGATTTGGTATTTTATATATTTTATACTTAAATAAATCTGAATTATTTCAAACTTGTAAGATTTCAATCTGATGCAAAGCTACATAAATTTGACTTAAAGCTTACTTCCACCAAGATCACGTTGCTACATTCTTAATAATATTGCATTAAAGAGTGAAATGTGTTTTACTATGGTATCGCATTAATATACCGAAATATGATGATGATAATGACGATGACTTTGACGATGGCGATCGATGATTATGGTGATGTTGAACTTAGCAAAAGTTTATACCTCATTTAGCACATTATTTTATTTTGACCATAGATGTCTTAAAAAACGATTGAAATTTTATATATTTGTATAATTCAATAGTCCAACCTATGTCAGATTTTTGCCCAGAGCCGATTATAAACAAAATCTATGTGGTCACATCGGAATACTCGGCATATCAATTCTATCGTGGAATCCGGCAACGATTTTACCAAGGATTTTATTTCAATAACTGGTCATTTTTTAACATTTTACGATATTGTAGTCTTTTTATGAGAATACTTCTATCGCATTCAATACTTTCACACGAACGAATAAAATAAACACTTTCATTGCTCGTTGTTATCCTTCTTGTAAGTTTCGGATGCAGTGTCGGAGCATTCGAAACCAGAGCGTAACGCTCGATATTTTACGGAGAGATGCGGCCGACTTTGTTTGCAAGCCGAGGAAGTTAAGCGCGAAGTTATATTGGCCGCCGAGATACGGGATACGGTGCGCATCCAAATTGTTGGCGCATAAGTTTACCTACAGAACTTTTCGTTACTTTCGTACCTTTTAAGAGTATCAATCACTTTGTCGTAGCGGTATTAAGTTTTATGCGTTAGTGTAGGATTTTCCCTAATTTGTCGTACTAAGAATTATACATTCTTAAAAATTGTTAAAAAATTTGAGATGAATATTAACTTTTTAACGTGACAAACATACTTTTTTACAGATACCATTACCGTAATTTTCTGATCGACGTTTTCATGGAGAATACTACCGGCGTTTTTGTGGCGTTTTAACGGGTTCAATCTGTACTTCTTTCAGAATGGCACGAAATTGATTTATACAGTTTGTATATTTTGATCAGAATATGATTAAATTTCATTAACTGAGATGATCGATCAATTCATTAGATTCCGATTGCATACAATAATGCACCTAATTATTTTAAAACTTTAATCTTAACTTTGAAACTTTTGAACTTCAAGGAACACTAAAAATGTCTTATACAGGCACTGGAGTTCGATAAAACTACTTCGGGCGATTCCGTTGAATGACTTATAAAGACACTTCGAGTTTGATAGAAGTACTTGGGGTGATTCTGTTGAAAAAAAGAGGGAAATGCGCAACGGCTTCATCCCCTTCCATGTTTATCGTTTTATCATGCAGTTCAGTCGACACAGTAGAAGAAGGAGGATGGGTTCAAAGATGCACGTCTAAGAAACGGTGAAACTTTGTATTTTCTTGGCTAATCCCGCAGTGAAGTTTAGAGGGAGGCAGAGATGTACAACTCATGAGGCAAAGATGCGCAGCTTCTCTTAATGAAATTTCGAATGAGATCAGCAACTAGACGAACACAACGTGCACAGATAAAGCCACAGAAAATTACCTTCATGATCCGGAAAAAATTACGGGTAACGTCAAAGCAATGGATTTATTTATAAAATAATGTATGTTATAAATTTCTGGTGGCTTTGAAAAGGGACACAAGTCACAAATTCTTCTAAACTGAGACATGACTGTTTTCAATCTTTGAAAAATGATTTATTAGATTCTATAATTACGTTCTTACGTTATTTAATAAAAATTGCAAGTATTTCAAAATTACATGACAGAAACAATTGAAACGTCATTACATAATATGACACCTATAGTTAAGATATTAATGCAGGTTGTGAAATTATTTTAATATATAATAAATATGCAAGTATGCATTTTTGAGATTCAAATACAGTTGGTGTACCAGTTTCTATACCTGTTTTATGACTTTCAATAAATATTAAAATGAAAGTTGACTAAGAGGAAATAAATGCTTTTCTATGAAACATACTGTACTTATCTTTTATAAAAGAAGATAACGTTCAAATCTTTTGGGCGCAATATTTAAAATAAAAATTCTGTCAAGACATACCTATCCCATGTCACGAATTCGACTTTAGAATCAGAGCGTGACGAAACTCGTAATATTTTCAATGTACTAAACAAATGTAATATACATTCTCGATAAAAGTCACTTGCTCGTAAAAGAAAAAAAACTGAAGCATTTTATACAATTCCTTTGCGATAGATTCTCTACGCCTTCGCCAGCTGCATCGGCCGTAAAAATTTCGCCAGTAAAAAACCTTGGAAAATGGATACGCTCCACTGCCCTTAAAAGAAGAAAGAAAGAAGAGCATGCTCAAGTACGCGGGATTTCATTCGCGCGTCCGCGCTATATACATGCCTTTTATAACTTCCACCGCCGCGTCTTTCACGGGAGGGACGGCCGAGAGAATGCATCTCTCTATATTCCGAAACAGCGGCGTTTCTCGCCCTGCGACTCTTCCGGAAGTGCCTCTCGGCCTCAATTCTGTTTTTCCACGTTCGCGTGAAAATGCATCTCGGCGCCCGATCCCTTTTTCGTGACGCACGTCGACATCAATTTATTATTAGGATCACGCGAGCGACAGCTCGAGTCGAATCTCGCCGGTCACGTAGCCCCGCGAGACTTATAAATGTTTCTGCGATGCGAATACCTCCCTTGAGATATTCAAATTTTCGCGCGCGCACGTTTGATTTTTTTGTTTGATATCCATGAGGGACTTTTCATTTCCTTTTGAACAGACCAGTTTCTGCTTCTTTCTCATGGATTTGAAATATTTATATTGTTTTTTATTTGATTTGATATGATTTTGGACAGTTCCAATTTCATAATTTGTTAATAAGTCAGTAGAGTTTGGTCAACGGAAATCACCAGTCGTTGGCCAACGATCCCGCATAATTCGTCACACTTTTCAGCGCGATGGTAGCCAGTGGCTGGAGAAAATTTGACAAGACTAAATATAAGTTCTATCGCACAAAACTGCTTCGTAAGATGTTATATTATATTATGCGATTGATTTGAAGTTAAAATATGTCCAAAATTGTATATTTAATTTTATAAATCAACAGTTAGTCAGACAAATCGATGGTTTACGCTACTAATTTTTATACTTCCTTTTTTTTACTATCTTTGCTAATTTCTCCAAGACCAGAACTAGTTGAACAAACTTCACATTTATTCAGCAACTTTGTCAATGTCATAACTCAAAATTCCTTACCTGTAACAAAAAAGAAAAAGAAATAAATAAATTTTATTTTAAAAACAAAAAAGAAATTATTTGAAATGTAGAAAATTAGTATTATAAATTTATGCGTGCAACAAATTTAACTGAATAGAAATTATCGTTCCTATAACAATTTCCATTCGATAAAAATCAGCCGTAAAAGGGAGGCGGAAGAGAAAACGATTTGCGCTTCAAACAGCAAGGGAAATGCACACGTTCAAGAGAAAATTCAAACTTTTCGATCGACAAATAACGCGGATGCGAGGGAAACATTTGAGCGATAATGGAGGCGCGGGTACGAGTATTCCCTTACGCACGCGAAATAGTTTCCGACGAATTGCGCCGTGGTATAGTGTTCAGAGCTTAAACATTTTTATTTTTCTTTCTTTGCCGTCCACAGTAATATTCAAAACACGAATCATGTGTATTATTGAATTTGCGATCGTTTTTTATATTTATTGCTGAATAGCCTTGGAAATGTCAGATAGCTTGAATATTCGACGGGAAACAGAAGTGGAATTTCGATGGGTGAACATTTTTTTTTTAAATTGCAATAAACATTATGTAAGATCAGTACAGTTGTCAGTAAACGATGATAATTGTGACTCATTAAAAAAATTATAGAAAATACGACCATTTAAATAATTAACTGCCATCTATTTATTTCGCAACATACGCCACTTTGGAAAATTCCACTAAAAAGTCATCAACTGAACTTTCACTTGAAACTTGTTTTAATTAATACTCAAAAGAAATCATTATAAACCGTTTTCTTTTATTTATATTTCAAAAGAATCGAATACTCTTTATTATCTTTTTTATTTTTATTATACTGCAAAGAATTCATAAAAGAATTGAATGATTTTTAAGAAATTGAGTAGAATCACCCATATCCCTGTTCATCATTTCTTTAGAGGAAAGAATCATAAATTCCTGTCAACCTTTTTTCTGACACATGCTACAACTAATTCTAACAATTCTAATGACTCGTTCGCAAAAAAATTGAACAAAAGAACTCCGTTAATGTCCTACCAAAGCTCAAACCCATTTCAAAAAGTACCACCAACCACATCGCAATTCAAGACTCTAACGTCTCGTCCCCACATGCAAATGTCCCACGGGAAGTGGTAAGAGGATAAAAAAAACTACTCGTCGGCGCACTGTACTTTGTTTTCGAAAGGCAGGCAATATCACCCCTCCCCCCATTCTCTAAGTGCGGCAGCGGCGGTGAAAAAGGCCGGGGACGCTTTGTATGCAGACGACACCTGTCGACCCGACACCCGGCACGCGTGATCAAATTCCGCAAGTCGAGGTCCCGCGTCTGGCCGAGGAAGTGCGTCGGACGACACGCGCGAACCGTCGTCCAGAATTGGGCAATTTTTGCGCGTCATCGCGCATAAATCAGGTCGATAAAGGTGGCTCGCTCTCAATTCTCTTCCTCCTCCTTTTTTCTCTTTTATTTTAGAAGAGTCATTCGCGCCGGGCCTTTTAATTAGACGAAAAATTAACGAGCTCGATAAAGTGGCGCTAGAGTCGCTTCGAATTTTACTGTGGAATATTATGAGGGTTTATGAGAGACGGACGTAAAACTGTCTGTTGTTTAGTTTCGAGATTTAGTGCGAGAGACGTTTACTACGTCGTCGACGTAAATTTCACTGAAGGACTTCGTCGTTCCCTTATCAGCGGAACGGAAAAAGAAATACGTTGAAATCGAGGAGATATAATAGTTTTGCAGAAAAAATCTAGATTGTTTTGCGATCTTGTGAATAAATCTATTGGGCAGTCCCTTTAAGAGGGTTTGAAAGCCAATTAAAAATTCAAATTTCGCGCCATTTTATAGCAGACGAAAAAGCAATTAATTTACTTATAACAAAGAGTATTAATGAATTATCAAAAAACCACAAGATATTTACCCTCATCAGGTAACAATCTATCATTTCACAAAGTTCTAAGTTCATATAATAAAAACTTGATGAGAAAAGCATGAATAATATGATTTTTTTACATTTTTATAATCAGGTCTTTTTCCATCAGTAAGTCAAACATTGTTTTTCGTACAAAGAAGTTTATCTATAAATCTTTTGGATGTGTTGTGACGGTATTACGGATAGATTATTTTAAAAAACCTTCCTTTTCTAAAAAAAAAATTTCTACTGAAAAAACTAAAATTATTTGAGCATGACAGAATACGTAGAATAGAACTTGACAACTTTATTTTTTTAAATATATCGGTAAGACTCCTAAACAGATGAAGCTCTAGCAAATTTAAACAACGACGTCTTTTAGGAGTAGTTGTTTAAATCCGTTGGCGCTCGAGATGCTAAAAGACGAGTAAAAAAAAAAGGATCAATACAAATTGTTGCAAAATTTCTTGTCAGCACCGCTAAAAAACAGAAAGCGTGTCTCCGGATCTATAAAAAAATCCACTCCGACATTATTCTCGCGCGGGAGGCAAGTTTGTCCGCGTGCACGTCAGGCAAATAAAAGAAAATACGACTTGATGCATCCTCGTAAGAATCTAAGGCTCGCATTGTAACGCACACGTAGCAGTTTTCCCATTCTCCTTTTACCATGTTTTTTTACCCGCCTGTTCATCCGTCACTCGGTCTCCTCCGCTTCGCCGTTTCCTCCGCATCGAAGCTGAATTTGACTCTCGCTTCGTAAGCCGCGTGTTTACGTTCCGCGAAATCTTTGACAGAGGGAACGGGTGTCGGTGCAGCGGGCGAAATATCACGTCCGATCGGTTTTCGATGAAAGGAGAGAACGCAGGCCGCGAATCGTGGGGAAAAATACGCGTGGATAGACTCGGGTGATTTTAATTTTGAAGAGATTCCTGTTTTTACCGACTATGTGCGTTCCGACAAAGCCAATTGAAGTGCTCTTAATTACTTTTTCTCAGTATTCATGGGAAAATTGGAGTAATCAGAACATTTTTTTTTTACTGAAGGCAGTGGACAATTCTCGCTTTACAGGAAAAAACGCGCTTTATACACGCAGAATTTAAAATGCAGTTTTATGGCTATCTGAATTCGAATGGTATTTCACATACCAGAATAGTACATTACGTGACTAGTGAGTAAAATACGGGATCAACAATAATCTACTGAAACATAGTTGATGTTGTAAATAAGTATAATGATATTAAAACGGCTCGTTTTATCAATAACACAAAAGGTACAATTGATGCGCTCGATATAATGAATACTTGAAATGTGAGTGGTTGTGGTTTCAGTAATTCCCCGCAAGGTATTATACTCCTGTATTCTGTAAATATGATAATAGTGGAATAATAAACACGATTTAGATTACACTAACGTATGGTAGAGAAGAAAAAACGATTTTTTTTTACCTGCCAAAAATAGTATATTACGTACGAACATATGTATACTATTTTTCTGCTCGACGATGCCGGAAAGCGCCAACTTCGTTTCGCGTAGTGTCGGGAAGTTGGTTCTTTCCGGCCGGAGGGCAGAAAAGTTTTCTAATTTTTTGTGCACACATATAAAAGTACCGTAGCTCCAATTTTTTCGAAAAAACCAGATTAATATATACATTCTCCTTAAGAAAATGGCGTAGGTTTCATCCAGGACCTAATTTTGTCACGAAAAGGGTACTTTTTTACTTCTACTGCTTGGCCTAAATCCTGGAAGCGCTATCGGACTTATATCGATACTCTTTCAGTGTATTCACAATAACATTGTTCACACCACCGAAGACTTTCAAAGAGATGTATTTCAAAGCCATACACCATAACATCTCCCGCAAAAAAAAAAAACGTTTAATCCTACCTTCCCAAATAAAAAAAAAAAGTCGCAACGCCTGGATTACTCCTGGAAGGTGCGCGCACCAGGCGAAACGAAACAAGCAAAAGTCCGAACAAAAAAAGTTTCCTTACGGAAAGAAACCGCAATTAGCAGCGTTAATTACTCGGCCGGGGCAGCCTCAAAACCCCTGCATTATCCTCGCCGCTTGCGTTTTTCCGCTGTGGCGTATGCGAGTCTCGCGCATCCGGCGCGTTCTTCTCCATGCTACACGAGTGCGTGCGCCCGGCGCCGCCCCCCTCCCCTCCTCCCCCGACGTCCCGTGACTTTCGTAAGAGCGGACATGGGCCCGTAAGTGTTTCCGCCCGCGCGGGATCGTCCGCAAAAGGTGCGACGTCGAGGGGAGGGCCTCCTTTCGCGCGGTCATTCCTGGAAGCGATTAGCCGACCGGTTAGATTAACGCCGTCGTCGCTAAGGCCTTAATTAAGATTTTGCGCCAAGAGAATAGGTTGTCATTGCGGAGAATACATAGTTCTTCGGTGTACTTTGTAGGGTTATGTCACTGGCAGGGTATTTTTCTCGTTTTTTTTTCTCTTTTCGTTGCGAAGCTGCAGTCGCGGATGGAACGTGGAATTAGGCGTCGCGTAATTGGTTAGATAAGCTATGTTTATCGGAGGGGATTATGAGGGGGATTGACGTTTATAAGCTGGCCTTTACTCGTCGACTGAATTTTAGAATGAATTTTAGAGGTACGTCTGAATGATTGATATTAATTCTTCTAGTAGCTGGATTTAATATTTTTTTTTATAATCCTCGCTTTAAAACGCGTTGGCAGGATATAACGGAGCATTTGATGAAGAAATTTGGTTGAAGGATGAATTTCCTGATAAGTGGCGTGAAAATTTATAAAGTTTTGATGAGAATTTAATATCATAATTTCATTAATGAATGAAGTTTCTATTTATTTAATTTTACTGATTCATTAGTCCTAATTACTCTCTGAATTTAATTTTAAACGAGTTTGTTAATTAAGAGCAACTATAATTCTGATTAATAATGTGAAAAACTAAAGGAAAACTAATACGATATCCATAAAGACATTCTGCATATCAAGCATTTATAACACCAAGTTTAAATTTTTTATATTTGAAAAATCCCGAATCACCAATGCAATATTGTTGATCTTTGAACAGACAATTATTGGCAAACTTCAAACTAATCCAATTTTAAAACTCAAACGTAACAAGGCAAAGTTAATTTTTTTTATCTAAAAATACCTGACCTTATTAGCAGAGGTTAAATCACATTAGCGTACTGCAAAGTGCGCATCAGTTTATACAAAAAAGGCGAAACAAAAATAAAGAGTTACAAACGCTATTTATAAGTCAATGGAAACAAAATGCTATAACAGTAGTTGTTAAATATTTGCTCGTTCTGCTTTGTACGTGTCGCGCATATTGAATTTTGTCGAGAAACGCCGAGCTTGCATCATATTTATGTCAAATTGAGTTTGAATTCATATCTGAATGCTACGCGCCCGATGGAGTTGCTGAATACGTAAATAACCAAACTTTCGATTAAATCCAACGAAAGCTCCGAAAGTCCTGTTTTTTTTTTCAATTTTAAGTGCGGCATCTACAGCAACTTTCTTGAGAATAGACTCTGAGGCAGACTTCTTCCTTGCATAATCATTTATTCAGGTAGCTCGGAATGTCCTTTCTGATCCTCCTCGCGAATGTATATTTATTACGTCACTGAATATGTTATTGAATTAAATTTTAATTAATGAGAACGGTTCCTTCTCAAAATCTCGGCAGCATGAATAATTCACAAGAGATCATCTCAACGACGCGTTCCCACTGTCCTATCTACGGAAGGACGAACCTTTTTCCATTCATGAAAAAACTTTTTTTTCTTCGCGAAGTCCACTTCGCTAATCACCAAAAAGCGAATTCGCCCAAAAAAGGGACCAAACAAAAATTCGAGTTCCTGCGGTAGTAGTTAACAACGATAAAAGTCGAGTCCCACTGTCTTCCCGGCGCCGATGCCCGGCGAAGAAAAAAGTATCCCTGTTCAAACGACTTCATTGACGGAGTCCGGTAAAAAAAGGAATTGAACGAAGGAAGAGCGAAGGCGAACCGAAAGAACACGGGGCATTTCATGGGGGAAGGGTTTGGAGAACGCAGGAGCGAACAAACGCGGGGAATCTTGTCCCGACGCGCGTAGTATTACAAAATGTCGTGTCATTTTCAAATTGGTAATTTGCTTTTGAATATGACCGTTACGGCCATCAAGAGACTAATTTTCAATTTTTTTTTTATAACTAGCATCATTTTTCAATTGATTTTCAGACAGTCATTTTATGATCGTATTAGTATAATATAAATTTGTTAGTGTATCTCTAAAATCTGATATATCTTTATCATGATTCCTTAAAAGAATATGTACCTTCAAAAATGTTTGTCCACATATGTATAAGTTTTACTATTCACGTATTCATCTCCGTAAAAAAAGGAACAAGTAAATTAGGCAGAGGACTGAGAGTCAACGAACCGCATACATTATTCGTAATTAAAACATTCGTTACCTAACGAGCGCCACTGACATGAAAAATCCAAGCGTCGAGTCTCTCGCCCGTGCGTTAAGGAGCAAAGACGATGTCGCGTCGTCCGATGAGCTCAGATAGCAGGAACAAGTGTTTTCGGAGATCAGATTACCTTCTACACCGCCCCCTTCTCCTGAAATTCCTTTTTCTCTCGCGTTTCTTAAGGTTACCCTCTTTCGAACTCGTTTCGACGCTGCGGGCCAGTTCAAATCGCTGCCGCCTCGTAAAGCGGCGAATATAAAACGATAATTCATTCATCTGGCGTGTCTTGGAATTTCAGAACTCCTTTGTTCCTCCCTCTCTTTGCTTCCATTTTGCTTGGAGACGCACTACATTCTCCGTAGAAAGGTATTGAGATCTAGAGTGACTCAGATTCAAGACACAAATTCACTTGTTTGCGTTTGATCTTTATAGATAGTTTTTAGAGGACGGGAATTTTATCTGAACTGTAAAATAATTTTTCATCCAAAATGCGAATAAAATTATCAATATACATCGTCGATCAGGAATAAAAAAAGTGTCATTCCAGTGTCGGGTTGAAAAAAGTGCCATCCCAGAATTGGGTTGCAAAAGGTGTTATCCTGAAGTTAGGTTGAAAAAGGTGCCATTGCAGAGTTCAATTGAAAAAAGTGCCCTTTTCGGAGTCCGGTTGAAAAGGTGTTATCCTGAAGTTTGGTTGAAAAAGGTGGCATCTGGGAATCCAAAGGATTCAAGGATTTCAAAATGGTACTTTCTTCAACCGGAGCCCAAGAAAGCACCAGGGCTATAGTATGAATATGTTATAACTAGTTTAATATAATAAAGATGAGCTTTACTTAATTGTAATATACTTCTAAATGATGTTGTCCCATTTATTATTTATTTATTTTATTACCAGTAGAAAATACATTACGCAATCACAAAATTGATTGAATACATAATTCTAGTTTCTACATGTAACCCAGCAGAGAAAACGCATTCCTGTGCGGTGGTCTGGCTCGATATAAATTATAAATAAATATTATTATTTATTTGTAAATAATTATTATAAACAAACAAAGGAAAATCGGGGATATTTTTAGAAAAAAAATTAGCGAAAATAAGGGACCACTAAAACTTGTACAAGCACGCATAAAAATCCAAATTAAAGTAGAACAAGCTACCAATTGAGACGCTTCGGGTTTAACAATCTTGACTGAGGTAAATATGAAGCTAAGCAAACAAATAAATTTTCGAAAAATATCTCAAGTTCCGAGAAGCAGCGATCAAAGCGAGAATAAAGAACGTCAATAAAAGGTAAATCCACTGTAGCATGCATTTGCGCCGTGACGCGAGCAGTATAACAAGATGCTTAAACCGAAACGCACTCGGTGTGAGAGCTGCATTTAAAGAAATTACCTTCCCACCATCGTACAAGAAAGTACTCGGTTAATCAACAATATTGCATTGGCAGCTATCTAGCAATCCTTTCCTCCTTTATTGCACTGAAGAGGAAGAAAAAAAACGCGGGAAAGAAGTATAAGAGATGGCAGATAGGGGAATAAGCCGCAATCGCTAATTTCAAACGCATCCAACCGTGCTGTTGGCCGTCTGCGAAGCGTAGAAAGAGAGAAAGAGACTCCCACTTCCCCATTAGTAAATATTTGAAGTGGTTTTATCATTGTCCCTCCTCCTCGAGCGGAGCTGCAATATCGCCGAAAACGAGGATCTCTCCTTCACGGAAGAATGCGCAATCAAGAATCCGTGGCAGTGTGTCACTCTCCGTGAGGAGATTTCCCTCGCTCGCCTAATTCGAGTGGTGTGATTAAAAAGAACTTTTTCCTCCCCACTCCTCCTCTTCGGTGAGGGCAGCACTTCCGCGCGCTTTATTATCCTCTGTTCGGCATGCAGATATAACAGCCGAGGTAAATGGCAGATTCAAAAGGAAGAAAAAGACGGAGTCGGCAGCTACCAGACGTGAAAAGTGTTACGGATACCGGGAAAAACTTTTTACTGCCTCCTACGTTCTCATCCCTGATTTCTGCCTTCCTCGCTTCGGGAGAGTCGAGTGAAATGGACAATTTGAACGAAAGTTTATTACGGCCGTCGCTCATACCGCGAACATTTGAATAGACTCACCGCCATTCTAAGTTTTCTAAGAAGAGACGCGCTTCAAGCGCCGAGGCCCTACTTGAGTTACGATTAATCGAATCGCGCGAAAAAAGGGGTGGGGACAAGGGAGAGTTCTCCGCATTCATCGGCGCACATAATTCCCATAACAGCGAGTTGCCCCGAAGAAGTGCTACACGTGTAAAAATAAAGTCTTACCGATGTCTAGGTGATGTCTATTACTATAAGTCCAGCTGATGTCTCTGCCAGACTTTGCCAGACTTTCAGCCAGACTTTCTCCCAGACTTTTTGGTAGAGATCTCCCTTTTTTCTCTGTCTCTGAGACTCTGCCAGACTTTCAGCCAGACTTTCTGTCATAAAGTCTGGGAGTAAGTCTGGCTGAAAGAAGTCTGGCAGAGTCTCCAAAGCAAGACATCAGCTGGACTTATAGTAATAGACATCACCAGGACATTGGTAAGACTTTTTATTTTTACACGGGATAGTCACGAGGTACTGGTGTTGGCGATGAGCGGCGAAAGAAAGCCAGGGAGCAGCGAAGGTTATTCAAGTAGTGCATCGGAGCTGATTGGCGGAAGAGGAGGGCAGGGAGGGAGGGGGAGAGTTCCCTTTCAATGAGATCCGCAGCGCCGGCAGCGCCCAAGGCTCCACCCTTTCTTCGTATGCCCTGTCCTCGCCACTTCTTGGAAGTATACTCCGCGGCGCGAGCGGGAATTGTGTAATTTCCCTCCTTTCCAGTCGATCGCGGAGAGCTCACTTTGTGCGGCCTGTGTGCGCATGTATAGCGACGGATTCATGAGCCCGGCTTACCTCTCCTCGCAGTCGACTTATTTTAAATGGATTTCAACGCGAGGGAAAATAATTTGCCTCACCTGCCATCGAGAAATTTACTTGCGCGTCAATTGCACGATACTTTTATTGGATTTTCCCTCTTTTTTTTTTTTTTTGAACGAATGCATACGTTCTACGATTAATTGAGACACGAATTCTTTTAAGGGGAGCAGCTCGTTTTATAAAAACACTTTAACAGTCATCTTTCAAATATATATTACGAGATAGACACAAACTTGGGAAAACTAATAAAAAACAATGCAGAAACTTGTAGGACATGTAGGACGTGTGTAAAGCATATAGAAACTGGTAGAAAGACATATAAAGACACAGAGACAGGAGGGACAGACAGAGACCTAGGGAAACAACCAAAAGAAACATGTAGAGATGTAGAAATATGTCGAGACATGTAGAGACATGTAAAGACCTGTAAAGACCTGTAAAGACACATAGAAATATGCAGAGATGTGTATAGAATTTTTAAGACAGGGAGAGACATGTAGAGGTATGTGAAGAATTCTAGAAATATGTCGAGACTTATAGAGACATGTAGGAAAATGTAGAAGCATGCAGAGACAAAGACATGCGGAAGTATGCAAAAACATTTATAGAATTCTATAGATATATGTACAGAATACAGGTACTGACAGAGACCAATAGGAAACATATAAAGACGAGTAAAGATCAACTGTATCAGAAATATGAGTAATCAAAAGAGGCTTAGCTCAGGAAATTAGAGAAGTTGGCAAACGCGTGACCTAAGTCACGCTTTCAAGGGATTCTAAGAGCAAATCCACCGAATATACGTGGCGGAATATCCTCCGCCCGATTGCTTCTTAATTGATAAATGCATGTTTCGACCAAAGCTACGATAAAGAGGCGGACTATTCGCTCGTTCACTTCAATCTGAATGGTCGACTTAATTGGACTTGGCAGGTGCGAAGCTCAATGCTTGACGATTTGGTTAATCTGAGAAATCGATGTCCTAATTTGAAAGTCTAATGAAGCATTACGTGTAGCATTTTAATTAAGATAAAATGTTTGGCGATTTTTATGGCACGCGGAGAATCTTCGTTCGGAATTTCAAAGCAAATAAATGATGTTTAATGTGAGTAGTTAACGCGGTTTTCATAATTTGATATCATATCATTTCGTTTTCGTCGATGCGTGATTATTGACAATTTCTTACGGCTATTAATTTACAGTCAGCGAAGCATAATTGCCAATTTGGTAAACATTGTAGAAATATCCATAGCATATTTGCCAATCGATTAGGCATTACGAAATCATACTCGCATGAAGTTACATTAATTGAATGTTTTGATAGCAATGCTTTGTTAAATAATGTTGCAGCACTCTAACCTCAAAATGGTAACTTTAATTCTAATCTTCAGCACTCGTCCTATCGTCAACATTTTTTACGAAAGCAACTTTCGGATGAGGAATAAGAGGTTAGAATAAATTATGTTGCAATTAAACTTTTTGCATATTTTAAACAAAATGAATAACTCTCAATAATCTGTCAAGTTAATACTTTAATAAAACTCTAAAAGAAAATTAAAAAATAAATATTAAGGTTTGGCGTCACTTATCACACAGTTTGCTTCAGATTGTAAACGCTTGAGTAAAAGCAATAACAACGGCGGAGCATTTTTAGAACTCAGTGCACGTTCCGACAGTCTAACGCTATCACAGCCGCGTTAAGAGCAAAAGCAGTTACCTGCAGCTTGTCTGCTCCCCACCCCACTGGCTCTTGCTTGGTCAATATACCCTCCCATCCCCCGTTTTTACCCCCACCGTTTGGGCAATTAGCGGTCAAACTGAGCACTAAAGTGGGTTTGACGCCAGTACTGTAAAGTATGAAGCGCTATAAGTCGAGAAATCTTTAATGGAATGGGCTGGTAAAATTCAGTTCGATCTCTAATCGAGTCTGACCATTCAATAGTGAAATACGGTACTGACGGCTTTGATATGCGAGGCAAAGTTACTTCGGTTGGCGCAAAATTTTAAACGGTTCGCGCATAAAAGAGCTTATAAACTTTAATGTTTTCGAAGTTGCATTCGAACAACAGTAGCTGTGCAGCAACTTTCAAAGCAATGCTTTAACCATTGTATTAAGCGCTAAAATCCTGTTTTTATGAAATTCTTTTTAAAGTTAATTCACAGAGCACAGATTTAAAAAGAACAATGTTGCAGCATTAATAATAATTACAAATTTTTATCCCTTTAACGAAAAATTGCATCAGTTGATTAATTACTTTCGTACTAGTTTCGAACATTATTTTGCATTGCTAAGGTCGAAAATTTACATGAAAGTTATAATTTTAAGATTAAAGTGTTAGGAAGCAATATTTTAGTCATGGACCATACAATATCTGTTGCACGATTAAAACTCACCAGAACTTAACTAAAAACTAATCTCACATGCATATTGATAAAAGGAATTGAAGAAACGTGTAATAATGTAACAAAAGTGAACTATGCAATCTTTATAACTCCCCTAAATTAGCACGTCAAGTGTAGAAAACGTAAGCGGGAATCAGGCTTTGCCGAAAAGACTGCACAACCAGCTCGGCAAAAACAAAAAGAGCCTATCCAGTCAGGCGGAAAATGAATACATTAAGATCCATAATTGGCCGACATTACATCGTTTCGGTAATGACGAAAGCGCCGTTGCGCGTCATTACGCGTGCGCACACGTAACAAGAGAAGGCCGCGCGTCCAAGTGCTCGTAAATCCTTTACTGCTTCTTCGGCGCGTCTCCTTTCACCCCGCGAGCACGTGTCCACCATAGCCGATCGTAAATTCTCGACCCTCCTGCGGGTCTGCGCCTCGCGTATGTAAACGGACGTCGGTCGCGAACCGGGGGTCGCCTTTAATGCGCGCAATTATCGCTTCGAGCACCGGGGGGTGGTGGGCGATTATCGCGTCGTTACGGAGACAGATAAAATCGCGGCTGTGCGAATATGAACAGTCAGGAAGGTGCTAAGTTGCTGCAAGAGGGAGTTAATGTAATGGTTATTGTCCGAGATACCATTTGCGGTTAGTGCCTTGGTTAATATTTTATCAAGCTGTTCGTTATGTCGGTTTTACTGGTTTTTAGATTGATCTGATGAGTGCAATTTATGAAATGTTACTGACTGTATTCACTTAAGTACTGGCTTTAATTGAGTGTTTCTGACTGGTTCTTAGGTTAATTTAGAAAGCAATGTTTCCAAATTCATAACAAATAGTATAATACGTAATATTTAGGGATTAAAACATAATATAATGTGTACTATTTAGGAATTAGAAGAAATATAGTATATTACATAGTGTTTAGGGCTACGGTGCAGGAAAGTGACAAATTTATTTCGCGCAGCGCCACAAAGTTGGCGCGTTCCGGCCGAAGTGTAAAAAAAGAATTTTAATATCTGTAAAATATTTACAGATTCAATTTTGTAATAGCTTTTCTGCTTTATCATATAATGCCAAATAGCATGAATTCGTACTTCACCAACGTAATAATTTCGTATGCCAATTCTTTTGATACATAAGAGGTCCGAATTTCATCAGAATGTATGCAATATTTCGCTAAATATAACATAACTTAACCATAAAATACTTAAAAGTTGTCATATTCAATGGATCTATAACAAAGCTAAAAATTCGTGTCAGGTGAACTTCGCTTCGGTACTCCTCGACGATGTCATCTGTAATTTGAATACAAATGAGTACTGAATTTTGTTTCACTGAAATCCCAGCTTAACAAAGACTGCAATTAAAAAGAAAGATCTCATTGTTTCTTTTAATTTCCTCGCAGTCTTTTATCACGTTTATCTCACCGAGCGTCATGCAGTTCTCGGCTCTTATTCAGGAGCGAAACCTTATTTCAGGAAATGAGAAAACGCACACAGTCACCAATTCCTGTGCACTCTCCACATACTATCCTCTATGAACATACGTAGGTGGACCTTTTCCATTGGTTTTGGACACCAGCCTTTTCCTTTGTCAAAGTCCAGCCATTGCATTTTTTTTTTAAACAGAGACGGTCTAGTTGGGTTTTCTTTTAATTAAACTAGCTTTTACGGGATCATGGAGATAGGTCGAATTCGTCAAGCTGCACGCCCTTAATAGAGATTAGCGCAATTGAAATTAGGTTGGTTTGAACTTCCATTACCGGAAAAGCAAGGGCAGGATGTTTTTGCGAGCTCCCAGGCTTAATCCTCTCGTAAAACTGCTCTGCAGAAAGGAATGAAAGCTGTTAAGTGAAGAGCGCATTTAATTTTCACAGCGAGTAACTTCGCTCTTTTTATCTGGAAAAATTTAATTTTACTTGCGCTAAAAAGTTTCTTAGACTTGCTGTTTACAGTGCTTTTTTTCTTTCATTCTTGGCGAATAAATAAAACCTTGTTTTGCATAACTTCAATAACTCATTATATACGTAAAGGCAAGTGAGTTTTATTGTGGATATTGTTTTATGAACAATTAGTTTTTATTTTAAATGTTTACGTTTCATTGCAGGTAAGCGATGAGTAAATTTGTTTTAAAGATGGTCAAAGAAAAATCGTGTTCAACATTGCTTATTGGTAATAAAACTTGTGCATGAATCAAATTTAACACTTTTCAAGATTCTGCTAGTGCGAAAACTAATGAACTGTATTCAAGTACAGGGGAAAATGTCACATGCAACAAAGTCATTTTTGTATATCATCAATAGAAAAATAACACACGAATTAGACGGTATTTCTTGTATTCCCTGTGAGCACGTTTGTTCAGCGTACCTCAACTGCGCAGGTACTCCCTTATCTCTAATTAAAGGTCCGAAAAAAGTCCCGACAGACGTCGCGTTCGACAGGGCAAAAAGGCAAATAAGTGAGTACAAATATTTCCAGACTCACGGAAGTCCATTCTTCGCGAGTCGGCGACGCGCCTTTTGCCTCGTCGGTTTCGTGGAAACGCCGACGCTGAGCAGCGCCGGTTATGACTTCCCCCTTTGTTCCAGCTTGATTTCACCTCGCGCCTCCCTACCGTCTTCCCCTCGCTCTTTTTCCTCTTCTCTCTCTTTTCCCGGCCTTCTTTTCTCTCTTCCTCCCTTCGTTTCTTTCTCACTCTCTTGGCTTTCGAGGATACCGCTATATGCCTCGCGTACTCCTTTGTCGCACTTTATGCGATGCGCTCTCGGCAATTTCGTTGGTGATCGACGACTGAGTTTTACCAGGAATATGCCGTTGCTTAAGTCGAGGTTGCGCCTTTTGCGCCGAGACTAAAAAAATAGAAGCATTGTGGAGATACGGTGACATCGTTTTGTGGAAAGCTGAAAATTAATTGCTTTTTATCACGAGAAAGAGTTTAGTCTGAAGAGTAGGGTTGTACATAGATCCACATTCATAAATTATTAGTACGTTGAGAATAGTTCCTGATTCTAGTACCCATTATCGTTATTCGTTGACTTTCTTGGTAACCGATATCCATCCACGTTGATGAAAATCATCGCACCAAACTACAAGTGTTCCGCATAACATTAGCGTTCAGATACTGTCATATTGCTTTTGCGTAACATATATTTGAAGTTAGATGGGTTTCTGAAATCGGAAAGGTCTTGTCATGCAAAAATAAGGTGATAACTCACATTTGTATTTTAAGAACAGTTTCTGATCACATTAACCATTAGCATTACTCCTTTGGATTTAGAATAACGATGTTGATGACTGCCTTGATGACCGTTATTGATCCACGACTAAGGTGACCATGTCACAGTAGTGGAATTCCAGAGGAAACTTTTCTCATACAGTTACCGAAGCAGAGCGAAATTGTGAGTTCTTGATGATAGACACAATGGAATTACATACCTGCAATTTTGAAAGCTGGACATGGCGAAGTCAAAATTATACAGTGTCAGAAATCGTTGTTGCGATAATGTCAGCCGGGACTCCCACATCGGGTGGCATGGAGTCAAGAGTACTCTAGGCCTCCTTTACTTCACCTTCTTTTGTGAAAGAGAATTTATATTTCTTATACCAGGTGTACGCGTGGTATTGGGAAGAGGCATGTGTACAGACGGAAACTTTTGCCGGCGTTTTTTCTTTGAAACATCCTGCAGTGCGCATGGAATTGTATATCTCGCCAAATTGAAACCTCAAATAATTTCTCATTGTCCGTGTGTGATGCAAAGTAAGCCAACCGCGATCCGAATAGTTTCTTTTACTCCCGGTGAATTATGGTTGTGCATATACCTTAATTTAGAGCATTTTGGCTTTCTCCTTTTCGCCCGCAGCGAAGAAGAAAAGATAGTCTTTGGTGAAAAAAAAAGAGAGAGTCTCGCTTTTTCGCTAGTAACCGTCGTGGCAGGCGTAAATTGTGGTGTCTCACGGTTCCAACTCAATTTTTCTCGCGGATAGACGTCGCCTATTCGGAAATTCCACCGCATCGACGCCGTCGAAGCGAGCGCCACCACGAACGGGGCCGTATTTATTTCCACTGGGGATTAAACGAACTTCCTTGCATCTCACGTTCAGCCGCTCTTTTTCATTTTCTCTCCTCCATTCGCTCCCTACCGGCTCCAAATCGACTTTTATTTTACTTCGCTTCTTGGCATTGTGTTCGTCTACGCGTCTGGCGCTTTTTATCTCGCGGTATAGCAGTTTTCGCATCGTAATCGGACGTTAGTTTCCTGTGAGCTCCCGACGCTCTTTACAAATGCATTCGACCTGTTGGGAGACGTTCGGCTAACGTTTAGATAAGGGGCTTTAAAATCGGCAAAAACTAAGAAAGCTTTGTTGCGTAAGTAGTACAGCGATAGCGGTTGAAAAGGTGTTGAGGCTGGGGTACATTGTTTGTGGTATCAAGTTCATTTATTTTAGTACAAGGAAAATAAAACTGTAGTGAATTATTCTTCTAAGGATCAATAGTTTTAATAAGGGTTAATACTATTATAGTATTAATCTTTAGAATTAGATTAGGATCTAAGATCCAAATCTTTTATCCATAAGATTCGGATCTTAGATCCGTAGGATTTAGAACATCCAAATTATTCAGTCTTCCTACTTTGGTAACAATTAATACGCAAACAATTAATAACTTTGTTTTTTTTACTTCACTTCGAATATTTTTTGAGAAAAGTGTCTGACCATAAAGACGCATTTTTGAAAAGATACAGACGCTGATTAGTTTTGCTTAGTTTGATAAAAAATCTTTTCATTGACGTACTTTTATAATGCGCACTAATAATTTCTCGATAATTCAATTATCAACATTATATACTTGTAACACAAGTATTTGTTCCTAATTTAATTATATATTAAATCTATCCTGTTTTATTACCGCATACACGTGAAACTTGCGCAATTACATTTATGAACTTGTCAACGAGACCTCGAAGCACCTCGCAAAAGTCAACTAAAATAAAAATAAAAAAAAACAAAGTCGTCAAATAAATGTCGTTTCGCGTAAATCATCTAAACCCATAAAATGTCTCTCGTCGCGGAATCGAGAAGCAAAAATAAAAAGATAGTGATGATGAAGAAGAAGCGGGGCGAAACGAGGGGTGGGGGTCCAACCTCCACCGCACGCACGTACGAAGGTACGAGCAAAAGGTAAGCGGGACGAGCGGCGGTGGTGGCCGCAAAGTGCCAGAAAGAAGACAAAACGAGCGAAATCTACGAAAAAAGGGAGCCGCGCGCGGCGCTTAAGAGACACGGGCGATTCGTCTTGCCGCTTTCGGGGACGCACACGGATACCGCAGTTTTACTCGATTCCGTTTTTTTTTTCACAATTCACGTTGGACTCGATGATCCATATTGGTTCTCATGGGCCTTTTACGATTTTTGGTATTAGCGTTTAGGGAGAATTTCAGGGCGCCTTTTTCTTTTCGATAAACAAGGAGAGTCAATCGATCGACTACCAGGAAGTGCGTAAGGTTTTTTCGGAGCTCGTAAATTTTTTTCGCCAGTTCCAGGCATTTTATTTTACTTTTTGGAATCGTGCATTATGCATCTTAATTTTTATGCATACTTCTTGAATGCTAAATCAAGAAGGCAGATCCAGTAGAGCGACAATCTACTGGATTTAAATGATTTTATTAAAGAAAGTTAAATTCAAATTTTTATGTTTATTGAAACGGTATAAGAAATTAGGGCATTCTTTTAACAATTAAAAACTATTTAAAATTCGGATTATATCGGCTAATTGTAGCAGAAAATGAAGATGGAAATACTGAAGTTTTAACACAGGCTTCTGCGAAAAAAAGTGGAACTCACGCTTCGCTGCATAATGAGACTATTTTTCCAAAGAACAAAACAACAATGTATTTTAATTATTCAATAAAGCAGACATGTAAATTAATATTATAATTATTTATTTCATTAAATAAATTGAATAATTTAATTAAAGTCGAATTTGTATAATTTTTTACAAAAGAAACCTCTAAAATTCTGCAAATACTTTATTAAATTAAAAAAATAATAATTATTAACTTTGAAGCATTTTATGCAGATCCAGATGCATTATGTAGCTGACGAACCGAAATGTACGATAAAAACAAAATTCCCATTTAAATAATGCATGCAGATTGCGGCTAATATAATAATTAATGCAGATCTTTTTTATCCCGAGCTTAATTAAAGTGCATCTAGAAATTGTCCAGATAAAATATTCGCAATTTCCCCTGAGCTATTAAAATTATTCGTCAAATATCACAGAAGTACACGATCGAAAGGAAGGGATCATATTATTTCGCTATGCGCTTTTGATCTTCTAAATATCGGACGCGATATTAATCGACTGCACCTGTTATCGTCTGTTACGAAAAAAGTGAAAAGGTGGGATTAAAAATACAAGTCGATTAAACTAATAACGGTCAAGAGGAAGAGGCTCCCACGCGCGATAAAAAAAGCTCAGGTGAGGTGTATAAATTTAAGTCTTGTAAAAGCTCGCCCCACGTTTAATATTCGCGGCAGGAAAATATTACCCATTGGGCACCAAAAAAAAATATAGAAATGATGAATGCTCATTGCAGTGCAAATTAATGGACTATAATTTCACGCGCATAATGAGAATGTATATTGTAATCGTGGATTTTTTAACATGAACCTAATTTGTTATAGGATTTTCAGCGCACTACACTTTGGCAAGATTCGAATGAATTATGGTATAATCTCGAATTTTTTTCTTTAATTAACATAATACAGATATATACGTAATAACTTTACGGTTAACGAAACGTGAACATTTAATTAGCTTTTGGTGTGTGCATTATTACTGTATGCTTTGCACATGTACACTATATAATTGTACCATAATTTATGTGGTGAAATGGATAAATGGGTCATATGGATTTAACTATAAATATGTGCGCAAAAATTAATATTATATAATAAACCTTAATAGCAATTTCATTATTCGTTTACGTAAGTTTTCTGTAATATACTGTAACTCTGGTGAATAAACCCTGCGAGTAATCTCAGCATGCTATTTTGATAGAATCTGAGATTAACAATAACGATCTACTGTTATTACAGGGATAAAATTAAAAAGTTAAATCTTTAAATTTAAATTTCTTTATTGCTGTTTTGCGAACGATTCTTAATGTACCTGCACATAATTAATATTCATAATATTATTATGTAATGATATGGATGATCGTCTGAAAAACTCCTTTTAGAAGAAATTTGAAGTCTTTAAATTGGTGATGTCAAAATTAAAAATCTTGTACTGAGAAAAAATTTTATAAAAATTAACAGGCAGTAAAAATTTAGATACTGCGTAAGGAACCAAGCCACCGAAGTGATTTTTAATATCTGATCGAGGTTAAAAAAGGTAGGTAATTTTTACTGCAATTTTTTTGTACTATTTTTTTCTCAGTGTGTATTTAAATAAGTATATTCATTACAAATGTAATGGGATAAAAAATGAACTAGATAGAGAAAATCAGTTTTTTATTACTTAAATTTAAAGAATAGTTGTAATTTCGAACATCTATATATACCTGCTGCTTTAGCTCTTAATAAAGTAGGGAGGATCGCAAAGGCAACGGAGCTTTAACGGATTTCCAACTTGCAAGAGTGAACTAGTCGACTTTGCACGGTTCTGCGCATACCTATTCTCCGGTTTACTTTCCTTCCTCATTATTTTTTAACATTTCTTATTTCCTCGAGAGCCACGGCTTTTCTCTCGGCTCATTAGATTGCATAATTTATATCGAAAAAAAATCTGTTTTTGACTATGAAAAAGTAATACCTTTTTTACTTGCGTTTCCAATTCTTGTCTGACGGAATTACGTGAACCATAGAAAGTTAACTCACCTGTAACAGAAAAATAGAAAATATTAAATCTCTTATTTAAGCTATTTCTAATTTAAAGTATCGGGCATAAAACCACATATTATTAAATCAGTGTTTATCAATGCACTAATTAAATATTCTAAGTATTCTATTTTTTTCTATTGAACAAATCGTACAACGATTAAAAACTTAATGTTTCAAAAGAAAAATACTCTTCTTTGACTGTTTAAATTGAAATGTTAAAGTAGACTCATCATTCGAGTTCAGCATTAGAAACGTATTAGCTTAAGTGCAATTAATCACTAATGATGGCATTAAATTATTCCGAATTGTTATTTGAAACTTCGCCTCAAAATTAGTAAAAAAAAAAAGAAAATAAATTTCCCAACAAACAAGTGACTGTCAAACTAATTTTCCAACTTTTCGAGCGGCACCTACCAAAACCGTCAAAACGAGCAAAGAGTAAAAAGGAAGGGGACAAAGGGCAGAGCTCCAAACGGTAGCCTGAAAGCTCCGCGATAACGTAGCATACTTCCAGGCAAATTTACAAACATTAGCATAAGGTTGGTGTAGGACGAATGTTAGTGCGTCCGGCCACTTTCCCGAGTGCATAATGCACGAGAGAGGATCAGGCCTAGCAACGAGGCTGCAGCGATTGTGGTCAGGTATGCAAAGCCAATGGCGTGGTGATGAGTTTCGGTCGACTGTACTGTATGCACATGCCCTTTTCGCGCGAATCTGCCTAAACTGAATTTCCTCCCTCCCACGAGGGAAGTTTCAATTTTTTACGATGATGAAGTGCTATACGATTAGCGGGGCGATCCTCCGAGGCCCGAGTCCTGTTTTCAGCCATGTAAATGAAGCCGCGGAGAACGAAGGTGATAAGTGATCTACGATGATTCCGAGGTATCCGTCACTGATGCATTATTCATGACAATGCGGCGTGACGGTTAGATTAAACATTGTTAATGTGCGGGGCGCAGATTGAAAGTGATAAACAGCGAGTTTGTCAATCTTTGTGGCTCGGGTGGTTCTCTGATAATGCCACGTTTCGGATCGTCGCTTATTTGCATGGGGAAGAATTATGACTGCACTTTAATTGCGGGATGGAATGAAAAACTATGTACACAACTGACACTTTCGGTTTTCATTTGAATTGTATATCTGGCAAATTAGTGAAAAATTAAGGGATTCTGAGGCGTACAATGAATTCTACTTATTTTTTGCTCAGAAAAAAGTTTAACGTTAAAAAGTACGTTGTGGATGGATTGATTTCATCGGTATATCTGCAGCAAATGTTATCGCATGTTGTGATTACGAAAAATTTTGTGATTTATACAAAATGTCATTTCGTAATGGCATTCGTTACTTGATAAAGTCCAGTGTGAAAGGTAACAAGTGATTAGCCTAATCATGTTTTTGGGGAGGTTTAGTAGAACAATGCGTTTGTTAATAGTTAAAGTTAAAAATTATTAAATAAACACACAGTTTGCTCAAGAATCAATTAGTCCTCGTGATTAACTAAATTTGCGAAATAATCTAATAATGTATTATAGAATTATATAGATATAACAGAGTGAAGTTCTCCACTTGAAATATGATTAATATGTCGATAACCAATAAATATTATTCTTGAAATCATTAGATAGGAATATTCAATTAGAGTGTAAAAATATTTTTATCCCCATCATATTTCTAATTGAAAAATTAAATTGTTGTCCTTTGTGACCATAAAACATAGAGTGACATTGCCTATACTTTAACAGAAGAGAAATAGTCATCTATTTCTCTATTTCTCTCCCACTTAATCCACAATTATCAACGACCCCATCTAAAAAAGTAGCTCCCGCTGGGAAGTTGGCGCTTTTCGGTCGGAAAGCAGGAATCAAAAATCGTAAGGATAACTTCTTCTCTCTAATTCTTCTTCTAATATAGTTGGTCTAATTCTAATTATATAATTGGTTCTAAGTCTTCTTCTTCTAATATAGTTGGTCTAATTCTAATTATATAATTGGTTCTAAGTCTTCTTCTTCTAATATAGTTGATACCAATACACATACAGCCAATCTTCATTCTACTTATTATAGTCCCATTTAAAGCTTTACCACAGGCTAAGGAATTCAGCTCTTCTCGATCTCTCGCCTCGCGAATCCCACGCTGAGCGGAATAAGAAGGGCCCGAAGAACACGAGGCAAAAGAAGAGGAAGAAGAAGAAGAAGAAGAAGAAGAAGCAGGGCAAAGCGTCGGTTATCCAGGCCAGTTATTGTGCGGCGCAAGAGACAATGAGCGTCCGACCGGGGTACAGCGATAAGAATCATCGCGGGACCGCGGCGCGGCTCACGAGCCGGCGGATATCGGGTTTCCTTCTCTCATCCCCCAAGATCGCATCGACATGGCCCCGGCGGGTACGTGCGCAAGCCCGTATGGTCCGTTCCGCGGAAACTTGATATCTCGGAAAATTTGTTGGCTCCAGGCCATTCCTTACGTACCCGCTCGCGAAGCACACCGGGGGAACTTCTTCGCCAAGCGCATTGTTGCAGTTATCGCCAAATCCGTGCGATCGGTTCAAACTTTGCGAAATCTATGAGGGGAGGACCTTCATCATGCGCTTCTACCCAATGTATATATATTGAACCGTCAAATTCCGGGCGCTCGAGAGGTATGCTTTAGTCTCGGCAGCAAACCTACACCGCATTGTGATGAGTTCGTTGAATGCACGTCATACTGTACATTTTTTATAATAAATTAGCATTTTCCCTGGTACGAAGTGTTACGATTTTGTCGCGATTTGAATCGAGAAATTCACAAACTCATGGATTCATACTCATCAATTTGGTTCAAACTAGTGATGCCGACTGTCCGGTTATTCAAAAATTTCGATATCCGAATATATTCGAATCGCAGATTCGAAAACTCCGAATACATATTCTAAATTACCCGGCCTGTAATCCAGATCCTGGAACTAATAATAATAACTTGCTAATTTAAAATTTAATCATTTAATTTAATTAATTTTTTTTATTTGAAATGAGAGAAAACATATGTGGATTCGGATCTTTTAATTAAGATTTTAGACTTAAAAAATTTTTTATCCGTAGATTCGTATCCTAAATTCGTAGAATTTAAAGTATCCTAATCATTTGAATCTAACAGTTAGATTTATCCGAATCTCAGATATTTAATGAATTACAGGAAAACTGGTGAACACGTTTGCTCTGTGAATGAGAAAGAGACAGAGTGATACTTTTAAATGCGACTTTTATTGATTTGAATTTTGCTTGGTGCTGTTGGTCAACTACCCCCGTCAGGCGCGCCATTAAACCCTCAAGAGAATTTGTCATCGATGTAAGAGTCGCTGTCGCGACTGACATCGAATATTTTCTTGGAAAATTTAAATTTGAGTATTCTTTGTCATCCATTCCAAGCAATTTTCCTTTATTAGTTTGTTAAATCCTTTGAGTTGAAAAAAAAATTTAATATCCTTGTACGAAGAAAGCGGAGAGAATTCAAATGGAATTGAGTAAATGAAAAGAATAAATTTCGCATTATTACAGTATTGACCGATTCAGCCACCAAGCTTCATATCTCTGGTTCTAAAAATCTTTGAAAATATTCCTCCATAAAAAGTAAATAAAAAAGGAGAGTATATAAAAAATTGAAATAACTTTCTTAAGATATAAATTCCATCGAAAAATCGCTCGGTAGTGCTGAAAATCCGTGCGTACCCATACACGTGCAGTGAGGAGAGCTCAGATCGGATGCTCTGGACGACAACTCGCTTTCTGCTTGAACTCTTCCTTTGGATTATTGGATCTCTTCCCTTGGATACACGCCGTTAATTTCACTAGCTTCTCGCGTCACTTGCAGAGACTCGATTTACACTCTACTCTTCGCTGCACGCCTTTATCTTTGTTCCATTTTCGTTTCCCTTCATTTGCCTTGGAGTCGGTTTAATAAGCAATCGCGATTAAGACGTAAAAAGAGATTATTCCAGTGTACTTTTTCTCGACGATGCGCTAATCGAAATGCCAATTTCATTACTCCAGAAATAGTATTAATTTCTTTAATGGAAAATATAGATGCGATGAATATTCTCCTTCAGTTGATGCATTAAAGTAAATTCATTCATTAACTGATGCTTCGCTTAGAAATTATCAAATTGAGAATAACTTTGAAGCTATACTTCAGAATATACTTTGCATATTATTATATATTAAGTGATTTAAAATATAATCACTTGGTTTAATACGTGGATTATCTTTTTTCTACTTCGATACGAAGAGAATTTCATAGTTTTCGATTATCTTTAAAAATCGTTTTAAACAGGGGGTAGAAACTTGGGAGCGTACATCATTTATGTTGGAAAAGCTTAGGTGCTCGCAACAGCAGGCTATATACAGTGTTCGGAAGAAAATGTTCTTGATACATCTTCTCAAGTACTTCTGATGGCAAACTTGAGGCTCCAAAAACTTTTTCCGAGTAAGTGGCGAGGCAAAGTCAATCAGTGTTTATAAGTGAAAATTCAGTTTTTTATTGATTCAACCGTTCGATCGAAATTGCCTTATCGAAGTATAAACTGAAATGAAAAGGTAATATGCCACTGATTGACAAAGTAATTGCGGTTCTCTTAACTTTTCCGAACTGTCAAGTCGCTTTCGGTGTTTAGCCAGAATCGATAGCGAAACAAAAGCAAATTTACTTATAAAGTTTATGTTTTGCACGAAAACTTATTTTTGACCTAATGACGCACTGCGCATCAAAGGAATAATCTTTCTCAGTTAAGTCTTAGATTTTCGCTCACAAAAGTGCCTAGTGACTTTGGAAATTGTTATCAAATTCTTTTGTAATGTCAGCAATTACTGGTCAGCAGTTGTCGAATCAACTGAAAAAGGTCGTTCATCCTATGAGACATAAAATCCTATGGGACATCCCGCAGAAAATTCGTAGTTTTTTCTATAGAATCGTATAGTACAGAACAATGGATCACTTATTAAGTCATAACTGCATCCTGCTCAACTGTCTTATAAGACAGTGACCCAGCATAACTAACTTGCAGTAAATCGTTCCTTCAGAAGTATCCTAGAATACACTGAGTATGCAGGAATTGCATACAGGAAACCTTCCATTCAGAACTGCCCTACATATAATCGTTCGTACGCGGGAATGCGCGAAATCGTCCATGCAGAATTGTCCTTCAGAGCATCATTTACTCAAGAATAACACGCAGGAAACTCTTCTATAGGAAATCATTCCAAGAGGGTTGTTCAGGCGGAAATCGTTCCAACGGATCCTGTTCTACAGAAGATCGTTGCTATAGAGAGCTATCCTTCGAGAAATCTTTCTTGCAAAAAAAACTACGAATTACCTGCAGAATATTTCGCTAAGAGTTATAAACTGTATTACACATTTTGCGTGTATATTGAATTTTGTTATTCTACATTCCGCGCTTAAAAATCGCTGAAAACACACGCTTGCCTAAAAACATGGTAATAGATGGTATAAATACGAATCTCGAGAGTACAATAGATCGAGCAATCACGATATATCGAGCTGAAAGCAGAGCGTTGTTCGGGTATATTCCGAGAACCCCCCTTGCAATAATTATTGGCTCCGTTGCATACCCGCAGGCTGTTGTATCCCGCCGCATTCGACCAGACGCACCTGCATTTACGCGGCGCGGCACCTCCCTTCTCGCCGCGACTGTCGTCTTAATGACCACAAATTACCGCGCTGCTGCTCGCGCATACGAGCAAACCCGCACACTGCACACTGTTTCCGCGTGAGCAGTTCCTTTTTTTTTTTTCGCGCAGCCGCTTCTCCGTCGACCCGCCACGCCTCCTCGTCGACTTCCGCCTCGGTGGAACCGCGCCAGCTTCTGTTGCGATGATCAAATTTGCTCGCACTGTAAGCGAGCGCGAAGCACTCTTCCTTGCCGGGGCAAATACCGACAGGCGGATTTCGTTTGCTGGCGGGCAATGTTTGAGGTGCGCGCGGCAGTTCGCGGTGCAACTGACACGGGAAGGTTTTGATGCGCGGCGGTGGGCCGGGGATGCGTTTACGAGGGTTTGCTTGATCTGCGGTTTGGAAAAATCGCTTTCGAGGTGATTGATGGGTCAAAGATGCATGATTGCCTTGATATTACTGGCTTGTTTACTCGAACTGTATGTTCTAGTGCTATAGGCATTACACTGAAAAGAAAATATTGTAAAGTTACCGTTTTTTTTGGGAATAATTGCGGCAAATTAAGCTCTCGCGTGAAAATGATTATACTCTACAATACAGTTTGTATGTAATGTAGTAATGTAGTAAATACTATAGACAGTATTGAAATATAGAATTGCAAAAGATCAAAACAAAATGAGACTTTGAGAAAACCTGGTCTTGAGAGGAGCTGATCTCATAAGTTTTTGTGATCTTTCCTTGATCTCACGGAAAATGATCCTGTACACGAAGTAAAACTTGCTGAAGCTTAATGTATTTTTATCAGCGTACACTATTCTTTAAACAATACGTACAATTAATTTTTTCAATAATTAAATAATCGTGATAATAAAAAATCAATTTATCTTCATATTTTTCTCGGTTTGATGAAAGTTCATAATTTATGATTTTCAAAATTATCAATAGAACATTATTTGAACTTTACAAAAACGTAATTAAAGTAAAAAATTTTGTATAATAATATTTAATCTATTTTCCTATAATTAAATCGGTGAATATTTAATCAATAAATTTCAGTTTATTCAGTATTGAAAATTTATGTGAAGTGAAGATTCTATTAAAGCTCAGATTGACGTCTATTTTTATCATCATCAATCATGATGACATTTATGAAAGTATATGCGATGTGCATTACAATGAAATCAAATTGTTATTCAATGAACCTACAAGATGTAAAACCAACGGCATTAAAAAATACTCCACCATAATTGACGGACGACACCAATTAAAACACAATAGGCAATAAAATCGATAACAATTAATGAACATCTCCCAACAGTACCATTTGCTAACAATAACTTCTTAAGTACATTCGTAATTATTCAGGCGTGCTTCCATCGATTTTAAAGTTAAAAAAAGGTAAAATAATTGTATTCTGCAGTACAGCGCTCGAAAAATAGAAAGATACGTATCGTTCCGCCGGCGAAAAGTCAAAAGTTTACACAGTCAACGCACTTTCGGTCAGGCGCCAGTGACCGGCTGAAAAAACATGCGATATTGGCGCAAACAATTTGCGCCGCGTTCGCATATTGTCCCAACGTCTACTTCACGGATACGTGATCCTTCGTTCTGGTTTACCTTTCTACCATTTCTAAAATGAAATATTTGCTTTGAATTTTTATACCTTTCAAGATTTATTTTACACTGATCTCCTTTATTATTACTCAAGAGAAAACGCATTAAAATTGTAAGAGTCAAAATTATATAACACTTTTAATGCAATCAAAAAGCTCTTTATTTTCCAATAAAATTAGATTTTAAAACTATCTTAAAAGCTCTTAACGTTTATAAAAGATTTTTAACTTTAAATTGTCCGAAAAAGCGTAACAATTTTTATGTCACTTTTAAATCTTTAAATATGCATCTGCAATTTTTCTTTTATAAAATCAACTGAAATTCAAAAATTATAATAATTTAGGCAATTCATGTTTAATATAATGCTTAATATTGTATTAAAATAAAACGTCTTCAGAATTATTAAATTTTCAATTATTTACAATTTTTAAACTAACATTTATATAGATAAAAAATTTTAATTCGTGTAACTCTTTACACCAAAGCCACACTATATACCACAAATTTAAGTGAAACAGCATCAAAATGAGTGCATTGGTTGCACCTTCAATCTATGTCACTCCGAAATTTTTAAGAGTATCATTACTCAAAATAAAATGAGTCTAAAGATTCTTACCTCTTCTCACTTTATCAAAAATTTAATAGACTCTAATAATACTATAATCATAAATTCTAAAAACTATTAAATTTTTTTAACTACAGTTGATTTTATAAAAAAAAACTTTTGAGTGTACATATGACCCCCGCTATTGATCGAACATTCCTTGTACGCATCTCGCCTCAGCTAGATGAATAAAAGTGTCAATTCGAATACGATATTGCATCAAATCATTGGTCGTTTTAAAGAAAAAATACTACCACAGTAAAATTGCAAAAGAATTTGCCGATCGGATCGCTAATCATAAAGCGCGAGATTCATTCCCTTTTGAAGTATTGCGCGTAAAAATCGACACTACTTCCCGCATGAAAAATAGGCAAAGCGAAAACCTGTAGCCAATATCGAGCACATTACGAAGTTCTCCATTGAAATCACGTCCCGACCGTATACCATTCGACGAGTTCCTCGTAAACAGAGCTTGGCGTAACTCACCCTCTCGCTCTACGAAACCTCCTCCGGGGTACATTCGTCTTTCCCCCGCCGGGTGGCCCCGATCCCCCTCCCCCTGTCGCGTTATATGGTGTGATTCATGCCAAACGAAGCTCGCGATATCGGTGCGACTGAATTCCATGTATCCGATTCGAAAATTCGACAATTCGAGGCACGGGCTTGTATACCATTCTGGGAATGCTCTGCAACACTGGTTCTCTGGATGCCGAACGTGCTGTTGCTGTATTATATTTTTTAGATCTGAATTAGCCCTGGTAAAGTATTGCCGACAAGTTTTAGTCCAAAGGCTAGAACCTTTCGTTAAAAACCTGACTAAGATCCAGAGGGTTTCTCGGTAGAAACTCGACAAAAGCATTTTTCTGTTTCCCTTATTAACTTGTCTGAATGGTAGATAACTTTAGGGGAGTCTGAAAGTCAATTAAAAATTCGAATTTCGCGCCATAATGTAGCAGACGAAAAATCAAGTAATTTGTTTAATTATTTTTTTCGTGTACTTTATTATGGAGCGAAATTTGAATTTTTAATTGTATTTCGGACATGCTTAATTAGGTACTACGATTACTTTCAGATTCACTGTCTTAAAAACTATTTACAATTTTTTTAAGAAGTCAACTCAAAGACGATTAAATTTGGCTATATAATCCTGCAGATTGAAAATCTATATTCGAATTTTATTTAGTGCTCACTATAGTTGAACAAAAATAAAACAGAAAATGAATATATCTTTTCAAAAGTCTTGTACAAATTCTATTAGGAACAAAAAACGAGAAGTTCAATATTTAGAACAAACTACTTCTTCTCACTAAAATTATAAATCATCCTTTCTGAAAATCTCAAAATATGACGGACAGTAATGAAGTTTTAATTTTCCTTACTCTCACATAAAGTCAATATTTAGTTTGAGCTCTATTGCATTAACACTTTGTTGTTTATAACGACGTTTATCTATGTTGGTTTTATCGCTCAGAATGCTGAATATCGATTTACAATATAATTTATTGGAAAGGTTCAGCTTCCTCTCCTCGTGCAATTTTGATGCATGTAAATTGAAATTTAAGCGGCTTACTTACGAGCAAACCAGAATTTCAGTATCCGTGGAACATGCTTGTAAATCAATTGTGCAGTAGCTATAAATCAACGTATTTAAATGTGACTTAGTAAATAAGCATAAACGAAATCTAAAAAGAACACTCTCAACGGTTTCCGAATGATTAATTTATTCTCACCGTTGAGAAATTACCCTAAATTAATAAGTCATATATTCTTTTTAATTCATTAAGCGATAGTTACGTCGTATTCAAAATTTCAATCTGTATTCATTTTTTCCTTTTTTTCATTACAAATATTTTGCTTATAGCTTAATCAATTTTTATTTTATATAATTAATAGCAACGAGATTAGAAGGATGCAGATCAAAATTAGGTCAGAGGATTTCGTTGGGTTACCTGCTTTAATTTACCTGCTTTCATCTAATCCACTTATTTTCCAGCGTAATATAAGTTATTTAAATTATTCATTTTAAAATGGGTTGTAAAAATTAACAACTTCCTGGGCAAACTGATCACAGACTGCCAAAAGAAAACTAATTATCATTTTAGTTAATAATATTTACTATTTTCGTAGTAATTAATACAAACTTCGATAAAAATACCAACCAGGTTGGTAATAATTGAAAATTCTAAACTTAAATATATTTCTTTCAATAATTATGAAATTAATTGTATTGTGTAACAGCTGTACTTGTAGTTTTTATCAACTAGCTTGTAATTTATCACAAAGGTATGCGCAGACGCGGAACAATTGTGAATTACATTTTCTTTTTATAGGAGTTTTACTGTGATATTCTCGCAAATTTCACGAGAACATTTCCTCATTTGTAAGTTACATTTGCCATGTGTCCAATTCCTTCCAAAAGGGAGAATTGAATACACAGCAGTAAGATATCGGGTAAAGAAAATACGCAAATAGAAAATGCAGTCGCAGCGCCGAACGTACCAGGAGCATTTCTCCGACTACACTCCTCCAAGCAGACTCATGCGGACTGAGAGAAAAGAAGAAGCACCGAGCTAAGCCACCGCCTCTCCCAAGCGGCAATTTTGCAATTTAGCTCGGGCACAATGGCGGATACACGGGAGGCAATAGCGCCACTCCGGGATTCAAGGGTATCGCGTGCATGCACTTTTGTCCCTCTCCTTTCTGCCGGGAGGACGCTGCTGGAAGGACAGAGAAATTAGAGGAACCAGAAAGAGGCAGCGGCGGGAGAGGGAAGGATACTAAAGTGCTACGTGTGCGAAAAATTGCGTCGCGTGACTCACGATTGTAGGAGGGCGAACATATTAGAGTAGTCGGAAACTCGTTTTTATTGTGTCTCCATTTTATTTATTTTCTTTTGTTAAATCGCCGCTCTTTACTCATGCGTGCGTCAAATTGATTTGTTTCAAGTAGCGCATTTTTACTTTATCTGGCTAACTTCTTTTTCCCTCCCTTCGCCTTCTTTAAGTTAATGATGTTCCGTGAAAATTGTCTTATATCCAGCATTGAGTTACACTACGATGTAATCTAATAAACTTAACGAGTTAATGTACTCTGAAAGCTCGACGTTTGTCATTTCTACAGAAGCCATTAACCGTCATCTAATTGCGTATACTTAAGTGGTTAAAAAAAATGATCTACACAGTAGTCTATTTAGTCTTAGAAATGATTACCCGATCTTTCAGAAGAATCCACAATTTATTGTCCACTTTAAAAATGCAGTGCTACAATCCTGATGCAATTCATCGTATATTCATGGTAATTGTCAAATTTAATGGTTGTATTTTTTCACTGCATTCATAAATCTTAGAAACACTCGTCCGAAATTGCAAGTAATTGATCGTCTACCTAGTTACCAGCTTCTACGCCAATATATATTTTATTATACCTTTACCAATGGATAGATGCTTAGTTATTCAACTAATTGATCAATTGCGGTTGGCAGATTCTTTATGGACTTATATACTCAGTCATATCTTTTTCAATTTGTTACTGCTTGAAAAACTAAAAAAAAGTCTGGCCAATTTCTATTCTCAAGGAAAAGCAACGCAAGAGAGAAGAAAATTAAATGTGTCTCTGATAGAACAAGCAGTTAATTCCACTAGAGAGACATTTAATAACTCTTTTATCATTCCAATAAAACGAAGATATTTAAAAAATTAATATATACATCATGTGGTGATTATATTTTGGACATACAAATAATGGCTACTATTCTTTTGCACGACTTTTGCAATACCGCTTCTGAATTTAAATATTCTAAACATTAAAGTTTACTTTAACACATTGCATTTTTAAGAAAAACGTGTAAAATTACTTACACACGACATTTTGCGTTTTTCCACTGTCAGTAAAGTCTCCCATAAAAAGCACGCGCCAAAGTAGAAGCAGAAATAAAGAAATAAAGTGGGAAGAACGTCTTTCCGCAATGGCGTAATAACCAGTGAATCATAGAACGAACGAGGAAAGTAAATCGGACTTCTCGAGGAAATGCAGGTAGAAAGCAGAATATGCACCACCGCCTTGCAGTAGCGTTGAAAAAAAAATCATCCCGAAGGGAAGCCTTTTGCGAAGCAGTTAACACCGCGTCAGCGACCTGGCGAGTGTATAAAAATGTTCCCCACCCCTCGCCCAGCTTCGCAACTCGCTCTTTGGCACAACGCCCCGAGTGTACTCCCTTTGCCGCCTTAACGAGCTTCGAGAGGCTCGACTACAACTCGTCTCGCTATGATACTCCTTGTGCTTAAGGTCATAAAGCTGCGCGAGTCGTACTAGAGGGCTTAGACTGCCCCGGGACCATTATAACTGGTACTTTGTCGCTGATGCTTTAATTGTAATGGTTCCTTAAGAATCATCGAAATAGTAGGACAGGTTCCGGGTTTGTCGGAATAAGCTTCGAGGATTTGCATTCCACTCTTCTGCCATTGAGCGTTTCGCTTTAAAGGTGCATCCTTGAAATACCGCGGGAGTTGGTTGAGCTCGTTATTAATAGAAGATTCGAAGCTTTGAAAGTTGAATGCTACAGGTGTCTTCAATTTCAATTAAAGGCGAATAATCTTTCAGAGGTTACCTAAAGATCTGTGCAGTTAATTACAATTGATCGTCGGGCTGCAGCAAAAAGGTGCCATCCCGAATTCCTGTTGGGAAAGGTCTCATTTCATAGGTGTCATTTCCAAATCCGAATTATATACTTCCAGATAGCACCTTTTCCAACCAGATTTAAAAATGGTACCTTTCCCAACCAGACTCCGAGATAGCACCTTTCTCAACTGACCCCTAGTTTTACTCCAGATCGATGAATTGCCGTTGATCATAATTCTTTCATATCATCGTTCATTCATTAATTCATATCTAAATATTTCTAGAATGTCACATAACCCACGTTTATCGAGGTTTAGATAACATTGTACACGTGACTTCGTAATCAAATTGATCTTCAAAAAATTCTCTGTTTATATTTCTTTTAATATGGTTTTTAGATGCTTAAGATCGATATCTTCATTTTTTATAGGTGTAATATATCAATAAGGAAAATTCAGGTTAGTAATCGTTAATTATAGATAAGAATAAGAAGAAAACTTCTTTATCTGTCCAAACTCATTTAAAATTTTTTTGCTGTAATTAGAAAAGACTGAAAGGACGAGTAAGCAGACATTGAAAACCAGTAATAGACGGTAACAAATGTCCATCCATAAGAGTTTCCGTATAATACTCACGACTAACTGTGCCTCTTTTTTACGTTTACTGTGAAAAGTTGTTCGCCTATTCCTTGCTTTTCTCTTCATCGTCGTCAACTAGTTCTTGTCGCGCACTCTTCTAACTGGAATTTATCGATCCAAGGATATTTTCATTTCTGTCCCTTGCAATATCTTTGCTGGAAGATTTTTCAACGCTACCTATTTCGTTCGGAATGACAGTTCATAAAATAGTATTTTTATGAGTTTGTTCGCGGAAATCTTTTTATTTCAAAATATTTATGAGCTTTTATTCGTGAATTTAAAATGGCACGATCCACAAATGTATTTATTTTATTTTATTTAATAATAATGGAACGTATTAGAAGTCCATGTAGATAGCAGTAGATTGTGAATTTAAATTAGCTAACTGAATTAAAAGTAAAAATGAGCGATAAATGAGCGGAAAGAGGATTTGAAATGTCCAATCAAATAAGAATAAAATATGTAATTTCGATATCGAAATTTAAAAAAAAATATCCGTTAATTAGCCAGTGACCTATTTCATTTTCTATTGAAGGAATCTGCTTTAATCTTATCATCGCTGGGGATATATATTTCGTATGAAAAGTGTTATCCATACATATATGCATTTCTGATTAATTAAAAGCAAATGAAAGATTTAATCGCAACTTTGACGCGTTCCACCAATTGCACACTCACTAATACAAAAAAAAAACAAATCAAATCGTAAAATTTTTACCACGAACCATTTGCAATTTAATTTTTCATGCTACGTTGCGGCGACACATTGCGGAATGTGGAAATAGCAGGGAGAGAGATAAAGAAAGAAGAGAGATAGAGAGTCGTAGAAGCGACGACGATATTAAATTATCCAGTGAGAAATGACGGTGCATATGCCCCCCAGGATGCTGAGACAACCGCGAGGGACCTCCAGGAGCTTTGACCTCCTCTGTTTCGTTTCCTTCAATCTTCCTTTTTTTTATTCGTTTTATTTTGTTTTTAATTCCGGCCTTTTCGCCCATCCCACCATCCCCGGGGATTCGCACGAAGCTTTCTGCAAATAAGTTGGCGGATCGGCTGCGACTATATTGCATCGCTGCATAAGCAGCGGAGGTGACGGGGTAGATTTTCTTGGAAAATTATTACAAAAGAAATCTGAAGGCGAATTTCATTTCAGCATTCCATTTCTAATAATTTGTAGGTTTACTTTGCTTGTTAATATAGCTTCATTTAATTTAGTTTGAAATTGGATTCGAATTATTTTCCCTTCCCTTCGTAATTTTCTTCCATAATTAGATGAAACTTAATTAATTGTCATAAAGAATTATAAGAAAAACAATAAAAAATTTAATTTGTTTGTAATTAAATCGAATAGAATTACTCAAAATATTAAACGACAATCTATTTCGCACGAATCACCCATGAATATATCCTCAGTCCTTTGCAAATCCCAACATCCCTAAGTGCGTGGGATTCGCTCATCGTCTAATGCACGAACATCGCTTATTTCGCGCTTTGATTGGCGCCTAGCCGGACGAAGGGTCAAGCGGGGATTCGCGCAAACATCCCCTAATTGCGGAACGCGTTTGCCCGTCGGAATCCGTCGGTCCTGGCTCAAAGTCCATCCGCACGGTAGACACGTAGCTACGCTGTCCGCTTTCGATCTCACCGACGTTTGATGTACCCCGCGATGTCTGATGTCGAACTTTTCGGATATGTGAGGTCCAAATTATAGAATTTTATTGGACGGGCATTTAGGGTTTCCCTTGACTTTCCATTGATTTGAATATGGTAACAATTGTTGAGGCTTAGTATGTAGATAATACCCTTTTAAAAGCGTTGTTATTCATTCAAGTGTTTATTCAATATATGATTGAAGATAGTACTTATTTTATGAAGGAAATATCCTAGCACTTCATAGTGTGTATATAAAAAACGTGAAAAACGACAATTTAAATAATTTATTATACGAATAAAATATTCGAAGCAATCAAAAAGTTATTTTATGCGTGAGTACACGCAAAAAATGATTCTCTAAGTATTCCAAAACTTCTATGAATTAATGGAAAAGAAAGTTTAATGAAGCAGTTAGATGTAATCGGTTTAAATTATTACCAAAACTCGCTCCGTAATCCTCTAAGCATGAAATATTATACATACGATGCTTCAAATTTAGGAGAGTTCTTTTATAGATCGAGAGAGTAGGGTACCCGGTAGTATTAGAACACTAGTGGACCGTAATATTTTAGATTATTTAGAAGTTGCGTACAGTCAAAATGAACTCATGCAAATACGCTATAGGAAAAATAATTTAAATATTTTACCACTACAACTGAATCTTTGCAATTGCAATTAAGTAATCTAATATTATTTATTTAATTACTATTATATTTTATTCATCTTTTGGCGTTAAAGTTTAACTGTGATATCACCAAGTGATTGATCTTTTAAATTTGTTCATATCATTTGCTGTACTTGTAATATTCGGAATCAATCATTTGCAAATATTGTAATTTACAATAAAATATATTATTGTTATTATTATTATCATCATGATTAGTCTGGTAAAATGAAGCCTGCATTTAATTTTAAAGCAAGCGAGTCTTTTAAAACGAGATTCTAAGCTCTTTAAGAAACCAACTGGCAAAGAAAGGACAAAATTAGAATACGCAGTAATAATATTCCACCGCTCAACTTGATACTTGCTTAGCTTAGCGCTTTATGATCTCTCGCGCTTTAATCCTCCTCCCTTTCAGCCTGCGATCCTCACGTTTCGCCTCGGAGCAGTGAATCACTCGCGAACGATTCCAAAACCGGTATAATATCTTCGAACTGAAAATCAGCCCTCATTATCGCGCGGACGCGAGCAGGAACGTAATAACCGTCGATCCACCTTACATCGCATCCTGGAATAAGACGCGCACAGCCAACGTGATTGCGCTGGCGATGCTCAAAATTGCAGATTGCGGCTGCAGTGGGCGGTTATCTACACTGGGCAACTATTACACCTATATACCGAGCTCCATCTCTCCCCTTCGGTATCTAAACTTCGCGCGAGCACGCAACCGTACACGCCCGTGCGTAAAGAAAGTTTGGAAAGAACAAGTCTTCCCAGATTTTTAACTTTGTTTTTTTAATATTACCTTTGTAGAGATTAAATATATATAGTATATTAAGTATACTATCTATTACAATTTTTCTGCTCGACGGCGCCGAAGAGCGGCAACCTCGTTCCGTTCAGCTCCGGGAATTTGGCGCTTTCCGGCTGGAGGGTAGAAAAATATGTTCCGGGATTTAAACCAGGATTCCCTACCTTTTATTTGCTGATTTCTTTCATAAGGTAAAAAAATCCTAACTGGATCAAGTTTTTCCTATTTTTTTCCTGATACCTGCCAAATCCCTGCCTTTTTCTATACATGGATACACTTTTACCGTACTTGTATAGAACAAACGCAAGTCTAAATAAAAATCTGGGCGTAGTCAGCATTTGCGCAGACTTTTTCAGTCAGATTTGTGTCGGACGTTTTTTATACGAGCGGTTATGCTCACTGTGCGCATCGATAATCCGGGACAAGGAGAGGGAAAGTTCGATGCGTTTTCGAACGCCACTCCATTTGCACACTAGAATTGTAAAGTCAATACATATACTGGAATCTCTTGCTGAACTTGCACTGTAAGCTCGCGCCCATCGCATGTGCAGATACCCTCTTTCATCTTATACCAAGTTCTCGATCAAGTTTTCTTTGTCGCTAAATCGCTGGCAGTTTTAGACTCGTTTGTGATCAAGATCCCATTTTACTGGGTGGAAGTGTATATAAAGGTTTGCGGGCATCTATGCTGACGGAGTAATGGTTATTTTAAGTGCAGGATTCTAGAAATATGAGAAATGCGATCTATACTTAAATACTATATTAATATCTCTAATTTAATTCATTTTAATTAACTAGGAGAGCGTCTCATCTTCAAATCATTGATTTGGTTGAAATTTTCACAGAAGGTTCTTTTCACCTTCGATAGAAAGTATGAACAATTCATAAGCAATGCCACACCAATTTTCTGTTTTTAACTTTAAACTCAAATTTAGATTTTAGTATAGGAACTATTTCAACATCATTTTATTTTAGATGAGATTGAGAATCTGAACAGGGTAAGTGGCGTTCTACTGATGACTAACTAGGACTAACTAGTTCAGGATTTTTGTAAAGTATTTAAAAATATTCCTTCGACTCCACTTTTAATTCACGATAATGGATTCAATGTAATCGGTGGAATTAATGTATTACGAAGTGGGATTTAGGAAACCCTGCTCACCCGTGTAAAAATATTCAAAGTTTCGAAATTTGACGATGACAATTGCAAAATCTAGGTCAAACATTCGAATGGTCAAAGTATAACACAAGTTATCCTTAATTAATAATTAGTTACGCAGCATAATTTCTGCCAAACTTTGATCATTCAGAGTGTTTGCAATGTGCCATGAGCATAATTCGGCCAAAGTTTTATGTAAAAAATGTGGGCAAAATTTGGCCCAGACTTTAAATATTTTTACACCGAGAGCAATGAACAAAAGTGTAATATAACAAATCGCCAGAAAACATGATTTGCAAATCAGTTGAAAGAAACTTGGGCTAAAGTATATACGTATATAACTTTTCAACACTTCAATAGCCGGTAGTATAAAGTTCAACTGTGAGGCAATAACAAAGCAAAATCAACGAGCCGTAAAGAACACATCGCAAACGCATGGCGAAAACGAGGCACGTCGGAAAAGCGCTATGCTCGGCGACTATAGAGCGTGCATGCTGCAATAATAATCGTCGTCCGTGCAGGGCTAAACAAACGCGGCGGAAATTTTACAGCGTCGCAGCGAGGTGCATTCAGCCATCACCGTGGTAACGCATCATAGTTACAGGTACTATATAAGCTGAAGTAAGCACGCAGCGTCGATGGCGAGGAATAAGGAGATAACGAAATATTAGCGAAGTTCGGTTGATGTCTCGCATCGGTGATTCGGTAATGTTAAACGACGAAATCTATTCACTGGAGTGTCGTTGACATTATCACTTGGGTATTAAAGAATTTTTTTAATGAGAATATCAAATAAATTTATTTCCGTCTCGCTTCTTTTAATGCGAATTCAAACCAGCTCTGAACATTTATTACTATGTACAAGTTGAATGCAAACGAAGATCTAAGAGATCGAGAAACAACAACAAGTTGTATGGAAGTTATAGGGACTGTTAATACAAGCTTACAAATGAGAGAAAAAAATGTTATGAAAAAATATGAGAAGAAGCGGAGGAGAGAGTTTAAAGTAAAAAAAAAGGTAGGAAAACGAAGACCATAATGGACGTAGTGGAAGAGATGCAAGGGACGGCGAGCGCGAAAGACGGAGCATACCCTTTTAAGCTCCCATTACAAAGCTGTGAATCTCAATTTTCAACTTGCCCGCCGGTGTTTCCTAGGTTAAGCACAAGATATTGCAGCCTGCAAATACTCCTACTACTTCGGCCACGGACCTGGAATCGACGCAGTTAATACTCACCGTTAAAGTTCCATGGTGGAGCTTTGAATTTCTACCTTCATGTGCAATAACTTGTTTAAAGTGCACATTCTACACTAACGTTACTGAATAAATCTTCCAATCTGCATGAAAAACTGATTAAAAATGTTAAAATTTGCCGTGGCGAGAATTAAGCAAATTGCAAATAAAGCTTCAAAAATAACTGTTCGCGGAGAAAAAAATTAATAGATTGTTTTCTTATACAGGGGAAACAGGGGCAGATTGGCCGACACAAGAAAATTTTATAACTTATCTGTACAACGCCTTTGAATTGAAAATGAAGAGAAACATTCCTCATTTCATTCAAAGTTGCTAATATGAATGGTATTGATCTCTGTTATTTAAGGATAAGAAAACAGTCAGTAATTTTACTAGAACTTTTTTAATTTACTAGACCTAGAATAGACTAGACTACAGTAAACATTACTATACTTTCTAGTAACCTTCTTAATTTTTCAAGTATGTTCCTTTATAAGAAAACAGTCAGTAATTTTTACAAGAACTTTTCTCTCCGTGTATGATCAAAGTGCATTATTCCAACATGACCGACTGTCAGCTTTTCTGGGATGAAACGCTCAGTTAATTTTTCCATCCCCGTGAATTTTTAATTCACTAAAGCGCTTGATAGTCGGCTATCAGCTCATTACAATTTCAAATCTGGCGTGTCCGTGCACTGGTGGGAGGGGTAGTTCATTCAGGCACATTCGGCAAAATCCATTTAAGCACCCGTAACCGGTCATCTCGCCGCCGCAAACGTCCACCTAATTTGCGAAAATCTTATCAAAGCGACATAAGCCTCTCTTGATTATTCCCGGGGCTTGACAAACAGGCTTTAAACCTGTGCGGGAGGGGACGGCGTCGCGAAAGAGCTTATTGCATTTTGACGACCAGTCAAAAGCGCGCCACACGGCGTTGCTGACGCAATCTTGTAAGGGACGGAAAAGCATCCCTCGCTCCTTTACGGGACACCACGGCCTGGTTGTTCAGGAATGCTAAAAGCACGGGAGGTTCATCACTGCCAAGGTCCAAGAGACTAACGGCCTACATGCTCGCCTGCACAGCGAGCCTACGAGCTTCGTCTCGGTTAAGAAGGTTTAAAACTATTTTTTTTTTATAAAATCAGAGCAGACGTTGTAATCTAAATTGGCTGCTATTTAATATTGAACCTTCGTAGAAGTAGAAGTCTCTAAACTCATTTCATATTATGCTACGCTTATTTCTAAAAATATCATCTGTCGTAACCTGCAGGTCCCATCGGTGCATGGATTTTTATGGGATTGGGCTTAAATTGTTCATAATTTATATTATTCTGGTTTGAACAATTGTAGAATTATAAATTATTTCTCAAGTAGTTGACTAAATTGAAGAACTTGTTGTAAATTCTTAATTTTTATATATTTATTGAATTATTGAATTTTTTAAACTACTTAATCGAATAATTTCACATTCTACAATTCCTTAGATCAGAATGGCATAAATTGTGAATAGTTTAAGCTCAGTTTGATGAAATTCCGTGACCTGTAGGTTACGGCAGATGATTTTTTTACAAATAAGCCCAGCGCAACATGAAACTTAGAAACTCATTTAGTAAGCCGTTGTTTAGGTATAAACGTCCCTTAAGTGCAGCTTTCTATTCAGCCGCGCATCATGTTGTCAGAATTAAAATTGTAACGGCAAGGTCTTCGTCGTTTTTTCTCTGATGAGTTGTGACAGCTTCGTTCTATTTGTACCTATAGTCTGTTACGATTCGATCAATAGTGACGTATATATGGAGAAAAACTACAAATTATGTATGTATAGTAGAATAGAATCTATAAGACCTACGTTATTGGAAAATTCGAAGTAAAATTTCTTACAAGGTATGTTAAAAAGATCTTTATAGATAGTAAAGATTTGCTACATTTTTAAATTCATAAAAATTTTGCAATGAGAGGACTAAAATTGCAGTTCCTGGATTTTGTTTAAATTTTAAAAAATGTTTTTTGATAAAAAATATTAAATGCGTTTCACAGGATTTCATCGAATGAATGGAGCCTGGTAACAGAAAAATATTTTCGACAAAGAATCGTTTGACAAAGAATCATTTAAAAAAAAATCGACAAAACCCAGGGCTCGAAACGTTGGCGTCCTTTCCTTTTTAATAGTAACATTTTTATCGCAAAAAGATTTTGCGAATACTAAATGCGGAAAAAATTGTTTTCTCAGATGATACGAAAAGCAAATAATTAAACTGATAAAACATTGATGCTTATCTTTAAAGAGCACTTCAAGCAGATTGCATCGTTATAGAGCTTGTACTAAATATAAATCAAGAAATTAGAGAAATACAATCGATCTAAAAATTAATTGTTCTCCTTTCTGTTATCAATAATGTTAAGATTAGATTTTATCTCAAAGAAATTATTTAACTTGGTAAATTAAAAATACTTCGTATATCAGTGATAAATTGTTTCTTCTTAAATTAATTAATGAGTTAGCTGTCAAAATGATTTTTAATTACTGTATAGAAATAACAATGTATTACCGATTAAAATCTAATTTAAAGAACGTATCCACTTTAAAAGTTAGATTTATATAAATTGTACCTATGCACGCTCGCTCAAATTCGCCTGTGAAAAATCTTATATACGTTGTTTCGAAAAAAAACGGTTCGATACTTGTGCGAGGCAATGTACTATTTTCATTAAGTGAGAGAATTATATTTTGTTATCTTTTAAAATTTTGGAGTGTTATTGCAATGTCCATATATATGTATGTATTATGACGATCGATCCTGTTCTTTTGCGGTTTTTCATAGAAAAATATTCCCTGCACTCGGCATCGGTTCACAATGGGAGAGCAGAAAAAAGTCGAGAACGTGGCAGATAACTCCATCGATTAATACCTACACCCGACCATTTAATCTCGGTACTAAAAAAAAAATTCCGCCAATCACTCAGAAAATATCTCGTCGTGTCTCTATTTTCGTTATGTTTTTCAATTTTTCAACTTCGACAATATGATCGACTCGTTACATTTTTGCTGCAAAATAAAAGCTTATCGTTGCATTACTCTCCTTTTTTAATCTCCGACTTTTTCTTAGTGATTTATAAACTACTATGCTGTTTAAAATTTATCCATAAAAGATAATTGAATAGTAAAACTAGTTTGAAACTGTGAAAAGGCAATTTGATGTTCAATAACCAAAAATGGTTAATTTTTAGCCAGTCTAGTCACTATAACTAAAGAATAATTTCAAAAATGAGAAGTCTTTAATCATCGCATAGAGTAGTTCATTAAATACTTTATAAAACGATCTGTGGTATACCAGACTCTAGGAAAATTACGTATGTGACGTTGATGGACATAGTGAAGTAAACTTCAATGTGTGTCGATCATAGCTCGTCAGCTGGTCATTGAATATACGGTATAGACAAGCATAATTTTGAACACACAGAAAAAGTGAAATTGTATGCATAATCACCTGCAAAGTTAACGTAAACTGCAAAATTACTAATCGAACTGGAGATTCATCTGGGGCATACAAAATAAAGAATCAAAAAGGAGTTTCAACCGATTATCTGCATAATATATTTCTGGAATGCTTAAATCTAACATCGTTACTTCATTTTATGATCACAAAGAAAACTAAAGTAATAAAAAGTTTTTAATCTCACATTAATGGGTTTTACATCCTTTTATTATAATCCAATATAGTTTATCGATAATTTTTCATTAGCTTTAAGACCTCAAAGTTATAACTTATCATCTTCTGACTGACATCATGAATACTCAAATAAAAGAATAGTTCCTTCCAATATTTACTTCTAAATGAATTAGTCATTTCTGTAACCGAGGATGAGTTTTTTCAAAACTTTAAGTAAAAATTTTCTGCGGATTAAAATGAAAATCACTGTATTCGCACGAAAATGACATTCGTTAGTCTGGAATCCTATAGGGTAACTGAAATAATCCATGTTCAAGTCAACGGAGTCTAATTACGGAGAATAATCCAGATGCCATCTTCGAGGTTACAAATTGAAGATTGTATTGTCTACTTAAGGGACAAAAATTATCTTCTATTACTAATTTTATTCGCGATTTTGTTTTTTAGGTTGCAAGGGTGTTTTGACGTTATCCGCGACTATGATAATGATTTTCCACTAAAAAATGCCGGCCCTGGAAGCTTTAACAACAAGCCCAAGTCTGCTCTTAAAAATTCCATTCCGAAACTGACGAAAAGAAGCTCCGCAATTTCAAGATTAAAGCGAACATCTCGCGAAGCGTTAAAAAAAGTTCCGAAGCGAAATGCATCCAGCACGTCCGATATCCTTATGCAACGGGCTCGTCTAAAAATTCCAGCGCACACTCGTCCCGCCGTCGGCGCCAAAAGAAGAGAGAGATTCCAGGGCTCGTAATTATCGGGGGATACAAGCCTGCGGGGCTGGTTAAAAAGTACGATCGGTCCCTGAAAAATTCCCGCGCTCGGCCGCGCGGCAGCTTTTTGCCCGCTCGGAAGCAGGTGAATGCTCGCGACAATGCCTGTCGGACTCCGCGCGGGAAACGAGGCGTCGCGACGCATCCGTGACGCGCGCCCGCGGGGAGACGGACTTTCCGCGAAGCGATTAACGGCTTCCGTTAAAACTTGGCGCACGCGATCGACGCTCCTCGCTTTTCTCTCCCTTTTTTAAAGCCTTTCGACGCCCCCGAGTTGAGTCTCTGACATATATACACGTATATATACGCCTCCTAGAGGGCGCATAAAAATCGGCGCGCATCGAAACATTTTACGCTTCCGTCGGGACACTCTCTCCTTTTCTTTTTTATTTTTTGGGGAGATCGCGCCGTCGATCATGCGCGCTGTATATTTTTTACGGCACACTGGAGTTTTACGGGTGGCGCGGAGCTTTACGATCGCGCTCGAATCATCGTCGTTTCTATTATTATTCATAGCGAAGGGCGAGTTTTGCTTTTGCGTGAGGCGACAGTTTTTGGATTAAAACGATGACGCTTCATATTTTGAGAGTGTGAATGCAAAATGTTTACAACGCGTTATGGGACAGACTTGTATTGAAACTTACAATAAGATTTTTATTACTGCTCGGCGTTATTTTTGAAGCATCATTAAATTTAACATTAATGAAGATTATTTTATAGGCTACAAGATGATTATGTCGTTAAAAGATTTTTTATCGCTGAAGAAGAAAATTGCGAAAACTTTTTCATGGAGTGTCATGTGAAAGAACTTGTAAATATATTGATATGCATATTTTTATGAAAACCATGTATCATAATTCAAGAGTAAGTAAAATAAACCAAATAACAAACTTCAAATAAGTATCATTATTACGGTTGAATGTTAAAGATAATTTATTATTAATGTCGGCTTCTTTTAAGAATTCCAGCAAAACGTAATATTCTGCATGCAAAGCACGGTGATACATATCAGACATTCACAATGATAAGATCCACGTAAGTTATGTAAATTTTTTTAAATTTGTTATAAAAATGTATACTGGAGAGCACACCATCAGGATTATCATTATATTGTATTTTACATTATCAACTTAATCAAACTGCAAATTCGCTTTATCACAGCAGCTATGTCGATTGAATTGGTGACTATAATAAAAATTCGCTTGCGATGTTGCATAAAAATTTCTATTTTAAGTCATTAATGAACATAACATAAAGCTGTTAGATTTACTATACAATTTTCTTATAAAATTATTGTTATTTTCGTACATTTTTAATAATTCAATTTTATTCAAAGTTTTAGGTCATCCAGATTTAAAGGCGATGAATCCTCTTAATTAAAGCAACAATTAAGGTTGCCTAGTAGCGACTGTTTGTCATTACAATTCCAAGGTAACTAGAGATCCTCGTTACTGACCAAACAAAATAAAAGAAAAACTGACAACAGCGTCTACGCGTGCTTCTTCAGAAGAAGGGCTGACGGTTACGAGAAAAACGCGACCGTCGCGTGCGGAATTCGAGAAAAGCGAGTCACCCTGACAAAACAAAGATGCGCTCTGTGAGAGCACGTCGGCAAATTGCATCGGCCTCGTTATTAATGTCGCCTTATTACCGCCATTAGCATCATTATCACAGCGCGATTGCCGTGGCTCGCCGCCATTAACGTCGCTTTCAATTCTGTCTCCCCCCCCCACCTTCTCCGCGAACTCCATTTTGAGGTGTCGTCCCTTTTTGTCCTTCATTTCCTTTTTGACACTCATGGGCTTTGCGTCCTTATCTTTCTGTGTAGATGACTAGAAATCCACTTACAACAATAATAATGTTTTGTTTTTGGCCTTTTAAATTCATTGATGGACCAGGTCATAGCAAAATAGCCAACAATCATTAGGGCGAATCAGGACCAGATCAGTTCTAAGTTATATAGTCCGAAGTTTCATAAAATTCTTTGATCCAGTCCTCGACTATATCCTGAACAAAAATCAAAATGGTAGATAAATGCACACTAAATCAGCTGAAGTGAAATATCATGAAAATTAACTCTATTAGATTCAAATTTTTACACAAATTTTGTAGCTAATTTGATTTGCTTAATTGTTTGAATAGAGTTATTTTTTTACTCTTAAGTATAACGAAAGATAAGGACTAGCTTCTAATATTCGACTGTACCTTAGAACGAATATAAATCACTTTATTCGAGTACAGTCAAAATTTGACTATTAGAATCAAATCAGTAGTTTCACTATAAACTAAGAGTGAAATTTTACTCCAACCGATTTAGCTTGTAAGGTTCCGGTTAGAATTTAAGAGTCAAAGGCTCTTCGATTTTTTGCCTGATTTCAGGTTCAGGGCCAAATAAACTGATCCGGCACACCGGAGCTGATTTCTATAGTAGACAATTGAAATCGAGCCGTAAAACGGTAAATCGGCGGAGAGTCGGTATTCGCGGATCGGCGATTTCACCTGCAGTCATTACGCTCGAACTTCCCCTTCTCTCTTTCTTTCTCTTTTTTTTTTGCTCGCCCTCGCCTCAGCCGACGGTTTTTTTCCCAGTGCCGCTTCTCGGTAGGGCAGTCCCCGCGCGCTCGAGGGAAACGCACTGGTGGAAGAGGGACGGAGGACGGGATAAACAGATAGACGTGTACTTTAATGTGCTGCGCGCTCGTAAAATTTAATATTTTCTGAAAGGTAGGAAACCCGTCGAGGTCGTCTCTCGATCACCAGTCATTTTGACCGAGGGTACCGGACGACCGCTTCGAGGAAAAAAGGTGTAAAATTTAATATTTTCAAAACGCTAAATTGAATAGTTTCTTGCAAATCCAATAATAATTGTTCCTCTTGAGTAAAAATTTTCCTTTGAAACGGAGTATTTTTAAATCTCGGCAGTGGACTAACCATCATTCTTCGACTATAATTTTGTTGCTTGTGGAGTAAAAAATAAAATGGGAAATCGCTTAAAATATATGAAAATTGTTGTTACATGTGGACCGCTGAAAATGTATGAAAATTATTGGTTCTCTAGGCATTGTGAAGCTGGTAGTAAAAGATTATTTAAATTACACTGTGCACTACAAAATGTGCACGGTAGCATGAATTTCTGCGCAAAATTATAATGCTGTGGACAATCAGAGGAATGCTTCCTCTTTTATTACAAAGGGGAAAGTCAAAAAAGGGTCATTTTTTAAAATTTAAGTACCCCTTTATAATTTAACAATTTCTTAAAGTTGACGAAACATAACCTCAATTTAGCCAAGATCTCAGAAATTACTGTATCAAGAGCAAAGTTTTACAGTAAATCGGCTTAAGTACTTTTGTCTTCCATTTTCGAGGTACCATCAAACGTTAATCTTATTAAATGTTGATTATTTCTTTTCTCCTGACGATTACAGAGAGAATGACTACTACGCTTAAAATAGAAGCAAAAAGAAAACTTTTTTTAAAATCTGAAATAATTATTACTAAGGAATAAATCCATTGCTTATTAAGATCGAAAAAAATTATAAGCAACGAATGACAATTAATTTGTAGACCAGAATTTAGTAAACCTCAAAAAACTGAAGAAGATACTGCCAGTGCAAGTGAGATCGAAATCGGTATACAAGATCTATTGTTCCTTTTCTGCACGAAAGTCGACTTTGCTACCTGCGCTCGGACTTGTCTCTACCTGTCGAGTTTGAGAAATTCACTACATTTTCTACCAGTAAATCGTTCACACTTTCTGCATCTTCTCAACAATAGGCAAACAGATTTAATGACCATAAACAATTCCGTCAGTAGACTAATCATGATTTTTTAAAATAATTTTTTCAGTCCGCAACATAAAAAAAGTTGTATCGTGGAGTATTCGTCATTCCTTCCTTCCCCAAAGATTTCGCGCGGTTCTTGAACACCCGAATCATCATTTTTCATAATTCTGATGAAGGACTTACAGAGTAGCGCTCTCCATTAATCAAACAATTCAAATCGCAGAAATTACGCACCAACGGGTACGAAAGAAATCACGTCGCGAAAATTTCACTAAGGTAAGCCCATTATCAGTGCGCCATGGCAATAAATCATTCAAGTCGTAAAACCACTTGCAGCCGGAGCAGCGGACCACTCGGCCATGTAAAAACACTGTAGAATCCCAGAAGAGCGAAGAAAGAGAAGAAGTGCCTCTCCGAGACGAAGTGGAGGGGGACGACATCGGCCACACCAGTACGAGAAGGTACGAGTGTCCCAAAGCGTAACGACCTAATGACGAGAGAGACAGACGAGAGGAGTGAGGGAGAGAGAAGTGGGGAAGGAAAGTTGATGGCCTGTCGTTCGGACAGGTCGTCGTAAAATCGAATTTCGCGCCTCGAACGGACACTTGGGCTTCTCACTGTCTACACCTGCTCCGCGTGTGAAGTGTCCATCGTAAGATGCGTTGCCTTATCTCTTTTTTTTTTCTATGTTAACATTAATAATTTTACGGGGAGCGATTTACGAGTCGCGCTTCGCGAGCCGAGGAGTCGCGTGATTTGCGATGTTATAATTTTAGCGCGCGGTTGGTGATGCTTCGATGGACAAAGCGGAACGCCAGTGGGATTGTGTAATTCGCGGATTCTTCGAAAGACAGATTTAAATGATGCAACTGCTTCTTGTAGCTCGTTTTGCTAAATTTTAAATTTATTTTCAGTTTCTAAGAAATGCAGTAAAGATATTTTTACTCATAATTAGATCGTTCTATTTTACTGTTCAGGGGCTACAAATGTGTTTAACTAATTAAACATGCACAGTTAAAAATCTTTGGAAAAGTGCGCACAAACAGTGTGTATAATTCGATAAAATTGTGTAAATTCTGAAGTCTAAAATAAAATTGTACACAGGCTGTACATTGAACAAAATTATACAAAATTTATGCAAATTCCAAGGTGGTAATAAACAATTATATATACACACAAAATATGTGTTAACTAAGCAGTAAATATATATTTATAAAGGAATGAATACTAATTAAATTTTAAGCATTATTTTTTTAATAATGAGTATAACAGAAATTCGTAAAATTACTTAAAAATTAAATAAATTAAATCGAATGATGAAATACGCGTAGCTAATATGGTGTGTACATATAAAGTAATTACAAATGATGTGAATTTTTCACATTTGACTTGTGTGATTTATACCACATAATTTGTGTATTTTTCCACATTAAATTTGTTCTATTTGTTTTGTTACACAAAACGCAAGATTTTTAATCGAATAATAACGTTTATTTCTTAGTCAGTTATAACCAGTTCTTTGAAATACTCATTTCAACAATAAACATTATTTCCGGTGTTACGAGATTCTAAGCAAATTTAGATCTGTCATTAGTTTAGATTAATAAAAAAGAGACTGGTTTCAAATGTACAATTCAAAAGACTTTAATCTCTCGTCAAAATAAAAAATAAAAAACTTGCGTTTTTATTCTTTTGCGCGTATGGACTCTAAGACCAATAAACTTTCATTTCGCAATCTGCCTCTTTGAAGGGACTTGCAAGCAGAGAGAAAAAACTGCTGGAACGATCCTCCAGCTTTGCGTCACTCTCTCCTTGAGTCATCATCCTTTTCATTCCTCCCCTCGTTTTCCTCGCAGCGCTAAAAAGGCCCTCCTCCACAATTCTTCCTGGTAGCGATTTCGCGCTCGCAGGGGAGCAAAGGTGCAGCCTCGGGCAAATGTATACGCGTAGAGGGCGACGGTCAGAGGGCCCTCAAAGAGACCAAAGCGGCTCTCCTATAGTAGATCTTCGCGTGGCGAGCGGAGACAATGGACGACTCGCTCTTTTATTGCGTCCTCGTATTCCTCTTCCACGGTCATTTAAAGCTTTTCCAGGGCGCCGCTGGTTGAACCGACGGTCGACCCGAGGGTGTATTACGACTCGGTCGAGCTAAATGTTTTATCTCAGGGGCGCGGGTGGTTACGCCTGGTGTGCTCGGATCTTGTTCTTGCGCTCGGATTGCGAAGATGGACTTTGCAGATGCGTAAACTTTGTTAATGCACGAGTTACTTCCGGGTTGAACTCAAGCGCGGATTAGAGCCTCGTGTAACCTGTTACCCACGGTCCTTTAAAGACTTCCAGTTGAATGGAGTACTGATGTGGAAAGTGATGAGGAACGGATAGGATATTGGCAAGGAAACTTAGTGGCAATGTGGTCGATCGTTGCATGTGATCAGAGAAGGTGTTCTATACACTGAGATATCAGTATGGTACAAAAAAAAAAAGTAACTTGTACTTTTTGTGAAATTGGAAATAAATTTAACTTTTCGAGTTTTCAGTAGAATCTACTTTAAAGAAATGCCTAATTTTCCTTTTCTGTAGAGTGCCCGTGTACTGTAGAGTAGATTCAAAGAAATATTTAACAAGTATACTATTGAAGTAAATTTTTTGCTAAAAATTATATATCATTCAATTTATCGCTTGCGAAGTTCGTGAAACAATGTACATCAGAAATCAATTGATTTTCAAGATTAATATATAATATTCTGTATACGAAATAAACTATTACTGCATACGGTGGCGACGCACCGGAAGCATACGTGAAATCACAGCTATAGCGCACCTCACAAATTTTACTCGTGTATCGGGAATGTGTTATTTTGCTAATAAATAGCTTTACTGTACATTCTCAACATAAACTATTTGTTTTGTTGTGTTTAAAATCCTTGATATTGGATTTATTCTTTATTTTCAATAAATAAGCCGTATATATTTTAACGAATCAATTTATATATAATTAGGCGACTATTTTACCACCTTCATCAAGTTTCGAAAATAATTTGCTCATTCAGGGTCGAATAAATTTCTTCAATAATGTGATAATAAAATGTTAGTTTTTGCTTGTGCATCCCGTTTCGAGTTCCTCAAGGCTTCGCAATTTTTAATGAATCGCGTATGTAACGCTTTCTTGGACGGAGCGGTCCCCATGACCTTTTTACTTTCTTGAGCGAGTGTATAACGTCATCCTTCAGAATTAATCACTCCACCGCGGCTAAAGTCAGAGACAGAAAACCGCAATTCCCAGAAAAAAAAAACGAAACAAAAATTCGTATATCTCACTTGAGAATCTATCCATCCACGGATGACTCGAGCGGCTTGAAAAAGCACACTAGATAGGCCAGGATCCAAATATAAAGAGGACCAAATTTTCCGCTCGACGACGGCGAATGTGATTTCCGCGGCTGGCATTATTATCCACTCCAACCCTCAGGGGGTTTATTTTCCACTCGTTTTCCAAAGTCGCAACCACTCAATGGCGAACTCGCGCGCTCATCCATTCGTCCCATAATGGGCTTCCTTGAGTTCGTACAACGATCTCTCTCTCTCTCATTCTATCTCTATTTCTCTCTATCTCTATGCCTATCTCACTCGACTCCGGAGTCCTCCACATACAACTTTGCACGCGCTCACTTCTATATACCTGGCTGCCTCTCGTTCGCGTGCGCACGCCTTTGTTAGACTACCTCTTTGTGGCTTTCTTCGAAAGAAGGACCGTCAAGGCGGCGGGTCACACACAGGGAAAGGAATCCAGGGGAGGTGGATACTAAGGCACGTGGGATTTCGGAAGAAAGTAAGGATTCCTTCTAAACTAGTTTGTACATGCTTCCCTCTTTCTTCTTCTTTTTTCCGCTGTTTTGTGTTTGATAAGTTTATAGCACTTGTTACGAGATAATTACATTGTGATGTGTTCATTCAACAAGATTCTCTATTCGAATGGATTTTTTTTTAGCAAACGTAGGGAGAGGAGAGTAAAATTGTCGACAATGTTACGATGTTTTGGTAGCTGTTAAAAAATTAAGAAATAAAAGATGTATTATTAATTTCTCAATTTCTGAAAACCTAGAATTTTGTTGTAAGTTTTCGAAGATTCTACGTTTTTGTTTCAGAGCTTTACTTCTTTTTATTAATCGCTGATATCTATAGAGAAATAAATAATTATCTTTAAGGTATTGCGATTTTTTTTTCAGTTTTTTAATATTATAAACTTTTGTACTCGGACGCTGGAGAAAAGAAAAAAAATATAACGTGCCACCAAAAATGAATCCGGAATAAACAATAAATACATGAAATTAAGCGTATCTTTATGTTCTGAAAATCCTATAGCATTGAACAAGGCCCTAGTAAAATTATTACCAGTGATAACCGCAGTAACAAATTTAGTTTATTTGCTATTACAACAGTTTTATTCGAAACCAACATTTATTGTTCATCCTCAACCACACGAAGAACACATTTACGTAATATAACAAAAAGAACTCCACGTTGAAAGTATAGAAGAGGATTAAGATCTTATTACGCAATTCAAGAGAATAGCCAACGTCAAATGAACTTCAAATTTGATGCACAATGGATGGGGGAAAAATGCGAAGAGCTGCGGAAGCAGAAAACTGCTTTGGCCCGCGTGAAAATCATCGCCGGGTGCAAAATCGCGAGAACAGCCGAAAAGAGTCGAGGGTCCGAGAAGAGGAACAATAGCTAAGGCGCGAAAGCCGCAGCGGGAGGAAAGCTCCGAAGGAAGATTTACGGCAACATCCCCTTCACTGCTGTGACGCCATTGAGAACCGCGCGCGCCGCTTTTTTCTTCCTTATACCTCCGATTCCCATTGTCCCAGTGAGTTTACATCTCCAATCAGATGCGAATCTCGAGCCCGCGGCTGCTAGCCTACTGCTCTTTACGGAAGAAGAAAAGCAAAAAATCGGAATCTCGTCAACGAGGCGCGGCTCCCTTCGTCTTACTTTGGTTGAGGTAACCCGACACCGTTTTGTTCCTCTTCCGGGCCCAGGCTGTCCAAATATGACGTCGATTTTTCGACGCGCACCCGGCGAAATTCGATACCTTCGTATAAAGAATAACGAAATTGCGCGCGGCTTTACTATTAAAGGCATGAATGGGAAGAAGAAAGGCATGAAGGTAAGAGAGGAGGAGGCTAGGGGCTGGGAATTGGGAGTTTTTCATCGACAACAGATTACTGGGGAGTACCAGATCTCTGGATCATGGATTTTATTGAAACAGTTGTAGGATATGTTTTCTTACACATAAAAAAATAAAGGAACCCAAAGTTCTAGAAGGTATAATATTATGTGAATACCGTTCAATTTATGATTAAAAATGATATTCCAAATATACATTCACTTTGTCGATTGATTTTTAATGATAAATATATTACATAGGTATTTTATATGCTGCACCGAGACGACGGAATTTTTATTTTTACATTATAAAATTAAAGTCGATTTTTTTTGCATTTAGAAGGTTGGTCTTGTTTATAGAAGAAAATTTCATAAAGCTCTATTTATATTTTGGTTTTGGGCTGGTTTCGACCTCATCTTGGTCTTGACTTAAATTGATCCAATTAAGGTTAAAAATATTAATTAATCAATGTACATTTTATTTTTATAATTTAGGGTTTTAATTTTAATTGCAAGCTTAGAATTTATAGCATATTGTTTGCAGTAAATTTCAGTGGTAAAAAAAGTAGTAATCGCGCTGAAACGTCGTGCAAGTATAATTATAATTAAATTACGTACATCCTTATTTTTAACTAGAATTATTCAGATATATTTTTGAAACGCAAGTTACGTTACAATTAACACAAACTTTAATAAATATGGTTTCAAGAAAGAAATGGCAAAGTTGCTTTAATTTATTATGAAGGCATTTGTCAAACAGTAAGAAAATTTTTTCTATAGTTTCCGTGTACTGTGAATAATTGAATTTCTCGTAATGCCATACGTACACTCCTCACCTATAATAGAGTTTCATTATTTACTTGCAGCTCAAAATATATACTTTTAATTGCTTTCGACGAACATTTTCACCGTCGATTAAATTATATAAATAGAAATTGTTTACCACTATACCGCAAACGGCGAAAAGTAGTTGTTTCCCCCATTTAAGAATATTTAATATGGCGCACTCTCTGAATCAATACTTCTGCAAACTACCCTACAATAAAAATTTTAAATTCTAAAAAAATCGATAAGAGTTGAGTCTGAAGTTTGGATTGCTGCTATAGTTGAACAAAATTGGAGAGATAAACGATTTTTACAAAAATTCGTTTTTAAGGTTCTGTATATTTTTTATACGATAATTATTAACTTAAAATAAATTTCACAATATTTTCGGTGCTTGTACAACGCGTTCGTAGGAGACGCCATACTCGAGCAGCAACGATTAAAAAAGAAAATTGAGAAAATATTACGGAGATCCAAACTTCAGACTCATTAAGAGTTTCTTATTAATTATCATACTCTTCCACATTATAACAATTCCTAAGGGTATGTTGTATACTAATTACACGGTTTTAACACGCAGATCGATGTGCTTTACTCTTCGGAACGAGTATCTTCTGCAATAAAAATGATGTTTAAAAATGGAATTACCAAACCGAATAATCATCGTGGTTGATAACTAAATGTCGGGTATCTCCTAAAATTCCACATTGCATTAGTCAAGATTCTCAGCAGAAATAAAGAAAAAAACATTATTTATTTCAAATTTCACAAGCATATGCTCTTTACATGCATGATTACATTGTATTGCGGGAGAAGCGAGATTACTCATATAAACTACAAATTACAAAGGAATTCTCTAATTTTATTTTTGAAATAGGCCTAACTGAATCTAAGAAACTAAAATAGAGGTAAAATTATTGCACGCGCGTATTAATCTAGGAATAGGAGAGGAAAACGAGTAATTTGTCAACAATCTGCGCAAAAAATAAAATTGCACTGCAAAGAGAACATCAAAGCTCGCGAATAAAAGTCCCAAGAATAGATTTCCACTGATCGCGCGTCATAGCCGAGAATCACGACTATACACGCCTCTATACGCATGGTATAGGTAAAGTCCAAGGAGCTGCGGTGCTCGACTCGAGAGACAAAGAGTGAGAGGGAGTGAAGAGGCCAGAGGTAAGTATGAGTCATGGGAAATCGAGGCGAGCGAGCCGCCACTGCTCGGCTTGGAGCGCCGATATTGCACGGCGTTTTATGCGAGGTCCTCGATCTCGAGAGGCGGCTATTATCGGCGACGCTGACGTTTAATGAGTTTTTCTTTTATCAGCGGCGGCGATACTTCGGCAAAGTTTCGCCCCGCGTGCTCGCGCTTATATTAGATTCGCGGAATACGGTGGCAATTAAATTTAATGAGCGCACGCTTACATAAGGTTTTTTTTTAAATACTTAGAAACTGGTGATGAATGTGAGTTTAAGTAAATTGACGCTCTTTTTTTGTGTGCCCACTAGGAAATTTTCGCTTTTGCAGGTGTTCGGATTCATGCATCTCTGATATCAAATTATAATCGACGTAAAGGGACTAAAAGTCATTTAAAAATTCCAATTTCGCGCCATAATATAGCAGACGAAAAAAATTAATTTGCTTATAATAATAAGTTTAAGTGAAATATCAAAAAGCCAAGAGATACATGCTCCACTGTAGGTAACGATCTAACATTTCATAAAGTTCCAATTTTAACAATACCTTGATGATAATTTGGCGCGAAATTTGCATTTTCAATTGACTTGCGTACCCCCTTAATGATTTCATTGATGTTCATTATTCGTGTAGGTACGTTAATTTTTACTAGATCTGTCAGTTTCCTTTTACTTGGGATTTCTCTCGTCGGAGATAATGAGATCCGAATGGTGATTCACCGGGAATTTTAGAAATGTTTACCATGAATCATGGATAATTTTCTTTTCTGAATTTTCGAGTTGTGATTTTACCTAATTGAATTGTAAAGTTATTTCGTTTAAAAACAATTTTGAGACGTATTTGTTAATTTTTTTTCAAAATTGTTTATGCAGTGTTATGTAACGACGTAAAACCGGAATGCAGAAAGTGAATGTCGTGAATGAAATGACATCGTATTAGTCAGCTCGTAAATTCTTAAAGTCACTAAATTCATTAAGCAAAACAAAAATTTTGCTTCAATAACAATTCATTCCAGTATCACAAACTTTACTCTCTGAAGGAATGTCAACATACTACACTTGACTTATAGTATTTATCTAAATATTGAATTTAAAATACCAATATATACACTGATTTAACGTCAACTGCAAATATATAATCGTCGTATTTTGAATGCATATCAAAGCACTCTGTGCAAGTGATGAAAACAGTATTATAAAATACCCTAAACTCAAATTTGCAGAGTTTACTGTAACTGGTAACTTTCTTACAAAAATTGTAAATATAATACAGAATTTCTCTCCTCGAGTAAGGGATTTATAAATTTAAAAAAATTGGATATTTAGAAAAATATATTAATGAACTATGAATTTTTTTTATTGTGAATCTAAATTTATTTATCTACAAAATTTTATAATAATCGTTTTAATCTCGCGCTCCGTAATAATTCGATCCAATAAACTCCAATGTTCCTAATCCGCCGTTCCTCTAATTGATAAGCCCCTTTCCCCAACTTTCACTACCGCACCACTCTTTACCTTGTAAAATTTCCTACAAAAATTGTAAAATATACTACAGAATTTCTCTGCTCGAGTAAGTGATGTACAAACTTTAAAAATATTGACTATTTAAAAAAATAAATTAATAAACTATGATTTCTTTTTATTAAAAATCTCAATTTATTTATTGAGAAAATTTTATATTAATCGTTTTAATCTCGCGCTCTTTAATAATTCGATGTATTAAACTCTAAAGTTCCAAATCCATCGTTCTTGCAATTGATAGGCCCCGTCCCCAAACTTTCACTAGCGCGCCTCTTCTTATTTCCTTCAGATAAGTGCGGAATCGGTCGAGATTATGCGGGGCAAATTACACCTGCGTCTTTGAGAGGACTCACCCCGTGCGGAGGGAAGTAGCTTTGCCCAATAGCAGATCTCACTCGCTCGAAAACGTATTTTCTGCGATAAAACGACGCTCTTGGGGCAGTGGGAGACAGAGCAAAACGACTCGGCCCTGTTTACAAACGGATCTCGCGCGACTTGTAGACGTAATCTTAGAGGTATATGCCGGAAAATTGCCAGAGAGATGAAAGGAATACCCGTCTCTTCGTTGTCCCGTTCCATCTCTTTTTTTTTCCTCCCTTTCAAAGTGAAATGGGAACTTTTCCGACGTCCCTTTAGACAACGATTTTTCTCGTTATTGTGCGTAGGTAAAATATTAAAGAGGACTTTACCGGGCTTTAAATTTTTTTTCAGGAGGCAAAATCGGTTTTCGCTTACCCACTTGAAAAGAAAAAGTTGGAGTTTTGCGACAAATAGGAGAAAAGGGTTTTGTTTTCGCATGCTACATTGTGCATCTAGAGCTGAACAATTACCTTTTTTACTTAGAAAAAGAACGTACTTTTTTTTTAACGACGAGCAAATAAAGTTTACTTGCTAAAATGAAAATCTACCGATCCTATATGTATGAAAATTAAATGATTTTCGTGCGCTCAATATTCTTTTTAGAATTTTTTAATAAAGGCTTTTTTACAGTATGGTACTATTGATATACTCTCAAAAAACTGTAAGCATTAAATTTGATTTATATTGTAGATTAGTAAATTTTATGAACGAGTAATTCTTTAATACAATCTATTGAATCAGAAAATTGAATGAACTATTGATAGACAAACATAAAATTCTGTTGTAATAATTGAAATTGTATTGTTAAATTAATGTAAAAACCTTTTGAATTTTATTGCTATTCAAGCGGATGTGCACTCGATAACCAATTGAATTGCTTCTTTAAATGCTTTATAACATCCTGCCATCAATCAAGAGGCGCAGTAGTGCCTCAAGGCAAGTCTGGCTTTCAATTCTTTACTTCGGTCGCAAAAAAATACTTTCGCAAAATGAACAGTGTACTATTAAAACCAATTTTACACCCTTGATACAAAAGGAATCAGTTTAAATACACTGAAAAATAAAATATTGCAGGCCTGATTAAAAATCATTTTGTGAATCCTCCTCTTATAAAATTATTTTATTGATTTAAACAAATCGATATATTCTTTCATTGATTTAGCCAAATTAACAAAATTTTGAATTAACAATTGTTTGCTGGATTAAATAAATTAATGTAAAACAGAATTTGAGATAAATGTGATTTTTCAACTTCTACTTCTTACTCGAAAATTCGTACGATTCAAGTGAAAGTGGTGGATATAAATCCATGAATACAATATAATGTCAATTTCTTAAAAAAAAATTGCAGTTACAAACTATTTGCAAGGTCACGTAGATAATTTGGATAGTTTTACGGCAGTATTCAATAACCTTCTCAGTTCCACTACGATGATTTAAAGCTTATCCGTAAACGATAAAAACAGGAGCAGGAATTTATTGTCCGCTGCCCGATCGAGCAAATAGAAAACAATGAAACTCGACGTTCTAAGCGCAATAACATTTCCCTGGTCGTATAAATAAAGGACGACTCATCTTTTAAAATAACAACATTCCGCATCGGAGAAAACTCAGCACTGATTGAAAATTCCTCGTGCTATTAATCAACTCGAGTTAGAGGCGCTTCTTGCCGGCGGCAAGAAATACAAAAAAATGCAATAAAATGAAAATTGGCCAAAGCAGAAGGTCAGAGTTCGCGTTTAATCGGTTCCAGAAACTTTGAATAAAATCGGATTTACGGATAATTTCGCGAAAAACGAGAGGAGGCCGCGTTCGGGGAAAGGCGATTTGATAGCAGAGGCGCGACGCCAACGACGAGTAAACGTTTTTTTTTTCGCTGATTGCGCGCGAGTTTCAACGCTGAGTCAAGTTGCGCGCGGCAAGACTCCCCGTATCTTTCGCTCCTCAAAACTTAATCTGGCGGATTCGCGAAAATCGCAGTGAGATTTTTTTTAAATGCTCACTTTTTTGCTTCTTTCAGAGCAGAGCTTGGAGTATTTGAAAGGTTGTCAATCACACTTGCCTTCGAATTTAAATACTTTTTTTTCTCGTGTGCGAGAGGATAAAAATTGTGAGGAAAAAAGTAATTCTTACGTAATTCGCTATAAAAAATATAGGAAAAATATCCTTCTCGGGTGACTATTTTAAAAGAAAACAAAATTTCTTCATGAATGATCGTAAACGATCCATAATATTTTAATAACGAAAAATTGCAAAAAAATTACAGTGATTATCCCGTAGATTACTGGCAATATTCTTTGGGTAAATTTTGCGAAAAAATCTGCTGATGCATATTAAAGTACTCATTTTGAATTAGTGGAAGGCATGATGTAAACAGTTTTTAAATTTTCATTTATTTTCATTAAACTTTGTTCATGTTGTGTGCACTAAACAGATATTACAAAACTGTAAATAATAATGTATGCCACTGGATATTAATATTTCTCATTATTTGTTCGAAGTACATACATTTATATTCTCTACATACAATTTTAATTAAAAAAAAATTAGTCGTATTCTGTGAAAACGTGATTATTATTAGAAACAACGTTGTTAGCGCGTCTTGCATATAGTTGTACACACATAAGGCGTGCCAATTAAAAAGTCATTATCACCGTTCTCGTACTCGTTAAAAAAGCCAAGCGTTTCAGTGAAGCGTTTTTTTTTGTTCTAAGAGAAAAAGATGCCGTTGTGTCTTTAATAAATACGTTATTGCAATTGTAGTTCAATTAACAATTTCCTAGAAAGCACCGAGTAAGCAGATTTCAAGTTGGGCAAGCTAGTAGGTTTACATTACAAACTGTATTCAAAATATCACTTTAAAATTTAACAAATATCTCAAATATCAGCGAACTTGACACTTGAAAATAACAAAAGCACACGGGAAAATAAAATATTTCAGATCAAAATGTATTTCGGAGAGGATTTAAAAGCATACTTTTTATGTACGAGTCGACGAACGATTTTGATTCCTCTTTTTTAAAATCCACGCGCGCTTTATCTTTTGAGGTGAGAAGCACAAATGTTATTTTAATTGTTTTTAATAAATTAATAAATCAGGAATTTATATGAGCTTTACGATTAATATTTATATTAAGTACGGAACTAATATATAACAGTAATTTTTTATTTCAATATTATAGTCTGAAATATTATTAGACTTATATGATAAATACTAAAAATATTAAAAGCTCATCCTTACTGTTAGACTTTTGGCGCCATTTAACCAAAAACCTACTTTTTTAAATAAAAATATTGTTAATATAAACAGATTTTATTAAATGTTATGGTTAAAAGCATCAAATATTTTTCTATTGAGTTCGACTTGATATGCTTTTACACAAGCCATTGAAAAACTACAAAATTCGTACTGCAATGTTATGATTGTTTCAAAAAATTTATTGAATTCGCGAAAAAATATTTAAAAAAATGAAATTTAAATAAATTACAACAATTTTCATTGATTTTTTATTTTCTATTATCAATAGCTCTATTAAAAAATTCACATTTCTTTATATTTTTCAATTTTGTCTTTGTATTCAAATTTAATTTCTTACATTCACAATGAAACTGAAAACAATGTATTGAATAGTCATTTTCATCAATCTAGAGCAGTTTCGTTCATTGGTTGACTTGTTATCCTATGAACATTGATTGGAGTTCGCAGAAATTTCCTACTATAAGTAGGCATTGCAAATCCAATAAAATGCGTCTAGTAAAATTAACAAACAATTTTTTTAGTTTAAATAATTTCATGTATTTTATTAAATACATATGTTTCTCCTTTTTATTCGAAGGTGACTTGTTTTCGTAACGACAAAGTAAATTATTTACTGAAATAATAAATAAACTTTACTTAAAAATTTAGATAAACGTCATACAAAATTTACTCATGCAATAAGTAAATTGTACTGAATTTTTAAGCAATATTTACTTACTTAATTAAAAATCATGAATTTTATTTATACATCAGTAATTTTACTGCAAGTCTTTACGTAAATTCTATTAACAATATTTCTCCGTGTATCTATAGTGATTGAATTTCGACAAGTACCACCTTAAAAGAGGATTAATAAAAAACTGACCAGTAAATGTTTAAAAGCATTTTTCCACACAAACTCAATGACAATTACAAAAACAATTAATCGCCTAGCACAGCGTGTCAAGGAAAGGTGCGTAACAAGGCTCGCTTCGCGGAAAGCTCGCGTTCAAAGAAAACCTTTCTCACCGTCTAGTGCGAACCTCCACAAATGAAGCCAAACTAATGCGATTCAACGTGGCTCGGGAAAAATGACGACATGTATATATCCCGTAAACCTGGCGCGCGGAAATTTCATGTACTTCGATGTCAGCACGAGAAAAAGTGAAAAATCTACGCGCGTCACGTACAGAAGGGAGGGAGGGGGAGAGGGTTACTGACACGAAGGCGAAGGGACGGATTACGGTGGCCTTCATATTTTGAAATCACACTTCCAAGGCGCACCCCTTCGCGGTACGTGCAAAAGGCATTCCGCGGCACCTGCTTCCTTGAAAAATCACCGCGCCTCGGATATTTACTCGCCCCGGTGCGATGTTTTGCGGGAAAACAGCAGTCGGTCGAGATCGCGGGAAAAGCTCACGGCAGCTTTTGAATTCGACGAATATTTTTCTCTTACGTGACATCGAGCTCTGCTGCTTTTATAAGAGAATTTGTTCTTTTCTTGTTTTACTTACTTATCAGCGAATTTCAATTCAATTTGCTCGCCGGTTTTTTTGTTACGCTGTTGTTTTTATATTTACTTTTTTTTTAATTTTGGCGCCATGTCATTAGATGTTTATCTTCAACCAATGAAATCGGCAACACCACTATAGTGTTCAAACTTCATTAGTATTTATTCTTTCTTTTAATAAAAAAGTTTTGCCAGTCACATAATTATTTATTTAATAAGGATTTTCTTTCGATCATTTTGCCATCTCTGCTCGCCAGTCTTCCGGACGAAGAATCAGCTGAACGCGACACTTTCGCGCCATCTTATTTTTCCCGTATCTATAGGTGATCTGTAATACCCGGGAAGTTCAGCTTCCCCGCGAGATCTGAAGACCTCTAAAAACTACTTTTTATGGAGCTACATTGGCTTTTACGGCAACGAATCGCTATATTTGCGAGCGTCCACGTCCATGGTCGAGCTAAGCACTTCTACCGGTTGACTAACATTTTTCTTTTTATTTTTCATTTTAACTTAAAACTGGAGAATCGAGCGAATAAACAAATCATTATTTTTCGATAAGGTTCCGTTTTTACAATATTGGATAAAAAGATGTGGTATTTAAATGAATGCGTTACGTTAGTAAGTTAATTCTGTCGTATTGCGTGTAAGGTGTACCTTCTTACTGTGTGCTTATGTAATAAAACAAATAAATAAAGATAATCGTATATACAGTGATAAGAAAATTTATCGTAAACACAGAGTGTGTCGTTTAAATAAGAATTATCAATTCGCAAAATTCAGCTGAAATATTTTGCTCATCATTTTGATTACATTATAAACAAGTGTAATATCAATTTCACCGAATCATACTCTTTATATCTTTACTTCCTCTATCCATACATGTCAATCAATTAAATTAATGGAAACATAATCAAGCACGCACCAATAAGTCAATAGATACACAGATTCAATATGGCAACTCAGATATAGTCACTATTACACGTTAAATTCAATAGACTTAATTCCTTAATATTTAATTTGCTGCAGTAAATTGAATAGTCATTAGAAGAAAAAAAAAGAAGAAATTACGGGCAAAGTTATTTATTTCCTAATATCGGATAATGAGTCGGTGGCCGAAATGCTGGAACTCTCACTCTTTCAAAATTTAGAAACATGCCTCGACGAGGAAAATTATTTCGCATGGAAATTAGCGTCATTTTTTAGTAATTGCAGGCGAGTCTGGTAGTCGGTAAAGGCATTAAAATGTAATAGGTAATTGCAAAAAATGTAGCAATAATACGGAGAAAAATCATCCACGTTAGCTGTTTTTATTTTTCGCCATTTCAATTCCAGATTTCTGCGTTCTTTTCTTGGATGAATCATCGGCTTCCCCAGAAGCGCGTATAATATCGTGCATCGCTCGCATTTACAAACATATGCAAACATTAATTTTCCTGACGATCAACGAGCTCTAAATTCGAAGTTAAAAACACAAAAAAAGTTCTCCAAACCAATATAAATAACGGCGTGCTCGATGCATAATAAATGGCCTAACCTTTGTGAATGTAAAATACGCAAAATCACCGCAGGAATTGGCAATGAGGAAACTATGCTATTGTCGTTACAGTTAACATGTGCAGTTTGAAAATTTGAATCGACGTTCCCGACAGACAGAATTTTCGTGGTGACGAAATCACTGCTCTAAGTTTCCCCGAGCTATTATACAATCAGCACGGCATCAACGTTTTATCCTGCTTCTAATTCGCAAAAACGGAATTTCATCATGTCCATAATCACACGAATTTTAAGGCTCATTTAACGTGCACTAAGTCGCGGGCGAAGATTATTATACGCATAAAGCACTGTAATCCTGCGCCGAAATTCCACGAAACGATTTCTTTCTTAGGAAAAGTAAAACAAAAGAAAAAAATTCACGTTTCGAGTGCGCTTTTTGCGAATCTCATCGATTTCGCGAAAAAAGCGCAAAAAACACTGCGCCGCGCTACTCGGAAGACGCCGCGGCGGTCGATTCCTCGCTCTCGGCTTCCGATTTCCTGAAAAGGAACTAACTGGAAGAAAAAAATGCGCGCTTTTTGGAAGTACACTGTAATGTATGAAGAAAAATTTGAAGGGTTTACAGTGTCAATATAAATCCTGCATACTTTACAGTATTGTAAGGAACACTAAAAATATCTGAGTAATTTTTATTAGTATGAGAAGTGTGTGATGATCTTACTGCAGCTAATCAAAGTCAACTGAGTGACGATAGTAAACAAAAGAGATAAATTCATATTGTACAAAGAGTATCAAACCAAAATTTATAATAGTATGTTTAAACAAACTGTAATTATGCTATTCATCAGGTAACTTCACCTTCTCTTCTATTGCGTAATAGACTGATAATGATGCGGTGAGATTTTAGGATTATATATATAAGTAGGAAGAGCAGTGACTTCTAATCTTAAGGGAATGTCTATCTTAAAAAAAAGTCTACGCACATTCTACGAAAGTATCAATAATGTTTTGATGCAATCAGAAATGAATTAAGAAAGCCGGTTTAAAATTCTTAAAAAATCAAATTTGCCTTAGACGTTAGCAAAGGAACATAAAGAATCGTCGGTATAGTAGAACGCGAAAATTAAGTTAGGCATCTCCTTAATAATTGGGTAGTAATTCCAAGTTGAATCATACGAAAACAGAGAAACAATGATGCTATTTATCAGATAACTTTATGTTTCTTTTCATTTAAAGTTGTCAGATGATTCGTCACGTGATTCGTCACGTGCTAACAATCTAACGTAAAAAATTAAATTAAAACCAGCAATGCAAGTTATAATTAAATTGCTAAAAATTAATATGTGAAAAAGTATTCTGACCATTCGATGCTCCGATATCCCCGCAAGCAGCAGTGAATTGCCTTGAAGGCACCGACGTTGGCGTACTCGGTACTGACGACCTCTTTGGTGAACCTGAGACCTCCAGGTAGGTTCTCAAAACGGTGCATGGAGCAGTAGTCTTTCAACTCGTTGTCGTCGGCGAGGGTTGTCGCAATCACCAACAGCATAATCACACCAAAAACTATGAGTCGTCGCGCCATTTCTCCCGGAGTTTTCGGAACAAACCAACAAAACCAAAAAAAAGGACCGCGGAGAATTTTAGGGCGAGGAGGTGGGGGGGCAGGTCAGGGTGTCGTCGAGGATGAGTCGGAGGTGGTGCTCGTTCACACCTTCGTTCACACGCGCACTAAGAGAGAGTAGAGAGCAAATTGCTCGTCCACGCGGTACATTTTGTACTTTGGCGGGCGACGGCGCGGAGCATTCGAAGCACAGATGGCGCGTGGCGGACGTTCGGCTGCCGGCGGCACACTGAGGGGCGCGCGTTTTGCGTCGGCCGCCTGTTGCCAGCGGCCGGCGTGTGGCGCTGCGGTGAAGCGACGCGTAGGTGTGCACATAGCGCGCGCGGCTTCTGCGAATCTACGCCCGCCGCCGCTTCCCGGAGCCGCTCGGCTACTTCGGCCTTTTATATGTCGCAGTTTACTGAAGAGCCCAGCACGCGGAGACCGCAGCGGCGACGTTTTGACTAAAGTATGCGGGAAAGTGAGGTTAAGTTTTTTTATGGGTTTTTGAGAGGTGAGATCATTATTGCGAACGCGATAGAGGTTTCGGGGTTCAATGCGCTGTTTGCGTTTTTTCGCATTAGGGGGTACATGCTAGAAAAATAGCACTTGTTTGTCAAAGATTTGATTGAAACTTTAGCTAACGTCTTCTTATGTCCATATATTTAGGTCTAATGTTCAAAATTGTTGCCAGTCGAATCGAAGACGAAGCGATCTGAGGCATTCTAGGTTGGAAAGGTTATTTTTTTCTAAAACAAGCAAAATCCAGCGCGCTTTGCGCGCTCAATTTCCTTTCTTTCCTGTTTATTGCGGATTCATTTTTGAGGTTAGAAATTTTGAATTTCAGTGCCATTATGGAATTAACCTACGAACCAATCAAGTTCACATATTCGAGACTTCACAACATCGGGTCATCACTTTTTTAAGACAGGATATCATATTTCCATATTTGATTATAACATCTATTTCATAATATCTAGAGAGTCTGTCCAAAAAGCAAATGAAAGCAGAGAAAATGGCTAATAATTTGAGAAAAAAACCATACAAAATTTTATTATAAAACATTACCAAGTTATTTTCAATATAAAAGTGCGATCATAGTATACACTTACACTTAGGAAGTAAAATTAAGGATTCAATAAATAAAATAGACGAATAAATAAAATGAATAGCAAAAATTAATGCTTTGAAAACAAAAACACAGTTAAAACAAAAGTTCGAAAGAAGCCTGTAGAAAGTACTACAATCGAAATCAATTCGCAGAATTTATTTATTTCCATAAAGTTCCACGCGTGCACGCAACATAATAACATCCGTTTTAATTAACCTTTGTTTACTCGACAGAAAATTTTAAGTTTAAATATACACAAAAAAAAAAATCCCTAGAATCGATAAAACAGAGAATTGAAGCACAACCGAAGAAAAATTCACAGATCCCAGGATACAATACACGCAAAAAAATGTTGCATGAAAATGTTAATTATCTGGGCTTGAAAGCCTAGTAGTTTTAAAATGGAAATTCAACATGGCGGCCATCAAAATGGCGCCTTATAGTAAAAAATCCATATAGAAGCTAAACCAATTTTTTACGTTATTGCAATTTTCTTAATTATTTACATAAAACACAGAAAGCTCCACTGTAAATCGAATTAATGAATCGATTAAATTCCCTTTAAAATTCGAACAGGAGAGCACGTCTTTGGCATCAATTCAGCTTTTATTGCACTTAGTTATACCAATTTCGGCTTTGACGCACCTCTGGATTCCCGTCTTCAGACGCCGCCGGAGCGTATCGACGTTCCAGCGGAAGCGCACGTCGCGCAGCGATAGCCTATAGCCTGGCTCGCTCTTCTCGCGTTCCTTTTTTTCTCCCCCCTTTTAACCTATACCTCTCTTTTACAGGGAATCTGTAATTACGCGACGTATTTCGCAATTCTAACGGGTCTACTGGCGCATTAGCTCGCGACGATTTTCAAGAGCGATGGCATTAGAAAAATTGCCGGGTACGGCTGATTCCTACTCCTTTTTTTCCTCGCAATCCCTCTAGTTCAAAGTAAATCGTAATGAGTTAGCAGGAACGAGGAAAACGTCGGTTCGTGTTTTCACTTTTGACTCGCGCGTCTTTATAGATATGAGCTGATGAGAAATTTTGAGGTACGATTTTTATTGCAGTAAGATTATTGACGCACAGCTTTTGTTACGAAATTATTGGTTGTAAAATTATTTTTCTTGTTCTTACAACAATTTTGGAAAATTGCTCATTTCGAAGCTCTCAAAATCATCGTCATATGGAGAATCCGCGTTAAACTCGGACGGACCCTGGGGGTAAGATAGACGCAGGCAGAGTAGAAATGCGCTCATACCGCGATTCATGAGGGTAAATCCGATTCGGGACCAGCAGTGTCTATACTTAGTCTCTGCTGCATCACTGAACTGGTAGGCTGTTTCCCCGGCGTATCACGAATTTCGGGCCAGTGAGAAGCGCTTTAATTGGTCCGGGGATGATAGATTGGCGGTCGGCTTTTGTTGACTCGCTATCCGTCGACTGATTTGCAACTTACGTGCTTAGGGTACGATTATTTCGTCAAGAAGGTACTCGTAAGGAGAGTATCAAATCTTACTGAGAAAAATATTATGATTTTAAATTATTGATTAAACTCCTTTAAAATAATAAATACACCATAAAATTTAAAAAATTAATGAGGAGGGGAGCGGAGGGGGCGGACGGGAGGAGCGGGGAGGAGGGGTTTAGGTCTCGATTTTGGTGTTATGTCTGGGAGATTTATAAAGACAAAATGCGTGTCAATTATTTTCCGTTCTTCTATCTGATGAATGCAATGGAATTGCCGCTGGAGCAGTTAACTATTTTTATCATATACGTATGAAAGTATGAACGTCGAAAGCAGCTATAACTTTAATATGTGAAATGCAGTTACGTATCACTTGCATATTTTCTTGATTCATGTACTTGTTCGTACGTGTAAGTAATAAGGAAACAATTTTAAACTTTACTGCGAAGAATGTACGAATACTATTTTGAATAATTCGAGGCCCAAGTAACTTTAACAATTAAAAATAAATAACAATAACTTGACATAAAAAAAATTGTACTTATACATGATTTGTAAATTATTGTAATGTCAGTAGACTTACAGTTACTTTAAAGGGAGCGTTTCTACTCTTCCTTTTTTGGTACAAAAGTTTAGAACATTAGATTCTAATGATTATTTAATAAGAAAAAAAATTTAAATGGGAAAGGTATATTGTTTGAATTGTTAAAATCTTGGTCTTCAGGATTATGGAATAACTAATTAATCGAAAATCAAAGTGTACTAACTGCTATTCAATTTTAAATAAAGTCTTGAATGACGTAAATATAAGGGCTCATGCAGTGTATGGAAATCCTCTTTATTTAAATTATTTACCCTTTCTATAAAATATAAGCTATCGACATTCCATTAAATGGTCGGGCTTCCATTTATCTCGCTTCGAATTCTATTTAGAGCCCGAAATCGAGTAAATCCGCTCGCTTTAATCTAAATTTCGCAGTAAAGTCGATACGCTCATTACGTTTGACACAACAAAAACCTACAAGCACGGTGACTTCCTACACTCTAAGAAATACTTTTAAAATTTTATCATTTTTCTTTAAAACATGTAATATTTTTAAAAATTATATAATTAAAAAAAATGTAGTTTTTTTTTTTAAAGCAAATGATTTTTATATCGCGTTCTCAGCTCCCCAATCCCGACTTCGCATTGATCGCTTGCTTTTGGTAGTAAGAACTTACCCCTTCGCAGAAGATGTGCGGCGCGCGAAAAACAAGGAAAGCTGCTCGGCATCTCCTCGCGTCGCGAGACTGATACTTTTCCTTTTTTTGTCTGTGCAGTAGATACCTTCGTGGCAGCGACGAGCCTTTTTCGCGGGGGCTTCCAAGAAAAGTCGCGGGCCCCGGGCGTCTCGCTAATCGAGTTACGTCAGCGCCGTTCACGGAAGGCAATTAATTAAAATCGGAGCGGGAAGTCTGTGTGTATGTGTGTGTGTGTCCGCGCGTGCGCACCATCCACATGAATGGAAAGGTTTTCTGGAGGCGAGAGGGAAAGGGGGACGTATTGTGGCAGCTGATCCGCGGAGGCAAACTTCGACCTTTTACCTTTCTTATCGCATTTGCTCCTGCAATTTTTTTATTTATGTAAACTTTTTTTAGCTGCTTAGTAGTTTTTAAAGATTTATTTCCGCATTGATACAGTTATTTATTTACTATTTAATTAATTATTTAATCTAGTTTTAACCTTCTTTTCTCTGTATTTAATTTTCTTTACTATTCTCTTTTTTTCTCTTCTTCTTTCTTTTTTTTTTCTTTTCTATACTTTTCTATTAGATTTAAGTTAGAATTATATCGAGCCATGCCAGCACACAGAAATTTGCTTTCTTCTGCAGGGTTACTTTTTTGTAAATTGTTTATGTATATCTAATTCTGTAATTGATTATATGTAACAACTGGTTAATAAATAAATAAATAATTAAATTTCTTGGCTTTGATAGTGCCCAATTATTTACTTAATTTTCCCAATTACCGCCTGTTGGTAATTTATCGTTGCTCGGCCATTTACCATCAAAAAATCTGCTGGTGTTAAGGCCGATTTCTGCAACACCGACGACCGAGAGTTTATCACGTACCGATAAGGGCACAGCAACTAATAGTCATAAAGGAAGTTAATAAATATTTGATTTTAGTCACATCATTAATTTTACATTTACAAATAATTATAGATTTTCAATTATTAATTTAGTATCATATAAAAGTACACTTTTAATAATCATATCAACATTTATTGTGATATTTTGTCTTAACGAAGAAGTAGAATCTGGTAACAGGATTAAAAAGGATTTTTTAATTTAATTGTTGGCTACTATAAAAGTTAACTAGCAATAAGTTATTATAATTATTTTTATAATTATTATTTAACACGTTTCTCAATACCGTAGATAATTTTTTCGAAAAAAATAAAGATAAAAATAAATCTACAGCCAACTTAAACAGAAATTTCCTTAACAAAATCGCTCTCTTGAAAATGACGAGTCGCGGCAGCGGCGGACCAGCGTTATGCCGCAGGGCTAAGTCCACGGCTGATGTATACTACTCGCATAACGCGCCTTTGGATTATCACAATGCAAACAGCAAAGAAAAAAAAAAGTTTGAGTTTGCCTTCGTTTCATTTTATCCATCTGCGCGCGGTTCTTTACAGGTTTCATGGGCGAGGAAATGAAAGAATCGATTTTCACTAACTGCTCTTTATCTTTTTTTTTCTTTAAACGGATGGGAATGTTGTTTTACGTTAATTTAGCGCTAATGCGCATTACTGTTGATCGAAAAATAATTTTGCTCGATTGGAAATTGCGCGTTTGTACAAGGGGTTAACGCTGCAAGAGGAAATACTCGCGCAATTGTCAGACTTGTATATAATACTAAATAATTGAAAGGGGATGTTAATTTAGTTTTTTTTATTTAATCGATCTTCTTTCTAAGAAATTGTAGTGGGAACAGTATTACGGGAAATTCGACATCGTTAATAGTTATTAAAATAGTTAATCATATTTTTATACTTATAACGCTCTTCATAAACTGCACAATTGGCCTGCAGTTTCTTAAATTATTAAATTCAATTAGTAGTAATCCAGTATCTATCCACTCCGATTTTACGAGATATTTCCTAGCGGTATCAATGACTCCGTCATAGCAGATATCTGCAGTCTTTTATCGACATAAATATAACCTCAAACAATTTATCTACCGTCGGTAATATTAATAGAATTTTGTCAAGTGGGCTAAATTTTACGATACCGCATACTAAAAGGTATATATGTCGAATTTTTGCTACATTGTGTAGTATTATTTATAGCAACATTTCCTAAATATTTAGATAAGTGTCCTAAATTTACACCTAAAGCCAAGTTTTTTTCTCAACTCCTCAAAAGTATAGTAATTTTAACTTAAGAATTTCTCTCCGTGTATGGTTCGTTATATCTTTTTTTGCTGGAAAATTCCCGAATTAGTCAGGAACAAGTACTGTTAAAGTAAACATTTACTACACATTTACTACAACTAAAAAAATTTGTTTGAGAAAACTTATTTCAATACAACGTCAAATCGAGCACAATAAAAGTAAATCCTATAAAATCGATGATATACCTGCCGCCACATCCGATACTCGGATTCCCAAGTGAGCGCTCAGGAGGTATATACCTTGCAAGCGTTTATTTTTATCGCACTATTCCGCCAGTTTCGACATGTGCGAAATGTCTGCGCGGTTCAGCCGATGCAACAACAACAGGACAACTGCCACTACGTAAGCAGCAGCAGTAGTAGCTATGACGTCGTGGCAGCCTCCACCGTAGTTAGATGTTTACGCAAGTTGCGGAACGCGCGTCCTATCAAAATTCCCGCATGCGTAGGAAAAGTGACTCGCATATAATCTTGGATATACGCGAGCGCGCGAGCGATGATTTATATACGGCAGTCCGGCGCTCGTCCTTCAAAGTTATAAGCGCCAATTCGGAAACTTATAATGTGCACTATGACGCTTGCGCGTGCCGATTAAATTTTTAGCTCCCCCGCGTCGCGAAAAAATGCATTACGCGCCGAGCGCACTTTTTCTTCTTTTTTTTTTAACGCACTCGGGAGTTTACAGGGCGGAGGATTGCCTTGGCTCTCGGGAATATAACGACCGAAGTTTGCCAGTTACATAGAAATATGGAATGCAGGATAGGAAATGGTATATCCAATAGATTTGCGAATTATTCATGAATAACGCAATAGTGTGGGCATTTTTTTCTCTCTTTTTTTTTGTAAAACGTGGAGACGAGAAAAAAAAAGGCTTTTCCCGTATGTTTTTCAGTAGTTAATCAGTCAAACGGGATTGATAAAAAACCTAAAATAAGAAGTGTTAACTAAAGTAGAATTTAATATTAATATAGTAAACAATTATAGAAATTTTGTGGTATGGCGAGGTGGGATGGGATTTAAATTGAGAATATGACTAACTTAGTCGGGTGCTTTGAAAAAATAATGAATGAAATTGTTTTTATTTCAAATGTATGCTTTGGGCTGTTATCGATTTTAATTAGAGGCATACATTGCGGTCATTATTGTTTTATCGTACACCGTTTCTCTCTCTGCGTCCATTACGCAGTATACATCGTAATTGGTTGTTATATCAATTATAGGTATATGTTTTAATAATTCAATAACTATTAAAATTTAAAATCTAATTATTAATTAATTAGTGCAGAGAACTAAAAAATTGTATAAGAAATTGCATGAAGATGTTGGTAATTTAAATTAAACATTGTATAATTTATAAGTGTTCGATTAATTATAAAGCATTTAAATAACAACATATTATTTGGTTCCTGAATTTCACTGAATCATGATTAAATATTGCTAACATGGAAAAGTATGTTTCTTGAACTTACAAATTTTGATTTAGTGAATATTCTCTCATAAACCTGTTTTATAAAATAATTAACACGTTACATTTGCAATTAATCAGATTTAAACAATTACAATTACAATAACTAATTTTTGCTTACATTATATTAAAGATTTTTTAGATTTTAATTTGTTATAAAAAAATATTTAAAAACTTTTCACAATATCAGTGCAGTGATTTCTTGCAAAGTAATTTACTTTTCCAATTTTTAATCGAGATTCTTGCGAAGATAGCAATTCCCAATGAATCCATAACTCGCAGCAAGCAACAAAAAATTTTACCCAGACTAAAATTACATCTTCTAGACAAAATTTGTTTAACTCACACGAGTCTGAGACAGTCATGAACTTTTCCTTGCCTTATTCAATAGTATCGTAATTTGATTACGCACTACCTTTTTTAATAATTTTATTCCTCAACGTAAAATTTAATTTACTAGCCTCGAAAAACGAATATGAGAAATTTACATCGAGTAAGTGTGAACTTCACATTTATTCGATGTGAATTTCACATATTCATTTATACAAAATTGTATTGCAGGATTCTAATTGTTAGAATTTTTGCAATTTTCACTAAAAATTCTTCTCAGTAAAACTGACAATGAGTACCTCGTTCCCCAAACTGCACTCACGTTGAACCTCACCGAAGTTGCAGCTCTCGCGGCGCCCTACAACGAATAAATAACGACCCGCCGCGACGCTCTGTATCAGGCTGAAATTGTGCCAGAACGAGGTGTCGCTGGGACCCGGCCTCGTGTACTCCGTTATTAGACATTCATAAAGCGCGATCAGCTCTCCTTGGTAGCGGTGTAACGGGTTGCGGCGACGCCGGGCGGCAAGACGAGAGCGGATTATGCGCCTCGGGATTTCACTCGGCGTGCCTCATCCCATCGATTAAAATTAACGAATTGCCGCATGTGTGTGTAAACGTGTGCGTTGGTATGCGTCCGCGCGGTTTTCCATTGGGCTCCCATGTCTCCCTTCTCCTCTTCTATGAGCGCGCCTCTATGCCCTAATTGTTTTACGCGGTCGGATTCTACACGGCTTCTTTCATCCTCTGGGATCAGCGGGACTAAAGTTGCTTTTTCGAGATTAATTACTTATTATGCAGATTAGTACTCGCGGGCATTTTTTTCGAGCGGTTAATAATTAACTTCAATTAGCTTGAGCTTTCAATGTCAATAAAAAAATCAAAATTTTTAAGAATATTTAAAAAAAATTTATGCAAAATTTATGCGTTTTATGCAAAAAGATATATTATTTAATGTAATATTCATATGTCGTCTTTGTTGGTTTCATTTTCCTTTTAAAAGAATTATTCAAGATCTAGTTTTTTTCCCTCCCCTAGCTAGTAATTTTCATATTTTTCATTTAGCACTATATATAAATATATGTTGTTATAAACACTTAATTTGGGAGCTTACTTTTATTGGCAATTAAAAAACTACGGCATTCATTCACTTGATATTATATCAAAGAAAATAATAAACCAGTGACTTGCGGGGGGTCCCATAAAAAGGTCATCAATCAAATTGTGTCATTAATTTTAAAATCACGGCATACATTAAACTCATGATTCATGTAAAATAATCAGGGGAAAATCATTGTAAAGGGGAAATATTGATGTAGACATAGATTTAAAAAATAATAAAATAATACAATAATCTAAAACTATTTTTACTCACATTATTCTTCTAGTTCCTTTTCCGAGTGAGTATATTGAATACTTGGCAGTATATCTAATTACTGTACTATAAGTTGCACTTATTCATGTGGTATACGTTTTAAATATACATAATCACAACATTAAATCATCCTCTTAAATAAAATGTCATCTTTTTAAAAAATTTACTATTCCTTCAATAATTTGCCCTGCAATAAAATAATTTAAATATATATTTGTGAAAATATAGCAAATAAAAATAAAAATTATTAGCATGAATAAAATGGAACTTCAGTATTCAATGGTATCTTCCAACATCAGTTGAGGTAAACCTCTCTGTGGTAAATAGAATGTCATCTTTTTAATAAATTAAATATTTCTTTAATATTATGCCCTGCAATAAAATAGTTTTAATTAATATCTGTGGAAATATAACATGTAATAATAACTTAAATGGCTTGCATGAACAAAATTCAATTTCAAATTCAAATCATGTATTCTAAAATAAGTTCATGCAAACCTGATCCCCGTGGTGAATAAAAAAAATTCTTACCTTTAATAAACTCCTCTTCTGTACATGTATATATATATGAAAATATGTATAAAGAAATAATATTAAAATATGTATAACAATCAACCTCTTTATGAAATTTTCTAACAAAATTAAGTTTTATATTATACCCTATTCGCGAGAGTCTATAATGTTACTCTAAAATTAGGGAGGGGAAAGAGGGGGGGCGTAATTGCCACTGTAAATGACAATTTCTTCAACTCCTATCCTACCTTTTACATAATATATTAATGATAGAAATACGTTATTTTGCTACTGTTAGCGAGACCTTGCAGTGTTGCATTATACCTGGAACAGATGAAACAGAACACATATTTTGCACACACATAAAACATGATACGATATACGAGCGAGGAGCTTTGCGGACTGGCGAGATTTTAACGCAACAATTAAAACCAATATTGACAATATTTTATTGACAATTTTTGTACCTCTATTCGATGATGATAAATCCAGGTGAGACACTGCACAATACGTGTCTTTACAGTGTACAGTTACACTGTATCAAAACAGTATCCTTGCTGTAAAGGTATAAGAAAAAAAAAAGAAAAAAAGAAAAAAAAAGACTAAAAAGGTCAAGGGGAATATCTACTGCAAATCTAATGAATTAATTAATTAATGCAAAATGCTAACAATCACTCAAAAGATAAGTTAATTTAAATATAATTTAAAAATTACAAATAAAAGCTAATTTAAAAATAAAATTGACGATTGGTATAATATAAAACACTTGCAGCCGTTTAATGTGTTAATATATTTTTAAAAATTGTGTTAGATTGTAAATCATAAATAAATAATTTCCTTCAAAATTAAAATTTCATGTACTGCAAACGACACGAAAAAAAGAAGTTGATTGTTTGGAAGAAAAAAATTACTCACAACCGCAGATTCCCTAGTTGTAGACGACTTGTCCTTTATCGTTATCTAGAACACCTTCAAGAACTCGGAGATCCCGTCGAATCCCATCTAATATCGCTAACTTTTATTCAATGAAAATTCACTATTTTCCAATGAAGATCGGACAAGCCGATTTTCTCTGGAAGAGTGAAATTTTAAAGAATACAAGTTAGACAATACAATTTTAGTACGAATTATCTCGACGACCGAGGAGAGGTGCATAGACACAACAATGGGAATTCGCATTAGCAGCCACCCTAAAGTAGGAAATCAACGAAAAGAACACTGATTGCCTATGAAGGGGGCACCCAAATACATTAATTCCCATTGGTGCTTCTATTTTTCTTGAATCATCCAAAATCTTGAGTTGTAGAAAATGAAGTTGAGGCAACGCTTTTCTGCCTGAAAAATAAAAAGAAACGTAGAATGTTAATTGTGGTATTATTATTAATTTTTAAATACAAGATTTTTATAACAACGGTACAAGTGTTACAAAAATTCGCGGCCACGTATCCAACCTAATATAAAAACCAGGCTACCAATCACGTACTCGTGTCTTGGCGGCCAATAAGAATCAGGTATTAAAAGCTTCACAACAAAGACCCTCACCTTATTTTTGAAGAGAGGAAGAGAGGATCTCAGTTTTGTATGCAAAACGTACATAAATATTCAACGTCTGCCTTGCCAATGGTAAAGAATCCTTTTTCACTGCCTGCATTTATTTTCTGCAAATAGGAAAGAATTATAGTAATTATCTCTTGAATTAAAAATATTTGTTTATAAATTATCAAAACTATACTTTACCTTATAAGAGAACCAGATTTTCAGGTTAAATAATACCAGCAAAAAATGTTTTCAGCTGTGCCTGCAATCACTTGAAATTGTACTTGAAAGTATTCAGGCAAGATCCATAATTGCGGAACTTCTCCATAATCCAAGCACCACTATCATCATCTTCTATGATATCCTCAGCTCATACTGATAACATGAAGATTTTTATTGATCTCAAGTTTTGTGCCAGTGATAATATTACCTTTTTAAGCTCATTGTACTTACATGTGGCTCACTTGGTTGTTGTTGATAAAATAGCGTTTCACCTTGGACCAACCCATTGGAGGTGCAAGCATTTCTTTCAACCATCGAGGGATCCACAACCTTTATTTAGTTCATTGAAGGAGCCACAGTCATAGTCTGACTCCTTTAAACAGCAACAGTCTTAGTCCGACCCATTGAAGGAGCAACACAGACTTGGTCAGACCCTTTGAAGAAGCCACATAGACTTGTTTCATCAACCAAGTATTTTCCTGTAACAAGTTACATATAAGGTAAAGCAAAGAAACTAATTTAAATAAAACTATTGAAAACTTTTTTTTCTACTGACACATACCAAATGATCCATAAATTAAAAAAGTCAAGTGTTAAAAATCAGAAAAATTTTGAATTCATTTTTAATACAACATTCTCAGCTTATACTGATGACAAAAATTTTTGCAGATCTCAAGTCTGGTGCCAGTGATAATCCATTAAGCTCAAAGTACTTACATTGGCTCACTCGGTTTTTGTTGATGAATTATTATTTCCCTTTACGCCAACCCACTGGAGAAGCAAGCATTTACTTGACCCATTGAGGGATCCACAACCTTCATTTAGATCATTGAAGGAGCCACAGTCATAGTCTGACTCCTTTAAACAGCAACAGTCTTAGTCCGACCCATTGAAGGAGCAACACAGACTTGGTCAGACCCTTTGAAGAAGCCACATAGACTTGTTTCATCAAACAAGTATTTTCCTGTAACAAGTTACATATAAGGTAAAGCAAAGAAACTAATTTAAATAAAACTATTGAAAACTTTTTTTTCTACTAACACATACCAAATGATCCATAAATTAAAAAAGTCAAGTGTTAAAAATCAGAAAAATTTTGAATTCATTTTTAATACAAGCATTCTCAGCTTATACTGATGACAAAAGTTTTTGCAGATCTCAAGTTTGGTGCCAGTGATAATCCGTTAAACTCAAAGTACTTACATTTGGCTCACTCGGTTTTTGTTGATGAATTATTATTTACCTTTACACCAACCCACTGGAGGAGCAAGCATTTACTTGACCCATTGAGGGATCCACATCCTTAATCTAATTCAATCAAGAAACCACAGCCGTAGTCTGACTCTTTTAAGAAGCTATGGTCTTAGTCCGACCCATTGAAGGAGCCACACTGACTTGTTTCAAGCCGTAACTTGTTACAGGAAAATACTGGTTCGATGGCTCGAAATAAGTCTGTGTGGCTCCTTCAATGGGTCGGACCAAGTCTGTGTTGCTCCTTCAATGGGTCGGACCAAGATCGTAGCTTCTTAACAGAGTCAGACTATGGCTCTGGATCTTTTAATGAACTAGATTAAGGCTGTGGATCCCTCAATGGATCAAGTAAATGCTTGCTCCTCCAGTGGGTTGGTGTAAAGTGAAAGGACAGTTCATAAACAAAAACCGAGTGATCCACATTTAAGTACTTTGAGCTTAAAGGATTATCGCTGACACCAGACTTTAGATCAACGAAAATGTTTATATAAGTGGAAAAAATCAGAAAAATTTTTAAATATTTTTTAATAGATACACCTTAAATACTTATAAACTTTATTTTAATATTTTAAAAAATAATTCATGATTATTTTATTTAAGTTTATACAAGATCAGTCTATAGGGAGAGCTAAGGCACAACACTCTAGAAAAGTAATCCGACCGAAAATATGTACCCGCGGTATCATTTATTAAAGAACCCACTATTTTAAAGGTATTCCGGTTTGTCCACAGAAAGAATATTTGTGCAAATAGCTTAATTTTGCTCGCGCGCGGCCTTGAAATTCGGACACTTGCTGTTACATGCAATTTCTATATCTATAGCTATGCCCGCAAACGAAAGTGGAACTCCTCGAAAAAATAACGTAAAATCCTTACCTTCGACTGTCGCTAGATGTTTAAATGGACAACAGCAATCGGATTCCAGATGGATTTGCCAAAAAAAAAGAGATTTTATATCGTTAAAAGTCGATACTTGCTCCGCTGCACCGCCGTCTCCAATGGCCGCCATTTGAATGCTCGAGACTACGGTCGCCGCGGGGGGTGTCGCTGAGTAGTATACCTGTATATATGAAATTTTTTATATTCCTCGATAAAAGTCCACCGCGGCTTGAAATATCGACCGCACGCTTTGAATTATTTAGGAATCAAAGATTTTTCAGTTCTTTATGTCCCTGTTCACTCTCAAATACCTTAATTTTGCGATCTCGCGGCCTTGAAATTCCGAGAATTGTGGCCGGATGCAGGCCTGGCCGGAAGCCGCACACTACTGTATTATACATTGATAATGCTTAGGTTGGCAGCAGTGTCGACGGCGCATCACTGCTCCAAAAATTCAGTGTATGCTGCACCCTTCATTCATTTAACCTCGAGTAAAATTTAAATTAAAATTTAAAGTAAAATTTAAAAAAATATTTGTAGTAGATAAATACAATTAAAAAATCATACAGAAAAATTCTGTTCTAAAAGCATATAAAAATAATTGTAATAAAGTAGTAGAACGTTAAATGTCTTACGAATACTTATTTTATTGCGGTAAATAATTGGTACAGTAAATAAAAATATCCTGCTTTTAGTGAACATTTTAAACTGCTTCTAATTCTTTAGTGGATTTACAATAAACTGAAGTCTTCCGATAAGAGTTTGAATCTTTTACTGCAACGCAAGAATGCAGATCAAATGTTGGCCTCGAAAAGAAATCAATTGGATTTTCCGATACACATAAAGATTCTATGAAGAGTCTTTGAAATATAGATTGATTTTGTACATTATTTTATTTATGGAATACAACTAAGTAGAGTAGTAGCTCCATTTAAAAAGCCATTTGATCCGTTTTTTAACTAACACTTAACATTATACTTTCTTTTCAGGCAGCCTTGGTGCCGTAATCTTGACTCAAGAATAAAAAGTACTGGTCCAGTAGGGCACAGTCCCAAGCCTATGAGCAAAATGCATTTTGGAAGTGTCCAGGGTTTCCAAAATTAATACCATTTACCGGATCCTGACTGGAAGTAATGTGGAAGATTTTTGATGATGTTAAACTTGTCCGAGTACTCCCAAATTAGTTTTAAAATAATTCGTAATCCAGCTAAAGGCTTTTCATTGTATCTTTCTTTTATCAACAATACTTGCCTCGAAATCTCCATCCAGTTCATCAGAAAGGTATAATTTTTATAAATTTTATATACAAATTAGAGACAATTAAATTTATAATAATTTGGTTTTTACAGATTCCTTAAGACTGCAAGAATCGATTATTTTTTAAAAATAATTATATAGAACAGAAAATTAAAAATGGGAAAGATTTTGGAAGAAATAAATTAGGGAAATCTCTTGTGGTGCAGAACAAACAAGAACTTAACTAAATATCTGTTTATACATCTACCACTAACGCGCAATAATTATGTAGTAACTATTGAAGTAACAGTAATGTTGTGATATGTAATACACGATGAGGTGTTAATAAATAATTTGTAAAAATAATTTTGCTTGTGAGAGTAATTCTTTTATTCTCCAATTCCCACCTTGCTTCTTCAAGTGAACAAGTCATTAAATATATTAAATCTAATAAATGTAAACTTTAATAATTGTAATTTAATAAACATTACTTATTCGTTACACAATTATGGCAATGTTCATTATTTGTTACTTATAAAATGTTTCAAACATTTAAATTACATATTTGATACTGTAAACTTTACGAAATATATAAAGCTTTTTATATCTTTAGATACATAAATCACAGTTCTTTAGCTTTTATTTGTTCAAGCTGTTTAGATAATTGACGCCTTATTTCATCGGTAACATGAAAAGCTGGTCCATGCCTGGGTTTGATACATCCACTGCATCTGCTACTTTGAAGTGCAATAGTGCTTGTATTTCTTCAAGATCAGGTGACTCCAGTTTTATGCATATTGTTGGATCTTGAATGTCTTCCTCTTTTTCAAATAATCTCCTACAGCATCAAATAAAAATATTCATGATTATATACGTGATATTTACTTCAATTTATAAAATTAGAAAAGACTGTATGAAACCTGTAACGTCAATCTTGAAATGTCTTTCATTGAATTTTCCTTCTACAAGTACAGTGACATGTTCCTCAGTATGTCCTGGAGTTGTGATTACTTTTACACCATTTCAAAGATGATAATCAGCTGATAGAATTTGCATTAAAAATTAAAGACTATCTTTAAAATTCTTCAATATGTTTTTTTTAAAGTTTTACAATTTTTTATATCTTGTCACGAAATAAAGTAGTGTGATGCACAGTATTTCCAGCTATGTGTTCTTTAGCTTGAAGAAATGAATTGTTATCCTCTATATGATCCGCATGGCTATATGAACATACAATACAGTTAATATCCCTTGGATGTACATCATGCTTTCCTAATGCTGCACAAAAAAGTACAAAATAAATTAACAATCAAACAGGAATGAATACTATATCACTATTATAATTATTATCCTTATTGGCTATTCCTCTTGTTATTTTTATCATCACCGTTATTAAAAACAAAGTCGTTGAATTAATGAAATAAAATAAAATACTCTAGACAATAAACTTGTATATTTGCCTTAAAAAACTTAAAAAAAAATTATTTCCCCATTATACGAGTCACTAAACAAGTTCATTCATTATGTGTTAACTTCCAGATAATTTCAAACTGCGTACATACCAGATTTTCCTCAAAAACTGTCTACCATCTAAAAGAACTGTTCTACTCTCAATGAATTCTTTTCTTTATTACTTCAAGAAATTGAGCATAACTTTTCATTCTATAATACCTTGAATGTCCCATGCAGTCATGGTATCGACGATGATGTATTTATTCTTCGTCTTGATTAAAATGCAACTGCAATTCGCATCCATCGCCACATCGTTGATTTGCGTGGAGTATCCCTCAAAGAGTACCACTACTTTGCACATCCTTTGAAAAAAAAATTTGACATTTTAGGCACACAAAGAATTAATTTTAATTTTTTTTAAACCAGAATAAAAATTATAATAATTTGCAAAAAAATTGTATTAATCTAAGTAATACCTGCCCGGTACCCGCAATCCATCCTTTTGAGAACTTGACGGATTTCCGACTGCTCTTGACTTGTCCCGCTCTGTTGTTATTATCAGATTAGGTTGGCTCCAGGCTTAAAGAGTAGCTGCTGCGGTGTAGTGTTTTTGAAAAAATTTTCAAATGGACAGTAATATAGTTTGACCTCGAAGAGATCCTGGTCGGGATACTCCCAGCTGCTTGCAGATTATGGAAAAAAAAATCAAAAAGAATTTTTGAATGTCCGTCATAAATACATAATACTTGTAGTATTCAAAAGGTATTCTGTATTCAAAAGGTATTCTGGCCTGTTTCCTTATTGAGCGACGAATCTACTGGGATTGAAGTCCCTGTTAACGAATGAGAAGCCGCGGAATTCATCTTGGTTTATGCAGGGGACGACGTCTGCATTTATTGGTGTTAATACTGGCTCCTCCATTGTGAATTCGGCATCGAAATTCACAGTATCCTTTTTGTTTTTCTGAAAAACATTCGTTTAAGTAAATTTTAAATTTATAAATGGAAGACATTTTCAAATTACAACACTTTTAAATGTGGGTAAAATAAATTAAATTGTAAGCTCTTAAATAAATCTAGAAAACTTACGATTTTTGGTTTAAAAGGAGGTTTGACCTTGCGCGCTTCAAGAGCCTCCCAGTCCATATTCTGGAAGAACGAATGTGTTCTTATAGCACTTTCGGCGCATTGGCTACAATGCAACCAAGTCTTGTTGCTGGATTCTTCGTCATAAACCCTTTGAGAAGAAGGTAAAGTACATAATCCCTCAATATCGATTCGAACAAATCGTCCTCATTGTCAGCCTCAAACGGTGGCTGACCGACCACCATTTCATACATTAGAACGCCCAGCGCCCACCAATCGACACTAGCACCATATTCAAGCTCCTGAAGAATTTCGGGTGCGATGTAATCTGGCGTACCACAAAATGTGGCTGTCGTAATGCTGTTGCAGATGCCTTCCTTGCACATGCCAAAATCCGCCACTTTGCAGTGACCTTCTTGGTCCAGCAGAATGTTGTCGAGTTTCAGATCACGATAAATGACTTCGTGCTTATGAAGGAATTGTAACGCCAATGTGACCTCCGCTGCGTAGAAGCGTGCACGAGCTTCTTCGAATTTACAAGCTTTTTGAATTTGGAACATCAAATCACCTACAAATTAAATCGATTCTGTTACAATCCAAGTTTCATGAAAAAACTAAAAACAATTGTATACAGTAAATATCGTGTGATTATTACCTCCGTTAACATACTCCATAACGAAAAACAATCGTTCCTTGGTCTGGAAGCAGCTATGCAAGGCTGTGAGGAATGGATCTTTGGCCGCTAAAACTAAGATCCGCTTCTCTGTCATCGTGCAATCCACGTCGTCATCTTAAATAATTACATCCTTCTTCAGAACTTCGACCGCGTAAACCTTGTCGGGATGGCCTTTTTTCTCAGCAAGCATCACTTTGCCAAAGCTGCTCTTGCCAAGTACCTTGATGAAATTAAAGTCACTGATGCTGATTTTGCATAAGTCATCTTGGCCGCTGCTAAGTGACGAATCGCCGCTCGGTGCTTCGCCTGATTCCTTAGACTGCTTTTGAGTTAGGGGCGAGGACTGCTCTGGATTCGAGGCGGAGGTCTCGTTCGCCAAGGCGCCCGTGGAGACGTTGTTGCTGGATTGAATCGACGACTTATAGTTAATACGCGACGACTTGATCTGCTTATCCGGGGATATGCCTATCGTATTAAGGACCTCCGCCATCGCCTTCATGTTGATGCCGCAGTTGTTTTTAGTGATTTAGTGTAGGTATATTACATGCAAGTTTATTTATTTGCTCCTTGGATATAGGTCTTCACATACTGCAATTTGAGAACTGTGGTGGAAATTCTAATCGATTAAAAAAATTAAGCGTGCATAACCCATTCTTTAGTGATAGAAAAATACTAAATTACTTATATTTTAAATACATACCAAATAAATTCTCGATGAAGGGAGCAGAATGTGGGTTGCCTCAAGAATGTGGCCATAAACTTGTGTCCATTGACTTGGTGGACTCTTCGTCACATAGCACCTCTGCGACCTTTGAAGCCCTGCTGGCGTTTCTTGAACTCCCTCCTGGGTTCCTTGCTTCTGTTGACACTTTCTCCTTCCCCTACGCCACATGATGCTGGTGCTTGAGCGTCCAAGTCAACCTATAATATTATACATCATTATTATCAGTACTAGAATTGTAAAAATCAATATAGTTTTATAATTTAAAAGTAAAATATAAGTTTTTTTAATTTTTCTATAAATTAATACATCAATATATATGAGTCAATGACCTACTTTACAGTGATCTTTAAAGAAATTCTTCTTTTTCTATTCTTAGGTTATTTTAATATTAAAACTTTAAATTCATTTTTTATTAAAACATATGCAATTCAAGTAAAGTTTTAAATTTGCTAAATAAATTATAGATTACACATATTTATCAATAGCAAATACTTATGAATACTTTAAAGGTAAATGTTTATTCTCACCATATAAGTAGGGCATCTTATAACCAATTTATCAAACGTTTCTTGCTATTTTTATTCTCAGCTTTCCTTGAGGCTCCAAGTCATTCTATAATATTATACATCATTATTGTCAATAGTTGAATAGTTACTAGATAACTATTGCGTGTTAGTGGTAGTGTATAAACAGATATTTAGTTAAGTTCTTGTTTGTTCTGCACCACAAGAGATTTCCCTAATTTATTTCTTCCAAAATCTTTCCCATTTTTAATTTTCTGTTCTATATAATTATTTTTAAAAAATAATCGATTCTTGCAGTCTTAAGGAATCTGTAAAAACCAAATTATTATAAATTTAATTGTCTCTAATTTGTATATAAAATTTATAAAAATTATACCTTTCTGATGAACTGGATGGAGATTTCGAGGCAAGTATTGTTGATAAAAGAAAGATACAATGAAAAGCCTTTAGCTGGATTACGAATTATTTTAAAACTAATTTGGGAGTACTCGGACAAGTTTAACATCATCAAAAATCTTCCACATTACTTCCAGTCAGAATCCGGTAAATGGTATTAATTTTGGAAACCCTGGACACTTCCAAAATGCATTTTGCTCACAGGCTTGGGACTGTGCCCTACTAGACCAGTACTTTTTATTCTTGAGTCAAGATTACGGCACCAAGGCTGCCTGAAAAGAAAGTATAACGTTAAGTGTTAGTTAAAAAACGGATCAAATGGCTTTTTAAATGGAGCTATTACTCTACTTAGTTGTATTCCATAAATAAAATAATGTACAAAATCAATCTATATTTCAAAGACTCTTCATAGAATCTTTATGTGTATCGGAAAATCCAATTGATTTCTTTTCGAGGCCAACATTACATCTGCATTCTTGCGTTGCAGTAAAAGTTTCAAACTCTTATCGGAAGACTTCAGTAAATCCACTAAAGAATTAGAAGCAGTTTAAAATGTTCACTAAAAGCAGGATATTTTTATTTACTGTACCAATTATTTACCGCAATAAAATAAGTATTCGTAAGACATTTAACGTTCTACTACTTTATTACAATTATTTTTATATGCTTTTAGCACAGAATTTTTCTGTATGATTTTTTAATTGTATTTATCTACTACGAATATTTTTTTAAATTTTACTTAGTAAATTAATTAATTGGCATCAAAAAGTACTTAGTTCACGAGGTTAAATGTATGAAGGGTGCAGCGTACACTGAATTTTTGGAGCAGTGATGCGCCGTCGACACTGCTGCCAACCTAAGCATTATCCATGTAGAATATAGTAGTGTGCGGCTTCCGGCCACAATTCTCGGAATTTCAAGGCTGCGAGATCGCAAAATTAAGTTATTTGAGAGTGAACAGGGACATAAAGAACTGAAAAATCTTTGATTCCTTAATAATTCAAAACGTGCGGTCGATATTTCAAGCCGCGGTGGACTTTTATCGAGGAATATAAAAAATTTCATATATACAGGTATACTACTCAGCGACACCCCCCGCGGCGACCGTAGTCTCGAGCATTCAAATGGCGGCCATTGGAGACGGCGGTGCAGCGGAGCAAGTATCCACTTTTAACGATATAAAATCTCGTTTTTTTTGGCAAATCCATCTGGAATCCGATTGCTGTTGTCCATTTAAACATCTAGCGATAGTCGAAGGTAAGGATTTTACGTTATTTTTTCGAGGAGTTCCACTTTTGTTTGCGGGCATAGCTATAGATATAGAAATTGCATGTAACAGCAAGTGTCCGAATTTCAAGGCCGCGCGCGAGCAAAATTAAGCTATTTGCACAAATATTCTTTCTGTGGACAAACCGGAATACCTTTAAAATAGTGGATTCTTTAATAAATGATACCGCGGGTACATATTTTCGGTCGGATTACTTTTCTAGAGCTGGATTACCAAAGCGGCATATATATAGATATACAAGTTTAGTATGAGGCATTCAGATTTTTTGTGCCTTAGCTCTCCCTATATAGACTGATCTTGTATAAACTTAAATAAAATAATCATGAATTATTTTTTATAATATTAAAATAAAGTTTATAATTATTTAAGGTATATCTATTAAAAAATATTTAAAAATTTTTCTGATTTTTTCCACTTATATTTTATCCACTTATATAAACATTTTCGTTGATCTAAAGTCTGGTGTCAGCGATAATCCTTTAAGCTCAAAGTACTTACATGTGGATCACTCGGTTTTTATTGATGAAATGTCGTTTCATCATTTACTCGATCCATTGAGGGATCCACAGCCTTAATCTAGTTCAATCAAGAAGCCACAGCCATAGTCTGACTTCTTTAAGCACAACAGTCTTAGTCCGACCCATTGAAGGAGCAACACAGACTTGGTCCGACCCATTGAAGGAGCCATACAGACTTGTTTCGAGCCATCGAACCAGTATTTTCCTGTAACAAGTTACATGTAAGGTAAACTAGTTTCTCTGGTTTACTTTACACGTAACTTGTTACAGGAAAATACTTGTTCAATGGCTGGAAACAAGTCTGTGTGGCTTCTTCAATGGGTCGGACTAAGACCATAGCTTCTTAAAAGAGTCAGACTACGGCTGTGGTTTCTTGATTGAATTAGATTAAGGATGTGGATCCCTCAATGGGTCAAGTAAATGCTTGCTCCTCCAGTGGGTTGGTCTAAAGGTAAATAATAATTCATCAACAAAAACCGAGTGAGCCAAATGTAAGTACTTTGAGCTTAACGGATTATCACTGGCACAAACTTGAGATCTACAAAAATCTTTGTCATCAGTATAAGCTGAGAATGTATTAAAAATGAATTCAAAATTTTTCTGATTTTTAACACTTGACTTTTTTAATTTTATAGATCATTTGGTATGTGTTAGTAGAAAAAAAAGTTATCAAAAGTTTTGTTTAAATTAGTTTCTTTGATTTACCTTATATGTAACTTGTTACAGGAAAATACTTGTTGGATGGCTCGAAAAAGTCTGTGTGGCTTCTTCAAAGGGTCGGACCAAGTCTGTGTTGCTCCTTCAATGGGTCGGACCAAGACTGTTGCTGTTTAAAGGAGTCAGACTATGGCTGTGGCTCCTTCAATGAACTAAATGAAGGTTGTAGATCCCTCGATGGTTGAAAGAAATGCTTGCACCTCCAATGGGTTGGTCCAAGGTGGCATAAAATTGATTATCACTGGCACAAAACTTGAGATCAATAAAAATCTTCATGTTATCAGTATGAGCTGAGGATATCATAGAAGATGATGATAATGGTGCTTGGATTATGGAGAAGTTCCGCAATTATGGATCTTGCCTGAATACTTTCAAGTACAATTTCAAGTGATTGCAAGCACAGCTGAAAACATTTTTTGCTGGTATTATTTAACCTGAAAACCTGGTTCTCTTATAAGGTAAAGTATAGTTTTGATAATTTATAAACAAATATTTTTAATTCAAGAGATAATTACTATAATTCTTTCCTATTTGCAGAAAATAAATGCAGGCAGTGAAAAAGGATTCTTTACCATTGGCAAGGCAGACGTTGAATATTTATGTACGTTTGCATACAAAACTGAGATCCTCTCTTTCTCTCTTCAAAAATAAGGTGAGGGTCTTTGTTGTGAAGCTTTTAACACCTGATTCTTATTGGCCGCCAAGACACGAGTACGTGATTGGTAGCCTGGTTTTTATATTAGGTTGGATACGTGGCCGCGAATTTTTGTAACACTTGTACCGTTGTTATAAAAATCTTGTATTTAAAAATTAATAATAATACCACAATTAACATTCTACGTTTCTTTTTATTTTTCAGGCAGAAAAGCGTTGCCTCAACTTCATTTTCTACAACTCAAGATTTTGGATGATTCAAGAAAAATAGAAGCACCAATGGGAATTAATGTATTTGGGTGCCCCCTTCATAGGCAATCAGTGTTCTTTTCGTTGATTTCCTACTTTAGGGTGGCTGCTAATGCGAATTCCCATTGTTGTGTCTATGCACCTCTCCTCGGTCGTCGAGATAATTCGTACTAAAATTGTATTGTCTAACTTGTATTCTTTAAAATTTCACTCTTCCAGAGAAAATCGGCTTGTCCGATCTTCATTGGAAAATAGTGAATTTTCATTGAATAAAAGTTAGCGATATTAGATGGGATTCGACGGGATCTCCGAGTTCTTGAAGGTGTTCTAGATAACGATAAAGGACAAGTCGTCTACAACTAGGGAATCTGCGGTTGTGAGTAATTTTTTTCTTCCAAACAATCAACTTCTTTTTTTCGTATCGTTTGCAGTACATGAAATTTTAATTTTGAAGGAAATTATTTATTTATGATTTACAATCTAACACAATTTTTAAAAATATATTAATACATTAAACGGTTGCAAGTGTTTTATATTATACCAATCGTCAATTTTATTTTTAAATTAGCTTTTATTTGTAATTTTTAAATTATATTTAAATTAACTTATCTTTTGAGTGATGGTTAGCATTTTGCATTAATTAATTAATTCATTAGATTTGCAGTAGGTATTCCCCTTGACCTTTTTAGTCTTTTTTTTTCTTTTTTTTTTTCTTATACCTTTACAGCAAGGATACTGTTTTGATACAGTGTAACTGTACACTGTAAAGACACGTATTGTGCAGTGTCTCACCTGGGTTTATTATCATCGAATAGAGGTACAAAAATTGTCAATAAAATATTGTCAATATTGGTTTTAATTATTGCGTTAAAATCTCGCCAGTCCGCAAAGCTCCTCGCTCGTATATTCATGTTTTATGTGTGTGCAAAATATGTGTTCTGTTTCATCTGTTTCAGGTATAATGCAACACTGCAACGTCTCGCTAACAGTAGCAAAATAACGTATTTCTATCATTAATATATTATGTAAAAGGTAGGATAGGAGTTGAAGAAATTGTCATTTACAGTGGCAATTACGCCCCCCCCCCTCTTTCCCCACCCTAATTTTAGAGTAACATTTAGACTCTCGCGAATAGGGTATAATATAAAACTTAATTTTGTTAGAAAATTTCATAAAGAGGTTGATTGTTATACATATTTTAATATTATTTCTTTATACATATTTTCATATATATATACATGTACAGAAGAGGAGTTTATTAAAGGTAAGAATTTTTTTTATTCACCACGGGGATCAGGTTTGCATGAACTTATTTTAGAACACATGATTTGAATTTGAAATTGAATTTTGTTCATGCAAGCCATTTAAGTTATTATTACGTGTTATATTTTCACAGATATTAATTTAAACTATTTTATTGCAGGGCATATTATTAAAGAAATATTTAATTTATTAAAAAGATGACATTCTATTTACCACAGAGAGGTTTACCTCAACTGATGTTGGAAGATACCATTGAATACTGAAGTTCCATTTTATTCATGCTAATAATTTTTATTTTTATTTGCTATATTTTCACAAATATATATTTAAATTATTTTATTGCAGGGCAAATTATTGAAGGAATAGTAAATTTTTTAAAAAGATGACATTTTATTTAAGAGGATGATTTAATGTTGTGATTATGTATATTTAAAACGTATACCACATGAATAAGTGCAACTTATAGTACAGTAATTAGATATACTGCCAAGTATTCAATATACTCACTCGGAAAAGGAACTAGAAGAATAATGTGAGTAAAAATAGTTTTAGATTATTGTATTATTTTATTATTTTTTAAATCTATGTCTACATCAATATTTCCCCTTTACAATGATTTACCCCTGATTATTTTACATGAATCATGAGTTTAATGTATGCCGTGATTTTAAAATTAATGACACAATTTGATTGATGACCTTTTTATGGGACGGGTTTATTATATTCTTTGATATAATTTTAAGTGAATGAAGGCTGTAGTTTTTTAATTGTCAATGGCATTAAGCTACCAAATTTCGTGTTTATAGATATTATAGAGCTTGTCAGGTATTAGACAAGCTCCCCAATTTCTAAATTATAACTCAAAATTTTGGTTCTAATTTTATAAGGAAACTCATTTTTTTTAAATTAGTTCAAATTAATCTAACCTGACATGAATTAGTGCACGAGTAAAGAGAAGAGATTAGAATAGTTTTTATCCGGCAATCAAAGTTTCGAGAGGTTTTCATTTAATTTCGGTGGGAAAAGGTAAAATTGTGCGAAAACTTTGTCGTCAAATTACTTGCTGATAAAAAGAGCTACCAAGAATAAAATCTAAGGAATTTTAATATCTGCCGCGGGTAGATGAGGAATTATTTTCCCGTGTTCCAACTGAATTTAATCTTAATGCAGTTTCCGGAGGAATAGTTGGCACGAGGTCAAGTTCCGGGAGATTTTACTTGTTAAAACTGTGAACCGCAAATGGCCGATTTTTTTGTTTTACCTTACCGAATTTTTTATTTTCTCGAGTGTGTCATAGTTATTCAAATACACATTGAGTCAACAGGACATTTAGCGCGCGAGCGTGAAAAAAAAATCTGATCAGTTCGAAAAAATTGTATATTACATATACACCATTCCTTTTATCCCCTTTCGCAGATACAACATTCCTATTCGTACCATTAAGTACTTTAAAAAAATTTAAACGCAAAAATAGAAAAAAAAAATCGCAACATCCTCACAATCATATTCGAATTTTCATAAGCTCGTCTGGGATGCATGAAAAATGTAGAGCGATACATAAACAAAATCCTTCCCTGTTATACGCGAAATAAATCCCTTTGCTTATTCAAGCTTCCTCGGCCATAAATTTCTTTAATACATCGAAAATCGCAGAGGCTCGCCTCTTCCCTCTACTATATATATACAAACACACATACACACACTCACGTTGCATGCGTGCGCCTGATTAAAGATTTACGGAGCGGAGGATTTTCAGAAGCTCACTTTTTATACATACCTATAACGCGGAGTTATCTGTCTTCTCCTTCATACACATTCGATACGAGGGAAAGAAAGGAAGGAGGGAGGAAGTGATTGAGGGATTCTGATAGAGAGGAAGTCGGTGATGCGTCCTTAAAGAGGCGGAGCGGCTTACGTGGGATTTTTATACCTTTTCGCTTAAAAAGTTATAAATTCGATTCTTTTATTAAGTAACATGACTGGCTTTAGCTGTTTTTATTCTAAAGGAAGCGAAATTCATCGCTTCTAATTTGGAATGAACTACCCTCATTCGATCGATAATCTACACATGTTGTTTTCTTTTCATTCTGAGGGTAAAGTGCCATACCACCTTTGAGGGAAACTTGCATCTACACTTCTGTTTTTAAGGAACCATCTTACTCAGAAAAATTAGAATTATTGTTAAAATTAATAAAGCAATCGTGGCAACTCGTGGCTTAAACAATTTAAAAAGATGTTTAAAGTGTTTAAAAATTAAAATTATTAATTTAAGAATTTAAAATTCCCGATAAAATGAGCAAAGATAGATTAGAAAGGTTTTTAGATTCGTTTTATTTTGAATTACATAAGTTTTAAAAAATTGATGCAGGTTTAATGTATAATATTTAGTTTAAATTAATAATTGACATCAATTGTGCATTTAAATTTGAGGACAGGAGTTCAAATTAGAGATATTCGAGATTGACAGGGCTTCGAAAAAGACAATTTTGTTTAATTCAAATAATTTGGTACATTTTAAATGTTTGTATGTTTCACTTTTCAAGATGGCATGTCCTTTTAACAAATTTAGGGCAACTAAGTATTGCAATTATATTTTTACTGTTTGAAGGAAAAGATTATTTATCATTCGAATTGCCTTGAGCATTATGCGAACATAATACATTAGCGGTAATTAACATTAGCCATTTTCATGTCGCATTTGCAGTTTTATTACCCGAAATGTTATAACCCGATTGTTACGCATTACAAATGTGCAAATGTTGTGCTAACGTGCAAGTGGCAAAATTCACTTTGGCCACTGCAATTTAACAAAAACATACCGAGGTTGAATATGAATGCGTTACGTATAACAATTTAGAGTGGTGGGACATAAAACGCAGTCCACTTCATGGGGCATAAACGACAGAAATGTATAAGTGACTTTTCAAATCTCGCGCTACCCACGCACAATTTACAATTACACAACGCAAGGAAGTAAAAATTATAGGACTAATTTTGGATTCATAATGCCTGCTTCGCGAATTCAGTTCGTAGATACTGAATTTCTTCAATAAAATTCGAGAGAACAACTTATTTAAAAATTACGAAGGCGACGTTAAATATTATCGACCAGTTCAGTAAAATCTCTTTATATTGTTTACTGCGCATCGTAAATTTTCGTTTTACCTTAATGGACGGTTTTTTTAAATTATCGCAATTATTTCAGTAGATATTTATTTTATTAAATAATATCCTAACCAAACCTATTAATAACGCATACCAATATAAAATAAAGAAGTATTAGATAAATTTTATTTTACAAAACACGAATACTGTCTACACGTAGACAATTAAAATATCAAACTACTTCAACCTGTTAAGTACACATTTGCCTTCCATCAGATACTCTATCACTGTACAAATGTTATCACAAATTTCAATTTTCTTCTGTATTTTCAACGATTTAAAGTCCAGTTATATACGTATTGATAGTTCCTTTTTTTTCATTTTAATTACAAAAAATATATTATTTTATTTTGAAAAATGACACTTCATCGAGTAAAGGAATTTTTGCAAGTGCATTTCATGCGTTAAACATAAATAAAATTTACAACAATTCGTCACACTTTTTTGAAAGAAATTTATACGCGAAATAGGGAAAATTAAATAGAGCTATGGAAAAATTATATTAATTATAAAATTCAAGGGAAGTTCGCTAAAAAGAAAAAAATTGTTAACACAAGGCAGCTTAATAACAGCCAGGAATATAATTAGAAGGCTCGCAAATGTATTTGTCTGCGGTCTGCGGGGGCACGGATAAAAACGTCTCGTAAAGCGGCGTCAAAAACCATGAGAGTAATAAAATTTCGCCGCATTGTATTGTGCCTCCGCGGAACTCGGCGCAATAAAGGCCCGGATGATAAAAAAAAGAACGTAGCACACCATGCCCATCGCACATTACGTTGCAAAGCGTCACGCACCGTCACGGCCGCAGTCGCTTATTCTCCCGGCGTGACGGGGCGGCTTCGTGCCCCCAGAAAAACAGAGAGCTTATACCAAGGCACCGGTCATTTATATATCGGCCGCCGGTGAAACTTTTTCCCTTCTTGTTTCCGGAGCGTATGCTACTTGACTCGTACTGCAAAAACGGATGCTGATCTATGTACCGGCAAATTGGAGTTGAAATACATGACTTGCTGAAAATCAACATATGAATTCTGCATTAAAGGTGGTCATTCTACATAGTATCAGTGAGAAATGTATGTGAAATGTTCGTAAAATCATGAAGAAAGTATACGTAAAATTATAAATATGACCATCAGTGAAGTAATGAGGAATCAATGTGTAATCTTTGTGAAATTATGAGAAATCCATCTACATAAAATTAAAACTTTGACCGTCTAAATAATGTAGGGGAGAAATCTATATTATAAGGGTTCTTATAATCACATGGAATCGATGTGAATTCGATGTGAAATCACGAGGAATTCACGTGGAATCTGAGAAGCCACGAGGAATCATTAGGAATCAATGGGAAATTACGAGATATTAATGTGAAATTAAGAGTAATCAATGTGAAATCGTGGGAATCGACGTGAAATTTAGAATTTACATTTTTTAAATCCATATATAAAGGTGAATTCAACAATCGACAACAATCTATGTGGAAAACAAAAGCATTTTAGTGGCATCTATTTGAAATTTATTCGAATTCACATGCAAATTAATTTCAGAAAATTTCTGGTTAATTTTTTAACATGCATATTGTTCGGATAGAATTTGAATTCTAACATTGGAGAAGTATAAACTTTGCGGTGTACGAATTCTACTTGCCTGTACGGAACAGGTACTTCTGCAGCTTAGCATCGAATTAAGTGTGTAAGATGATTTAATAACCAAGTCCTATAAACTTTAAACGTTTTTTCTGCGTAAAGCTGCACAACTGAGAGATACAAGAAAGAAAACAAATAGCCCCGCTTTGCCAGACACCATACATCATTTATTATATTTCAGTAAGCTTCTTCGCTATATCTTTGGGCAATAAACTCGACTCGAGGGTGAATCACCTGCTTCTAAATGCGTATCATGTACTATAGAATTTTATCCTTATCAGCTCTATGTAAGAGAAAAATCTTTTTTGTTCCCTCAGACCAACAATTATGTACTTCGTTAGAAGTCGTCATTAAATGGTTGAATTAAGACTAGATTAACTATAGCAACTATAGGTATAAAATTGTCACGTCGACACCTCTAAAAAGGGAATCATTTTTATCACCTCAGTTATAACTACTTTGTTATAACTCTATTACGTGTTGAATTAAGATTAGATTACCATCGACTAGACATAAAATTTCGCGCATAAAATTCGCAGATAAGAAATCAAAGAGTCCCATGCCATGGAAGAGACTGTCGGGTTCACTTTCTCAAAGATAGCCGGAGGGTCATCCAAGGCTGCTCATGCAGGCCGGCCACGTTTTTCCGGTGTATGAGCAGGGGGTGCGCGCGAAATTTCATTTGCACCACACCTATCTTCCAGCCCGGGAGAGTAACGAATAAGAGAATGAAGGGAGTCGCAGCGAAAAAAAGGAGGTGAACCGAGGAAGAAAGAAAATTGAATTCAGTCATTCTTTCATTATTTTATCGAGCAGTCCGCGATCGTGCTCTGGGGCTTCCTCGCTGAGTTTTATACTCCGATGGCTCGAAGTTTATTCTGCTTCCTCGCTTCTTATTCTTTCGCCGGTCCAGCCTTAGTCTGCAAATCATCGCTTTCCGCAGCTCTCAGTTCGCAGTTTACCGAGAAGAAGGAACGAGAGTTTCTTCATCTGGATAGTTTGTTTACAGCGCGCGGCTGGTGCGCAATTTTTTTTCTTCTTCTTATACTTTTTTTTCTTAAGAGCATTGTTACGTAGTCTTATTATGGAAAATTGAGTTTGCTAACTTTGTTCTTATTCATAGCTACGTATGCCCTCCGGAATTCTAGTTCTGAACGAATTATTGAGTTAACAAGATAGATAATCAATTTTACACTCTAAAATTTTCTTCAAGTACTTTCCAATGATTCGCAGTAACGAGAAAATGCCATGAACTGACTGAAACTCTGTAGAATGATTCGATTCCTTGTGCAAGTATATTTTTTTTATTTATTTAAATAATATACTGTGAGACTAAATCTAGTGCTTCGCGAGGGAATTATGAAAAGGATCTCCTTATTAAAAAGACATTTTCAAGGATCAAGGATATTTTCAAGTTTTATATTGAATCAAAATTACCACGTGGATTCCACATACCTATTTTCTTGAGGAAATCCACACGGTCATTTTCAACAGGATTTATAAATAACAAAGCCCAATACATTTCTCTTTAAGAAGGTGGCGACTGAATAATCATTTTTATCAGCTATATTGTAAAAATAATAGTAGCACAATGACTGTCAGATGACGCAAAAGGGGCCGAGGAAAGCGAAAGCATAAGAAAGCAAGAGAGAGAAAGGAAATATAATAACCCAGTGACCTAAATAGAAGCGTGTTGGGTACAATGCGCGAGACTTCGGGGGCAGCATGAATTTTTGCGAAAATCTGAAAAATCCCTGGCGTTGTTGGCGAAAAAGCGTGGCTCGCGCGTTCCGTGCGGGTACTGCTTGCGCATCCGGCCCGGAGTAACAATAAAATCGTAATTCAGATAAAGAGCGGGGAATTCATTGGAGGACGCCCTAAATAAAAGTGCATTACAATAAGAGTGGCCCTCGTTTCGCAGCCAGGCGATAAGAATTTATTGGCCTTTGCCGATTTTCCTTCTGCGAGGACATTTGTTTTCCGAGGGCGCGTCTGCGTGAAATTTCGGAACCTGATTTACAGCTATTGCTCGTGCGGGATAACGTGCCGCGCTGCATTCCGTCGGATAAATTCAAAACATTTGCCCACGGGTATTGATCTAATTTTCATTCGAGTTTTTCACGTACTGGGAGTGTGTTAGACCTCCGGATCACGGATTTTAATGAATTTTTATTATATTAAAGTAAGACTTTGTCTATTAATATATGAAAAAAATCTAGTACTCTATAACGTTGTAATGAAATTAACTCCCTGCATGCAGTGAAACAGATTGATTTTTTGACTCGTAGAGCAAATGATAGGGACTTAATCTATAATGTGTTACTTTAGTTTAGAGTGAAATTTGACTCCAACCGTTTTGACGTGTAAAATATCGTATTTCATTGTTTAACTATAACTCCGCAGCACCCCTGACATTTCCAGAATTCAGCAATAAATAAAAGTAGAAGAACAAGACCAACAATTTAAAAGTCGTTGCGTTAAAAAATCTCGATTGGTTCAAAACTGATATAAGATTGAATATGAATGTGTTGAAAATAACGTGATAATGTGTTATAATTCAATACTCATATTCAATTGCACATAACTTTTGAATTAATACAATTTTTTTAACGCAATAATTAATTCCCAAATTGTTGGTGTTTCCCTTTAATTGTATTTCCTTTGTCGGTGGATTCTGTAGATTTCAGGGGTGCGAAGTTATAGTTAATCAAATTTAAAATTTTAATATCCTAGTTAGTTCGTGCATGGAAAATCCAGCTATAATTTTGATTTGTTTTAAATAACGGTCTAATTTACCTAGAATTAATTTTAAAATATCGTTGTCGCTTATCAAACGCGATAAGCTACGATATTCCTGATTGGTGCTAGTTTCTCGCTATGAATTCTCACATGTGTGGGTGTTTTTTGGATCTTTTTCTTTTTCGGTAGCTCATTAGAATAATTACACAATTAGCCGTTTGCCGCGCCATTATACCACTGTTTGATGACAATTAAAGCACTTTCTTCCGCACTTTTATCCTATCCTTTTTTAGTCTCTGATTCGCGCGTTAATTGCGCTGAAAAGTTGTTGGAGCTTTTCCTTCTCTCTTGACTCTTAGTTTAAGAATTATTAAAATATCAACTAAACTATAAAAATTGCATATGTTTACCTAAATTCGGGAGATATCTCATCGATAAAAATTTCAACTTCGTCTCAAATTAAAAGAAGCTGCAATGTTATTACCTCACCGTGCGGCTCGCTAAATAATTGATTTGAACATCGCAGTTAGTTGCCGAGAAGGAAAAAAGTTTTTCCCGATTTGAAACATACAGAACTACCTGCGTCATCATTTTCAAATTGGCGACTTCATCGTAAACTCTCGAAAGCTGTCAATAGAAACGTAAAGTCACGCCGTACCGATGCAGTGACAACTGATCCCTCAGCAGAACTAACGCACGTATGGATTTTCCGCACTCAGCCTGATTGAGCGCAGTGCACGTCATTTATATAGGTATACGTCGGAGCGTACATTCATCGAAGACATCCCAAAGGTGACGACCACCTTCTCACAAAAAAACTTAAAAAAAAAATGATGGACGCCATCTCTCGGTACGCTTCCAATTTCTCACGCGGACGGCGTCCCCGGCGATAGCGCCATGCACACATCCGTCGATTTTTGCTTCTCTGCCGACAGTTCCTCCGATAAATCGGCCCCAGACTCCAGCCCCTTTCCCCGCTTCGCGCACCAACTTATGTAAAGAAAAATTCGTCGATGTTCAGGCTAGCATTACACTCCTATTGCTCGCCATTAAAAGGCTGCCTTATTTAAAAAATAATTCTCATGTGATTCTAATGTGCTTTTCACATCAATCTCATGTGATTGTTATATAATTCTCATGTGATTTCATATGATCTCATATGATTCTCATATGATTCTCATGTATTATAATTGTCGTATAATTTTCGTATGATTCTCCTATAATTCTCATGTGATTCTCTTGCAATTCGTATGCGATAAATCATGTGACAAGTGTTGAGATAAATCGTGAATTTATCATTTGAGAAGAATTTTCAAGGATTTTGTACGAACCATTACGCGAGAATTATATGAAAATCACATAAGAGTAATATAAGAATTACTCGAGTGAGTTTTTTTCAATAAGAAACGTTGCGCTGAGATACGGATTATTCCGCGGGCACCTCGTGCGCGGACCAAAAAGCCGGTGATCCATTTTGCGCCGAGAGCCACGGAAAATGATTACTGCGGATAAATTGCAAATGAAGAGCTTCGTCGCCTCAAAGTGGATAAGTCGCCACTGCGCGCGAGCTATACGCGCGGGGATCGCAATATTTTTTCCGAGGATTTCGTAAGTCCCCTGGGTACTTGGGAAATCCTTGGCACCGGACGAGCCTTTTAAAGATGGTTTAACGAAAATAGATATTTTATGCTTGACAAATTATCCGCGTCAGATAGATTGCTCTCTTTAAATGTAAAATACTCTTCGAATATCCCGGGTAAAAAATTAAGCATCTACTATGATCGGCTCATTAATTCTGATTAATTATTCAACAGACATTTCGCCATATATGCATTGGAAATTAATTAAGCATCTGTTAGAATATTGTACTTGTTTTTTGTTTCAATTCCATTTTAAGAATTCACTGCACACAAACGATCAAAAAAAACTTAATTTCAACATTAATACATATTATTAACATATAGATGTAATCCATCATTTATTGGCCTATCGAGGCCGTATTCTTTGGATGATCCAGGGCAGGGGTTGATGTCGGGCGTCGAAGAAAACGGGCGTGCACCCGTCGATACGACCTCAGCGAAGGTCTGAGCTATCGACCCGGAAGCTCCGACGCCTCGCCCGGCACCTATCCCTATCCATTATGTTAGCACCTTTATTGTGCGCAGACGACATTTGCATCTCGTGGGCGCGAGCATGAGTGCGCGAAACGAGAAGCAGGAGCGCGCCGCTTGTGCAGGCTCGATTGAGCCTGAAATTTCCCATATCCATCATTTTTTTTTATTTTGACCGCCCGGAGCTTCAATCCCATATCTGTCTTTCTCTTTCTTTCGCTCTTGCCTCGCACTCACTCTCACTATCTTTTCGCTGTCCCACTCGTTAAGCGTGAGGAATCGATTATATTTGCGAAATTCAGTTACTTGGAATTTAATAATGGAATTTTCAATTGCTTTATTAAATTCCGAGTGACGTTACAGAAAATTAAACACAAGTTTTTCTCTTTTTTCGTTTGATTGGCTTATTCTATCTGCCGGTGGATTTGTGCGTTGTTAAAAATGGTTTCATTAGCGATATTCGCAATTAAATACGATTTTCAGCGCCTGCAGAATGAAAGGGAAAAATTGTAGGATCGAAAGTAAATTGGCCAAATTAAAAGAATCGAGTGATTTGAAAAAAGACTTCAGTTGGCAATTTATTTGTAAAATTAAAAAGCTTCATTGGAGTCTACTGTACTATAAATGGCTATACGTATTGAGTTTATTTTATTGCAGCTTGACGCAATAGTTTTAAACGCATTTTCTGCGGAACAATTTAGGATCATTAAACTTTTAAGTTTCTGTAAAAAGTCATGCTAAAATGTCTCAAAGCGTTGGAAATTTCCTTCACTCCCTTGTTATCTTAACTCTCACTCGACCCTTTAAGAAGTACACCGAAGTTTCTTAAATTTAATTACGTTTCGGATCTTTCGTCAAAGTCCGTTAAAGACTGCGCAAGTACGTCAGTGTACGATGCGAATACTTAAGTACTGAAACAGTTAATTACCCGCGATGGTATCTCTATTAATTTCTTTGTTTAAATTTTAATTAAATTTAAAAAAATCAAGCGCAGCAGCTCTATTTAAGTTTTAATTCGACGAGGAAGGGAAAATCCTAATTTTTTACTTTTGCTTTAATTATGTCACGACCAAACAATTTAGTTTTCATAATAAGAGCGCTTTTAAATCAAGTTAAAATAATTACTTAATCAAGTGCAAGATAAAATTTTACGACGGGCGAGCGCAGGAAGCGAGTGACTTAGTAAAGAGATTGGAAACTTTATGCAGATGTTGTGAATAATGCCATCGGTGTATAATTTCATTCTAACTATACAGGCGAATGAATCGGTCTCGATTCACACTAAGTTTTCGTATGTAAATCATTATTTAATCACGAATCGAAGACCACAATGGAATCTGCGAGATATTCATCTATCTATAACGTCAAAGATTAAACTTCAGGTGGACTTTCGCTTTGAAACTTTTGCATCGATATGGACGTTAATGCCTCAACTACCTGTCTATTCCCTTCAAGTTTTCACTCAAAAAAAAAGGAATCATTTAACTAAGTCTTCAAACTTCTCAAAAGAGTGTGGAATAATTAAGAATTAATAATATTCAGTAAGCTAAATGATGTATGGTCCTTAAAAAAAGATGTGTATTTCGTAAAGCAGGCTTATGTAGATAATACTAGTAATTTGTACGTAGAAACTTCAGCAATCACACAAGTCCACAAGTAAAAATCTATCCCTGTTTTAACCGAAAACCTTAATTTAAATTTGTTTCAGTGAGATTAGAACTTTTGTATTGTCCCGTAAATTTTACTATGACGTAACTGCACTTTTCACAAGAAACCCATTTATGTCCCAATATTATTATGATACGCCACCATTATTTTTACTACAAAATTGTTTTAAGAATTAATTAACTATATACTAACATACAGTACTGCATGCAAGTTAGCATATAGACGTTTTTTGACTTCCTCACACAAGTTCACGCTTCTATCCCTTAATAAAATATTTTTACAATCAAATCTAAGAAATTGTATTAAATATTAATGAGATCAAGACTTTTGTCTTATACATTTGTGATTTGTGTGCTACCTTTGGTCGATCACGTCTTGGACGGACACTTATTGAAGAAATTCAATTAGTACCATCGACTATTCGTAAATGTTTGAAAAAAATCATTCAAATAAGATTTCATTCAGTGGAAAAGTATCAGGTGACCTGCGGTTCCAGTGCACACTTTTCAGTCGCGTGGCTTAATTTCAAAAGTTTGAGGTGGCAGGGAGAAAAGAAGCTGGGGCAGGGGTGTACTTTCGAGTTCACTTGGTTCGTAGACAACATTACACCGGGTGGACTTTAATTTCGCGTCAGTCTTACTTTTCCCCAGCTCCACACGAGCAGTACAATACGTTACACCACGCAACTTCTACAGTTCAAGTGTACGTCTGTTGACTTTTCCCGTGTGACTTCGCCTCCGCGACAGACGGAGACAAAATTAAACTCATAAACAATGAACAAGTATAGGAGGTAAAAGTGTCTCGTGAAAATTAAAAATATATGTTAGCTGCAACGTCGGTGTGTTTATACACAGATCCGCAGGAAGTTTAGCTCTCAACGGAAAGCAGCGAACATGTTTTAAATTTCAAAAATCTTTGTAAACTCAACAAAGCTTTCGGGTTAAAGTTGCAATTTTTTATAGTAAATTTAATGCACTGAAATTGTTACTACATTTTAAGGCAATGGGTTTTCGGTGAAAAATAGTATTGCAGTAAAAAATTCAAAACTATGTCTTTGCAATTCTATGGAATTTTTACTGCATTAGATTCAAAGTTCTTCGATTCTGAGATATGTATCGGCTAATTTTGTAATAAATAGAATTAGAAGCATAATGTTTGCTATCTGTTACGGGTTTTATTTACTCTCGATTCCTCTACAATAGCCACTTTTTCACTCAAAGCAGGGAATGGATTGAGTTATTATCTATATGAGAATTAAAGCTCAATTTATTACCTCTGGTAAAAATAAAATTAATTGCAAAGGAAAATAAAGAATTGCAATCGAAAATTCTAAAATTTACGTTAAATAAGGTAAAAGTTGCAATCGAAATTGTAAAAATCAATGCAACATTTTAAAAACGTACTCTAATAATACCTAAATAAATGAAAGCACATTTAACTGCTTTTAATAATCTCTCAGCGCTACGGAAAGTCTCCCAAAAAACTTTTCGTATATATTTTTCGATTTTCGTGAGTGCGTCACATGGAATCTCGAGAAAAGTGCATCGAAAGTTTTGAGAGAAAAAAAGGGTACGTTCACAATGCAAAGCCGGCGAGGGTGTGTGTACACGTATACCCTCCACGGGTGAGATTAATCAATAAGCTTTCACTGGAGAAAGCTTCGGGGAAAGTTCATTGACTAACGACGGGCAATTTTATTCCAACGAAATGCCTTATTTATTTATACTCAGGGTAATTAAGCCCGCCGAGATAATCCCTGAACTTCGATTCAATTAAGTACCGAGCTTGTTAAGTAATTTTAATCCTAGCCGGGCTGATGGGACTTCTTTTGGCGACTTAGCACGGACAACTCGGCGCCACCGCCGCTGCGGAAGTTTCGTGCATATCGTTGGGATCTTTCGTGAATTATGGGCCGAGTGGCCCCGAGATTAAACGGCCGCCGGCGGGGGCGGGGTCGCGGATCCGCACGCGGACGACTCTGTGCACCAGGAACTTTGCTGATTCGTCAGGTAGCTCACGAAATTGTCGAGGAATTTATTAGAGGTGAACTTGTTTGATTTTTGCAGATGGCAAATTTTTTCGCTATCGACTTATAGTCGATTGTCGGTGGAAAAAAAAATCTGGAGAAATTAGATTTTCGTCCATTTACAAATTTCGTTATAGTATAAATATATACATATATGTGGATTAGTTATAAATGGAAATTAGATAGAAATATACAGATTAGTTGAAATATTTTTCAGTTTTGCATTCTTGATTTTTAGGAAACTATTTTTTGTTTTTTTTTTCTGTATGAGATACTCGACTTAATAAATTTTATGAATATGCATCTAAAAAGAATTAATATTCTATCTTTTCACGTTTGAATTTTTTTATTAACTATCGCCAGTTTTTGATCGACACGGGATGGAGCGTGTGCTTTTTTTTAAATAAAAAATCATATTTTTAAAACTAATGACTACATTTATTAGAAGACTGAAGATAAATCGAAGCTCTTCTCACAACATTTTTTTTTATTATTTTCTTAATTAGTTTCACAAAACAAAGTATTTTTCCGACTACAAAAACTTAAAGTAACAAAGATTAATCTTTTGGAATTTTTATTTCAATATTTATAATTGAGATTACAAAAAAAAATTAGCAATTTTTTAAAAATTATTTATATGGCATTTTAGATCTATGATGTAAATTCACCTTCAAAATTTTATGCTCGGTTGTAATCTTATGCAGAATTTATCAACAAAATTACATTAAAATTGTTTTACTCGTTTTCAGAATTTCTTAAAACTTTATTCGAAACGTACCTTTCAAGAAATATAAATAAAAAAATTATAATTTAAAAACTTAAATTAAATTGAAACGAAGTTGATTGCCAATTTATTGGCAGTGGTTTTTTTTAATGTATCTGTCAGATGGGAAATCGCCTTTTCGATTTAAATCCGTTCAATTTGAGGAATATTTTAGTATTGTTAAAGTTTAATTTTTATTTTATCTTTCAAGGGAAGAGTAATTGGACCGGTATTAAACACGAAGGAGTAATAAATAACGATGAGAATTTTTTTTCTTGTTTGACCGAGTCGAAGAAATAAATCACGTGTTGTACGTAATTTTTATTGCCTCTTGAAAGAAGAGCATATCCCATACGTCTATATTTCTTGCCGCCTCGTTTATTCGACGATGCAATTTCGAAATTGAAGTCTTTATAGAAGTGGACAATTACAACTTGAAATATATCGTTTATTGCGGAAGAGCATTATTCGCTCCAATTGTTTTATATTCCCGAAGATTAAAGCGATTTTAACCAAGAAATAGAATTATTCAATGAAAAGAAGCTCGATAATCATAAACTTTTTCAAATCAAAAATTAAAAAAGCTTAACATCTAATGTTAGTGAAAACAATGTCTCGCTGATAAAGAGTAGAATACGCAGCACAGATAAGCACTTTATAAATTAGCCACTGAATTGTCGTTTTGCCGGAATGCAATAACACTTATGGACCGATCATTGACGCAAAAACCGCAAATCACCGGCAGCCCGCGTGTATACTCGTCGCGGCGCGCGCCCCGTCAGGAAAAATCGAAGCCGCTCTAAAAACACGTTTTAAATCGCCATTACCCGTAGGAGCGCCAGCTCAATCGACGCTTTTTGCCATGCATAAACGAATTATTCGAAATCCCGATGATCGCGTGCTCCGCCGTTGTTTTCCCCCCTTCTGATTTAAGAGTTCGCTTTTCGAGCATCCATTTGGGCAAAGTTTAAATTAATGGGTCCGAATATTCGGCTACATAATTTGCGAATTATTATTCCGGTGTCGGGCTCGCGACAAAAGTCGCTTTGACTTTTAAATTAGCAGCTGATAATGTGATTTGCTTTTCATTTGAATGTACGCGAACGTTTAAGGGGACATGGAATCGACTCAGGTATCAGAACAACAATGTAAATATCTAGGGATTCAAATGGGGTTAAATAAAATATACGAATCACATCATCATCATCATAATTAACATTATCGATGATAATAGTATGTGGAATAAAAACATCCATGGCAGGCAACTTATGTTTTTTGTGCTTTCATGGGTGAGGTGGTTGCTTGCTCCTACCACCTGGTAGATATCATTCCAGCCTGGCCTCGTAAATTATAAATAAATATGCGCCTTCAATTTGTCACCAACGAGGGGACAACACTTAGAGATCGTGAAGGAGGTTACAGTCCTCGAGACAAGGTCCATGGAGTCCAGGTTTCTGTTGATTTTGCACTCTTAGATCTCCTTTGCTGCGTGTTGACTTGATTCCGGACGGCGGGCGATCTAGCTTTGTCTTGTCGCCCAGTCATTTTGATGTTTGATGAGAAGGTGGGGACATCCCTTTCCGTTTTACAACAATTATGTAGTCTCGCTTGCACGGGTTCTTGGTGAAAAGATTCAGGTGGTAGATCATCGGACGATTCGTCCTGATTCAATTTTCATCGAACATATGATGTTGATCATGATATCATTGATTATTTTATTAATCGGTGGATGAATCGTTTTTGATTATCTGTTATTTAATAATTCTGGTATTTAGCTCTGTCGCACAATTTATCACTTGATATATCATGCTGATTTGTAACATATTACATGATCATCTGATCACCCAATTCCTCATGGTTAAGTCGATTCTTTGTTTGATTTATTCCATTTTCGTTGATTTAATAAATGATTTATCGTTTAATTTATTTCACATTAAATAATTGATCAAATGATATAACAAATATCAATGACTTACCCGAAATCGATCGATAAAATTGCACCAGAAATTAATGCAATCAAGTTATCTAGTTTTTACGTATTTTTTAATGATATAAATTGCTACGCCATTGATTTATAAAAAAATTAAAATACATTTTCAATTTTATCCTGCTTCCCAAAAAATGGTAACTATAGCTTTATTTTATGCATATATATCTTTCATTCTAATAAATATCGTAATTTTTTAATTAATTCTTAATTACCAATTATTATTGATCTCCCATTCCCTTGAGCTACCTGTAGAATGGATTAATCTTGTAGCATTTGCTTGTCTCTTTTTTGGTCCATTTTTTTTCAAGACAACCATCTTAAGCTAATTAGACTCAATTTATTTAATGAATGGTCGACTGGTCGCTATTTCCGGAATTTTCAATTACTAAATGCCCAACGTCGCGAATCTCGGGGCATCCATGCATTTATCCGTGCATTTACGTCTCTCGACGACTACGATTATTGTTGTTAAAATAATATAACTAGAATTTCAACTGATCCAACTAAAACGAATTTACAGCGTCTCTCCCGTTTCCGAGAAATGCGTCAAGCGAAGTTCCTCCTTCCCTTTCAACTTGCATCGTAACTTTGTCGCATAAATTACGTAATGGTTACGATCGCCTTACGCGAACGCGGAGAGATGGGGTAGGAGAGAAGGAACGAGGGATGTGCTCGCTCCGGCCTCATAACATCAGACGATGCGAGCAAAGATGGCTACTGATTAAACGCCATAAAGCAGGGGAATTAGGCAGTAACGAGTATCATGTTTTTGTCTTAATATTTCGATGTGCAAGGAGTAGTATGCTGCTATACGTATAGAGGCTATGCGGACGTTTTTTATTACGACGGTTTTAGCTTATTCTTACATGAAAATCGAAAAAGATACAGCCGCAATAAAGGGTAATATAGTAAAATGTGTAACGTCGTAAAAATGACGGCATGGTACGTGAATTATTCAGCTACTTATTCTAAACGATTCTCGTTAAAATCTTAAAATTACATAAAAATTACACTATTAAACGATCACCGTCTCTAAATGGATGCTAAACTCACCTTTAGAGGTCTACTACATCGACAACGACATTTTCGAAAATACCGCGCTATGGCGACCTTCGTTATCGATTAAATATATCCTTCCATTCGTTACTCTATATGAAACTACTACGGAAGAAGAGTGAGATAATAAAGTAAATACGCCTTCTAGTAAGGTAGATTTTTAATTAGATTATACATTTTAATTTTAAAGCTGCACCTTTTATCATTTTATTATTACGCATTTGAAAACAACTGCACTTGAATGCATTTGAATGCAATTATACCTTCCACAAATATTCGTTCTGATTTTAGTAGTTCACTAGTAAAGAGGCGGAATCTAACACATTCTACGATTTTAATTAAATAATTATTATAACCGTGTTGAAAAAAAAAACGGAAATTATAATAACCACGTGAAGCTCGTAAGATCGCTATAATGATCGAGTAAATGGTAATTCAATGATAGTCTAATTACAATCTATTTTCGAACATTGATCGCACTTATTCGCGCGCACGTCCGAGGTAAAATTTAATCGGTTCGCTGATCAGATAAAAAGTTTGGAATTCTACCGCGGCGCCGCGCGCGGAGTGGAGATTATCGAGCGCTTGAATTTTGCGCTGGAAGACGCGCGCCCACGTGCGAGAGCGAGAGAGGAGACTAGTGCTCGCGCCTTTTTCAGCGCGCTAAAATGGCAGAGGAGCGATGACGACGACGACGACGACGCCTCGGGGCTTTAATTTCTGCGAGAGCGAGGTCGAGGTACCCGGGAGTCGCGCGCTCTTTACGGGCGAACTTTTAGCTATTAAGGGCGAAATTTCCGCGGACTCCCTGTGGAACCGTGATCCGCCGAAGTTCAGCTGGCCAGTCGGACCGATTATACCTCTGCAAAAAACAAAAGGAAGTACCGAGCATCCGCCGGGGCTCCTCTCACTCTCTCCGTACCTCTTTCGTCTCGATTCTCAGTTTCTCTCGCTGCTTCCATTGTGCCGATCAAAGTGCTGATATCTTGGCTTCGGGGCTATTTCATTGCGAACCGCCTGCTCGCTTTACCTCAGCCAATTATGCGGCTCCTGTTTTTCAATTAATTTTATCAAGAAATTCGATTTTAATCTGTGTTGTGTAGTTGTATAATTGTACGTTTCAACAATCTTGAATTGAAACGAATTTGAGTCGTTATTCGTTGTACGTTAATTTATACCTCGGTGGAAAATTAGTTAGAAATTCATCAGCATATGATTAATTTTCTAGTGATTGGTCCATTTGTTGTTAAAATTCTGCTCAAAAAATTGTTTTACTGTCAACGATTTATCAAATCAACTTTCCAGTTTAAATATTCTAGTGTTTTATTATAGTCAACAGATTGTCACCAGATAATAAGCTAAACCAACAAAAAGTGACAAGCACCAGACAATTTTGACCAACAAAATGTTAAATGTTCAGTCAATTATTAACGAAAAGTACAGCATGTGAATAACGTATGATTGACGTGAGATTCACATGTGATTATCATATGATGGACGTGTGATGTCCATGCGATCCTCATATGATCCCCATACGATCCACGTATGGTCTCTACGTGATCCATATATGATTTTCATTCTAGAACACAAGAGCCAATTCAGAATCTGATTGGAAAATGAGCATTTCTAGATTCTGAGGTGACTCATTATAATCACGTATTGATGATGTGACCATTTTTCGTGGGTAATTTTTATTTTCAGAGTATGAGATATAAATAATTAGGTTTAGTACAAATACAAAGAAAGCGGGTTTTAAAAGTCCATTATGATTGACCTACATAACGCATATATAATACGAGTAGTGCATATAAGCATCTGATACATTTGGTCTCTCCAATGGCCATATTTAATATGCGCATATTTCAACAATTTTTGAATACGAACTAAAGCCTTCAGGGCACATTATTTTCAATACCCGAACGGCAGGATGGCAGGCAATTTTTCTCGTATCATTCACTCGGCATCCGCGAAGTAGTAACTTGTTGAGAGATTCATATTAGAAAAAAATGGATGTATGGCTCAGGGGTATGCCTATCGTCGGTACAAATGCGAAAAAAATATTCATCAACAAAGTTTTATTCAGTTTCTTTCTTTTTTTTAACAGAACCTACTCTAATAAAAAACATTTCATAAGGAAAATAATTGTTTTATAACAATGCTGCACATATCGTTTGTATTAAGGGGTAACACCACTCTACGATTTTCAAAAAATCTTTTTTTTTTAGCTTAAACTACACTTTAAGGTCATAAGAACAATATTCAGTTGGTTACTTTTGCAATGCTAGGATCTCTTTAAAAAAATCGTGGATTGGTCATACAGCCGCGATTTTACCCCTTAATTAATTTCGCGAATCTGTTATCTATATAGTTAATTTTACAATTAAAAATGTGATCGTTAGACAAATAAATTTGTCGAAGGCGATGTATACGTAGATCGATATTTGTCAATTACTCTCACCGGCATGAAAATCTCGCGGAGAAGGTAGAAGTGTCATTGCAATCGGTGAATTTCCAGGCACGCATCGATCAAATCGCGGCTGATTGAAAAGCCTTGGAAATCTCCATTTTCCGTCAGGACCACTTGATACGGAATCTCCCTTATACGCATATAGACAAGCGGCCGGGCGGCGAACGGAGGGAAAAATTGAATAAACCCCAGGAGATGCTTTTTCGTAAGCCGTTGGCCGCGGATCTCCGCGCGATGCGCTGATTACTAATGCATGACTGCCGAGCTACAAGTGGAGGGCAAAAGAGACTCGGGTGAGGAACGAAAAATCAAGGGGAGGGAGCGGGGAGCGGAAAAGCTTATCGGTGGAATGGGGAAATGATGAAACGAAGCAAACGGCCGGAACAAAGAGAAAATAACAAACCCTCGGTGTGCGCTCGCGATTTATAATTTTATCGTTCCCTTGACGATTTCATTTTGCTCCTATGTTGCGTTGCATCATACGCCAATCCGTTGATGAGCTTTGTAACCGCAATTACGATAAAATCACTCCATTACCTTAATGAATGCAATTTCAAATTGTTTAACTAATTGCGAGTATTTGCGAAATTGTGGATTGTATCACATTTTATTTTTTCAAAATCATATTTATTAATTCACTCTGAGATTTACTCGAGACATATTATATTGTATTTCTCACTATAAGCTTTACTGCAGAATGTTTTGTAAGAAATAAAATCGTGTAGGCAATTCTATAAAAAAACTATTATAAATCCTACAGGGAAACCGGTTGGAAATCCTGCAAGAAATCGTATTATAAATTCTATATAGAAAAACTTTTACAAATTCTATTCCTACAGCGATTAGAAATCCTGCAGGAAAACCTATTAAATCCTACAGAATAACTTATTAGAAACCCTACAAGAAAGTCTATCAGAAGTCCTAAAGGAAAACCTATCCGTGTAAAAAAATTTAAGTTAAGATAAAGTTTATCCAAAGTTCATTTTTTATTAATAATTCAAAAGTCACCGATTCTTTATCTTACCATCCTTGATAATTTTAATTGTAAGGAAAATCTGAGAGAGTGCATCAAGATGTATATTGATGTGAATTTTGTAGTACATTATAATAAATCGACGACGGCATTATTATTAATATCTATATATTTCATTTAACTCCATCAAAATTCTCAGATTTTATCATGGAAATCTAAATATTGTACAGTTTATAATGGCAAGAAATTCCAAAGATATTTATTCACCAAAAGGTCCGAGCCGCTTTGCCTAATAAATTGGAATTTACACTGTACGCTACATTACATCCGATTAAGCTTTTTCCCAGGCTACTATAATTATACTTCCTCATTAAATGCTTTTTATTCAAATGTAAAAAATGTGAATGTGTTATACTTTTATAATTGCTTTACAGGAAAGTACGAGTCTTTTTAACTGCCCTATACATTTTAATGACTTCTTACTTTCTTTTTTTTGTTGGCTAACGAAGTTTCTCGTTATGACCCAGATCATGAATATATTAGCAGTCTATATGAACTTTACAAAATAATTGTTAAGCTCAAGTCAACATTTATTATTATACCGGAACGATAATAAATTAACGCATCAGTTGTACTGGATAATTGCAATTTTCCCGTATAATAATAGCCAAAAGAAGAGTGAATTTATAAAATCGTGTATAGGGGTGCAACTCGCGCGAGATGAGGCAGAATCGATGCGTATATATCTGTGGTCAATTAATTTTAATGAGTGCACCGACGGCGGCGCTATTAGTGTGATTCATGCATCCGCTCGCGCCGGGAACGGCGCCGATTCGCAGATAAATGGTAGGCCGCCACTAAAGAGCCGCTAAACGTAATTCCGTCACTTCGTTCTAGTCGCGTAGCCTTCGTCGGCTCTCTCTCTCTCTCTTTCTCTCCGCAGTGTGGATTCCATCTTGATCGCGTCAATCTTGTGGTGGATGAGATACTCGCGTTGTATGACAATAGACCACACTCTCATTAGCATCGGCTAATTAACATCCGAATTTTCGCGTGATGTTACATTGGTAACATTTAAAATTACGACTTCGCTCTAGATTACTAGCAAATATTAAGTTCATTGCAATTTCTGGTAGAAAATTAACCATCATTACTGACTGCCACACTTATTCTAGTTAAGCATTGGTTAGACATGAAACAGTAGGTTTATCACAAAATAGTTGAGATTTTGGTGAGAATCTGATGATTAGCAAGTAAATTGCGCATTGTTATTTTTTAAGTATATTGAATTTTTGTTAAGCAGCAAAACCTTTTTCTATTATTAGTCGCAAGAAATCCGATCTTTTAGGTTTTTCCTTTTCCCTAGTGTATTTTTACGAAAGTTACAAGCCATATGTTTTAAACGATTTATCTTTTCATGGACTTTTGTTTATTGCGTTCATTTTTAAAAAATGTTTTTTTTTTTCGACTTCAAAAACACAAAAGCTTCATCTAGGATGAAGCGAAAAAAGTCATATACCGAATATCTGAAAATTTCAATTTTGGAGAGTATATTTTGACTAGAAAGTTGACTATGTGTTGAGATGAAGCCTACGCTAAAAAAGGAAGGCTTTTATATTGAGAATTGTTACGGCAAGTTGAGCAATCGTCAGTAAATTGCTCAAATGAGATTACCTAAGTATCACGAAAGATTACAATTACATACAATCTAAATGTACAATTAAATAGTGTCTTTCAATACGGTCAGTTATCTCGCACTTTCTCTGTGATCCCTGAACGCTAAAACATGTTGACTGGACAGTGACAGGGAAGACTCGTTTTTGCTCTGACAGGCTCATCTTATGCTTCGTATATTATGTGAATGGTGTGACATACTTAGATGGCAAAAGCAAACGCAATTATCGGTGTTTACCGCATGATTAAGCACGAACGTGTATATACGAAGGGTTAATTAGAGGAAGTCCCTGGGCGATTCCGCCGGCGGCAAGTAAACTGCGCGATCTCTATCTCTCTTTCTCCCTCCTCCGACATCCCCTTGCCCCCTCAATATTCTATGAGTGCCGGTTAACTAGTTGATGGAAATTTGGTCCTCGGTTAAAGGGACTCGCTTTAAAGCCGAGGCGCGCAGGAGATCGAGCTCCGGAGTTGCCTGCGGCGTGTGTACTTCTGTTTGTCCCCTTTTCAAAGGGAACGTCCGATCGACGATTCGCCACCAGCCTGAGAAGCAACGGGGCTGCCGTTGCTCACTGGCTTAACTAGACCAGGGTGAGATCAGATTTTCTCCAATACTGAGATCATGCTGTAAACGATGACTTGAGCGAAGGACGGTGCTCGTTGTCGCGTGTTTCGCACAATTCAGAAACTCAATGTCTCAGCGAGTTTCGAGTGACACCTTTCCAAATGTACGTTTCATTGTGGGCAGGTGAAATACGAATCGTTGATTCCTCCGTATTTGATAAACCAGGTGAAAATCAGCTAATACAAAGTATTAAAACGACGGATAGAGGGGTAAATTTTAAAGTGTTGTACCTTTTGGCATTTTGTGATACAAGGTAAGCCCCACCCATCGGATATTTACCGAGTCGCTGATTGTACAATATTTGTAATTTTCAATATACAATAATTTGATAATTATAATGTCGCAAAATGATAAAAGATAAATATTCTTCAAATTTGCTCCTTATAACCAGTGCCATATCTTTGCGGAAACATTTTTTGAACGCCTGTGTATATGGGAAAATAAAAGATGAATCAGCTGGTGCATGAGAATTTAGGTGATAAATCAGTTAATATATGAAAAATCATGCGATAAATCAGCTTAAAGTTCAGAAATCCTGCGATACATCAGCTAATACACGAGAGATAATTTGATTGATGGAATTTCAATCTATAATTTATCAGATACTAAATTGCGTCCAATCGTCAGATAATTTATCAGCCAATTTTAATTGAATGAACCAAAGGTGTCGATAGAGTTAGATCTAGTTATCGATAATAGAAACGTATTACATTAATTTTGACGACGTGGGTGACATCAGATTTTCTCAAATATCGAGATCATCCCATAAACGATGACTCGCGCGGGGGACGGCGCCCGGAGTCGCGTGACTCGTTGGACACGTGGAAAATTCAGAAATCCCGTGTCTCGGTGAGCTTAAAGTGACAGCACGCCAGGCGTACCGTTCTTTCTGAACAGATGAAATGCGAAAGGTCGATTTATTCGTGCAGTAAAAAAAATTGCTACATTTTCATTTACATTTTAAACAATATTATCGCGTGAGTTATATCACTTATAAACATTCCATGTAGCAGGATAATAATACTAATATCACCCGGAATATTTTACTACGAGAATAAATCGAAGCGTACGCATTTGGCACATTATGAAAGTTTACCGTGAAGAGATTGTCTGTAGCCCCTTTATCGGCAGCCAAAGGGGGATCGACTTTTATTCATGAAAGTATTTAAAATTCCAATGACAAAAACTAGTCGATTTCGGAGAAGCACGGGGTTCGCCTCCTAACCCCGGGGCTCTACGCTTCGTAGAAAATGTCGCTGGAAAAATTGGATGTCGGGTGGGCGGCGGCGGTGGCGAATGCACTTCGACGATCTATCGGGGAATTTCCGCGCGCGACCCGTTTGTCTTTTACTTATACAGCCCGGGGGATCCACGACCTGACGGCGCTGAGCCGAAGACCCGATTAGAATCTGCGCGCGAAGACGACATTCGTCGTGGTTTTACATCGACGCGGGTTGGGCGAAGCTGCCGCTGAGAAAATCGAATTCTCCATTGGCTTTTATTCGGGGGGAAATACTCCCGGGCGCTTTTGCCCCCCGGAATTCCACGCTTTTTCAACTTGATATTCCTCACGCTTGTGGTCAGAGACTTCGAAACTTACCTCATTTAGCAGGCGCTTTCAAATAAAATCCAGTTTAATCATCGTGTATATAGATCAATTTTTATATTTGTGGATAAGAATTTTCCAAAAAAAAAACAAAAACAAAAGTGTTAAGTTAAGAAGATCGCTGTACTCAAACTACAGACAATAATACAATTAACGATTTAATATCTGATAATTATCTGCAAATTATCTAACGATTTATACCATATATAATCAGTTGTCGAATGCATCGCTTGAAATTTGATACATCAAGTTGTTTCTCAAATGTCAGCTGATTTATCGGAGGACTTCTCATTTATCAGATGATATATTGCAGGAATTTGGCATGTCAGTTAATTTTCTTTATATTAATCAAGTAATTCCTCAGATGTCAACTGATTTGTCACTTGATTTCTCATTTTTTGTGTATTTATCAGCTGATTTATCACCTGATTTCTCATATATCAGCTGAATTATTACGTAATTTCTCAGATCTGATTTCTCACTTCTCATATGTGAGCTGATTTTTCATTGGATTTTTCAAATATCAAATAATTTATCACTTAATTTATTAAATATTAAATAATTTTCAATCACCATGTTCAACGTTCACTCCATAAGGTCGAGAAAATGAATTGATTGCTCTAGTTATCGATAATAAAACCATATCAGATGAAGAAAGAGTTTAAAAGTCCCAAGACGTTTCAACTTGTATTTTCGTCATAAACTTGGATCTGCGGCGTATTATTTTATATGATTGAATGATTGATCAAAAATACGTAGAGAAGTTTTCTGCGAATAACGTTAGATAAATCTTTCGATTGTTTTCTTTTAACTTATTCTCTCGAGAGAACACTTTTCTTATAAATGTAATTATCCAGCCAATCTATAAATTAAATTAGAGAAAATTACTTTGGCGATTGAAAAACAAGTGCAAAGTCAATTAAAAACAATGTAAATTACATTTCAAAATCTGGACGAATTTCGGGTCAAAGAATGAACAAAGCTTCATCCGCAGCTATCCAATGACCGCGTTCAATTTGGCAAAATTAATTTTCGGCTGCAATCTCATCCGAGTGAAATTGCCAAGGCGACGCTTCTCTCCTATCGACCTATCAAGTGGGTAGATGCGAAAAGAAAAGGAGAGGTATGAAATTTGAATAGAAAAAGATTTCGGAGGGATCTTACTGAGGATCGTCCGCTTCCCCCCGATAATCCATGCCGCCTTCGCGCGTTAAACTTCGTCTGAGGCATATATATGGCATTGGGACGTCAAGAGAATGCGCGCGGCGCTCGCGGAATAAATCCCGCGGTGCTTTGCATAAAAAAGTGCTGTGCTGGGTGGCGGCCTCCACACGTGCCTGTACGTCTGGTTAATGCTGGAAATTTGTTCAGTGCCCGGGTGCCACTTCTTCCTTCTTTCCTTAACCCCTTGCCTTCCATTCTGATATCGCTCGGGATGCGGGATCAGTGGGTATGAAATTTTTTCCAGATATACCTTATGCCTCGGAGCGGTGTAAGAGTCGTATTAGGATTTTGGTATTCTTTCTTATATCTCTGAAGGTATATATGTATAGCGCTTTAAGGAAATGACCACTTGCCAGGCTTGCACCGAGAAAAGGCGTAAAACTTTCTCAATAAATGTACCACTCTCGTTTTGCAGAGTGTCGTTTCGAGAAAAGCGGATGAAGTATTTTTTTATTATTAGACATGGAATCTGCTGAGCTGCTCTTTATTGCGTGGTATTATTATTATTCTTTTTTTTTTTACTTTCAAACGAGGATGAAAATACTTCGTTCGTTATTATTTGCTTTATTTTAAATTGCTTTTCGGAGCAAGTGTCTTTGTGGAATTTTTTGTTATCAGAATCTGCTGTCGGCGTTGCTCTTTCAATAGCAGCAAATTCTGTTGCTCGGAGAAAACGGTAATTAAAATGTGACTGGGTCATAATAATCACATGCCGAGGTATTATTGAGCGATGAATAGAAAAAGCTTTAGAAAATCGCAATTTAAATGATTTATTGGTAAGCGGCACTTAATTTCCATCAAAATAGTCTCGAACTATGCGAAGCGAATTTCAACTTTATCAATCACACTATATGTACTGCGAGGGTACATTGCAGACATTTAGAAATGTGCGGTGGCGGATATAAATAGGCAATGGTGGGTAGCAGGTGACTCTTGCTCTATAAATATTTTCACATCGAAATATGTTTTCTTGAGCAAATGAAAATTTATGTTAAACCTGATCTCCAGTGAATAATTAAACGCGTTTCGAAATGGAACTGGGTGCGGGAATAAAAAAAAACGGCACAATAGTAACATCCCTTTTCATTTTTTTAATAATAAATGCTTAATGAAGATAAATGCTGAACGCAACCTCTTATTTTCCAAGAAATATTTCCGCATTTTCTCAAACTCCTCTAACAACGGGGAAATCCGCGATCTGTGACAGCTTAAATAATACCGACCCTCCCCGACCCATTGGGTAAGGTACCCTATATTTTCTTATCATATGTCGTTCTATATCTATTCTCACTGAATTCAGTCGGCCTCTGACTGCTTCTCTTTCGATTCTCGCGCACTTGGTCCCTTGGACAGAAAAGCTTCTCATTTGTTTCCCTTTTATTAGCATAGTAGTGATAATGAAATTGTGCCGTTCTCTTTGTTCTAGCCAAAATAGCTTCTTACATTTTCTGCACCTTTCAGCTGTTAATTCGACCAATCTTGAACGGATTTCTTTTTTTTTTAAATAGAAACAGAAGACGCGAGTTATCAGGAGAATCTATTTAAAGTAGCATTTTGAGTGGATTTTTTATATTCAATGCTTAATACGATAAATTGAATAGTTGTAAATTTAAAAATCTAATGAAAGAGAAATGCTAATATTTTTCACGTATAATGCAATTCGTTTGTAGTTGGAATTTGCATTTTGTGCAAACGAAGCATGAAATTTGCGTGCCTACATTTGAAGATTTTTTAATAATGTGCTTAAAACTACACGATGCAACAAAATATTTTTTGATATGTATTAGACTTCCAGTAAATTTTGCTAAACTTTCTCGTAAACTCTTTAACTTTTCAAACAAACTAGAAACTAGACATGAAAAGATACATACAATTTAAAAAAAAATCAATAAAAGCATACATGTAAATTCTTTAAATAATTGCGTAAAACAAATATTTATAAAATAGCAAAATATATAATAATTATTAATATCATAAAAAGAAAGTTTAAAATCATGTTTGAAGAAGCAAAGTGCCAATCAAATGGCAGTGTTTTTTTCAAGTACATTTTCCGTGCATTAAAATTCCTATAAAAACTACATGTTACAATTATTACAGATAGCACCACACGCATTACAGAAAGTGTGAGGAAATTTTATTTTTACAGCCCAATCGTAAAATTTACACTGAATTCTTTAAAAATGAAGTTATCGCTTAATAACAAACACAGGCAAATAAAAAGTTTTCCGATATTAGCGATAAAATAACGGTAATTTTTATTCGATATTTTTCTCTGTGCAATGGTTATCTGCCATAAAAACCTATTGATCTGTTCGTGATATTCTTCAAAGTGTAGGCGTTATTTATTATTACAAATAGACCTAATTGATCTGTCAAGTAAAGCGATTAATAAACAGAATAAACAATATTTTATCAGAAGGAAAAATATAAAGTTTTTATTAGTTTCTACAAAATAACTTGCAGTAAGGTGGCAGAGGTGCAGTGAGCATCCCGAAGTGCACAGTAGTATAAATAGAGAACAGAAGCCTCTTATATATCGAGACTTGGCAGTCCGGCGGTGGGTAGCGAGTAATACCGAACCGAAGAAAAAGAGAGAAGAAACAGTGGGGGTTGGGATGAAAGAGAGAGAGACCACCGGGAGAGACACCGTCGTCGAGAGCCATTCCGGGCGACGGGGAGAAGGAAAGAGTGTAAGGAAGTACTGAGGTTAGATGGGCTGCGATAACGGCGGAAATTGCCAACGGCACCGATCGCCGATAAGGCTCACCGTTTCTCGACCCAGTCAACCTTCTCCCACCGCCGGGGCCGAAACTCCGCCCGACTCACTCTTTCTCTCTTTAGCATACACCGCCCGGCGCTTGTGCTGTATATATGTATATACGCGCTACTGTCTCGGCCGCTCCTTTTCTGCCAACTCGCCGCCGTGCACTTTAAAATGACCTGGTAAAAAAAATTGCGGAAAAAATTATTTTAAAACTCGCGCACGTGTTGCACTTTTTAATTTCGCCGGTGAATTAAGTTATTGCGGCTGCCGCTTGGACAAACTATGAGGAAGCTAATTAGTTTTTAATGGATCTTGAATTAACGATAAACCTTTTTTTAATAATAAACACTACCGTTATCGTTTTTTTTATTTTCGTAGCGGCGTTGCTTATGCGACAATAAAATATGCGGGTGATCCGTAAAATCGAACGAGTCAATTTTTCTTGTTTAAACAAAAAAAGCAGTTTTCAGAATTTAATGGTAGTAATTCTACATTTTTAAAGAAATTTGTAATAAAGATAGAAATTTCATAAGAGTAGATTGCTAGTATTAATTGTTAACAAATTTTATTCAATAATTAATAAAATTGTTTCTGAACGGAAAACAATATTTTGAAATTTGCTTTAAAAAGTGACGAGTTATTTCTTATTAAAAATGCTTCAAATATTGCTTTCAGCGGAAAGAAAATCAATTTGACAAAAAAAAAAAATGGATTTCTGTGGTAGCCTCGAAAATTTTCATCAAAACGGGCTTGTGTGGTTTCACAAAGTACTGATATCACCGAAACTATTCAATTTTAGTTCACTGCTAAAAATTTTATTTTTAAACTTTATAAATCCGCACTCATCTCTGTTAAAAACTTGACTTTCGTGGTTTTACAGTGATGCGTAAATTACTGTGAATATTTGGAATACCTTGATAGATGACATTTTTAAAGTGCAAAACTCTCCCTTCGTCACGTTGTTCATTAGTTGGCAGGCGTTGGTAATCATTCAGCGTGTATCGCTAGTTCTTATGATTTACAAGGCACATTTCCCCAGCCAAATGGAAAAAGTAGCGGAGGAGAGAAATGATAGCTTATTATGAATTTATTGCTGGGGAACGATTATTAGCACCGATAGCGAATCATTGGCATGAGTTCAAGACAAAATCGAAGAGTGCATTACGACTATATTAACGGGCCGCGCTGCTGTATTCGGAAATGCGCATTGAATAGCTATGTTTTCCATTTAGAATGGATTATCATTGCAGTTGTATTTACTTAAGTGGGTCACTTTTGTTATTTTTGTAAATGATTGGTGATTTTTAGAATCAAAGTAAGTGAGATTGCTATTATAGTAATTTTTACCGCAGACTAGAACAGAAAATTAATCTTCTTTTAATCCAACGAGAATTTGAAAAAAAGGATATTTTTCAACCTGTTTCCAATTAAAAAAACAAAAACACTGTCATTTCATGGTAAAATTTATTGTCTCGATATAACAATTTTATGGATCTATGCAATAAACATGCCTATAATCTTGATTTCGCATGAATTGTCTGTGCTACTACTGCATTTACTTCAATTTATGATGGGAAAATTCAACAGTTCTCAAAGAAAATCAATTTTTATATGCTCGAATATATAACCATCGAAAAATCGTTTTTAATATAAATAACGCTTCAAAATTTATGCGTTTGTGTGGTTTCGCTTAAAGCTTTAATAAAAGTAAACTGATTATTTTGTGATTTGTTCGTCAATTTAGGCACTTCATAATGAGCATAAATCTAAATATACGAAATGGTATAAATTAGGAAAATTTCTATTCGACGTATATTAATTAGAAAAAGAGCAGCGATGATAATTTATACGACTTAGCAGAATTTATATTACTCGCGGCAAGTTTTCATTGAATTGCAAAGCATGCACAAGAATTCGCAGTGCTCTAATGTCTTTCTCTCGAGAAACGAGCATTCGAAATTATTTTACTGAACTAGCGTACGAAATTTTCGCTGCGATTCGCTTAACCTTATACATTTAAGTGTAGATTCGTTTACTCTTCTCGAGATTAACGTTAAGATTGATTTTTTTTCAATATTTATAAGTCGATATAAATCCTATTTATTGAAGAATTAATTCAAACAGCAAATCGGGAGAATTTTTTTTTAGGTCAGAGGAAACAAAATTATTAAATAATATTAATGTTCGCTTATTAAACGATTTTATATGCCAGAAAAATAAAAGAACTTTGTCAGACTTATAGTAAAAATTGTAATATTGATGAAAAAGTAAGAATGTCTGTCAGTGGCTGCAATTATTTTTATTTATTATTTTCTCTGTTTAAGAGGTAACATCACTCTGAGATTTTCAAAAAATCGATTTTTTTTGCATAAACTATACTTTCGAAACATAAAAACAATATCCACCTGGTCTCGTATCAAAATAAAATATTTAAAAGGTTCAATTCTCTATTTTTCCACAGCGCTTCGCAGCGCCTTTCGTGTAGGCTGAATCGCTCGTGCGGTGCGCTCTGAAATTTTAAACGCGTTTTACTCGGAACAGATTTTTTTTAATCGGGCGGACACGCTATTAGGAGACTTTGACACGGATCGACTTAAAATTAATACAGTAGCTTCACAAGTATATTTTTTATAATAAAGTACGTAGTCGTTTTTAATTTAATGAAAATGATCGTTTTTGTAAAGAAATTATTACTCGTTTTTTTTACCAAAAATTATATGTAATAATAAGTTATTATATTTTATTTCAACTTCCATAGTTTTTGAGAAATCAGACCGCCCGCGGAGCACTTCCAAAAAAAATTATTTTTGTATTTTTGCTAAGTGCCGCCATTTTACAAAAAAAAAGTAATAAATTTTTTTTCAATGAACCCTATAAAAATCGAGAATCGGTGAAACTTGAACCTGCGTCATCAAAATTAGTCTTTTTTTAATCTCCAGAATGGTGTTACTTCTTAAAAAATAATTTGTAATTTTTCCTAGAATAATACTAAAAATTTGCAATAAAATTTCTCTCCACTTGAGGAGTAAGATATTCACTTTGAGAAATACGAGAAGAAGAATATCTTGGCTTTCCATTAGAATTCTAATGAAAAACAATCAGCGGAGACTGAAATATAGATCTTGTCCTCCTCGAGCTGCACGCACTAACTAATTCATCAATTTCACTCTCAAGTTATTCGTCAATTATTTCCACCTCGCTCTCCTTTTTGTCATTTACGTATAATAATCCTTTCTCAATTGCTTTTTGTCACCGCGCCTCTCTCGCCTTTTTCCCCACTTTTATCTCTCCTTTTCCGCTCCTCTCTCTAGCCGCGAATAACGACTGCGCTTTAAGTGCGCCGGCGAACGGCATTTCCATGGAAATTGTTCTTCTTAGAATAGCCGAATTCTTTCTCTCTTCTCGACCTTATACATCTCATGGGATCGGGTGAGAAAACTTGTTCGAATACGCTAGATCTCTCCGTTCCTTCTTCCATTCTGACTTATTGTCTTTTAGTCTTGTTTGTTTACCGCTTCTTTTATGCCTTGTTTTTAACGAATGCAAACAAGTTTTATAAAAGCACTCCGAATATTTTTAAATAAAGTTTACCGGAATTGGATATGTATGAGAATAATAACGAATGAATTATTACTATTATTATTATTGAGTGATCTTATCGTACAGTTATGTTAAAAAGTTAAAAAAAAAGTTATACTAAATCCCAGCGTTAGAGTAGTGCAATTTACTTGGCTATAGATTGCGTTAATAAAAAAATGTACATACGTTTTTTGTCAATTCAAAACAATTCAAGTAAAAAACTAAAAAGTTTGAATTCTTGAAAAACTAAAAATACCAGTCAATTCTAAGGAAATATCTGAAAAGAAAATTTAGTAGCATTTTTTCATCTAATTTTTTAATTTACAATAAAATTTGAAATAACATCGATTCCGTGTTTTACTAGCTGCGAGATAAAATGTTGTGCATGAATTATTAATTATTTATAATATTCTACTTAAAAAAAAATTAGTTTTTCGAAATATAAATTTGTTGGTGATTGTTTAATTAATTTTGAAAATAAAAACCAGTTAGGTAGATAATTAATAAAATACGGTAATACATGCATAATACATTATTTTTTTGCTAATGCAATTTATAGCACAATTTAATCTGTCTATGCTGAGCTATAGCCATGGAACTTAATGGACTACATTAACATTGTTAATTTAGATAAATTTGCGAAAAAAGTATCATTTCTTATAAAGTTAATCTCAATAGTTTACAAAGTAGATATTAAAAATGTATAAGGAATGAAAAGCCAGTTGAAGTATAAATAACGAGAATAAAAATTTTATGAACTCCTCTTTGCGCTATCTTATTCGAAAGAGTTGCCCTTAATTACTTGTATTAAAAACTTAATGCTACTACGGATAAAGAGGCAGTGAAGACAAGGCGAGGAGAGAGCCGGTGCTTTACAAAGTACTTAGGTCGCTTGATTTTACTTTGAATAAAATCAAAACAGAAGCTCAACTGCTGACCTTCGAGCCAATCGATATACAACTTTGCTCTTAATTCATATAAATGAGATGTTCATAAAGGAGATAAAATGTCGATTAACAATTCTTTTTCGAGCAAAACTCAACTTACACTCTTATTACTTAAGGGGGGTTTGTACCTAAATTTTTTTAATAAAATCATTCACATAGAATTCTCATAAAATGAGCCTACATATATTTCTAAAAAAGTCCATCTGCCATAAGCTACAGGACCCATCGGTGCATTGATTTTCCTGGGACTGCGTTATTCATAATTTATGTCATTCTGGTTGAAAGAGTTGTAAAATTTGAAATTATTTAGTTAACTAGGTTGAACAAATTTTAAAATTACTTTAAATTCTTCATTTATACATTTAATTGAGTTATTGAATTCTTTTAACTATATGTAATCAAATAATTTCAAATTGTACAAATCGTCAGAACAGAATGTTATAAATTATGAACAATTTAAGCCCAGTCTCATGAAAATCCGTGCACCGATGGTAACTGTAGGTTACGGCATATGAATTTATTAGAAATAACGTGCAATAAATTTAGAAACTTTTACGTAGGCTTATTTTGTGAGCAATTGAATACATGTATGTATAACATGAAACAATATTCATTTTAGATTATAACTTTAGTTTTATGAATAATTATAGTAAAATAAATTTTAGGTATAAATCGCCCTTACAAAAAAAAGTTTTTAAGAAGGGAAAAAGACGTTAAATCCTCCTTTACTCCTTCTAATGAACAAGGGGCTACAATAGGCTATATCAAACAATGATCTACTTCCAATGAAAATTGTTAAAAATTGAAATTAACACTCTCACAGAAAATATCACCCTTCGATTATTGAATTACCTAAATATATATCCTCGGGTGAGAATGGTATCGTCCTATCTCACGAAAGATTGTAAGAATATCCTATCTTCTGAAAAGTAGTAAGAAGATCCTATCTCGCGAAATGTAGTTAGAACACCGCATTTCGTGAAAAACGAAAAAAACATCCTATCTCGCAAAATGTAGTTAAAACACCTCATCTTGTAAAAAGTAGCAAGAACATCCTATTTCGTGTTGGAGGTCCATACTAACACGTAGAAAAACTTATTACATTCTCTCTAAAAATGAATAATTTGTGAAATTTATATTGAATAAGCGAATTTCATACACTCACTTCTAGAAGTTTCATACACCACGAAAATAAATAAACAAAAAACTATTTTTATCTTATCATATTATCTCCAATCTCTTTTATTACAATAAAGTATCCTGTGGGAGGAAGGAAAAAAGTAAGGCGATCCTCATTGCGAGCGAAGCTTTACATCTTCCTTTATATCAACGGGTTAAACCTCTACTGTCTTTCCGCCCGTCAGCCTTTAATTCAAGCGGTCCGGTCGTTAGCGTGGGCGGCAGCGGCGAGAGGGTGAATGAACGATCGAGGTCTGCGCCGTTTTGGAAACTGCGCGTAATCCTATGCGGCGTTGGTGACTTCCCTTCTCGAAGCTCGTCCGGTGAATTCGAGCCTGTCGCGATGCTCCGTTCGGGTTGTGGTCAGTAGTTAAGGTGCGGCTATGGTCAGACTCGTCTATACACTGCCTCGGTAAGGTAAGAAGCAGCGGTCGCCTGTTAGATTAATATCTGGTTATAACTGGATACTCAAAATATTTTCATGCTTGCGTAAAGGGTTTGCAAGGGAATTATTATTTTTTGTTAACAATTGCATTGTTTTTGGTACAAATACATATATTCATAATTTTTGTTTAAATTTATAAGGTTATAAGTTTTTTCCTTTTTGTTAGGTGCTTTATTATGCGCTTACTTACATTTATGTAAATGTATAGTTAAGACGTAAAAGATTTAAAGTACTATAAATAAACAACATTTTAAGGAAAAATTGTGGAAATTAATACTGGCGTGACTTTGCAAAAACATTTTCAAATTCTTCATCATTATATTAGGATTATTTTTCGGAAAAAAAGGATCTCAATTATAAAAGAATATTTTGAATATTCAATCAACCTGGCGAGTTTGTGATTAAAAAAAATTGCCTATCTAGCGCATTTACGGTTTTTCGAAGTTTTAGGAAAGTAGGGTATGAATAAATATCATGAGATACAAAGAAATAATCGCATTTGAAAATCTACGTAGAGAAGATGTAAAAAAAGAAGGGGAATAGCTAATAAATAAATGATATCTATTATTTAGATTTGGCCTTTGTTTCATTTGCCAACTGAAACTTAAAAAAGTGTCGCAATATAATATATAAAAAGGTATCGTGACCCACTTTTGTAATAAATGCGTGAACGCAGCCGCAAGACAAAGAAAGAACGATATAACTTGCACAATGCAGTCTACTCAATATTAAGTTTGAGCATGACAATAAAACAACCAGCCGTGAATCCTGAAAGTACATTAAACAAATCAAATCAATATCAAAGAAAACTCTGCCAAAATACCGAAAATTCATTCAGGTGAGATAATCAAGGTGCATTTCGATATTTAACAGTATTAGGCTTGACGTGATGTAAAAGATTAAATAATTGCGATAAAAAAGTGTACAAGAGAAGTAGAAATGCATTGACTGTATATAAACGCATACAAAAGCAAATGTAATGTTGATCAGATATTGTCGCGACGTGTAGAATTGTGTAATTTTTAGTGTTAAGTTTAGATTGCGTTTTGTAATTTTAAGTTCATAGTTTTATATAAAGTCAGATCAATAAACAGGAAAGATTTTCTTTTGCTGGGTTACTTTTTTAACGTAATATTTACACTGGTAGTTATATTTACTTTGGTTTAATAAATAAATGAAATAAATAAATATGTCACTCACATCAAAAATAAAGATCTACAGTTTAAAAAATATTTGTTTTGATGGAGCAGACGCGTAGGCTCGATGAGAAATTAAATCAATCAATAAAGCGAAGAGCGGTGAAAGGCACCGTACATCGATTATTAAATTCTTGTACCTATTTACCGATAATTGCGACAAACTAGATTATCAAAACATCAAGGTTTCTCATAACGAAATTAAGGGTTAAAATTGGCGATGGACTAAGCCGCGACCGCAGACAAGAGGAGCACTGGAATTTGAAGGAAACACGAGTTGGGCAGCATTTTCAAGCTTGCGATTCGACCAGAAATGGTTGTCGCACGGCAAAGGACTTCGTGACCTTTTTATAATGCGGACGGAAAGCCGCGCGTGTTTTGTATCCACAAAATGCATGTATAATATAACCCAATGCTTTACGGCTGTTACCGCGGAACGTGTATACCGCATTTCGCGGAAAAGCGCGCTGCTTCCTTATAAAAATACTGTCGCTTCGTATTTTCCTTTATGGCTATCCAAACGGCCAAATCAAAAGCGACCTTCTTCGGCTCTAAAGTTGCGTATAGAACGTAAACTAGAATAGCCAATTTATTGAATTTGGGAATAAAAAGTGTTGAAGTCTCTCTTTTTTAGAATTTATCATAACGAGCATATTTTCTCATCAAAATTATGGGATGATTTGCAGCGTTGAATATTTTAACCTCCGTTCAAACTCTCAAATCCTCAAACTCTCCAATCCCTTGGACAATTTGGAATTTACATGATGATATAGCCGATTAGCGCGCAAAAATGAATTCTCTAAATAAGAAGGCGTTAAAATATTTTACTAAATCGATTAGTTTCGAACAAAAGGGGGACAAAATCTATGTTGATTTGCAATAGACAAAAGGGTATGCACTGCTCGGATCCTAATCTGGGCGAAAACGATGAACTGTCGAGTCATTTTTATAACTTTTCTCTCCTTAAATATATCCCATTCATTATATATATATCTCTCAGTGAAAGAGCATTAGTAGAAACTACTTCAGGGAGCATCGGGAGTATCGAGAGAGCAGGAATTCCGAGGCAGCATGCAGTCCAGTGGCACTGGCATATTCTCAAGGTAATCTTGCAGTGGCACCGTTCACTATCGCTTTGCACCAGGGGAGCGATGACAAGGGTGTCGCGTAATAACGCGGGACCGTGGACTATCGAGGACCGAGTCATGAACGTACGTGCGAGATTAGATCAGGCGTGTGTCCGGCTGCCGGTCGAAGTTTGCGAATATGGCACAGCCGCGATGCAGTTGGCGCGTCCCGGGCCCGGGCATTACACGGAACTCGGTCGTGGAAACGCGTGGCCCGTTGATTGGCTTCGCGTCCCCGGCGCCGCTCGCTGTCGGCTCGCGTTACATTAATAACGACGACTGTACGCTTCGGGATCGACTGATGTCCCGAAGAGCGACTTCGAGGAAACCTGCCAGTGGAGGCGAGGGATGTAGCGAAAATCAGCTGGGAGAAGGTGACGCATCCGTGCGAGCTTGCAGGGAGTGTTTTTCCATATTTGTTCGAGTGTAAAGTACTACTTTTACTTTCGCGATGTTTCTGGTAAAAATAAAATACTTAAACATTTTAAATCCAATAATGTACGATGCTATTTTTTTTAATTTTGCAAAAAAAAAGAAAAGGGTGATAGCTAAAAACAGATACGTTGGATTAGATTAAGTGAACAGTATTTTATCTCCTAGAGGGGCTTTAAATTATTCTAGATTCAATAGAGATTGAAAAAATTGGTCTTATCTTTTAGACTGCCGGAAAACCTATATATATGAACTTTGTTTATACAGACAGCAAAAATAAAATCACGCCTAATAATATTCGTTATAATAAATATTTGAGTTAATTTTTATATCAAATGGACATAGTAGAATTTTTCAAGTAAGTTCTTTTTAGTTGAAGGTAAAATAGTTATTTGATTTTTTCGACCGTAAAGTAATGTTTCCTATACTTAGACATATTATTAACCACGACTTTTTTACAAGAATATGGGATTTTCGTTTTTAAACTAGTGGAATTGATATTCGACAGATAGATAGATAATAGAATGCAAGTGTTAACTGAAGAGAATACTTCTCGGCCCAATCGTGTTTTTAAATTGAAATCGAGCTCCGGCCAGTTTCTTTCGTTGGCCATTCACGAGTTTCTCTGCTTGCAGTTATTGTTATCGTTATCGTTATCGTTATCGTCTCTGTCGTGCGCGCAACATTTCTCGATACTCGCGGGTGTGTTACCTCTTACATCACAATTGTGCAATTCCGAAGGAGAACTGCCTTCCTCCGCAACGCCATTTGGTGGACCACTGGTGCTTCCTCTCGGTTGTATTCATCGTCGTCTGAACAATTTCAAATTTTTATCACGAAGAATAGTTACTTGGAATTTAAAACTTCGGTGAAAATTTCTCACCCGAACTGTTTGAATCTTTAGACTATCGGGATTTGAATCTTCAAACAGCCCTTTCAAAGTGACCAAATTGTAGTTTCTTGTATCACGTATCAACTGCATACAAAGTTCATGTCAGAGGTTGAGCCTATATATAGGCTGTTTGGCAGTCTAAAGGTTAATAGTATAGAGATCTCCCGGTGTAGGCATTTTACCTATCCATCCCTAGATGCTGCTAAAGCGCCTACTTACACTGTCGGCCAAAAGTTTGAAAACACTACATATTTCAAAATCCGAACGAAATGTTTCCAAACTTTTGACCGGCAGTGTATGCTACGCAAGCGTGTCATAATTCGGCGTTTTCAGCTCTTGTGATGCAAAACTTTATTCGATGCTTTTATTTTTATCTTATTTATTTAATATTTGTGTGAAAAATTATTCTCGGGGCTGTGTAATTGTCACCTATGCTTCGTTCAGACACTAAAATCACATTCTTCTGAGAATTAACTTTTATTAGTATCGAAAATATCTATTATCTCGTATGTCACGAAATTGTTAATATGCCATAACTTCTGAAGGAATCAAACCAGACTTAGATAACATTTTTGCAATATAAAATATAAAAGCCCTGGGAAATAAATATTCAAGATTTACCTGCTTTTCTAAAGATGTATTAATTCGTACGTAATTTTAGTAATTGTTTAATTCCAATGATTCTTATTAAGATATGGTACATTCAGTTCGTGTATCGTAATTAACTCCCTGTATAGTAAAATACTATTTAACTTAAGAGTGTAAAATGGAAAGTTGAGATAAGATAAGAAGACGAAATGATTCGAAATAATATGGCGCAGAAGACATTCCAAGAGGGTAAGAAGTGGGAGTACCGGGGGTAGTCGAACTTAATTTTCTTTATTCGGAAACTTGCGCGAGTCCATGGCTAATCTCTAAGTTTTAACAGTAATGAAGTAATTACATAAATCTCAGGGTCGCAGCGCGCACACTTCGTTTCACTGAAGTAACTTGGGATAGCAGACGATGATATATACACATACTGGCCTCAACTACGTGATCGAAATACCGAGGGAAATTAAATTGGCGGACACGTTTCGTTCGCGCGTGCGCTTGAGGGATGCCCTCCCGATCCTACACATTATCTTCGCAGACCGAACATTTCCCACCTTGTATTTCCGATAGATTTGTAATTTAGATGTAATTGTTATTCGAATCTATCAAATGGAGGGGGACTAATTCGATCACATTATTTCCCCTTGAATAATTTATTATCAAGTCGTTAATGTTGACCGATGAGTAACAATAAAAATGAAACATTAACATCAATCTGATGAATAAAATCTTTTACTGTACGCACGAAATTAACGTTTCGAATAATCTTCCGTAATATAAGGGCAGATATGGTCAGCCAAACCGAATGGGTGTGAGCGAAGAGCGAAAAGGCGCGCTTACAGAAATAATCCATATCTTCGTAAAATAAAATCATTTGAATAACATAAACATGATTTTATTTGACGCCGCGGGTAGTTTCAGTGTACATCTGTCGAGTAGAAAATAAAATCCTGATTTTATAATTCAATCTATTAAAATCTGAAATAAAGGTAACAATTTACATACGCTCGAATGGCCGCGTCGTTGATCATTTAAAAGTGGAATTTCGAAATGTTTCATCGAATTCACAAAGCCGCATTCTTTACATTAAATATTTTAATCGCTCTCTGGAATTCGTTTCGTTTCAATTTCTTATATACTTTTTATTTCTCTCTTTGAAGTGCAACGTAACCTTTTTTTGTAACTCTGTTGGCTAATTTACACTGGTGCTAGAAAATGTTTTCGTTTCTCATTACCTTTCTCTCAAAATTTTTCTCTTTTCTTTGCGTGCGATTGCAATATACGCGCTGTTGACTCTTCTTTGCGGAGGCTTGATTCGACGGGTACACGATATTACCCGTTGTTTCCGCGCACTTTTAGCGCTCGTCAAAGGAAGCGTGTCTTTTACAGCTGTTTTGGTAATTACACGGGGAATAAAGGCGGGAAGAGTACGGGTACTAAATTAACGCTTTGAGCATGTCAGTTAACTCGGTGGCTTAATTAATTAATTAAAATAGAGCACCGAGAGAATTTTATGGTAAATTTTACTAATCAGGGTGGTAATCCATTCGCTAACTGTCAGAAAAGAAACTTTTATCAAACTCTATGGTAGATTTTGGGCAGACTTTTTAATGTTTCGTCATTTTTTCATTACTAAGCAGCATATTTTTATTCCGACTTTATTCAAACGAATTTTCGTAATAACTTTAAGTAAACAGGTTGGTAATCTCGATAATCTATTCACAGATTGCCTGTAAGAAATATTTTAAATTTATATCGCGATTTTTAAGACTTAAGAGTCTCGACACTTTTGTCCAATACAGCCCTACTTAATTAGTTAAAATTATAAATTTTTATCAGTGCATTACGTTACAATTTTCTAAGTTAATTATTATAACTAAAATACATATTAGTAGTATAGGAAACTAATCTCATTAGTGTCTGAAACGGCTCTTATTTGAGGCGGTACCACCCGCTCGCAAGTTTAATGAGCTTATGTCGTCTAATGTTGGTATCATATGCACTTATCTCATTAAAATCTTAAATCTAAGAAAAAATGGTCCTTTATCTCAAAAGATGATACGTGATCTTTATACCAAAAATAAAGTAGGCATTTGTTGTATTTGGTCAATATAGAGATAATACATTTTCTGACATAGTATTGAAGTGTAAAAGACAAAAATTCTAAAATGTTAAGAGACCTAAGGCTAGCATAATTCCAGCTTAGGTTGAGAGAGGATGGAAGGAAGGTAATTCCTGTAAAAGTGAGTTACAAATGTTCTAGTTTACATACTTACCAAAAACGAAAAAAGCGATAAGCGATAAAAATAATGATGTAAATCTTTTAACAGGTTTTGTCAAAATCAATAAAATCTTTTATTCAGAATCAATAAACTTTTTTTAGAAGTATGAAAAATTATAAAAGTTCTTTTACTTTAGTTTTAGTTTGTTTAGCTCACTAATAGATACCTGTAGTTACCTTATGTACACTGAGAGACCAATTTGGTAATTATCAGTAAATATTTACTTCAATAGTATTTAGTAAACATTTTTTTTTAATCAACTAAATATTTCTTTTGAAACTAATTGAATTTATTTGATTCTAAATAAATTTAGCACTTTCAACAAAATAATTAGTTGATTCAAAGAAATATTCAACAAGTTCTATCGAAGTAAATATTTACTGAAAATTATCAAATTGGTTTCTAAGTATATAATTATACTACACTTTTTAATTACATTACACTTTTGTTTCTTATACCTAATTTTAAGTTAATTTTGTAATTTCCAAATGTAACCGTAAGGACTCTAGTCCGTTGAATTTTATTAAATAAATAAATAAATAAATATAAGATTTACTTATGCAAATGTTTTATTTTGAATAATAATAATAAGTACAAAGTACAATTAATAATCACATTGGCTCATTCAAAAAAGAAATCAGTGTGCAGGCTAATTTTCCGCGGTCGACAAGCGTGATTAGCGTTAAAAGACAGAGGGGCTGCACGTGTGGGGTCACTCGGTGGAGTGCACTCGGCGTTCCAGGCCTGCGGGGCCGAGCCGCACATCTTCTCTGGCATCCGTGACCGCGCGTCCACAAACTGTGCGCATACGTGACGCGGCGGTCGGGAAAAGGGAGAGGAAATCGGCCGTCCGTCGCGCCCACTTGGCCCAGGTCTGTCTCTTCGTTTCCCATGTCAATTGCGGGACGAAGAGTGACTTCATTCGCAGATCGGAATGTGCGAATCCAATTATATGTCCGGGATCCAAAAATTACTCGGACCAAAGAAGGAGGGCGAAAGGAAAGAAAAGGACGGGGAGAGGTGCCGGGGTCGGCGTGCTTATGCAAAGCAAATTGGACTGTGGACAGGATTTCCGCTTTTCGGCGGATTGTCCTTTCTGCCGGGACATACGGGGATGGGTGGGACAATATAGCCTTGCATTGCGCGCGGCTTACCTTCGCATGACGCGTGTGGCACAAACGCGACCCTCCAGAGTTTTGGCCCTTACCTTAAATTCGCATTTTCCTATTATTTGTTTAACTGCTGTATTATTCTTTCTTTTTGTTTATTTTTTATAATATTTATATTAATACTAATAAACAAAACAGTTGTGCATTTCAAGCCTGATTTGAGATGAAATCGGTTATATTCAGAGCTGAAAATTCGCGATCACGTATTCTATAATAAAAATCCGGCAACTATTTTTGGCGATAAATCAGAATTACGCATTAAAAACTTCAGAATAAGGGCCAACAATTTTTTTTTTAACAGAGGATACCTTAAATTTATTTTTAAGTAAACTGCATACCAACGAATCGTCAGAAATATGTTTATTTTCTCCTGCTCACTGCTGATTCGCTAGAATTCTTTCTGAAATATAATACAAACCACAGGATCGTAAAATTTTCACTTAAAGGGAAGGATAAATATTCATTACAATTTCTTCGGAAAGGCGGCACTTAGCCGGAGGCAGTCTAAAGAGCACAAAAGAAAGCAGAAGCGATAATCATTAGAAATCCGAACTCTGGGCTTGGCTCGCGTGAATTCTCGTCTGCCCCGGCAACTCGCGGTAATGATCCAGCGCAGCCGCGCGCGACCTGCCCCGCCCACTGAGGTCGCGCTAAAATTAATTGCTCGGATCTCGATTAGCGTCCGCTACAGGGGTCGCGCGGATTAGCTGCGTATACGCACGAACTCCGGACGCGTCGTGTACCCCCGCATCCTCGAACACGAGACGCCAGCCACATTAATCGCTCTGCGCGCTGCCTCCAGATCCACAACTAGACGATTTTTTTCCGAGGATCTATCGACGCGATTTAATGATTTATCAGAGATTTAACAGCGATATCGTAAGTTACCATCGTTGAAATGATTCAACAGCAATTTTACAGCGATTTTACATTAATTTAATGATTTACCAGCAATTTAATGATTTATTAGCAATTTCATGATTTACCAGCAGTTTAATTAGTTAATGACTTGGCAGCGGTTTAATAACATTGTAATGATTTAAAAGCGATTTAACAACGATGCAATGATATAACAGTCATGTAATGATTTAACGATTTAAGTAGCCTAGGCATTATAGGTAAGTTCTTGTAGACGTCTGTAAGTTTTTGCAAAGGTATTTTGGTACGTTAATGACAATTTTCGAGGATAAGTAGTCATTAGATGGTCAGTTTTATTTGTTATTTACAATTAAATGTTTAAATTTTATCTTAATTGATAAAATAACTACTTAGTTTTATCAGAAATGACAAAAGCATACTTTGTTCTTTCGGGAATGGAGAAGTGCCACATTACGTCATATTACATTAGAAAATACTCACACATTTATAGTTAGGCACATTTTCCTTTAATTTTTTCTTTTTCCTATTCTTGCATGTGACTTTTTAACCGGTTTAATGAATAAATAATTATACGCAAATAAATAGAAAAATAAGTATAAAAAATACTGACATTTTAAATTGATGAGGAAAAATAGAATAGAATAGAGTAGAACAGATGTTTATTGTAAAATATAGTATTTACAAATTTGCATAAACTTTAAGTAAGTCAGCAAATAACATGAGGCCATAGAAAAATGTATAGCATTCGAAGTGATATATATATAAAAACAAACTAGTTTTTTTAGAATAATTTATCAGAACAATCGGCGAGGCATTCAATAAAAATTTCTACATAAGACTGGATAATTGAATTCGCACTCTTCCAGCAATAATCTATTTCCATTAAAGCGAATTAACAGACGAGCGTAGACGAGATAATGCATGCTGAAATAGTTAAGGGTAGGACACATTTTCAAACGCGACAAATGGAAGATGGGAAAAGCCTAAAAAAGCACAGCGTAGGGCTCGTATTTTGCAACTATGCACATATTTCGCCTGGTCCATGCCCCACCCGGCGGATTTTTTTTTTATCTCTCTCGTCTATTTTTCGTTGTCCACCGCTCTTCTCTTAATTGTGCCACGCATGTGGCTTCGATTCAATTTTTTCGCGGCGTCCAGTCGCCCTTCCCATCCCATCGGCTTCCTCTTTATGTCACTCGATATTTTTTTTTATTTATCCTTTATACTCTTCCCGCCCCCTCCCCCTTCCACCGCGTCCGGTAACTCAATAAATTCGAGTATATGCAGAAGCGCTTATAAAGTAGTTTTCGCCGCCGCTCGTGTACCAGCTTCTAGCTATTGCCCGGGGAGAAGCGACGTGATGGAGCGCAAGAGTGAAGGGAAGAGCACTGAATTGAATGGTTTTTTCTTTTATAATACGAACTAATTTGTTCGGTGTATCGCCGTGCTCAGTTAACCGCTGGTAGAGTGCAATTTTTTTATGCCTTACCGGAAAAGGGGCAGAAATTAATTATAAAATGTAACGTATGTGCTTCTTGCATGAGGGGCGAACTTTTAATTATAAAAGTGGCAAAAAAGACTTGGAAAATGTGGAACAAAGTTGTGAAAAAAATTCTAGAATAATAGCTAGAGTAAGAAATATCGACGCAAAAGGGAAGTAATAAAAGTATCGTTGAATTTATGAAAATATTAAGATTCTATTAGCGCTCTAGAAAATTCTAAATATCAATTCTTGTGACGAAAAAATCAGTCGTAACTTTTTTTTTCTAATTTAACAGTCTAATAAGACTGTTAGAGTAGGTAATATCCTTAAATTCTAAGAAACTAATAGAATAGATAAAAATTTATACTTTAATATAACGTTTTTAAAAAATAGTGTATTGTTAACATCATTATTTTGTTACGCGATAAAATTATACATAAATACAAAAAAGCGACAAAAGATCTTTTATATTTAAAAATTCATACAATATATTTTTATATAAATTAAAACCACTTTTTGATGATATTGTAAATTTTTTAACGGTGAGTTTACTGCAATATCGATAAAAAAAATCTAGCATCGAAATTCGTGCATTAAAATTTGAAATTCCATGAGTTATCACTAAAATGTCACTAAACCATTTATTGAATTTTAAATAAATTTATAATCACAGATTAATTGTTAAATAAATCAACTAATTTTTTAGTAAAAAAATTTAAAAAGAACATTTTCTAAAAACAATATATTTCTACTTTAATTGCACTAAAAACAAAGTTTTGTATTTTTTTAACGCATTCAAGGAAGTAATGCTGTAGAGCAGAGTCTAAAGAATAGTATCCTTAAAAAAATGTTCAATTCGAAAAGCGAAAAGGAAGATCTCGTAAACTGATCCGCTCGAACGATCACCCAGCATTTGTACAAATGATTAAAAAAGGAAAATAGAGCGTCACGCAGTTTTTGAGATTCCCCGAAGCATGCCGGAGAGCGCCGTGGGAGGCGGGAAACGCAATCCCCGACCTGGCGAAAGTATCCCGAAGACTATAAACGAGCTCGGAGGTGGATGAAAAAAAAAAGTGCCGATAAGAAGAGAGAGAAAGCCTCTCCTGCTTTAACGGAGAAATAGAAACGGAGCCCCATCTACAGGCGTCAACAATGACGTCGTGAAAGGAGAAATGGAACAAGACTCCGCGAGTGCGTCCGCGAGCTTCTCTTCTCCATCTCTTTCCGTTTAGTCCCAGCGGAGAGACGCTGCCGCGGGATTGGATTAAAACTCGAAATCGAGTTGCGAGTCCTCGGCTTTTCTCTCCAACCCCCTGTCTCTCTCTTTCACGGGGCTCGCCCCCTTAATAACGGCGCGGGGCGCCAAATTTACTTTGCGGAAACTTTCCATATCCTGGGTGACCTCCTCGCCCGGTATACACGCCCGGGAGGTGGAGAGAGGAGCTCAAGGGGTGAGAGCGGACGACATGTAGAGGCGAACTTTTCCGCGTCCCTTTTCTTCTCGCGAGCGGACTCCTTTCTCCCTGTCCGGCGCAATTCGCAGCTTCCACCGAGAGACGCGTTGCTCTGCCGTCAGTCGTAGTCGCTCTCACGGCTTCTCGGAGTCGCCTCGCTTTCTCAACCCCCTCTCCTTACGCCGGGGGGAGGTGTATACCGATGGCTCTCGCCCCCTCGCCAAACAACGAGAATCGCATCTGAAAAGCGCGAAAAAACGACGCCGCGAGCTCGAAACTTACCTCTACGAGCCGAGGAAATGGCGTTGGCTCGACCTTCTTCTTTTCTATCCTTCGCTTGCACTTCTGCCTCAGACCGCCGGCCTCTCCAGCTCTTTCTTTTCCGCCATTCAATTTTCTCTTTCGCTACTATTCTATTTTCGCCAGCTTCTCTTATCCTCTGTCTGTGCTTTTCTTCCCTTTTTTTACTTTTGCAATCTGTTTTTGAAACTGAATCTTTTTTTTCTTTAAACGATTTAAAGAATTAGTTTTAGTTTCTTGCTGAGCATGGGGTTCTAACGTCTGATGTTTCGGAATCTAAAAATTCTAAGCTCTTTTGCTGCGGCATACAAAACTTATTAAGCTAGTCTTTTTCATGATTACGTACGTGGGTGGGGGAAAGTTCAATTGAGACGAGGGTCGATGCGAGTAGTGTAAGGATTTGCTCATCTAATTTTTTTTAGATAAGTGTACTTTACACGAACAGTGGAATTTCGGCCTCTTGAATTAAGGATTGAATTAACAATACATTGAAAGAGTAAATACTCCAATATTTACTAGAATTTTATGGGACTGTAAAGAATCATTGAGAAATGAAGAATAAAAGCTCTTCCATTTTTCGTACTCTTAATACCTTCACCTTAATTTTAACCAGAAAAATTTAATTCCCTCAACAAAGCAAATTTCATTACAATCACTTTAATTCCACAAAAACCTTTGCAATAAACTGCAATAAACCAGAACTTAATTACTTTCTCAAACTATCTGACTAACTAATGTCCGCAGTTCCGTTTACGTCAGTATCACGCAATTATCATTCGGCAATTGAAATAAACCGGAACAAAGCGAAATAATTCGTAGCGTCGGGAGCAGTCGGGCCCAGAGGTTTGCCATTAAGATTATGATCAACAGTCGGAACAGCGTACCCGAGAGACATCATGTACAAAGCCAAACCCACAGACTTTCTCCGAGTAGCGTCTCGAGCGCGAATACCTCCAACTACCACGAGGACCGGAGGAGCAGACGCACACTTCAAGTGGAAAGCGAGTGACTGTTAAGGATATACCGCCACCCCTCCTCGTGGATGCGGTGGGACCACTATTACCTCGAGGGCCGCTGCGCGTTCGATTCTGCTGGATGGTTCGCGCGACTTTGACGATATCGCAGTGTCGCGGGATTTTAATGAGACGAATTTCCCGGGAGTATCGCTTTTCTAGAGCTCGGCCTCCGTTGACACTGAACTTGTGTACAAATTTTGCCGCCGGTTTAAACTGTTTGCCGACGCCGCTCGGAGTTTTGGACCTGGCGGTCTGCGGTATCGACCGTCATTCTAAGATTTAACCAGATGGGAATATATCTGGACTGTTGGCGAATTTGCGTCCTATTAATCTTATTGGCTTTGCTTTCAAAGAGCTTTTGATATCGTTGCAAGCTACCTTCCCGTGCGAAAATTATGGGTGAGGATAATTTACAAATGTGTTTGTTATTGAAAGAGTTTAGTTAATTAAATATTCGATGCTAGAAGTCTTTAGGAGTTTCTCCTTTAGTACGGTGGGTGTGAATGAAAGAAAATCAAAAAGGACCGCAAGTTTCCCTTTTTGAAAGTTATAAGCAATTGGAATTTCTACACAAGAGGGTACACGTGACATTCCAAAAATGCGAATGTGGTCGAGAGTAGATAAACAATTTCCGTTTTTATTTAAAAAAATAACGTTCTCCAGTATTCTCTTTTTACACTTATGCATTTTCTTTTTTTTAAAGGTTTCAAAAACAAATCATGTTCATATTGTCTGTTAATCATTAAATAAATCTGTTGTTTTAACTAATGTTCAATCATCAGTGCATTTTCTAAGTTTATTTTGTGCGCATTGCCAAAATAATTCGAATGTATAGGTAATTACATAAACAATTCACTATCGACATATCAATTTTGAGAAAATTTCCAAAATAACTTCCATAGATATTTCTATGCAAGGCTGATTTGGTAAATTTTAAAGCGGATTTCTATAGAAACACGGAATATTGAAAATTTTTCTTTTTGAATTTATGTTTGAAGATCTTACCATTTATTTGTTTTAATTGGAAATTAATTGCTGAAAGAAAATTGAATTTTTTTTAAGAAAAAAAAAGGAATATGGAGCTGGTATCGTAATACAACAGTCAATCAATTTTTTTTCACTTTTCCTTTTCAATTTGATAAAATTGATTAAGAAAAAGCGATCAACGAGCCCGAAAACGCAATGAAAAGTGGTGCAGACTTTCGCAACGTCGAAAGCAGTAGTCGTAGTTGCTCCGACTATCACGCTGCAGCACACACTGCGAATTGTTTGCATATTTTAATTAGATCTGCAACTTCTCTTGATATTGTCTGTAAAAATAAGAATATTGTGACATTAAAATTTATTAAGATTTTATGACTGTATAATGATTCAAACTACTTATAAGGCGATAATAATATCGTGAATTTTATAATTGACATTTATTACATATAATCTTATAAAATTTAGCTCACCCGCCTGAAAATTGATTTAAATTACTTATAAGGCAATAAGAGTGTTATACACGTCTTAAATAAATAAATACGTTAACATTTATTGAAAATGTCTGACTAAACGTTGATTAAAACTACTTGCACAGAAATAAAACAAAATATACCTCCGTATTGATGAAGTCTGACCGAAAATTGATTAAAACTACTTATATGCGTAAAACTAGAAAAATACGTGTTTCAATAGCTTATCATCAAACTCGTTGAAAATTCAAAACCGTCAGTGTGACACACATCCCAGCAAATCAAAAACTTTAAAAAGCTCAGGAAGAATATTAAAAAAAAAAGAAGTTGTTCGCCGTGGTGCGAATTGTTTAAATTGGCCCAAACCTTCGTCTTTTTGACTGCTTTACTTTAGTCACTTTGCTTCCAGACAGACCCCGCGAGAACGGCTCCTCTGTCTCGCCAAGTAAACCACCAACAAATTAATAAATTACAGTCACCTGAAAAGAAAGCGAGTAAAAACGAACGGGTGGTGGTAGGAAGGAAAATCCTCGGGGCCCTCCTTTGATCTTCCGGACGGTTAGCGTCAGACTGAAGACTCGAGAGTTTGCTTTTAGAAAGACGGACGCGCTGGTGCGCGCGCGCTCCGCACAAAGCGTCGGGATTCGCTCTCTCTCGGCGGCGGTGTAAGTTTCTCTTCCGCAGCCGCTGGATTAGGCCGAGCCTCTCCTCTCCGCCAGCGTGTATATCTATGTACAAGAACGGGCGAGGCTGCAACGTAAATCTCGTAGATGGGATCCGCCGGCGTCTAATCCCCTATTAAGAGGACCTCGAGATAGACGGTACCACGCGAGAGGAAGAAAGAAATCGATCTCCCTTCCTTAATCCTTCATTTTGCTTTTAAACTACAGCATAGCGCGCGGCCGAATGTGTTAAACTCGCGCGAACTGCCCTTTTACATTGCCCCGCGTGTCTGTTGAGAATTTATTTACTCTTTCGGATGGGGTGGGGGGGTTCGGATATAAATGACGACGTCGTCAAGATGGTGGATTGAATGGGGTGTCAGATGCCGTTAAAGATTATACGACACTTTGGTCCAGGCTGCTTAACTTTAAAGCTAATTAAATTGGGATTAGTTTCCTCGGTTTTTCAATGAAAGGGGAGATGAATGTTTAACGCGCAAGTTTCGTAGTTACTTGGGAGCGACGTGAAAGTGAATATGAGAAATGCTTGTAAAAGAGTTTACCGATTATGGTTGCAAGAAAAATAATAACTGGTTTATAAAATAAATTCCTTTTTCTTTACTTCGGGTATAATTTAAATTATTTCCGCTGAAATTCATTCTCAATCCCATCGTTATTTCACACAAAAATTAAATTATTCAGTGAAACGGCCGTTGCTGAACGTCAAACATAGTTTTTATTGTACGTTTAATTCGTTTAATTTTAATTTAAATTCTTTGCAAATAATCCGATCGCATTTTACGCAAAAATAAAAAAAAGACTGCGGCTGAAGCACGGAAAAAGCGGAAAATTTAGATGAACGAAATGACGATAAAAGGCGATGCAAATAAACTATGCTGTTGTAAGCTGGGGGGTTACATGTAATTGGGTCACACGTACGTAACTTGTTGCACCTTAACACTTCGTCACCTGAATACTACATCTCGGACGCATAAACAGCCTAATCGTCCGTCTGCAGACGAGATGTTACTCGAAGACAATGCCGCATACATCCAACCACAAAAGCATGATAGTTCGTTGTATAACAATGGTTCGGGTGTTGATTTGTCAATTGAGATTAATCATTGCTTAATGATTGCTCGGCCTAATATGGGAGAATACGTAAATCTTCATTATCACCCGAGTATATATTCCCTTCGAAGTCAAAATTACATAATTTATGAAATGTTCACTAAATCATCAATTTCAAAATTGTATATATGCAGAGCCACTATTCGAATTATCGGAGATTCTACCGTACAAGCTCGCTACATACGAAATGTGGCACTACTGTAATTTACGAGCCTCGTCGATTCTGATACCTCAGCAATTGTTTTTAACAAAAATATGCTGAGAACAAAAAATTAGTTTAATCTATAGATTCTACGACATAAAAAAAGTCGCTATTTTGTTTATCTCAGTTTTAGTTCGAAGGGAATTATCATAGCATCAGATACTCATTTAATAACATTCTTAATAACACTTAACAAGACACTCTGTTAAAATAATAAATTTTTCGCGTTTCCCTCTATCACCAACAAGATAGTTCTGGATAAAAGATAGAGATATGATTCCAAGCGCGGTTGCTAAGCTTGAATAACGATGAGTGCCTACAAAGATTAATCCCACGGACGATGCTACGCGTCCATCTAAAGAGCCTACGAATTTTTTTACCGGCCTTGAATTTCTTCGCAATCAGCCGGAAACTCGGCCTATGGAGAGACCGCTGGGCGCGATCGAAAAACAGAAAAGTACGCTAGGACGTCTGTGGAATCGGTCGCTTTATATATGCCAATTCGACGTCTGCTACGTACGCCCGAATCGCGCGTTCGCCGGCAATCAGTTCGCCACGCTCGATTTCCGTCGCCTATGATCGGCTCGCCACGATTAAACGCGCCGATGGAGGCGGAACGAGTTTCTTCCGATAGGCACTTCCCGAGATTGTTCGGTAATAGGTACGCTTGGCGCTGATAAGGCAAATTTCTATCCTTTCGTTACGTTCTGGCCTCGATTATTAATGGCACTCGACTGTCCGCCGACGATCGCGTGTTAATCATCATCAGAGAGCGTGGCTTCTTCATCAATCTACCCTTCGATCGTTTTAAAGGATCGTGCGGTGAAATAATTATTACGATTCTTAACACTGAGATTTAGTCGCAGATTAAAATGGAGTTAATATTAGTACGAGGTAAGGTAAGACTGAACTGAACTGAATATAGCGATCGAAGTTACGATAATTGAAAGAAAGGAATTTTTTTAACAAAAGGAATTTAGACTATTTTTGTACGTTTTCATTTGATACTATCTGAGATGAATAGCATTTTATTAAAAAGTATCCTGTGCATTCAGTCTTGCTGAAACCTATTCAATCAAAGCTTTTTCACTTCTCTGTATTATAACAGAAGTTATTCGTTAGAGATTACCAGAACAAAATAAATATTTTTTAAATTATATGAATATACATTTTTTGATCGATCTTGATGATAGCTCTACTTTAATATTTTTTGCGTCTGTAAAGCGAGTGACATGGTTGAGTTAAGTTTATTGGACTCGCCAGTAAGGCATCTAGTCTGAATCATTTTTGAAAATTAAAATAACTTTGTTCATTTTACTCTCTTATGAAATTTATTTCTGATATCATAGGTATAGATGTGTTATAAGAAATTCAGTGTAGCTGTACTACAGGATTCATAAAATCCCTGCGAATTTTTCTACAGATTTTCTAATGTTGAAATTCTGTAGGATATTTTTGTAAGGAAATTCGGTATTATTTAACTTTTTATAAATTATAAGTTACGATTAATAAGCGTAACTTGTTAACTTTAAGTTTCTTTTTTTAAATCATTTTTCCATTAAAAAGTTAATACGTGTCTTTAATAGTTTAATTAACTCTGAAAGTAAAATACTACACTCGTATTTTGTTCAACAAAGCGTAAAAATTATATTTATTCGCAAAATAAATAAGCCCGATTTGAGCGAAATGATTTACGCTTTCGTAGATTCACTGCACTATTATCAGTCACATTTAATTATGCGCATAAAACGATACTGATCTGTAAAAAAAAATAAACCATATCTTTATGCGCTGTAAAATAGAAACCCAGAATCAATGTGAAGTCCATAAACCGAGGGATAATTATCCATATAGCCGTGCGCATCGATAACACGTTCTCGTTAAAAGAATACTTAAAGGCCTCGGTGCTTCGAGGTCGTATTATCGCGTCGCGTCGGATTGTCGCGGCAATCTCGGTCGCGGCCGGCGGAATGCTTTTCAAAGCTGCCGGTCGTTTTCGCGACCAACCAGCCTCTTTTCCCACCGACACAAAACCGCGGAACGATTGGTCGACGGCCGTTTTCAAAGACGTTAAAAAAAAGATGGTAAAAAAAGGGAAAAGAGCCGCGTCCATTGTTTCGGTGGTCGTACTGCTGGACTCTCATTAAACGAGCCTACGTACCAGCCGCCGGCTTTATCTCGCGGCCGAAATGCGCCGGTTCAGCGGATATGCGCCTCTTTTGCGGAACGACCCCCTCAGCCCCGGCGTTATGCACCCACATGAAATCCTCGGCGTTACAAATTTTTACGTGGCGTTCTTGCGGGTTAGCGTCGAATTTTTTAAATCTCTTCTCTTCTTTTTGCCGCCAGTAACGGCACAGTTGTTCATGAAAATTACTTTGAACTTTAATCTTTTTTTTTCGTCGTGCTTGCAGCTACGACGATAAGAATCTATTAGTCGTGAACGTAGCAATAAATTTAGTTTGAGTATAAGTACACTTCGTTTGTTCCTTGAGCAAATGTATACTTGATAAAATAATTTAAACAATCGAAGAAATCGCAGTTTTTCTTATTTAAATCTGGGTTTCTTTTGTTTAGTCCTCGGTAACGGAGTTGTTCATGAAAATTACTCTTTTTTTCATTGTGTGATAAGAATCTATTATTACTCGTGAAACTAGTGATAAATTTTCTTCTGAAGAATGTTCATTCGTAAGTTTCTTAAATAAATGTCTATTTATCTATTTATTAATTTATTGCTGTATTAAACGGAATTGCTACAGACTAGACTGTTCTATAAAAATGACTTTACTCAACAGTAAATTTTCTCATATATATATATATATACGTTTTGAACAGTATTGGAAACAGCTATACACATTCAGTGAATTTTACTATTAAGTGTATAGTAATTTTTATCTGAAAGTCCGATCCGTTGTCGTGTGCCCACGCATATAGTAATTTTTATAACACTTTCTTCTCAGTGTATAAATTTAGAGAAATGGAAATACTAAGCTAATCTCAGTTAAAAAAAAAAGCGAAATGCTTAAAAATTTTAAAAGGACTAGTTGGATTTACATAATACATTACATTATAATTGACAAAATACTTGGAAAAATCAAAGAAATTGTAATTTTTTACTTAAAAAAAAAGAGAGAAAATAATGGATTTTTCTGCCCCGTTTATAATGCGGCTTTACCGTCTTCCAGATTTCCAATTACGGTTTATAGTCTTTCAACTCGGGACCGCGTGCCTCGGCCTCCCACTCGTTAAACTCATTTATTTCGCACTCGAAGAAGTTTGGCTGCTTGCTTGCTTTGGCTGCTCTTTCCAACGAGTCTATCACGTGGCACGGCAAAGTTCATAATCCTTTTATGCGCGACTCTATCGCGGCTTTACCAACGTTTAACAAGAAAGAGGGAGACTATGCCAGTTGCTTCTCTGCGAGTATACCTGCGATAATAGAACGGCGGTATTATTGTTAAATCCTCACATTCAAACTTCCAGTTCGGAATAAAAATGCATTTTGGGAATAATCTTTATTGGAAGCTCTCTAATTAGTGCTACGCTTAAAGAAACTCCTTCAAAATTGCAAAAATGGCAGATCGAAATTATTGCGGATGGAGCTGACTTTTATGCGAAAAGGGTTGAATAAAAAGGAAATACGAATAGAATTGATAGAAATATAAATTTTTAATAATAACATACAGAATAATTAAATATAATTAACAAATTGACTGAACGATTTTCAAAAAGATATTGATTGCTAAAAGCACGTTTTATTATTTGTTTCAAAAATATATGATGATCGTTCAGAATGAAAGCGAAATAAAAAATTTCCCTTTTTCTTTTACAACGAGCAATACCTACATATAAATTATTTATTGGCGGCTTATTAAAAGCATTTTGGTATTATGAAAAATACATACAGATACATTGTGCCAGTGTGCTGATTGAAACATAAAAATTACAATAATCAAATGAGCACATGTCCGTTCATCTTAAAAATAAAAGCATCTAATTGTTTTACAAATTTATAATGATATTTGCGTGATTTTTAAAATATTTTACTTAGGACACTCAGTTATTTTACTTAAATTGAATTATAATAAAACTGAAATTCAGTGCTTCTGAAAATAGGAATAATCGATGACGGGAATAATAAGCGGGAGAACAAAAATAATTTTGAAGCTCTCGTTTTCTTTTTCACACCGCAGCGAACTTTGCCCATTTCCACCGGAGTAAAAGTAACGGCTTTTCCGTAATGGGGTGCTATAGATTTTCGAAAATGGCTTAGTCGACGGAAGGACTGACGGGGAGACGGACAAGCCGTACACATTCGCGCCTCGGCCTGGCTGGCAACTCGTCAATCGACAATTACGAAGGAACGAGTTGCAGTTATCTTGAGGTTAAAACCTACGAAGCTGGTTTTTTTTAGCGTTACGATGCCCAATGTTGGTCGGGTTTCAGTATGCGGGCTAATCATGTTCTCCGATAACTGCTATTTTTTTTGACAGATTTTAAAATGTAGCTAAACATTTATTTACCTTGAGTTAAGTAAATTTTCAGTGCATGTCAATATCAATAAATTAAAATATTTTAATGAAATTGCAGAGGATTTGTAAGAAAACAGTCAATAAAAAGGACTAAATAAAGTGGAAGTAATGATTTTCTATTTAAAAAAAAAGGATTTGGAGTTGAGAAGAGTAAAGGAAGACATATGAATAGAGTAAGTTTATTTGTTTTTTAAATATGTATATTTTTTTCAACGATACATTTTTTTGTTTTTCACATTTAATTTATCAACTAATATTCTCTGAGTGAAGTCTGCACTGCAAACTACAAATGATTCAAAAAATGCTATGTACACTGTTCATCGCACATGTTCAATCGTATAGTGTAATCATATTTATATATGTATATATATTTATATATCAATTCGTTAGAACCAAAAAGTATAACGCGTTTCAAGTTTTTTTTGACAGTTAAAATTACGTTTCTCAATTAAAACACATCAAGAAAACTACACTGTATAATCTTTAGAATTTCGAGAGTGAAGTTTCATATGAATTCAAATGAATTGCGCAATCCTAATTCACGACATTTTTTGAGCAAATTGAAATGGTGAAATGGGGTTGCGCAACTTTCACATCATTATTTATTTAGTTTTTTTACAAAACGTTAAAATTGTATCGTCGTTTACATCGCCGAAGGAAATAAAATGTTTTTTTTTATATTTTTTCCCTTTGTTCTTGCGCAGAACACTTATCGTGTATATTGTACTAGTTGAATCTTAAACTGGTTACGCGCATTGTAATATCGTTTTTCAAACGAGCGAAATCGAGAAAATTTGCAAGTACGTACTTCTTATAACATCGTTAATGAACTTATAAGTAAGTTATTCTTGTCTCACGTACTCCTTTGCTTGTTTTCTTCGTATTTTCTTTTTTTTTGGGTGTTCGCCATCACTTAGTCGTTCCCTTATTTTGTTATTAAAATTTTCTTATCTACTTACAGTGCATTGCTTACGTCGAGAGTATTCTTATTTTTTCTTAAGATACACATAGACGTTTTCTTTTTTTTTTAAATTGTTTTTTTGTTGTTTCTTTTATTGATAAAAAATTGCAATTTTCTCGATCCTCGGAGGTATCGTACCTATGGTGCGATCGAAGGGACCGAGAGTGCATTATTTTTCTTATTTGCGCGCGAGTAAACTTCCCTTTTTTATTATAAGATAATAATAAGATCCTTTTGCATCTCGTTAGTTTAGTAAGTTAGTTTTATTTTGTATTAAATGCTTTTATGCACTTCATTATGTTTTTTTTAAATTCCATTACACTTAGCACCCGTTTTACGAACTTGTAGGTTCAAACAACGAAAAAAGAATGAAAAGAAAAATGTCGATTGCTTGTATATGAGTATACGATTGTTAATCTTTCTAAAGTGCTGCTTATCATGTAGATTTTTTTCATTTATCAAAGATTTTACAGATTTATGATAGTAATAGTAATATGTACATATTTTTTCAATTTTCTTCTCTTGCTTCTTGGAGATATTTAGATGTAAATCGTGTGATTTTTTTTAAATACATTTTTACAGTATGTACAGAATATGTAAAGTACATTTAGAAATCTCGCTACCATTATAGTACAATTATACATTAAGTATTTTTAATATTGATTTTTTATTGTATAAAAAAATTGCCTTAACTGCATTTGCTATTACATGTGAGGATGGCGCAATATGTAATATATTTATAAATTTGTATCTTTTGGAAAATGTACACTACTAAATGTATATTTGACATAGCGACGCTAAGTACCTTTTATTTTGATATTTTTTTAAATATCAACTTATTGAGTTGAAATCAAATAATTTTAATTTAATTGTTCTAATTAACTTAAGTTAAACAAAATGTCTTTCATTTTTGATTTTATATCTGTCTTAATTTAAACAAAAATACTCACGATTAGAGTATATAAAAAATACATATATTTTTTTAAATTCAACAGTAGTCGTAAAAAAAGCAAACAATTATTGGAAAAATCGTTTCGGTAAGTTGACAGCAAATTCCGTTAAAACGGATTAAACACATTTGTCGAAAAATCTCGCGCTTCTAGTTGGTAATTTCTTTAAAACCTCAAGATGATTAAATCACTTTTCGGTACAAAATGCATTTGCTCCTTTCTGTCCGTGACTTCAACTTGCAGAAACATTAATTTTTCACGCAACGCTCGAATGAAATCTCCGATAAAGTGAAAAGTTTTTAAAACTTTTTAAAATGCGTTTTCTACGTTGTATAACAATTTTAAAGATTTTGATTTTTCTCATTACGAGTGAAACTTGAAAGTTTACAACTACAATCAGCTGCGGCGAATTGGTTGCGCAGGTATTTCGCGTAATTAACGTTCACATACGCGCGGCTTTTAAACGCGACGAGTCAAAAACAAAGTGCCGATGCCTGGTCAATTTTGAATTTCATTTGGCCCGGCATATAAGTACCAACTTAATTGAATTTGCAATAATGGCGGATACAATAGAGTAATTCTCTAAAAGCAGCAGATGATATGAAAAAGAGCAAAACAGTGCCGCTTCGCCGTAATTAAAGTGAAAAGAGCGGAGGAAATTTTTTAAAAAAGATGAATGGTTATGCGAGACCTGCCGAGTAATATTTTTAAGAGTGTGAATAATGCTCTGAACCAATTTTAACGGCTAAAAGTATTAAAATTTTCAATCCCTTAACAGCTCGAGTTCGATGAAAATAGAAAAATCAAAAGAAGCAGTGTCAACAAAAGTATGCCATTCGCAACGTTAGTAATTTATTTAAAATAGTTCCCTAGTAGGAAATTAAACGGAACACGATCAGAATGTAACTCATTTTTGTTTTTGGTCATTGTATAGGATTCTCTTATAATTTTTCGATCAGAATCACGTGCGCATCTGTACACGAGAATTACATGAAAGACTATAAATTTGTAAAAAAATAGTTATAAATTATTTTTTAATTAATTATTATTTGTTATTGCTATCTTTTTACTTCAGTGTATTTCACGGCAAAAAAAATGAGTTTAATATTTGTAAATTAAACAATAATAATTTATAACAATTTTTTACATAAACTGTATCTTATGATTCTCATAACAAAATGCTTGAGAATTTTTGCAAGATTATCATTTGAGAATCACATGAAAATCTCAAGAAAAGTTTGACCCTTTATAATGTCAGTGGGTAGTTTCATTCATGAATCATCAAATTATCACCAGATTCTCGATTAATTTCTAACCAAAGTATGTTTAAATGGCAAATTAATAGTAAACGAACAAGTAAGAAAAAAATGATCAACTTTATATCATCATCAAGTATTCAATAAAATTTATGCGAACAACAACTATTTGCTAATCGAGGCACGGAAAGTATATATAACTTATTTTTCATAAGTCAATAAAAGACACACGGAAGAGTCTCGAGCATACCGCAATTCTTAATTCTTGCAAACATTTAGCTACATCGCCTCATATATACAATAGACGCGAGTATTCCGCACTAATTGGAATAAATAACAGCGGCTCCGACGAATGGCTCAGCTCTTTTAAGTATTCGCGATTTTCTCCACTCCGAGCGCAGCTTCTTATACAATGCGCATTTCGGAGGCGAGAGATTAACGAGTTCGAGCAATATCGACTTTTTTCTCGCACCCCCTTGAACCTCGAATCCCGACGGCGACTCGTCGAGGTGAACCGAGTGCGCACTTTGAATATTTTCTCGGGGGCTATTGTGACTTTGTGATTTTAGTGGCGCCACGTGCATGAAGGAACTTCTCCTACGTTTGCTTTTAATTTAAAGAGAAAATTAAAGCTTCCGCGATGAAAATGGCTTTCTAATGTCAGGGAGATTGGAGGAAAGCTGCCGCTCAGTTTTCTTTTCATCTTGGAATATCTTCACTTATGAAAGCGGCCAAAGTTTACCCTTCGCAAAATTAATGTTTCTCTATTGCGCACGAAGTTATTTAACGAATTGGTAATATCGGTGACTTTGCGGATGGCGTCGGATTAAATTAATACGCGATAATTGTTCTTTTATCTTTAATTTGTCTTGAGACGGTGAGGAGGTCTTGCAGAAATTGAAAAGGACTGGATGAACTTTGTAAAAGTTAAAAAAATTCATAAAACCATCAGTAGCTCAGTGGTCCTTTTGAAACTACTTTGAAGTCGGGGAATTTAAAGTTTCATTGCAAATGGTTAAAGGAAAGAGCGTGAGAAGAAGGAGAGGGAAAAAAAGTAAGCGCTAATTGACTTGAACAAATCGATGAACCACTTGATTTGCAAAAACCGTGTTGAAAAGTTAATAAGTTGAGTAGATTGGACGATAGCTTGCTTAATGGAATGTCGGTGAAACTCAGACGTCGAGTGTAACGAGAAATCAGAGGGAAAAAATAAAACGAAACGATCTCTCAGCGAAACAAAATTTATTTAACGACAATAGGATTCGCTTTAAAAGAGAGAATCTCTCATTTAAAGCAATTGGGGGAAGGATTAAGCGTCGTGGTTTAGTGTAACATTAAACTTTTTCATTATCTTAAAATGTTGAAAATTTCCCTTTTTATTTTCCCTGCAATGCACTCAAAATGCATTAGAATATTTAAATTGAATACATTTGCACCGAGAGAAATTGCGTAGTGAATTTTACTACTGTTTAAGAAAATTTAAAAAAAAAAGTTTTTAATCTACACAATTAAAATGCCTGTGTTTTATGAATTATCGAAACGACAAAAAATATTCAATGCAGCAAAATATCTATAGAAACATTAAATGTTAAAGAATTCATTTAATTTATCAAAGAATTAGACCATTGATTTTTAAATCAAATAAATATGCATTTTTTATAAATTTCAGCGATAGTTTTATCTTAAGCTTTTAAATATACTTAAAATTTATTTGAATAATTAGGTATCAATATCTATACTATATGTAAAATGTAATTAAAATTCAATTTAAATAAAAAATAATTTTCTGTTTAATATCAAATTCAAGTTAAACATTGTTTTACATACGTACGTAAAAAGGACCAAATTTTATGATAAGGTTTATTATTCAATTTCTCTCGGTACGCAAATAAAAATGAAGCTAACAATAAATCGTGAAAAGGGTCCACAGGCATTTCATTATATCCCAAACGACTGAGAATTAATAAAATTTTTCCTAGGCGAAATTAAGTATAAAAGCAAATTAAATTACTATAAATTTTATGGTCTCCCAGGCGAGTGTAAGAAGCGCGTGCTGCAGAGTAAACAGTTTGGCCCGAATCGCGCGAAGATTTATCCGAGCCGGTGCCGCGCGGCATCGCAGGATCTTCTCGATTAAATTTTGCCGGTTTATTTCCGCCCGCGGAAATAGTGCCGACAAGCAGTAATGAGCACGTAAATTAATCAAGCGGCGCCCATAAATATAAAATCGACCGGGGCGAATTCGCGAAACCGTGACCGTTAACTTCCGCGAGTTGTGCTCGCTGGATTGAGTTTCAAGTGGTTCGCTCTTAATTGAGTACACGTTCACGGTTCATTTACCGCTCGGTTACGTCATTTCATCCCCGCGTCCCTTCCTCTTCCACATCTCCGCCCCCTCATTTCAAAGTTTGCCGGTCTCGGGAGTAAATCAAAGTGACCCTCTACTCGAGCTCGCCTCTTTTTTTTTCACCTTCTCACTGCTGCTTTCTAATTTTTCCTAATTTTTGTGCTTTTCGTCGGAAGCGTGTCGCAATTATTGTGTTCGAATGAGCTTTTAAGGAGTTACACCACTTCGATCCTTTCTTAAAATCGAGTTTCCTTTTTTTTTTTCTTTTTTTGTCCGAAAGCTCTTTTCGTGTATATAAAAACGATGTGCTGTCATTTTCAAATCGATGTCGAAACGCAGATGTAGAAACGAGCTTTCTGTAAGGAAACCTTTTAAAAGCTTTTTTCTCAGTTTCTTAATTTTCTTCGGTCAATCACTCAAACGACTTAAATATTTTTTTAAATGTAATTACTGTATGTTTTTCTAGTAGAGTATGTCGACTTTTTCTTGAATATTGATATTTGCAAATGTAAGGATTGAAATTTAACTTAGTTTATATAGAAAAAATGTTTCATCAAATTGATATACAAATTTCATTAATTCAATAAAAATTCTTGAAAAAATTAAGTAATATTTTTTTGGGAAAAGGAAGGCGAAGTGCTGTAACCCCAAAAAATCTTGAAGTACTGTCTTTAGTTTATGAAGAAAGTCGAGATGGAAAGGAAATAAACAAAATGTACAGATAGACAGTTCGTATGATAATACAGATCGAACCTGCATTAGAAGAAGTTTATATATTGAAAAAAAAAATTATAGATCCAAGTAAAATTATGTAGAAATCTCTTTCTAATCGATTAAAGTTTTAGTTAAATTAACTAAATATTTATCGATTTTTAACTAATTTTTTTTGTTAATTCGACTGAATATTAAGTTAAATCAACAAAGTAATTTTGTAAAAGGAATTCGCAAAATTTTACTTGGATCTATAAAATGTTGATTTGAGCGATAGTTGAATTTGCGGCAGCGATTACGGCCTGCGGATATGCGTGACCTTTTAGGATTAAGTATCAGGTAAACGAAGAGTCATCGTAAAACGTTTATGTCTTATTGATCTATTTCCAGCTATATGAATATCTCTTAATCTATTTATCGGAACTCGGCGCTAATAATCCATGGGAGCTAGTCATTGTCTTATCAGTGGGCTCCGTGCTGGTGCTTTCTCACCTAAAGCTGGACACTGCCCTCGTACGACCCCATTAGATTTTCCAAAGTACAATGAACAACGCAATAACTTTTCCTACTCAATTTATTCTTCATTTATCTAATATCGCTAGATAAAAATAAGACATACGTAATTTTATTGCAAATAAAATCTTTACGGTCATAACAAACAATTTTGCTCGGAATAAGCCTTAAATAAAAAGTTTAAAGGCTGGATAAAATTTTCAATCGAGCTTTTACGATCGATTTTATGAATGCGACGTATGAATAAATGAAGCAACGGGGTGGGCGTAATAATATTACGCGAAACGTCAGTTTTCGAGGTAATTCCTCTTCTTAGTGCCCGACAAAACGCACATCTATATCGCTTTGCTTTAGCTATATATCCCCGACGGGCTTTCCTCGCGCGCCCCTTTCCCGTTTTCCCAGCGGAAGTTTATCGATTAATCGGAGCCGCGCTGTGTGCTGCACCCGGAAATTACGTGCGAGAAATCGCTTGAATGTGCGCCAGTGCGACTCTTGTATTTCTTCCTCGGCTTAAAAGGACATTTATTGGATAACAAGGCAATGAGATGGTGTGTCTGAGTTTCCACTTACGCACTTGTGATTTCGTTTTAATATTCGTAGCTACGTGCTAAGGGCGACTTCGTAAACGCTATTTTATTATTTTTATATTATTTTTTTATTACAAATATCACGAATATTGCTTTGATATCCGTACGTCGGATCTCTATACTGACGTTCTTTTTAACGACACAGCGGCGGTGGTTAAATTTTTATTTTTTAGTCGATCGTTGCAGATGACCGCCAATGGTTTTCTAGACTTTTCAAACAACTGCGGTGCTTTGTACTGGAACTGGCGGAATGACTGAAAGCGACGCGAGATCGCCAGTTGCGCATACAAACATAATCAAATTTCTGTTAGCGATATGCTTAAAATTAGACGGATGATGCGAGCATCGAATGAACTGAGACACACAATCTCACTCAACCCTAATTCGTTGATTTTCGTACAATATTGATTTATGGATAGAGAACGACTACGTTAATTTATCAGACTATTTATTGTAAATTGCACTTTATCGATCGGATAATTCTTAGTAATTGCAAATTCAACGGTGCTCATTGTGTCTCTCTTCTTTCTTTGTTTTTTTTTTTTTTGACAAGTAGCAATTATTTTCATTATTTTTTAAATCTTATGCATCGTCCTACTGCAATCAGCTTTCGATTTCTCTCTGTGTACAAAGTTTTATACCCGTTTTGATCTTATTATTGCATGGTGAAGCTATGATTTCAATTCCATAATACGCGAACAGATCCTGCCTGAGGGTTGTTAATACGCGGAATATTTTCCGCCCTCTATTTTTTTTTTTTGTAAAAAAAAAAAAAAAACCACCTGTCGTCTTTGTCTGTGCCCGACGATTTTAATCCTATTTCCCGCGGAAAAATTCTATGTGCTGTTCCTCGCGTTAAAACGAAATCTCGTCCCCCCAGGCTAAATTAATCGTTTTCATGATTCACTTATTAATTTTCATCGGTCATGTATCGCGCAGGAAATTCACTTCTTTTTCTTTTTTTGTCCGTTATATCGTCTTTTATGATTTTTTTTCGATTGGTCCGCCTGGTGCAAATTTACTCGCACGCTCTTGCTTGTATATATGGCTGCAATAACAAAAGTAGCAGAAGCATCCTCGAAAATCCTTTATCGCGAAGACATCGTGAACGTTTTCAGCCTTCTAGGAAAAATGAAAGGTAAATAGCGTTTTACGTGCGACGTGAAATGTACATCTGTATGAATGCACATGATGGATCTGCACCGCGAGAAGCGCGCTTGGTAGATAATTTCGTTAAGTAATATATATTTCTTTGATACAAAAAAAGTTGTAAATTTTTGTTTTCTTGTACGTGCAGGAAAGTGAAGATGGTTCAATGTCCTTCAGGTGATTCAACTTTAGCCAATTTCATTCGGTTTTTTATTCTTTGTAATTATGGTTCGCTTTCATGAATTTTACTCCATAAAGTTTGGTATGTACATACGTGATTAAATCGCGACTTTTCACACCTCATACAAATTTATAGTTTCTTAGTTTTTTGTTTATTTACACGCAATCCCAGACATACTCTACTTACTTATTATAGGAAACAGTTTGTTTGTCTTATTTGTCAGTGACTTTTAGAGAATTAAATGTCCCGATGAACGCGAATCGCGTATATGATAATTTTTTTTTAAAACGCCTTTTGCTTATATTGTAATTATGCGTTTTTTTGCTTTATTTACAAATCTTTATCGCACCCCCACCTTCTTTTTGCACTATTATCTTTATTAATTTTTGTATGATTTATTACGCGTCTAGCTTTATAAAGCCATTATATATGCGTGTCCACATGCGAGTGTACACTGGAATATATATTGGAGCGGATTGTCGTAACTTGTATGATGATTACCGGTGACAAACGCAAGTTTTCTTCTTTCGTCTTCTAATCTTTTTTTTTTATTATTACTTTTTTTAAGTAGGAAATCCAATGTAGAGATTAAGAATATTTATGTGTTTTAAAATTCTCAACGCCTCGGATAATTTGTTCTTAAGAAGGATTTTTACCGTTTCTCAAAAGTTCTTTTATTTTCAATGCGATTTTTAAAACAGTCTGACAGATACGGTGGCACTTACAAAAATCATATATCACATTTTTTCTCTTTATTTTACTTTTCAATTCAAACATCGACTGCTACAATATTTATTAAAAAACACTCTCATGTTGAATCGTACGAAATGTGTTTGATTATCATTACTCTTTTGAAACAATGAAAAAAATTCGCGAGACACGATTAAAAAATAATTGTACCACTAAATAAATATCCCACAGAAAATCTTACTATAACTATTTTGTCCTAAAATCCCACAGAGTTTTCTTGGAGGATTTCTTAAAATCTCATAGGAAATTCTGTAGGAATTCCATAGAATTTATTTTAACGAAATAGATATAGTTATTCTTATAGGATTCGTAGGCTTCCTATAGGAAATCCTATAGGATGTTTTCATAAGGGTAAAATTAGTATAAATAATTTTATTAAAAAAACTTGTGTTAAAAAATTGACCGAACGGAATCTCCACCCTGCAAGTAACAGAGACACACGTCAGATCGCGGAGTGTCGAACGGAAGGAGCTACGGTGAATCAAAGCTGTCAAACGGCTCAGTTATCCGATGTGCCGGTGATCAAGTGAGATCCCGAAGTGCTCGACGTGAAATAAAAAAAAGGAGGAAGGTCGGTTCGAGAGTGACACGTGCAGGGTGTCTCGCCTCGGCAGGGTGAGTTGCGGATCGAAGGATTTCGTGAAGGTGGATGGCGCTTGAAGGAAAACCTACTGCTTTGCATTTACACACACTTACAAACTTACGGAAGTCCCGGGAATTTCGGAGGGATGTCTTTTTTACTCCAACATCCGAGGTTCGCGAAAAAGATTTTTTTTTCTCGTAAACTGATTGCTTGATCTCGTGAAGATTGAAATTAATGGACGATTACTTTGCTTTAATTATTTAAACTTGTAAAAAATTAAAATTATATATATGCAGAAATTATAAAGTTCACCAATACATAAGAATTTATGCTTTAGTTCTAGTTTAATTTTGAATATAGAGATTTTTTCTAAATAATAAATCAGTCACGCCATAAATTCTTGGAAAAAATCGTACAGTGTTTAGTTCATTTTGCTTTTCGAGATCAATAAATCTAAATTATGTTCGTTATTTTATCACCCATAAATATTCCCTATATGTTTTGATTGAACAATAATTCTTTTCTAGAAAGAGAATAAAAGTTTAACAGTAACATTTTATAGATTTAATTTCATCAACTCCTTACATATATAATGATAGTTAATTCCCTTTCTTACTCTTTTGATATATATATATGATATATGAATGGTAAGAATGAAAAACAATTTATTTACGTTTAAAGTCTTTTTTATATAAAATATTTTATTTCCCCTGTTAACGCTGCAGATGCTTAATGCAAATAAAATTTGCAATAATAAACATTTTGATAAACTTTAATAAAATCTGCAAGGTCGAATGAGCGTATACAAAGCGATTGTTAAATGGTATTTGAGGAAAAAAGTCTACAGTCATTGTTAACTGCATCATTGAATAATTTTCGCTTGAAGCTCTTTTGACCAATAAAAAGTTCATTTGTCTCGAATATTTGGTACGCTCTTTTTGCAGCGATTCATTTTGTATGCATTGAAATTAAAAAAAAAAGTAAAGAAAAAAATCATCCGCCATAGTATTTTTCATAAATTGTTTGTACACTGGCATTCTCTTGATTTGCACACTGGAATTCTCGAGAATTGAAAAAGTAACCATTCATTAAAGGTTTAAAGTTTTCTTATTTTTAAAGCTACACATAAGTCCAAAGAGCGTCGAAGCTGCACTCCACTTTTTGTCAAGTGCGCCCTGCGCTTTCGCTCGATGAAACATTTAAAACAAAGTGGAAGCAGTTTACCTTTCCCAATCCAAGAGAATCCTCTAAAATAGAAATGACTTTAGCCGCACTTCCGTTGAATCATCAAATCGCGAGAATCGCATTATCAGGGGCTTAAGAGCGAGCTCACGCGGCCCGAGGAAATTCCTCAATTATCCGGGCAAAACTCATTTGCAGGAAAATTTGAAGGTGGCGCGAGGACGCAGTCCGTGGTGCGATCGTTCGGAATTTCGTGAGATCGAGGCATTTCCCGTGGCCGCCCTTCCGGGTCAATGAGAAAGAGCGCGAGTACGGGCAAGGGGATGGGACCCGCGCATTATATCGTCAGCTAAATATTCATCGTCGCTGGGCGATCGCATGAATATTCAAGGAGACGCGCTGCTCTCGCGCCTCCATCGCGTTCCCGGGTCATTGGGATCCCGAGCTCGCTCCGATTCGGCGCTAAACATCTTGCTGCGGAATTCGCGCTACGGTGACGGGCGAGAAATTCACAATTGACGAATGCAGCGGGGATTGTTAAATTCATCTTCCCTTGTACTTTCTCATTGAAGAAAGTCCAAAAAAATATTTAGAAAATAGTCGGATGAGTGTACGTAGGTGAGGGCGACGTTCCTATGTTAACTTCTTTTAGATTCACGTATTTCGATTGAAAAAGTTCGAAAAATTATTTATTCAAAATTGTATGCAGGTATGATCGTTCGTACATAAATGAATGTAAAGACAACGTATTTTAGCTACAGTATAGTTTACAGTAATTTCTGAAAATATTTTATTTAACGGAAACTTTTGTGAGTATTGTCACTTTTATGAAAGAATGAGTTGATGCATCTCATGAAGATGTTTATGCGAACATTAAAAGCAAAGAATATTTTATTAACTTTCGCTTCTCGAGTTTGAAAATTTGCGTAACATAAATTTCTGTCGAAAAAGACAAAAGGTTGTATCTCCTTCGATCAATTGTGATATTGGCTCAAACATAAAGCGCAATATTAACGTCGAACGAGATGACGTCGCTTATATTTATACCTAGACTGTCTCTTAATTTTACTCACCCAAGGTATACCTGAAAATTTCGCTTCCTTTTTAAAAAATCCTTTTAAAAAATCAATATTGTTTCTTTATTCCTTTACATATCTTAAAGATCCTTAATTTTAAACGATGGTGTCTGCGATCAGTTTTAAAGTTGTAACAGATTAAATATCTCTACGATTGGTCCAGTGTTAAATCATTTAACGCGCTTGTCCATTAATTATATAGTTTCGTTAAATATCAACTTCGGTTACCCTTAATTATTCATTTAGAGAAGTGTTTTTTTTTCTATTACTGTATTTTTTTAATCTTTCGATCATTACTGAGAATTGCAAGTTAATGTTACTTTTTCGAATAATTTTTTAAGATAGAGACAATATTTCAAGAGAACACGACGCCACTCGCTCGATAATTATTTTATTCCCTTTAGACGCGCATCTCTGCTCTCACACTTCTTCGATCGCTTAGCTTTAAAATTTACATTATAATATAATACACGCAAGGACTACGTTAGATTTCGATGTGCTTTGAAATTCGCTCAGGAGGAGTTATTATTTTTTATTTCGTTTCTCCTTATCTCCTCCGCTCTGCACCCTCCTAGCCTCTCTTCTATTTCATCGTCAGTCGTAGACGGACGAAGGCCTACGAACACCTTGGTTAGGAACCATCTTCGTTCTCCATTCTCGATCGGGGGCTCGCAAAAAAAATTTCCCTTCGAAATTCGCTCTCCTCCTCGCCGGCTGTTTTGCTCGATTTCGAACACAAAGGCACCATGAGCCCACCTCCGCGCGCTCTCAATCGCTTATTTACTTACTTCGTCTATTTCGTCACGCATCTACTTGTCTCCCGCTATTTTTGTATCTTTTTTTATTTATTTCGATTTGTTTTAATTCGAAATCCGCATAAATGCCTGCAGCATCCAAGGAAGATATTCTTGGAGGAGGGATCGTTAGAGGGAACGACGGACGGTTTTTTTTCGCGCGCCAGCACCACTCGTTTCGTGGCCCACAATTTGCCTAATCCTTGTCGTTTCTCGTGGGGAATGGAAACTTCTGGTTATGTTTTCCGAAATCTTTCCGCGTCCTGCTGAGCTCGACCTTTTCTTTCTCTTCGGCGCTACTTGTTCGCGTTCGCGCCTTTTTTTTCAGTCGTCAAACTGGAATTTTTCCGTCCACGTTGCATTTTGTTATTTTCACTTTGAAAGTCAGTATCTGTAAAACAGAAGAAGCCTTTGTTTAAATATGTTTCCGTTCTAAATAAATGAAAACTAAATAATTTCTCGTTGCATTTAATTTATCTATTTTTTTTTGTATTAACTGAAAGCATCTTAAGGATGCAATTTAGTGCCTCTAAAAGAACTAAAACTTTATTGCTTAGGGGAAAGCTTCGCTCAATTACTCCATCTGAAATTCCTTTTCTTGGACTAATAGCCTATTTAAAGGAGCGTAAGATTCTAACATTAAAGTTATTGCTGTTTAAGAATTTTATGTGATTCGATCGAATAGGCTGAGTTTGAAAAGTAATTGCTGATTACTTCGAAATAAGTCAAGTATATAGTGCAAAATAAGTCAAACTTAAACAATTTTTAAAATTACTTTGTAAAATTTCATGTATTGTATTAATTAAATATTAGTTAATATTTTTTGTAAGATTTTTCTTGTAAAAAAATCATGCAAATGAAAATAATGAAATGTAATGTTGATGAATATTGTCAGACATTTTTTACATAATCCGATGCAAAACTATTTTAAAAATGAATAAAAAAATTATAGTTCATTAATTATATGCATAACTCTATTATTGTTATTTTTCTCTTTTTTTTAAGAGAATAGTTATGATCACTATAAATCAGGTTGATTTGTAATATCCAAATCTTATTAAAAACTGTTGCGACAACTTTTGAATTAAATTAATCAATTAGACAAGATATGACGTTTCAATATTGGCAATTAAAAACATTTTTAGACATCAATAATTCAACATTACCTTCAAACGCTCGCAGTATACGCAACTCTAAGATAGATTGCGGTGCATTCACGGCGTAAGCAAGACACCGTCGCTTCCTCATTTGAAGAGTATCCTACGGAAGGCCCTCCTAAAGTCCTTGTTGAAGACTGTGTAAATGACTGGATTGAGAGCGGAGTTCATGTAGCCCAGCCAGAAGGCGATGGCGAACGCCTGCTCGGGTATCGCGAGGTTCGGGAAGAGCGGCTTGACGATGTACAGGAAGAAGAAGGGCAGCCAGCAGGCGATGAAGCTGCCCATGATCAGGCCGAGTATCAGGGTGGCCCGCTTTTCCTTCTTCCGAGCGAGGCGGCGTTTCTCGCGCTCAGGGTCGCGGGGCTTCTGCGGCTTCTCCTGGACCGCATGCTCCCGGTGATGGCGCTCATCGTGCTCGTGGTGGTGGTGGTGCTGCTGCTTCATCTTCTCGATGGCCTTACGGCCGAAGATGGGCTTGCAGAAGCGCAGCTTCAGAGGCTTGACCACCGCACACCTGGATACGACCCCGCTGTCGGAGGACGAGGGGTCGAGCTCCGAGACCATGTCGACGTCGATGCCGACGCTGGGGGCGCGGCAGCGCGCAGGGTGTCCCTGGCCCGACTGGCCCTCGCCGTTTACCGACAGCGTGGCCTTCAGACAGGACTTCTGCATGGACATTGGCATCGACACCTGCAAGGATCAACGAACGGCGAGTTTAGTAAGCTTCGATGGTTGAGGGATGGTAGCTTAAAACTTTGGAAAATGAAACTTTTCTGATTCCGGCGGTTTGCATGAAGTACGATGGAGATGGAGTTGATAGAGATGAGGGAGAGAAAATGTTAGCGAGAGAGAGAGAGAAGGCAGTGGGTAATTAGGTCTACGCCGTAGTCGACGATCCCATTACGGATAATGGGATTGTCGAGAATCTAATGGATTCCATTTTCCTCCTTTCTTATTGTTCTGCAAAGTCGAGGAGTCAAAGGACGCTCGCGCGCGTGTAAAATTTTCGTGAACGTCAGTTGTGCACTAAACACGCGATAGGGTTATCTAGTCCAGTTTATCGTTAATAGAAATCGCTTTATCTTTAATGAAAAAAAAGAAGAAGAAAGGCATGCAATCTTCGCTGCAAGCTGGTGACCACTTTTACGCCTATTACGGCAGTCATTCGCCGATAGCATCATCTGGCTTAATTTTAATGCCACAGAAGCGCCGTGAGGTAGTACTTTCAGCCGCTCGATTCAATCACGATAAGAACGAGTGAATTTTCGAACGTCGGTTTATGAAGCAAGGAAAATGTGTTATCTATCCCATTAAATGAAAAAGCAAACAATCAATTTTTTATGATTCGGTCTTTTATTTGTAGTGACCTTTATATTTCTAATACAATTTAATAATCAGGATATTGCGAAGGTTCCGGAGAAAAAATTGGATTGGTTAAAGGCATACATTTTTTATGAAATGGCGCCGAAACTTAAAACGGATTGTTGTATATTTAATAATTAATTTTGAAGATCTTAAGAAGATCCGTTTGCCTAATTTAATTTATAGATTCATAAAATAATCATTGAACTTTTAATTTCTGATGTATGTTATTTTAAATAATTGTGTTAATAAAAAACAAACTGGCGTTGCAATACTTTCCCTAAGCTCTCAAAAAAAGTTATTTGATTACTCTTAAATAAATTTGTTTTTTTCTGGTAGAAAAGTTAGCTACCGAGTTAACTTGCTTAACAACAATAAGCTAATATCGGTAGCTATACAAATAAACTTCACGTTAATAGATCGTAAGCTATTAATAAGCTTACAGTACGCCCAAGTCATTAAACAACACAAACAAAACCTATTTTCCCTTTTTTTACTAATATGCCTAAAATTATATTATGTAACAAAATATTAGTTAATAATAGAAATTTTATTTTACTCCTTGATAATGACTATAAAACTATTTGTGTTATAATCTAGCATGAGAATTGCTACCATAGGTTATATTTATGACGTTAAACACTCTATCGTAGGATATGTACATGTGTAGGCATAGGACATGGTAGTTTAGTACAGTATTTGATGGACTAGTATTTGGGTTTATGGTTCCGATCGAATAAAAAGTAAAACAAAGCTATATTAATTAATTGCAAAATTGCAGTTCATAAAAGTGTAAAACCTTTTTTCTGGACATTAACATCTGAATTAGCTTATATGGAGCTATCGCACGTTTAAAAACGGTAGCTGCAACTATTAGCTAATTAGTAGCTAAGAACTAGTTGGGTTTCTACCAGGAATCTTAAATTATTATGATCAGAATTGGAATGAAAAAATCTTTTTGGAGACGTTTTATATATTTTTTAGGTCAGCTTACTGGATTCGACAGTAAGGCTTGTATAGTGACCCTGCGTCATACGTGATTTTTATTACCCTGAGGCTGTTATGGACCCAAAAGGGAGCTCGCTCCACATTATATAAAGGTCCCACGTTTCACGGAAAAGCCAAAAGGCGGGACGTGGCACGGAAAGCTTGAGCGAAGCTATGCATTAATGATGCGATATTGTTTAAAATCAAATAGCCAATAAATGTTAAAGAATATTCTCTTCTCCATTCGTGTCTTCTTTTATTTATTTGTGCGAAAGTTAGCGCGTCGAGAGTCGCGATGACAAGGCCAGATAACAAAAAAGCTCTGTGCAGATAGCCTGTCAAGCTTTAAGCAGCTGTATATTAAAAGGTTACTGTCGAGCTTTAAGCAGCTATATATTAAAAGGTTATCTACACTAATTAAAAAGTTTGATGAAAAATAAAACGACTTGAATCCGATCCGACCTCCACTGAACACAGTTAAATTTATTCTGACGGAACATTTTATATTTTTATTAATTGTTACTTACAGTAAGTAGTATTAATACTTAATAGTATTAGTATTAATACTTAATAGTATTAAGTATTAATAAGTAGTATTAATAAACATTTCCCGTTGTAATATTTTTCTCCGAAACGATAAGACCCAAAAGTGCATCTATCGTCACTCTCCATCTATAATTACCCTATAAGATCGATAACCGATAGTTAATGCATGGAATCAGCTGGCGTGATGTGCACTTCGCTAGAGGAATAAATTTTTTTTTTCAGCAAATCCGGAACGCCAGCTGATAGACACGTTCCGTTCTGTTTGGCTCCACATGTACCGGAGGGGATTAAGGACTATAATCTTGATTTTAACGGCTGTTCCTTGAGTAGTTTAACGAGGCAACTATTGCAGATTACCGTGGGATAGCAAGCCGCGGAGTTATTGTCGCGGCTCGTTCTCCGCCATCGATAGAGCAAGAGGAAGTGAGAGGAAGCGAGAGACGCGCTTTCGGCGCCTCTGTGTGTTTTTGGCCGTTGCCCAGACAGCAGTCACTATAATCTTATTAGGGGCGATGTTTATGCGCGTGCGTAGCCGGATTTTCGGGGGTCCACGTTGCCCGCCATAACGAATCTTAAGTAAATTGAAATTTGAAGCTCGCCCGGGGATAAGCTCGCCTCGGATAAGGAATCGCGCGAGCGTAATCGAAATTCAATTTTTCCGAAGGGGGGGATGCATCGACGGTGCGGTGGCCCATTATTTAGCATGCAAACATCCTACGGATTCCCCATATTTTCCTTTCCCTTAGTTTATAAGTTAAGTGATTGGTGTTTTTTTTTTTGAAGAATAAAAATTTCGACAAAAACAAACTGTAAGGATTTGATCTATAGATAAGAAAATAGTAGTGGATGGAAATAGTTAATCGTGGATTTGGTAAAGCGATTTGGAATTAATGTATAAATTTAACAAATACAATATAAGTTAAAAATCTGTGTAATAAGAGCTACAAAATTTAGTAATAATAGTAATTTAGCAGACAGAAGTAATGATACGTCGATAATGTCAGACAAAACGTACTATGTACTTTAGTATACGATTTAAAAACAAATATATTTTTTAACTATCAAACTTGATATATAAATATTAGATTTAAACTAGTTACAAGTTCGATAATGATAATAATGAAGACGACGTAAGTAGTTATACATAAATATAGTCAGACGATGCATTCTATCTTCCTTATTTTCCTTTCTCTTCGTTAAGTGATTGGTATTTTATAGATACTGCATTTAATTTCTTTGAAGCCTTTAATAAAAAATCTTTATTGTTTCAATTGAAAATACATTACAAATATTGAAAGTTATTAAGGAAGCTTTAAGTAATGATTTTAAAGAAACTTTCTTACTAATAATTTTTTTAAATATGAACTCACAAATAAATTTAAGAAACAACCATTCATATTTATTAGAAAAAGAAGAAAAAAAATGTTTTAAAATGAATCCATCGATTGTCACACAATCACGCTTAAAAAATGACGACAATAGTGAAGATAAAAATGTAGGTCACTATATAATGCATATCGCAATCATATGCGAATCGACTTTCCGACATATATCGAGGAAAACGAATCCTGATTAATTCATTCGGACGGCGTACGTTGCAATAACTCGCGAGAAAGAAAGCACCACCAGAATTTAACTCATTTCCTGCGGACTTTTATAGGTTAACAAAGTGCGTAATTAGGTACATTCGCAGTTATGTAGGTCAGCATGAAACATTCAGTTATCTTCCGGCAAGGAAAATACACACACTTTTTTAAAACCGCCGGCGCGGTGTTTAGCCTTCTAAAGAGCTGACTGATTGCTCAAGAAAACGTTAGCGCAATCCTATCGCCCCCCGCGAAATGCGCTATTCAAATTTAGCCGCGCCACTTTAAAATATTCAAGACTCGTAACGTTCGCGGCTGGTCTCCGTTGAAACTTTAATTGCCCTTTTTCGGGCTGCGAGTTAAAAAAAAAAAAAATCGCGAGCTGACGCCCCCGGCTAGAATTTATTTTTCGCTACCACCAAGACCGCCGGAAGAAAAAGTGAAATGGTAAACAAGGGGGGAAACTCGGTCACATTGAGCTGCACTCCGCATAAAAGCGAATGACAGTTGCACGGGCGCCGACGCGAGTCTATATATGTAGGCCGGCACGCGGCCCTCTGTACGATTCGTGTTTACAGGGAACACACCCGGTTGGCAGCTCCCCGGCGCGATTCTCTACATAACCGTTCCCCCCGCCCCCACACTCTCTATTTCACCTGTTGTTTACGGTGGGCATAAAATTGCATATCAATTTTTTACAGACCTAATAACGCGCTTACGTGCCCGGAATACTTCAAGTGCTCGTAAAAACTTGACCTCGATGGCCCGCCCGGATATCGCCGGCGAGACTATTTCAAATGCAGACGGCCGCTGGAGGAAGTCGCTGCGCGCAGGCGACGGCTCGAGAAGAAAAACATGCTTACGTACCGGAAAATCCGCTTCCACTGGCATCGTGTAAAAAAATTTCGACGGCAGCCGAAAACGTTACGAAAACAATAAAGACAATTTAAATTTGCATTGTTTGTGGAGTATTGCTGGTCATTATTCACATTTTACAAGGAGAGCGGCACTGTTGTTCGTGTAATGCATTTTCTTAAAACTTTGAATATGGTTTGTTTAAGCTGAAATATGAAGAAAGCCAAAAGATTTTCTTCCAACGTCCAAAGGTGTTGATGCAATCGATTTCTGAAGTTATTTTTCTTAAAAATTTCCTATTTCATGATTTTAAGATACTCCAGTCCCACAACAACTAAACATAAATATTTGATTGACTCGGAAAATAATAAAATAGTAGTATAAGCAATTATTCGTGGATACGGTCACATTAATTGTTTTTAATGGATTACTAATAAATTTAATTAAGTATATACGTATTGATAAGCAGATATGTTCAGGTGAAAAAATAATTTTTATTAACTGTCAATTCTAGAGTTTCTATCCAAAAGGCAAATATAGAGATAAGGGCCCGTAATTTGGAAGGGTTATTAAGTTAAATATGAACATTAAATTCAACATTAAAACGAATATACAATAAAGTTAGCGCACATTACCATATGCTCATATTTAATTATACGTAATATAGATTTTTACCGCAAAACTTCCAAATTATACGTCTTTTTTCTACTTTTATTTACTTTTTTTATGGAAAAAATACTTGTCAAGGTCTATTGCACTTAATATTTAATATTTTGGCTGTTTTCATATTTTGACAAAAAACTGCTCAAAGTTTTATTTAAATCTTTAACTCATAAGTGACAATCTCCTATTTAATACTAATTACAAGTAATAGTCGAATAAACGCTTTTTTATTCTTTAAACAAATTGAAGCTGAAGCACGTGCAGTGAAACTTTCAAGTGCGAATGGAGTAGTTCATAATTTATAAAGTACCGTTACGTACAACACTAAAAAAAATAATATTTTCCTTTAACGCTTGTTTCTGAAATCATTTGAAAAATGTTAAAAGTGCACATCTCCGAATCATTCGTTCAAAATTCAATCTTCATTTGTACAATTTTTTTCTGAATATGCTGACTAATTCTATAGGAAATTGCAATATCTACGCTTCCTACTGAGCGGAAAAAAAATACAAAAAAAAAAAGAGAATGAATATGCCCTTTCAACGTCAAAATATGCGGTAATGACTCTATTCGGGCACAGCGAAAACTTCTGGCTTCCCCATATAATAGTTCGAAGCGACGGACAACATAACGCGTCTCTAATCCCATCCAATCCAATTTGCTCTTTTCAAACGTCACTTCCGACTTGCGCCGCAATCACACACACGCGCCGAGAGCGTCGGATTCCCGAAATCCCCGAGCTTCACGGTCCCCAGGATCACGCGGACTTGCTCGCGAGCGCGCGCTCTGTTTATGCGCGTCGCCGCGGGAGGCCGCTGTAGAGAAATGGATTAAGCGATTATAGGTGGTTGAATGCTGATTCGAGCCGCCGACGTCGGGACAATGCCGAATTTCGGCGCGCCACAACGACCTTACTATTCCCTGCCTCAGAGCGTGTGTCCGAGTGCGCCGTAATTCCGAGTGTTATGTTTACCTGCGTGCAACTCTTTGTTCAATGTTTGCGTTTAACGCTTCAGCTGATTAAATGAGCAGCAGTATTTTTTTTTTTTAGGGAAATTTCCGGCGCGTTTTGGTTTATTGAGTTTTTGTTATTTTCGAGCTTTTGCTTTTTACCTCGCGGAAAGCGATTGCCCCACTTTTGGTTTAACGACGGTAATGAAAGCGGAATTTTAACTTCCTCTTTTTTTTGTGCGTATTTCATATTCATCGATGCGAGTTACTTTATATTAAATAATTTATGATGATATTCAGCCTGCCTCGATAGCGCAAAAAGTCGATATCGTTTATGAAAAATTCTTTTTGTGATTATTAATTTTCAGATGCTGCGGAAAATTAACAAAATTGTGGATCAATTAAAGTAACGTCGAATGACGTGGTTGTAGTGCAAAGGCACATTCCATATCCGTTTAGAATTAATTAGCTATGCGCGTTTTATTACATCCTTTGTTTATTAGGAAAACCTTGCTTTATTAAAGCTACGTGCATGTATTAACAATTGAATATATTGTATCAGGCATAATTATTATGAGTATACTAATTAAACGTTTTGAACCATTTTTTTTTATGAAAAACTCATTTTCGAGGAAAAGTGATGGAAACTCGACAGAGCTTTCGAAAGCTTTTAATTAAATTTTATAGGACGCGAAAGCTGAAAGTACTTGAATGAAGAGGCAAGCTAAAGTATTGATAAATGATAATCGAAATATTTTACATTTCAGACTAACCAAATATCCGATTACATTTTAATAGACCGCTTGATAGAACACGAAAGATAACAGTGATATTGAATTATTGCAAACAATTTTTTTTAACACATCGAAAAAAGCATTTGTTACTTTCTTCTGGTATATATCATTTGTCGATAAGAAATTTTATTTAATAATTCATTAGAAAACATATTAGCTTGCGCGTGATAAAAAACAAACACTGATAAAATTTGCATGCAAAAATTTCATTAAAGCCTTTCTTCAATTTTTATAGAGCTTTTCTTGTAATCATTACAAAGCTTTGTTAATGGATATTTTTTTTTATATTTTTTAATTTAATTTAATATGACCATGTGTTGATTAAATTGTATTTTAAAATGCTTCACGAAATCCAGAACTCGTTTTTTTAGAGAGGTTTATTGCCGGGGACTTCAATTAAAATTTCTAAAATATGGCTGCGTGATCGAATTTTTGAGAGAAGAAAATGAGTAAAAGTGGCATTTCCTTATTAGTTAATATTTGTGTGCAATAAAATAATAATTAGAAAATGTAAATCGTAGCTTTTGTTTTCCTCTTTATTTTTGTTCTTCTTTTGTAATTCAAAGTAATTAACAATTTTGTGACATATATTTCCCTTAGTTTTTATTTAATCGTGTCTCCCATTTATTTTACTAGACCCCATCGAACAAACTATACTTAGACACGTGTTCACTATTTTTATGTTTAAAAATAGACAAACAGTCATGGTAGAAAATTTCAAAGGACCAAATCGTCGACTCCGAGAGTAAAGTTTCGAAGACGCGTTGAATTATTTGCAATAATTTAGTTGTTAAACCTGAAAGTGCTGCCCTACGAAGATTCACCGATAAAAAGGAATAGCAGTGATGAATACCTTGAGCGTGTCCTTCTCCTCCATTTGTATGGTGCCGCCGCCCGGGTCCGCCTCGGATGTGCTGACGTCGCTGGCGAAATCGCAGGTAACGATAGGTATCTGCACGGGCTGGTTCTCGATGGTCGCGACGTTCTCCATGGCGGAGGTGGGCGACTTGCGGGGATCGCCGCCGCTCCCCGTGCCCGGCGTCCCTGTGCTCGTTGTGAGCGTAAAGCTCGTCTGCCGGATGTCGGGTGACTCGGGCGGCGGCGCCGCGGGCCTGGGTCTCGGCATTTTGCGGATGCCGCGGCGAGCCCGGGCCTTCGCCGCGAAGTAAATTTGTATATACACGAAGACCATGATGCACGACGGGATGTAGAAACTGCCGAGGGCCGAGTAGATCACGTAGCCGATGTCCTCCGACAGCTGTGGACAGTGGCAGAAAAGTTTACGTTATTTTCTTTGTTTCTTTAAGAAAGTTTGATTTTACACTGAGAGAAAAAACTTAATAGAAATTGCTACTGTGGTTATAAGAAAGGAGTAACAGTCTTAAGAAGCGAGAATTTTTTTATGAGAAATAGTAATTTTTAGTATGGAAATTGTAAAAATTACTATTTTAATAATAAAAAATAGAAAGCAACTTAAAAAAACATCCTATAAATAAAAGTACAATAAATATTTATTTTATTGTAATATATGAAATACAATAGTTCGCACTTGTGTTTAAATTAAGTCCTGGTTGAGAGTTTTATAATGATAATAATTTTTCTAGTGACGCAAGTAGTTATACGCGGGTATGTTCAGACACATCATACGATTTAATGTAATACATTCTGGTGTAAAAAAAATATTCACTTTTACTGAATTACAGTACATGAAATGTAATATTTTCAATTATTATGCTAATTTTGATAATAAAGTCAAACTTTGTATTCAATTTAATATAAGAAAGTGTAGCGTGAGAAAAATATAAAAAATTTTATTTCATTCCGCTTTCATGTACTCATGAAACATAATATTTTTAAGTTTCTTGTGCACGCAGTGGCGCAGCTGCGATAATACTGTCCAGTTTAAAAAAAGTACGTTTATTTTATTGTCTTTTTAGTTAGGTGTTAGGACTGAAATGGCAATAAAACGAGTGGGCCTTTTTTTAAAGCGGACTGCAGTATTCCAGAAATTAAATAAATTCAAGCTTGAAAAAATTAAAAAACCGTCCTCAGCGCACGTATTTTTTTACGTGTGAACGTTGCACTCGTGACTTTACAAGAAAAAACGTGTTTCTTGAAAATCGTATTTTTTTTCTTCCACATCCGTAGGCGCTCATCGCATGTTAAATGCATGAGTTGAGCGACACCGTCGCTGTGACTGAGCACGGAAAAAGTTCAACGGAGGCTCGAAAATCTTGTTTAAGTAATTGAACGGACATAGAAATGTAGAATAACGACCAATGATATGTTGGTGTCCAATGAAAATTCATGAAACCATGAATAATAATGCTTCGCTCCGGTGTACCGTGCAAGAATGGTGTGGTGAATGACGGCTTGTATTTTTGTTCGTTACGTTTCGACAATGATGTTCAAAAAATTCCCGACAATTTTTCAGCAAACCTTTTCTTATTAGCATGCAAATTTACATACACCTATTATAAAATACATAAATCTATTAAAATGGTTAAAAGTTCACTCGGAGAGTGAGTACCGGAAGAGCGAAACTGAAATTAAACTGCGTTTTACTTTTTAGCAGTTAAAAAAAAAGTGTAAATATTTTACACGGTAATTGACTCGAGCAAGAAAAATAAAGACTTTTAAAGTCTGTTCCTACATAAAGAGAAATTCTGCGGTGAATTTTCAAGGTATCATTGTAATTTTCTTCACAGACTATACAAATAGGACTTTTTATAAGATTCCCAAATATTTAAACCTTAAAACCTGTTTTTAAATTTTTACGAGGCACTCTTGTATTTTTTGCCAGACCCCTAAAACTTTTTACTAGAATCCTAATAACTTTTCTAGAATTCTAGTAATTTTTAATATGACTTCCTGATACTTTAATTAAGAGTTTACTGTTGTAAAGATCAGCAAATTGTACAATACTCATTGTAAGATTTGAAAGGTTAAAAGTCTTTAAAAAATGTCAATTGCTCTTAGTAAAATTTCCTACATACTGAACTTTATGATTCACAATTCAATAACTATCCAAGTGATTTACTTGCCTCTCTTATTAAATGCAATATGTTTCTTTTCGATGAAAGTTTCTGCGCATTAAGTAGCGAGATTACAATACTACTTTATTTTTTCCAACACCCGATTTTCTCTATTAAGCTCATGCATACCTGCTGTAATGCGCAGTCTCGGAGATACACGACCCCAGTTTTTTTTTCATACGCGTACCGTTGACGATTTATTTCGATGCTTTTTCCGTATCTCTTTCCCTCTTTAGTGATAAATGGTTCTGCAGCGGCTGAAAAGGCAATGTACAACGACGTTCCGCATCTCGACTGATTTCAGCCCGGACGATTTGTAACCAACCCTGTAAACTTGAACTTGAACCCCAAGTTGAATTTTCCGACCCCCGGACTCGGCTAAATAATTAATTTGATTTCTTCCCTTTAAATAAATGAATCCCGTCGAAACAATCTCATCAGGACAGTAGACTCCGCGGCCATTAATTCTGCACGTCTTGCGACCGCGTAATGATACCTATTCAGAATTGAAACGTACGCTGAATAAGCAAATCTTCATCGCGGCTTTATTAAAATTGAAGTCCTAATTTAAATTTTCGAGCGGAAAGAAGAAGCGACGGGCGACCTCGCGTCAAACCAGCCGCGCAAGTACGGAATCGATAACAGCAGACATCCATAATATAAGGGCGTGGGGTGGCATTGTGCCCGACGAGATTGTGGATTTCGCACGCTATGAATTCGGAAGCTTCCCCAAACCTTTTTTCCGAGTGCCTTCGCGATTATCGATAAGCTGAACTCCGAAGGAAGTGTAGTCGGGCGAGTTCGTCTCGATATTTACCTTATTTTTCAGTGTAGAGGGTTAAGTCACATTTAATGATGAACGATGATGGCTGCGCGAAATGGCGATGTCTAATTTAGCGTAGGTGTCGAGGCTAATTTGCAGTAACGACGTTAGCCGTGCGTTCCGTAAATTCGTGCAGCGTCACGACGGGGAAAGGGGTGGAAATGCCGCGGGGAAAAAAGAAAGGTATTCCGTGGGAAGAAGCGTCGCTATGAGGAAACGTGGCTGGGGGATTGAATAATCATGTCGGAAGGGGCACATTTGCGGTGCTGTTTGAGTACCTGCGGTACATGGAAACGCGATCGCGCCAGCATTATTCGCAATGCTTTTAGAGCTTCGTTACCTTCGCCTAGTGCAGGCACTGCGAAGCACAATATTTTATCCTTCCTATTGCCGTAGAGCGTCATAATTAATATCAGTTACGAAATGAATTACGGTTACTAGGAAAGGATATGTCTATCCGGTCATGCGTACTTACGGTGAGAACATCATTTAATAAAATTTATTACCTTCTACGTATTGAAGGAAACTTTACAATGTTCTAAAGTAAATTTTAAACTTGATAAATTTAACAGTATGAAAAAATATTGTAAAAATAGTTATCAGTATGGAAAATCAGTTGCAAGAAATTTTGCTATAAATGCAATTATACTGGCAAGTATTCAAAAATTACCCTAAATGTAAGGGTAAAAATTACTAACTGATTAATTAACGTTAATTTCTGATTGAAATCTAAATTTTCGTAGATCGTAAGTAATCATTGTCGTGTAATTTTTAATAAAGTTTCTATAAATATTATCAAATGCATAATTTAGTAAACAGTATAGTAAAATTAAATTAAAGTAGTAAAAATTACATAAAATTTCATAAAAATTGCTAGAAAATCAAAGCGTCCCAAAATTACCGTGAGAGTGTGAGTAATTTTTACAATATTTTTTCGCTAATGTACTACATTATATTGTATTATATAAAATATTCCTTTTATAATTTATAGCAAGTTTTATTATATTTTTTTGTAAATATTTTAAAATGCAAAATTAAAATAAAAAATCAACACATCTCTGTAAAAAAAACCTAAATTTTCCGCCAGGATAAATAAACTTCAGAGTATGTTTTGTATGTTCGTTCAAACAAACTTTGACGGGAAAAACCTATTAATTATTTAAAGAAGCCTATTTTAATGATAACACGATAATTAAGAAAATAATTCAATTTCGCTTCAGCTTGAAAAAGCTCGTATGTTAGATTAAATCCAAACATTTTTCCTTGCAAACACCGCAGCTCCAGCACAACCTAATGCGCCCTACTTACAAAAAATGACTACAAAAACGTCGGATTAATTAACATTCCGCGTAGCCAGCGCGCTAAAATAAACGAAAAAAAAAAATACAAAACAGTCGAGACCCAGGGTCCACAGTGTACGTGCGACGGAGCTCGCAGCAGTGTCGCTTATCCTAATTGATTCCTGGCTCGCTGCGCGCCGAGGGAAACGTGACTCGCGCCGCAGAGAAAAATAAGCGAGCGAATGGCACAGAGAGAGGGAAAGAGTTCGCGATGCGCCCGAAGCGATCCCCGCACGCTAATAAGACCGCTCGGAATGTCAACTCTGGAGCCCGGCTTGCAGTCGCCTTAGGGCCGTTGCCAGTTCTAAGTTGTTCGATGACGCGAGCCCACTCGAGGGGATAAGTAATTACGCGTTTCGGTGCGGCTCCGCGTTAATATCGATGATTAACGGGGGGCTGAAAGAGGCGCGCGCATGTGTGGGTAATTGCTCTTACGTATCTGTTGAACTAATTTTCGGATCAGGTGGAAAAGGGCCGTTCACCTGACGCAATTGTAAAAATAATTAATTTTGCTTCCTCGTGGAGGAAGCATTGTGATAGAAAAATTTTAAGTTTTGTTGAAACTTAGTGGAAACATGTTTAATGGAATTTTACGTGCTTTTCATATAATAGTATTGCAATATGTAATATTTCACTTTTATGTAAGTACTAAATTTAGTCGCATTCTATAAAATAGTTTAATAATGATGATAATAATACATACGGTGTAAGTTTTTTACAGATATGATCAGACAAAAATGATTGTAAAAAAGAAAATTGATATTTACAGTCCGAGTAGATAAAGCGTAAAAATTTAATTTATTATAATACAATTACATAAAAAATTAGGGCATCTTTTATAGGCTACTAAAGGGAATTTTGAAATAAAATACTCGTAAGAACGATTTAAGCACCGTTTTGATGGAAAAAAAAAATAAACGATAATGTGTTGCCAGCAAGACGTTTGTAACTGGTATGCTCTATCAAAACACGCAAAATTCTGACTAAAGGGCACTCGACCACGCACGGCGTTGCCCGTAAACGTCGCATCAACAGACGAAAGTAAAAGCACGAAGGCGACAAGAGAACGAAAATTTAATTTATGCAGTTCCGGGCGATCGCCACGAGCGATCCCACCGTACCAAAAAGAGAGCCTCCCAACGTTCCATTTTTTTTTATTTGCGTGTTTCTGAAAGAGTAGCGATGACGTGGGAGCCTGAGAGAAAGAGAGAAAAAATGAAGGGAAAGAAAAACGGGACGTGCCGGCGCATGGAAATAGGCCCTCGCGGCTAAGAGAGAAGGGAAACGAATTCCGCCGTCGGTTATATATCAGAGGACATATGTGCCGGTGTACCGCGCGTTAAGCCAGCGCGGATATGTGACTCGTTCGTAGCTCTCGTTCTAACTTTTTCCCTCTTTCGAAAGCAGCAGCTACTCGTCTCGAACCACTTTTAAATAGAAGATTTTTAAAACGCTTTTTATCAGTACTAAATTTATATTACTTTAAGAAACTATTCCTCTGAGGTATTATCTCTAAAAGTTCCAATTTCATTTTTTATCCAACAATTGATTGGCGTTTTTGTAAAATTTAAATTTGTCACATCATGATAATAAGGTGATTTTCAATTACGGTGCTAAACGTAAACAAATATAAACATTTTTCCTCTTTTCTGAGCTAATGAAGCAAATTTTTCAAAAAATTAATTGACGTTTTATTAGTGTGCTTTTAACAAGTTTTTACTTTTTCACAAATTTATTAATATTAGAACTATTAACATTTTTTTATTTTCTATGCTAACGAATTACCAACAGGTGCAAATTTTTTCGTTAACAGCAAAGTGAATATTATTTTGACAAACAGTCCAAATAGTAATAATTTCTGAAAATTGTAAGATTATGATAATTAAATTAAATATTTGTAACTGAACCTAATAATAAGAGTGCGAGTATATAATGTACTACGCAATTATTTAAAAAAAAAAGGAAGGGTAAAAATCGACGAAATTCTTTAAGCATCGTAACCATCGTAATGAAATGTTACTAAAATTACAATGAGCAACCTCTGGCCTCTTACCAATGCCTCTCCATTATTTTCCTCTCTCCTTTGTACAAAGGTCGCGAGCTCGTGCCCGTTTCTTTCATTTTGCATTCTTTGTTGAAAGCGTCATTGCTTTTATGTGTCGCCCGCATCGCTGGAGACACTGGAACTCCCCTGCCTTCCCCTCGACCTCCGCGCTTTTGCCTCTTTTCTCATCCCTTTCGCGCCAATTACGCGTGCGATTTAAACAGACTCCGACCGCGGAAGGTTTGTTGCGAGTGCCTCACTTGTGTTCCCCGCTTTAGCGCTAACTCAGCTGGATAATTCGAAATTTTCTCGCTCCCAATCTCAACTGAAGATTATTAATTTTTTAAGTGCTTTCATTCGTTTGAAATTTAATACATTATTTTTATGTTTTTCAAGAGATAATTTATCACCCGATACGAGCATTGAATTGTTCGAAATTTTATTTATTGCGAAGGTGAGAACGTAGAAAGTTTGCTCAATGAGTTGAAAATAAAATCGTCGATACAGAAACGGCACTGGACCGCGCGCGAATTATTCACTGTTTTTTTTAAATTTATCATTTCCGCGTCGCGAAACTTTACTTTTAGAGGGAGAGTCAATTCGCCGCGTAGAAAAATTCATCAGCGGCAAGAGAGAGTCTAAATAAGCGCGGGTATCTAAATAAGGCGACCCTCGGGGAGTACAACGTGGAAAGGAAAAAAAATAAATAAAATGGTTGTTTGTATCGCAATTTCTCTTTCAGTAGCAGTCGATTGCGGTCAATACTTGTAATTGGCTTCGTTCGCTTCGAAAGTTTCTGGGCGGAGGCAAGCGCTCGGAAAATCGCGCACGCGCCCCAAAAGCCGCGCGGTTTATCGTGCAATCAGATCTTATTGTCGGCCGCACCGACCGAGCCTCTCCCTCTCTCTCTTTTCTTTCTCTCCGCTTCACAAGTCGCCCGGTGACCCACGTGTTCGAGCGCGCCTTTTTGCACTTAAAACTTTCCGAAGGCGGAAGCTGGGAAAAAACGAAATCACTACTCGACCTGTTAGGACTCCCCGAGTTTTTTCAATCTTATATACTTTATGTTCCTTTGTATTTTTTATTTTTTTCTACTAAACTTGGACCACGCTTTTGGAATAGTAGATTTGTTTCTCTCTTGAGACTGTTTCGTGTCTTCGTATTCATATTTTGTTATCACTATGCTAATTGAGTTAATATCTAAACTTCCATCAATTAAGGAAAAAAAAGTAATAAGTCAATCACTATGCTAATTAAGTTAATATCTAAACTTCCATCAATTACGGAAAAAAAAAGTAATAAGTTTACGTTACGATTTGACGTGGTCAAGATAATCTTTTCGAGCACACAATAATTGATCTGGATTAATTATCTTTTTGTTTTTATTCTTTGAAAATATGACGAGAGTGAAAATTATTTTTATAGCGTGTAACAGTGTTCTTTTATTTTCGTTATCAAAGCAGTATACGCAAAGCTGGCATTAGATAATTTCTGCGGATAAAGTGAAATTAGAGGCGAGATCCACGCCCTCGGAATGCTCAATAGGCGCGGCGTACTTTCGTGCACTCGCACGCAACGTCGCCCGCTCGATTTTCCTTTTTTCGGGGCGTGCAGGCGTGTGTAGTGTCATTTTTCAGTCAGATAATCTCCTACATTGTTTTTACGGCTGGCAGAGCTACTGCCTCTTCTTTATTTTAATTAATTCCGGTAATCGGGAAGCGTCACGTGTTATTAAATGTACTGGGCTTTACTTCCTCGTTTGGGACTCGTATTAAACTATTTATTTCGCCGGAATTAGCTTGGTCCAGTTACATCTTCGACTCATAAATTACAAGTTTACCTTAACGTTTGAGAATCCCATTCCTTTCGAAATGAGAATTAGGTTTAATGAAATTTTCTTTTCTGATTTATTGTACAGTTAAATACAAAATTATTGAAGGAGATTAAGTTATGGATTACGGTATTATGGTGAAGCTGTGTATAAAAAATTACACTGAAAGAAAGATGAGTAATTAGCTAGTGATTAATTAGTTGTGAAAGAAACGAATGAAAGGAATTAATTAAACAAATTAATGGAAAAAATTAATGAAATAAATTAATGAAATAAATTATTGTATTAATTAGTTGGAATTATTGACCTTTTTCCCGCACATGAGCTTACAATTTGGAGATCAGCAAAGAATTATAAAGTCATTTATTTATTTGCAATAAACAAACTTGTTTGAAATAGATTATAATTAGAGATTTAACATTTTTAAGAACTATTTTATTAAACCATTTAAGAAAGTAAACAAAACTTTGTTCATGCACATAAAATTTTTAGTGCCATTTAATCGAAAATATATGTTTAACCAACAAATTTGCTCTTTAAAATGCTTCGCAACATCCTGTCACTGCTTTTTAAGAGAGGATTTTGAAGGGTTGGCGAAGTTTTGTAATTTCTAGAAGAAAAACTTGGAAATTTTTACGGGAAAACTTACTTAATTTTTATGTGAAAATTCCCCTAATGTTTAAAGAAATTTTCTTACACAAATTATAAGGCTTAGTCAAGCCGTTTAAAGTTTAGGTAAATATTATAGTGATTTTCGAATAAAAAATCAAAAGCTTTCGAACTATCCAGCGAATATATCTTTTTTACACAATTTTGACGGAAAGCTTTACTTTGATTTTTTATGAAAGAAATTGTCTATCTCTTCAGTCCATTGAATTATTAATAAATAAATAAATATATAAGATTAATAAAAAAACATTTAAATTTAAATAGATTTTTAGTAATTAAGTAAAAACATTTGAACCACGTTAATTTTCCTGAGTGAAAATTGACCTAGAAGCACAAAAATTTGAAAGGAAGAATAATAGGATACTTTTTTAGTAGAGTAATTATTTACTCTAATGTCGAGAAAAGTAAAAATTTCAGAGTAATTGTTAAAAGCCGCACGTTTGCAACTTTGAAATATCATTCACGGTAATTCAAACATAATAAAATTAATAATTTAAATGAAACCTCAATTTAATGCGTTATTTGAGTAATGTATCATAAAATTTAATGTTCATCTTCTTTGGATTCCGTGACCAGAGAAATTCCAGCGTCCAACAACGCTGTTTGGCGCGGAATCCGGCCCGAAATATGTTCTCAAAGTCGTGAAAACTTTCGGGGCTAACGGGCCTCGTTTAAGCCATCGTTCGATCTATGCGAAAGTTGATTGTTTCATGAACTTAAGGGTGTTTAATTCATCTATTAAAATAATATTTTCACATGTCATTCTATTCGTTTTTTAACAAATTTTACTTTTAATTCCATATTTACATGTATCTACCATTATGAAATTTTATTTCAAAAAAACGAAAGGAGGTTACTATTTTAATACATTATGAGAATAATTTTCAAAGGTTACTTTATATTACAAAAAAATTTAATAAAATGAAAAGCACAAGCTTTAATGAGAATTTTTTGTATACACTTTAAACATGGTACAACAAATTTTTCGCTTCAATTCAGTTTTTCATATTTGTAATGCATGAATTGACATAGAAGATTCATAAAAAGGTGCAACCTGCCATGTGAATAAAAATTTATTTTTAAGATAAACATAATTCATATAATATTTTACTAATTAAATGTGCATTAATAATAATTTCAGTTTTCACTTTACTACATAAGAGCATAAGAGTATTTATTACATGAAACCGTGATCCTTTAAAAAAGAAAAAAAAAGGAAGTAGCATGCAACAAAAAAATCCATCATCAAATATAAACAACTAAATGGTAGACCCACGTAAAGCCAAGCATTCCCCTACGTTTCTTACTTCTGTCGGTCTTCATTTGCTTTATTCTCGTCACTCGGCCAAATATAAATCCGTGATATACGCCCGCGAATATCATACGTCCAGGCGCATCTTCCTGCCGGCCACGACTCCATTTCGATTTATGTGTGATTTCCGTAGGCAGCTGCCCATTTCGTCGTTGACTGACATTTGCTTTGGCCACCCTTTCCTCGCCCCTATTCCCGCACACGACTCCGCGAGCACATTGCCGCCCTGTTTCGCGCGCTCATAAGCTCGTAAAATGTGCTCGTAAAATTGAGTTTTATTTCGCGCATCGATTTCCCGCCCTTTTTGCTTCTCCCGTTGGCCATTTCGTTTAGCTCCTGATTATTATCGAGGTCATTCCGCGCATTTACGGCGACTCTTCCCGACTCTGCTGCTCCGCCTCTTCCCGCTCGCGAGGTCCTCCCGGAATGCCAGTGCAGAGACTCTCTGATGGCACATTATGGACTTTACAAGCGAGACTTTTAATGGATTTTTATGGTAGAAAAATTCATAATCGTGATAGGAAGTCGTAAATATTTAGTAAAGTATTTGGTAATTTTTTTACAGACTGATAGTCGAGTAATTTTTATCAAACTGTGTGGTAAAATTTGTGAATCTCTAGATTTTTATTGGATCATTTGCTGACTTTTGTGGACTAACTACGAAGATATTTTTTTTTCGATTACACAGTTACGGAAAATAATTTATAAAAAATGCGTTAAACGTAAGTATCTCAACGTACGTTACGGATAGCATTGCATTTTCCTCGAGAAACATGATTAAAAACGAATCTCATAAATAAATAACGGTTAAGTATACATAGAATATTTTTATTTTAAAAAACATTGATTTAAAAAATAAAGTAGGGTTAGCCTACACGCCCTACTGACGGGGCGAGTAATAGATGAAATTTATTTAAATAGAATTCCGACGGAGCTTTATTCGCTACAACGTAGTTATTCTAATTACTTACTAAATTTTAAATTAATTAAAAAACACAAGTAGAATGCATATATATTTGTAATTTCGCAATTGCGCAGTGTATACTTGTATGCTAAACAGATTTGCCGCTTGCGGGTTTACTTAGTTTTCGTTCTTACCCCCCTGGTGGCAATAAAAACTTTTACTGTAAGTAATAAGTCACCTGTCCGCTATGCTCATTTAGGCTCATGCGCGCAAAGCACAATTATTAGTTTTTATGCAACAACAAACACTATCTTATAGTCTATTGAAAATTAATATTCACTGATAGAATTAATTAAAACTTAATTAAAAACGGTATGCAAGCACTGGAAATTTTAATAAGAAAAAATTTGCAAAAATTTCGCAGAGTTTACAGTTAAAGTTACAGCTCTCCATAAAAATTAATGAGTACAGTTAAAGTTTCCAAATAAAAATTACACAAATTTTTATCTAAAAATGCTGGTAAATCGTGCAAAAAGTTCTTACAGTGCACTTTCAAGTGAAAATTTATAAAATAACAATTTTTTACTCAACTTTAAGTAATTATTTTTAGGCAGTATGGCAAATTTTAAAACAAGAGTTTCGTGATTTGATGACGAGATTGTCAAACTTGTAAATTTTCATAAACAAAAATTTACTGCACAATTTCTCTCACTAGCAGAGTACTATAAGTTCGTTCCATTTCCCGATATAACAAATTTTTTTATAATTTCCAGAATTTATTCACCCTTAATAAATATAAAGATGAAAATCGCTCGTGATTTATGCTGCTAAAAATATGCATTTTTTCTGAAGTTGTGAAGAATTAGAATTTTAAGATTAAGAATATACTTCAATTGGACACTCTTTTTTTTAATATAAAATTAAACGTCGAATCTTCTAAGACAAAAACTGTTGGGCACTAGAGTAATTTTTTTTTCATTTTTACAGGTATACGAAAATATATTCTGTAGTTTTAATAAAATCCGTGTTCCTGAGTTCTGAAAAAAATTCCCATCCTTGATTGAACGTCACCGGTAGAATATCAGCTTCCCCGTACGTTAATTCTCCGTTTATCCAATTAAACCTCGCGGCAGTAGGTTAAGAAGGAAGAGGTGTATTAAATAAAGCTCCTGGCGGAAAAGCAATCGCGATAACTTAAAAACATAATACCCCTTATCAGCTTTCCGCGTAATATCCCTTAGGTAATTATCTCTCTTTGAATCGGACTCCACGGTCTCGTTTCCCATCGCCTCTTTTTTTTTTCTTCTTTTTTTATTTCTTTTTTGTCGCAATCGGTTCTTTCCTCACGCTCAGGCGCTCCGCCGTCTCCGCCTCGTTCTTGCGCGAGCTTCCGGCGCGCACATCCCGCTATCTGCCGCGCTCCTCTTGCTAGACTAGCCTTTTTTGCACTCCTTTTTTCTTCACGCTCCCATACGTAGCGCCTCTATCGTGTGCCTCTGCGTCCTTTCTTTTGTTTCGCCTTTTTCGCGCTCCGTCAGCTCCCGTGTAACTTCCTCGGCATCGCCTACGTTTGAGCGACGCCCCGATCGCACATAGGAGGCTTGTCGGAGTCTGACTAAAGGTTTTTTTTGCGGCGCGAGTCAACTGAGGAAAAAGCGAATTCAAAACGGCGGTTCTGCTAAAGAAAATGGCTGAATTCTTTTTACCGCCGGGACGTTGGGCGGGATTCATTTTTTATGGGGGTTTGTATTTTTAAACGTTTTTTTTTTTACTCCGAGAAGGTCGTGTGTATATTAACGAATACGGTATTTTTACGGCGCATAAAAGACGACTAAAAATGGTCAAATATTTAAACATATGCATGCATTTCATACGTCAATGAAAAATTTATGTACACTGTAATGAGTGCAGCGCATTGTAATAGGAGCGTAAAATTACTGAAGTAGAGCTTTATTACCGCATTGAACGAAGTTTCATTAAATACTGAAGTCGAGCGGAGGAAGCGAGAAACTCTTTTATATAACAAATATATTACGAAATTTTCTGACGCAAGAAGAATTGCTTTTTTCTTTTCCAAAAGGAATCCATTTATATAAGACGTTCGGTGAAAAATAAGAACAAGAGAGCTGCAATTTGACCAATAAGAAAAAAACGTCGCAATTTGACGAATAAAAATATTTAGCTGTAAGTCGGCAGGTAAAAATGAATAAATAAAATAAAGAAGAAGCAACAACTGCTGCAATGACGCGCGCGGTCGAGTTATGCTCGTCGTATATTCTCGACTCGGCGATTTTTCACCCCCGCGCGAGAATCATATAGATGGGCCAAGATATCTTCAGTATTTTCATTTCGCGACCGACGAGCAAACACGTTTTTTACCTGAGGTTCATTTACTTTTCTCAACAATAATGTAGTTGTAGCCTGTGCGTCTATTATTTTTAACACAGCTGTAAAATATTATACAAGCCTCCCTGTATTGTTTAATAAAGTTGAAAATCTTGAAATTAACTCTCTAAAGCAGAATAAATGAAATTTGCATCTATTCTCGAAGTGACTTTTCTCACTTTTCAGTAAGCTCAAAATCAATCATGTATACCATATATTATATAAAAGGACAATAAGAACTTTACTTATAAAGTTCAAACGTGACGTAGTGGTAGACTTCTCGCATTTGAGCCCAAAGAGATTTATTACTTATTTTATCTTTCAAAATTTTAGGTTCCATATTTCACTTATTGAATGCGTGAATTCACGTTCTAAATCAAAGTATTCACCGATCGTTTAGGGGACGTTGAAAATCAACGTTTGAAGCGTTGAACATCAAGCTTTCAAAAAGGTTTCAAAAATATTTTTGGATATGTTTAACGTAGGTTTTTAATCTTCAACAATAATTTTTAACAGTAATTTCAACATTTCTAATTTGATCAGGACTACTAGTTCGCGAGAATAAAAACTTCCAATAGTGAATTACCCTAAAAGCAGCATCAATTTGTAAGGTACATATTAAATGTCAATAATTTGATCCATTATCACTTTATAAAGAATGCACAACGGTAGAATAAAACATGAACCTCTGTAGGAATTACTTATTACGTGCACACGTAATTCAAGTTTGACATCGCGCAACGAAAATAGTCCCGGTTCCTTGTATACATAAGTGGGGCAAAAATACAAGGCATCGCACGGACAAGGTCGGCAGCCCGCTGTTTAATCAATTACATTCTCCCGTCTCTCTAAATATTCTAAGTTCGCACGCAAACTCGCGCAAAATGTGATAAATTTAATAATGTACCTACGACAATGAAACACGAGCAAATAGTTTTGTAAATCGCAGGAAATTTCAGAGGCTCCCGCATTCATGCGGTAAAACACGTGAGAATATCGAGTTCGCCCAGTATTTGCACTAAAAACAAGAGCGATTTGTACATTTTTCTACACGCTGTGCGCAAAGTTTCCACTTTTCGCACGCTCGCTCAAATTCGCCCGCGGAAATCGCTTCCCCGCTACTATTTCCGACAGCAGCCCCAAAAAACATTCGGCAAAACATTTAACAAAGTATTCAGCAAACAGCGGGCACGCGATACTCTCCCACACGACGAATTAAAAAAAAAGCGCGCCATTCATGCCTGCCAGTTCAAACATACACGGCGCCTCAGCCCTAACGCGCTGCATAACATTTACATTACTGGCGCACGCAAATACGAGCCCAGTCGGCCGTGGGTGCCGGCGCACTTGTGTTTGTTCAAAGGCGTCCCATATAAGTGGCTGCGCGACTGCGTTTGCATGCGAGCGCATACACGCGCGTCCAAGCGACAAATTGTGTTTGAGTTAAAGGACAGCGTTTGATGCATCGACGGCAAAAGTAGACGCTCTTGCACAGCCTCCCCATCAATTAAGGATTTGCCAAACAGGGAGCAGGAAGATGGATGTTACCTTAAAATTCTGTCGGCGGAAATCGATCGAACAGCCGCGTTACATGGACAGAATTTTAATAAAATGGACTAATCGCAATGTAATCATTAATTAAGAGAGGCCTACTAATTTATTTATTTATGCATTGATACATTAAATGGACTCTTGATTACATAGAGTAATACGAGTTTAGAAAATGGAAATACCAAGCTCAAATAAATGAAGATTTATCATAAAATTAACTAAAAAAATTAGTTTTGGATTTAGTGTAACAAGCGAATTTAGTTCTAGTTATTTTAAAATTAGAAATTAATAAATAGGTAAAATTAGAATTTTGTGACTAGTTTCAAATTGTTGGGAATCTTACTTATTTAGTTGGAAAGATTTGTGTAAATTAAATTTTTCCATTAAATAATCGTAATTGTTCAAAAAAAATTTCAATTTGATGTATTTAATCACACTGTTAACCGTTACAACAATTATATCAAATATTTTAATTCTTACAATTTACTTTTTCCACAATAAAAAGGTATTAATTCTGAAACTTTTATTTTTTCTAACAAACAAGAGGTTTGAGTTTATTTACATTTTGAAATTATGACGTGTTACTGTATCATACTATTAATTATATGCATTACCTTAATGGCAACTTTCTTTTTATACACAGAGTGATTTGTACAATCAAAAATAAAATAATTTTTTTTTTAATTTCCAGTGTCATCTTAAGAATGAAAGAATTATTTAAAATTGCTCAATGCCAATTCTAACAGGGACAAACGTCGCCTGCGGTTTGATTACAAAAAAATAACTTTCCAATTATATTCTTTTCATCGTTTTTTTTTGCATCGCGTTGATTAATGGGTGTGAATTTGGCGCTCTTTAATTGCAATTACTCGGCGGTAAGACAACCTGGTTAATTGCTAATGCGACACAATTAAAAGCCCGCCTTCTCGTTTTTTAGCCCGACTGAGAGGGGGAGGTGTTCCGATATGGAATTACAAAGTCCGGGGGAAATATTTAGCTTGGGAAACGTGAAACTCTCGCGAGAGCGGAATTTCGTCGCTTAAAAGCGCTTAAGTTCAACGGTTAATAGTACGGAAAATTGTTTCAGCGGTGTTTAGCCGTACAGCCAGCGAACAGACTCTTGGCTCGCTTAAATTTTCCGTGAGGCCAAGTTGTCGTGAAAGTTCAGTTTAGTGTGTATACGCAAGCGCATGTTGCGCCCTCGTCCCCCTCCTGGACCGACCCCCTGCCATGCGCGCACGCCCTGCAGTTTCGTCAATGGCTTTCTCTTCTTTTGTTGAGAAAGTAAACATTTTTTAAATCGCCCGCTTCAAACTGTTTCGAATTTTCTTCCTTCCTCCCCTTGAGTTGATTAAAAAAGTTATCGATCAGTTCCTTAATACGCTGGTGCTTTCGGCCATCTACAGGGGATGTACGTTATTAAGAATATTTATTTTTCTTCATTGGAAGTGTATTACAATCGGACTGAAGAATTTTAAATTATGAAAAGTACAAATGTACAAAAAGTGTTTTTATTCAAATGCATAATTCTGACAATATACTACAAAAACGTTCAATTCAGTTCTGCTATTGACATCTGCGCCTCATTAAAAGATTATCTAAAATGTTTATTGAAATGTATTCAAATGTATATTTTTAAAATTACAAAAAAAAAATCGCATTAACATAAGTTGCATTCAATTATTTACAGTGTCTCCGAATAAGCCTTAACGATCGAGGATATTCAGTTATTATAAATTAACATCGCACTGACAGATTATATTAGAAATTTTGACGAATTTATCAGCAGCTACTTAATACAATGCCTGCGAATGAGGACGCCAGCTTCCATAAATTATAAGTGAGTTAATACAATTTTTATTTTAATTTTATTTTTTAACTTCGTGCAAGGAATAATCTTCGGAAGATAAATTAATGATAAGTCGGTGAGAGAGCGCGTCAATATTCATTTGAAGTCCACGAAGCGACCGATAGGAAGTTAAGGAAAGGCTGTACAGCAAAGAGAAACAATATCCACTCGAGGCGCGTCTTGGCTTCCAGTGCCTTGGAACTTTGTCTGTCATCGGCCGACACTTGATGCCGATCTCCAACTACAAGTTATATTGACGCTCCTCGGGGCACTCAAGCCGCGCTTGACTTTTTCTGCGCGCGATTCGAACAAACAGCCCGTTGGCCGAAGGAGCCCAACGTCACGATCAATAATAGATACTTAAATAGAACCGACGAAGGATGAAAGGAGCGCCACCCCCATTTTTTTTTTTTTTTTTTGCTCCTCCGAAGACGAAGGAGCCGATGTCTTCGGCCAGTTCCGTCTGATTATCCAGCGTCTGTCGAGCAGTCAGAAATCTTTACGAGCGATAAAAAGGATGTCGGTAGGCGGTTGATCGAGTGAAAAATTTTTTCAGAGTTCAAAGAAGCGAAGCGAGTGCCGTACAGCATTCAGGGTAATTCAATCGGAAAAGTACTGAATGCTTAAGGAGCGCGGTATATGCGAGGAGTGCTGGGATCTTGGCATTGGTAAGAGATCCATCAGCAGCCGGCGCTGCAGAAATACCGTACATGCGGATTGTCTGACCAAACGCGACTGTTACTACTGAAAATATTGCGAAGAGTAAAATTTTTTTTTTCTGTAATATAAATGTAGGAAAATTTAAAATTTGTCTATAGGATATTTATATGTTTTATTTGCTCGTGTTAAGAAAATTATGGAGTATCGTATGTACCGTGACGTAAGTAGCAGTGCCACTGTTTGTGCGAGATTATTGTCGCCGCAGGTTAACGACGGGGTATTAAAATATGACGACTTAATTAATTTCTTGGGAGACTAACGCCGTCGCATAAACAACCATAATCAAAATAGTCCGAAGTCTTCAATAATTTGAAAATTACTTGCAAATTAAATTTGTAATGTTAATTAAGTTAGACTTGCTGAGGCGACTGTTTGTTTTTTTTTGGAATTAACCACCACATTTCATAAAGCTTCGAAAAAATATTGTATGCAAAAATTAAAAATAAACTAATGAAGAAGTTCAGCACTGACATAATGCCCCGGTTTATCTGATTGTTATTAAATTTAAATGATGATTATACTTCTATAATTATATATAGATATCACAAATATGAATATTTTTAATTCAGTTACCAAGATTCTTTCTATTCTCCAGAACTACAAAAGAAAATTCAAATTCCTTTGTAAGATTACTTTGTAATATTACAACGTATTTTTATAGTAATAGAATTTTTTAAATAAATAAATAAATCAGCAAATAAAGCACTCACGCAAGGCTTTGAAAAGTCATTCGAAGGTGTCAGTCGCTTATCAGCTCGGGATTCATTAAGTAAAACCGTTCGGTCATTGTTTCCGTTAATTTAAAATGATACCGCGAGTTACAACTACGCATCTCCGAGTGAGTGAAGTGCGCATCGGTCTGTACAATCTTGTTTCAATTTCCCTCGGTATCTGACGGCGCGAGGAACTGTCCGAGGCACCGGTGCTCCGCTCGATCTCTTAATTAAACATCGAAATACCGAATTAATTAAAAAAAATTTCCAATCGGCGCATTAGCGCTGGAGCCCGCTCCTCGGCAGCAGCGCTACAGCGACACTCCTTAATGCCAGTAAGTTCGCCATAAGTCGCTCCCTCGGCAAAGTTAAAAAATATACTTACTTGCACACTTAATAATTTAGCGCGAAATTTCGCAACTCGGCGGAACGGGTAAGCAAAGTGAAAGTCTCATAAAAAACGTATTTACCCGGGGAAAGTTTATTAATTAATGCACAATCCAACGAAAAAGCTAGCTTTGCGCTTATCGATCCGTGACTAATGGGCGAACGGCCAGGCGAGCGCGCTCGGCCGGCCGTGTGCATCATCAGCATGGGGTACTTAAAATTAAATTTTCTTTCAAAGTTTACATTATAAATTCTAATTTGCCCGGATGCATTAGCGTCGCCATCTCGTCATATAAGAATTTCCCCGGCATCGGAATACCAAAAAACTCCCGCGCATTAAGAGTGCTGTACTCTCCTTTTTTTCCCCTCCTTCTTGTATTAATTTCCCGAGCGGGACGGAAGCTCGCCCACGAGGTCCTGACGAGGCTGCGACTCGTAAATCTGCGCTTTAATTAAAAAATATCAGAAGCTCCGAGTGGTGGTCGAACGCAAGCATGTATAATTTCCCGGCTTAAAAGAGCGTCCGTGAATAATTTACGATGCGTCCGGTCGGAACCTGAGTGCACGCTCCTACGTGCTGCTGGACACACACGAGCTATCGTCGGATGACGAGCGCGCGGATATCGCCTTCGAGACGCGCGCGCATCAAATCGAGATTTCTCGTAATGGACGCGGGGTTATTAGAGTCATGTAAAAATATGCGTGGAGCCTCTCCTTTCTTTTTTTTTTACGGGAAAAGCGCTTCTTTCTAAACTTGGAAATGTAAAATCCAGTTGAGAAATGTGAATAGTAACATTTATGTCAAAAGCGTCCATTCAAAATATTCGTATGTCGATAAATATATTGGGATCATTGAATATTTATGTTTAAATTTTCACCCATCTAATTTTATTCATAGACATTTTCAATGATTTTACTTGACGCGAATAGTCTGTTTTTAGTCATTTTAAAAATTGCTTCCTTTTATTTGTTGTGAATTACTTTTCAGTATTTTTAATTTTAAGTTAAGACTGTGATATCACGTAATGCAATAATTTACACCAATTTTAAAAGGGCTATAAATATCAATAAGCTTATATGTATGTAAATAAAAATATTATTTTATCCGATTTATTAAAAATACTTCCATCATTTTTTTATTCAATCGTAAAGCCTTGAACGCAGCTAAAAGTTAGTTTCGGTGTAATAAAAACAGAAGGGAAATATTGAATTTAGGAGAATTAAAATGTTTAATGCAGTTGAGGGAGAATTAAATTAGAATATAAAGAACGTGAATAATCTGTGTATAACCACCAGCGAGACAAAAGTTTATTCTGCAAAATGTTTCAGGCGGTGAGTAATTTTCTGTTTGTACTCTATTAAAGGAGTATAATGCTGTCCCTTTGTCGGAATTTTTATCGCTATATAAAGCAGTAAAAAATAATGACGGAAAAAAGTGTAAAATTAAAGCACTCTATCACGAACGCATAAAGGAGGCAAAAGACCGGAAGCCAATAAAAGGGAGAATAAGAGGCGAGCGGCAAAGGGCATAATTCATCGGGGACAAGTGTTAAGCATGAAGCGGTAAAAAAATGAGAGGCAATTGCGATGCTCGGGTTCGCGTCTTTTTTTACCTAAGTTCATAGCGCTTGAACGCGGAAAAACTCGTCATTCGGCCGCCGAGTGTGTTTGTTCGTCAGTTTTCCGCGCGGCGAACTCATAAATAGGCTGTTGGGTTTTATGCAATTATGCGGTGCGGCTATCGTGAATGACTTGAAAAGAAGTTAAATGCGCGCTTCAAAACTGCAGATTCAATTTAACTTGCTTCGACGAGGAAGAGGCAAATTATAACGAAATCGTACGAGCGCTTTAGGACAGGGCGTTTTTTAATTAAACGGTGGTCTTTGATTATGGAGTTACTGAAGAAGTAATTAATTGTTTTATTCTATTCTTTTTTTCGATAAATGGCGAGTGGCCAAAGTCCGAGGGGACTGTTCTTTAATTACTGCTTATTTAAACATATACTGGTAAAATAATTATTGTGTGTTTAAAGTTAATACTAAGTACACTATTGTTTAAAATATATTGCAAAATATTTAGAAAATGTTTGAAATTTGATAATTAGTTTTATTAGAGTATTGAAGAAATTTAGGAAATAGTTTTCTTCTTTCAATAAAATTGAAAATTTAAGCAATACCTAGAATCAATCAATAAAAAAAGAAACATTTTTTGTTAAAAATATCGTCTTGAAGGTCGCATAAGGGATCCTTTCTTGCGGAACATGAAATTTATGAACTGTATTAGGGATATAACAATATATTGAATATTTACGACGATAATAAATTTACCTTTTCTAAATTCACCCTGAAGTTGAAAAATATTTCGATGTTCATTTGCATTAACTTCTACTGTTTACATTTTTTACAATTTATTGTCGTATGAGTTTTTTTTATTTACTCGAATTTTCAGTTAAACGAGAAATTGACGACTATAAAAAAGTCAATAAAATAAATTAACAAAATTTAGACATTTTAAGATTAATTGATAATTGACGCGCGAAAATTCTATTTTTATTGTTTTTTTTTCACACTTCGAGTCATGCATCCGTTTATGCGATAAAAAGCGCGAAATGCAACTTGTCTGACCAAACACGACTTTTACTACTGCAGGTTTTCACGTTTCTTCTTTTGACACATGCAAACATCAATATCTAATGTTCAAAAATAATAAAAAATTACTTTCCTTGGCTTTTACTACTGAAACTGCACTGAGAAAAAGATATTATTCACAGATTGATCTCTCCAATAAAAATTTCTATGTTTTTTACTGCAGTAAATGTTATAAATTTTACTGTACAGTATTAGAAATAAGCATACCGATAGTAATTTTTTCAATACCGTTTCTCAGTGTGTGCTTAATCTACTAAAAATAGTGGTTAGTACAGACATTTATGACACGAGGAAATAACCCGTAGTTCGGACAAATCGAAATTTCCGACTTGCATACAGTAGTATCGTGAATGGAGAATGAACCGATCGGGGACTTTGGCTAAACCATGCGGTCGTGCGTCAATCGCCTAATTCGTTTGATCGAGCATTGTAACTAACGCATAAACTCCAAAGCTCCGCCACCCCTTCCCCCCACTTCAGGGTTAAGCGGCCAGCACTCCCGTATTTAAATGCGCTTGTATGTGTATAACTAAGTGGAGTGCATAATGACCTAGTTCCCGATGAGGAAAATTCGATCGAACGCGCCAAATATTATGCTCGAGATGTTCGACTATTAATGTAAGGCACACACATGTCAAGTGCACCTTCCCTTTTCTTTTTGTTTCGCTTACTGATTTCAATTGATAGTTCGATTTCAACATTTAAACTATAAGCGCTACGCGAGTAAAATAACTGAGGTAGAAAAAGTTGTGTCGTTTTTATATTAAAAAACAGGTTTTCATTACTATTCACATTAGCAACTTTTCTGTTTAAAGTTTAATGTAACATCATAAAACTGCCTTTTTTAGTAATAATTTTGTTATAAGGGACCAAAAAAGAAAATAGACGTTAATAAATCATTGTATAAAAAAGCAAAAAATCATATCAAATTTGCACAGAAACAAGCTTGGTAATCGATAAACCACGTTCACGAGTTTTCTACTATGGAGAATACCTAAAAAATCATAAAAACATCGTCTGATAGGTGTGTCCCCCAAAACTTTTTCTCCAACTTTTATCAATCAGAAAATGTGAAAAAATTAACTTAGAAAATGAGAATAGTTACGTATTGATACTTATTGAATCGATGGATGACGTTAGATACGAAACAGGTTAATATTCACATTTCGCATTTTCCAAGTGAATTTCATATTTTCTAATTTAATAAATATAAATATTTAATACATATAAATACGTCATATGCGACTATTATTCTTGATTTTATTGGCCTTAAGAGCTGGAATTTTGAGATGATCAGATGGCTCGTTAGAGATTCGCAAACAATGCAGTCGACCGCGCTTAATGAGCGGGATATTTCGTTTCCGGCTGATGGATCCGGGCGCACGCATGAGTACGTGTGAGACAGTTGCATGTGACCGACTGCCAAGGCCGTGGCGACTGCATTATTAGGCCTATTATGCTCTTTGGGCTTACTCGCTTCGCCGGATTGCGGCGATGGTCTCTAGCGCACCAGACGGGCTCGACCTGCCGGAGACTGGATTAGTTTCTGCGGGAGATACGGTGACTTGACGCTCATGCACTCGCCTTTAACGTTCTTACCATTCGAGTTCGAAATTGACCCCACTAATTAAATTAGAAAATTATTTATCCATTTATTTAATTATTTATTTATAAAAATATTTTTTATATTTATTTAATTATTCATTTATAAAAATATTTTTTTACATTTATTTAATTATTTATTTATATATTTATTTTGTCTATTTAAGGGGACCAGCCTGAGTTAAATTTAAAAAAAAATACACTTTTCAGTATAATAGCTATAAAAATTTTATTCATCACTTTTGATTTCTGGAACGTTTTACACTTTAAGGACTTCCATAATTTAAATGATTTATACACTATTAGGTTCCAAAATAGTGCTCTGTATCTCTACTGTCGTTCCATCAAAATTATCTTAAATTTTTATATTTTGCATGTAAATGTCTACAATAATTTTTTTTCTTACTTTCTTGAGAAAAGTAATCCGTTACATTTGAGGTAGAAGTTATGAAGAGTAATTTAAGCTTTAATTTGATCTGGTGACATATAATTCATCATACTGGAAAAAAACGCTATGGCAAGTGGACAAATAAATAAAAATTTAAGATATTTTTGATGGAACAATAGCGATGAATAAAATTTTTATAGCTATTATACTGGAGAGTGTATTTTTTCAATTTAACCCAGGTTGCTCCTTAAAGATGAACATCCGATAGAATAACATTTTTTATTAACTAAATCTTAACAAATTGTTAAGTCTCTGTCTGTCGCGATTAAAAGGAATTACACTTTAAAGTTTGAATGTTAGCGGTAAGCTACTTTATGTTGTTTTTTAAGTCGATTTGTAATATATATGAATCAACAATTATCTATTTTACAAAAATTATTTTAAATAAATATTGTGATAGAGCTTATCAATAAAACGAATAGAAGGAAGGTATTATGAGTTTTGCTTTCAATGTACGAGAACATAAAGCTGAACTTTTTAGTGTGTTCATTTCGGATTTTACATCGCGAAACCGTTCACGTAAATGGCTTTATAAATCTCTAGAATTTCGCGGTCGAAAAACAAGAGGAGTATCGATTTCTTCTTTTTGCAACAGTTGAATCTGCATCTCTTAAAATGTAAGTGCGCCTTGCTTTGCATACGCAAAGTGAAAAAACATTCGATGCATCAGCTGCATATTGCTTTTTTATTTAGGTTGTTGGACTGCCCCGCAAATCTTGAGGGTTGTAAATGTAAAAGCTCTGTAAATCTTTATCAGTCGTAAAAGCATTTACTAACCATAAAAACTAGTTTAATTGATCATTTTATCCCGTGTGCAATATTGGAAACCACCAATGAAACTACAAACTTCAATAGTACAAGCATCAATCCCGGAAATCAAAAAATTCTTTTAAATTACTCACTTTTTATTTTATTTTTTAATTTCCAATGATAGAAATTTAGATTTTGTTAATAGTATATTTATTGAACTAGAAAATTAGTTTAATTGATTGTGCATACAATTGGAAACTATCAGTAAATTCCAATAACTGGAGGTATATCATTTTTCTACAGTTAAAGTGTTAAAAATGTATTGCACATTGTTGACACTTACAATTTAATTTACAGGTAAACTCAATATCGGAATGAAACGCAGAATTCACTTAAACAAGAGCAAAAACATGGTACAGTTAATGTACCATATTAAAATTAGATTAAAATTAAATTAAATGGTGCCGAAGGCATTGCGTTGGGATTGTGTCACAACTTAATTTAATAAAAATTTTAATAACTCTGCACTAAGTCTCTAGATAAATCTATGAAATAATTTCCTAAGGAAGATTCAATCAAAATTTTTAGTTTCCTTAGTACGATCGAATGGAATCTCGGTGTAGCGGATACGTGTTTTATATTTAAAATTATAAAATATACCAGAAGTAAATATAAATATTTGTTTAAAGACAAGGCTGCCGATCACAATCTAGGAAATTCTAAACTCTCAGCGGAAACTCGATGCAATTATAGTTCCACTTTTCATAATGCAGTGGATAGGTTACGGAGATATTGAAACTTGTTAGCAGTGGTAACTGAAAATCTGGTTATCTATTCTGATTATCAATGTAAAAGGAAATTGCAGGAATTACTGCTTCGTAGTTCTAATCCAGTCTAATCCCTTATATGCATTTCCTAACGTTTTGACTTAGTTAATTTCAGTTATAAGTTATAATAAATAATACTTTTCACCCTAATCATCAATGAAGATCATTTTATTGATTTCTGCCGAGAGACTAAAAGTAAATTTTATTTATGTTGCTTTATTCTTCACAGACTAATTTATTTCTTGTGTATTCGTTTTATTCTTCGTAAACCCTTTTCATTGTAGACTCAATGCAATACATTTTTTTTTAATTATAAGAATCGCAATAAATCCACAGGGAATAAATCCCAAGTGCATTATCCAAATTCAGAACATTACAAAGTATTTAAGCTGGAGAAGGGTAAAAAATCTCGCAAAACTCAGGCAGCCAATTTCATTTTACTCCCCTGAAGCAGAAATGGTTCTTAAAAATTATTGCATTACTTTAAAAATGAGCGAAATATCATAAATTTATAAAATGATTCAACTCTTTTTTTGATAGATTTCTGATGGCGAAGAACAATAAATCCAACGGTAGGGCTGTATTTATTCCCTTAAAAAAAGGGCCCTTATAAATCAGGAAAAGAGACGCACCGTCGCAGGCTCCTTAAAAACTCGTGAAGATTTGATTAAAGCAAAGAAGGGCTCTGGGGGAAAAAGAAAGTAGGAAGCGTATATTTTTTGGCGGAACGACAGGCATAAACATGGCGCAGCGGCAATGTCGTATAAAAAGTTTGCGCTTACTTAAGCGTGTATATGCGGGACATTATAAGGCATGCCGGACGGGCTCGCACGCCGGGGAAAACGACAAAGAGAAGAGGTACACGAGCTACGAGCCATAAAGTTATATCGACCGGTCGGGAAGCTTCGCGCGCGCTTTTAAAGCGACTCACCCGGCGCACGCGCGACTCCAATAAATAGGAGAATGCTTATTCGGCGCCACGTGCGAGGAAATGCACATTTACATGGAGCCCGCCGAGATTCTTGGGAAATATTGCAATAAGAGTAATGGCGGCTGGAGCCGATATGCTGGGACTACTTTTGTGCCGCTTCGGGAATAAAGTTCATTTGAAGAGCTTAAGGGAGGGGCTATAAATGTATACGCGCTTTGCTTCCTTGTCGCGTGCAAGGACTTTCTTGTTATATTTTCTACTTTGCAAATATCCAGCAGTAAAGCGATATTGGAAAATTTTAATAGGTGCGTCGGGGCTCGATCGATATACATGTACCGCCGCTTTTGAGCAACGCTGCACTTAAATGACTAATAAAATTTTTAGATAGACGGGAGAAATTTATTTACCGTCGTTAACAAACATTCGCTAATTTTCTGATAAGCCGCATACAAATTGGAAATTATTTTAATTTTTTTGTCTTCTTTTTATTTAATAAATCAAATACAGTTGTAGTGTAGTTCTATCTTTGATATTCTCGTTTTTAGTGCGCGGTTTTTTGGATCGCTCTGCGTTGTCGCAGAAATTACTGAAGCTTCTGTTCACATGAGCGAACGCAAAGCATTTGCCAATTGTTTCTTATTATCGTGCACGAAAAGTTTATGAACCGAATAATCAATTATTCTTTTAGATCAATGCACTTATCCACTACTGCATTTCAAATGCGGCATATAATAAAAACTGTGACAAATGCATTGTTCTATAAATTTGTATTAATTTTCTTATTTAAATGAGCATGAAATTAAACTAACATACTCACGTTAAGTTCTTTCGCGAAATTTTTACGGAAGTGTACGAGCTTATCCAGAGTAATCAGTTGAATTTACCTGCAACAAAATAAAATATCCACATTATACACATGAATACAAAATTAAAAAATATACAGTCGTTCTGTATAGTACATTAAGTTTACCTGAATCTTGGAGTCTTTAAAACGTTACAGTTTTTACATGAAAATTTACATGAAAAGCCTAGTAAAAATTAAGAAGAGTTTTCTGCAAAAATTAAGAAACTTCTCTCATAAAAATTACGTAGCTCTGCATATATAGAAAATATAAAACTTCACCAGTCGTCAAAAATTCGTATACAAATTACAATAGTAATTCGGTAAAAGCTTGCAAATTGTCTTTCGAACAATTCCACTACAATTTTATTTTTACCAGAAAATTCTCTCAATGTTTAAGATTCCGCGTTAAGAATGCATCGACAGAAATGATCTAGTAAAAACTTACTGTACATAGAAAAAATTTCCATAAATTTAATACAAATTAATGTACTTTCTGCCAAAATTAAAATATTTTTCACAAATTTTAGTATAAAATATGGTAATTTTTTTTTCAATCTGCGACCATTATCCCATATCCTATAGTATGGAAAATTTTACTATACATTTCTCTCAGCGTGCTTATATGAAATTACTATTCCTCACAAACTAGACGACCCATCAGTCTCAGCTCGTGAAAGCAAATTAATTAATTATTCAACGAACCAATATCACCGGAAGCTTCACTAAAATCTCAAAGAAATTGATTTGCCTGAGAACTACCTTAACAAGGTGATATTTAAAAATGTCAAACTAATTTTCAGTTAGTCGAAGGCGAGGAAACCAAGGCGCGTCTCTCCTTAAACCAGCGATACATTATCCCGCAGCGTGAATCCGTGGCGCATCTCATTCGTTGTCCTCGACACCCCAAGTTGTCCAAGGAACTGGCGAGGGGCCGCACGACCGCGAATTTATGATCCAGAGGAGGTGGGCAAGCTGTGATCGGAAGTTTGCGCGAGTCTTTGACCGAGCGAGTTTGAACGGCGGTTTCGTCCCGGCAAAAGCCAAGGGGGCCCGGCTAAGTAAGATCAATACAGGATGGCGGGCGAATCGCAAATCTCCGGCGAACCGCGACTCTTAATCTTCCTGATCGAGGTCATTACTTTCAATTGGGGGAGTTCGGGAGTCCCTGCCGGCTCACGGCCAGAGGAAGCTTCTTATAAACTGCGGCAGGAGCCTTAACCCTGCCGCGGCATTTGTCGCCACAGCTGGCTTCCTCCTTTGTCTTCGAAATGTTCGGCACGCCCTCGGACACTCCAAAAGTGTGCGTCGGTCGATCAGCTCGTACTGAGTTATTAATCGCTTTATTACTGGAGCAACTTCGAGAATTTTATGTTGAAATATTGAGAAAGCGTGGGGACATTTTATGTTGAAACAATTTTATTTTTTATTTTTTTTTTAACTGAATGATGCCAATGTAAAGTTATTATTTTAAATAAGTAATGCCTCAGTCAATTCGTTTAATAAACCGTCTAAGTAAACTGAGAAGTATAACAGTGGACAAATAAAAAAATAGCTGTCCCTGCATTTGAGTTTATAACTAATGGCATTTTCTTAGGAGCGTGAAGTTTTTTTATGCTAGAAACAATTTTATTTGTTTATTTATTTATTTTTTTTTTAACTAAATCGGTGTACAATTATTTCATGTAAAGTACGGGTAAATAGACTATTCGTAGCAAAATCAAAGGATATATTTGCTTGAGAATTCGAGTTTTAAAATTATTATTTTCTTGTGAGCGAAAATAAACAAGAAATTTCAAAAGGACATAGTCGGGAGAGAGTGACTGTGATATATTGATATGGCTGTACTAAATCTAAATGTAATTTCAAAAGTTTGTTCAACAAATATAACCCTAATATATAATACATCTATTGAATTATGGTACTTTAATGCAGGTATCCTTATCACGATGAATAATGAGGATCAGATAGCAACCAGCGGTGTTCATTTAATGAGCTCTTGTACCACTTATCATACGAAATCGTTTTGAAGTCGTAACGTCCAGTGTTTAAATTGTCCATTTAATTATTATTAATAACGTACCTTTTAATAAAAATATTGATTTCCGATTATTCAATTATCGCAATAATTCAACATTGTGCACTAAGCCAATATTTTAGAAGCCGAAAATTACGTTGGGTAACTTCTTGCCTCGATGCGAGAAACTTTTAATTAATGTTTTCTTTCTAATAGAATGCTTTTCCAATTTTGATCAAACGCTAATGGTTCATCGATAATATTGCAATAAATTTATAAGGAGAAAATATTTGCTTACTTTTCAATTTCCTAACTCGCGGAGTATCGGAAAGTAATTTTCAAATAGTTAATAGTTTCAAAATGATCTACAAAGATGAACAATTCTATTTTATCCTGTGTAAAATTATTTAAATGCTTTTATAGCAACAATAAAGTGATACATTAAAATTAAAGTTTGAACAGTATTGCAAACCGTTAATTAAATGTATTCGATCTTTTGTTACCTTTTTCACCACTTTTCCAATTATTCTTTTCTAAAGTAATAACGGGTAAAAAAAGTTTTGCAATTTGTTGCTACGGTAGGATATTGTTTCAGGAAACTTTGCCAATTGAATCTCCAATATTTACTCGAATAATAAGTCAATCCCTGTCCTGAATTTAGAATTTGCCGTAAGTAAATTTTGTAAACACGTGGATTCCGCGCTGGTGGCCATGCAGCAACTGACGCAGCTTTACCGGGAGAGAGAGAAAGGACCATCACTCTTCGTCGGGCTGTCCGGCGCAGGCAGGGCAAAATCTTCGGTTTGCAGAGTACCCGCCCGCGTTTGCCTTATAAATTGATACTGTGAACTTGAAATTCGAAACTTGTTCAGCTAGCGCCGATGATACAACCGAAGTTCGCCATGAATGGAAAAAGTTTAGCCAACGAGAATACAGCGAATTAAAACAGTGGGAAGAGCGAATTTTCTGTTGATCAATGTCATCAACGAATTTGGCGATTTTGATGCTCATTTGAAAATGAATACTTTTTGGTTGGGTTAATTTACAGAAGTTAAGTATGTGTTAGGGAAATAATTAATCGCCGTAACAAATTTATCCATGAATTATTTCAACGCTATTCTTTTACGTCGCTTAAAACAATACTTATTATTTTGCCGAATTATTCAGTTGAAAAAATGTTGCACTTTTCAATAAATTTACAGTTAAAGGATTTGTGTTCATTTAACATTAATAAATAAATAAATCAATAAATAAGTAGATTATAAATGAAATTAAAACGTATGATTCAATTGTGCATTCCCTGTGTTTATCGAAAGTATATAGTAAAAGACGGATAAGGTCATCCGTTGAAACGTTCGAAATGATTTTACTTTTTAATATTCGCTTGTGAAAAAAAGGATGTATTATTTATTGACGAACAAGTGTTTCATTTTACGTTTGAAAGAGAAATAAAAAAATATGGACAGCTTTGGCATTGAATGTTTGATAAAGCAAATGAAAGTAAAACTCGGATAAAAATTTCAATTGCCACTTTGCGAATTATTCAATTTCCATGCTCAATGCATTTGGTTAGTCCGGACCCCACGTGTGGGGCAATAAAGTCATAAATAATTTTAGCGCTTTACTCAAAGAGCATTGCTAGTTTTGCGACGCGTCCTGCCACCTGGAACCTGTGAAGCGAATAAAATTAACGTCAATTCACTGAGTTCTGTCCTCTCCCCGCCCCACGGACGGTTTCAGTTTCTCGCTTTTTCAGCGCTTCACCGATAACTCGATTCGTTAGTTGAATCAGATGATTTGGTTAATGAAATTAACTAATCTCGCGCTTGACGCTCGCGAGCGGCCAATTGTATTAGCGTATTAGCGGTATGCGTCAACAAATTTAGTGAACTCGTAACTTCGTAGTTTCGCCGGCAAACATACGCTCGACCGCTTGTATACTCTGTAGGGAAGTTGCGGTTGCTCTGTTCTCCTGGCTAATTTATTTGTTTTGTTTATTTCATTCGAAAAAAAAAATCGATCCTTTGTATTCTCTTTCGATTGAATATTCTTTCGATTGTGCTGTATGCGTCCTCGATTGTAAGCAGTAGTTTACTATTCTTTAGTCACAATTTCTCTCCAACAGTTATTCTGGAAGTGACCACGTTATAAAATAATGAAAATTAATTTATAAATTTTAAAATATTTATACATACTTGCAGATATTAATTATTTGCAATTTTGTGTGCAAGCCTTTTGATTAATCGAATAAGTAAATTTTCACAGATAATTAGATTTGAATTGTTAATTTTAATTTTCAGATACCGGCATTATTAAGCTAACAATTTTTTTAAAAGAAATATCCTTCAATTAATACATTTTAACATTAATTTCCTTCTATATTTTCTTGGAAAATAACTCCACCCGATAAAATCTGACCTCATATACATTTTTATATGCGGGTATTAAAAAAAATCTCCATCTCCTTTCAATCCATAATTTCTCTTAAATAACAACTAGAATATCAATATTGAAATATCTGCATATTTTGTAAAAGGAACTATAGTTTTTATAAAAGGAACTATAATTTTATCATTTCGAATGTATTAAAAAAGAAATTCAAGGAAACAGTATATTGGCGCACTAAATCGGCTGCGGTTGAATAAAAGAGAATAAATAAAAAGTAAAACGTTGCAGAGACAAAAAAAACGAGAAATAGTTTCCCCTTAGATAATGTGTAAAATATCTTCGCGTATTTTATCATTTCTACGTTGTTTGTTCTACACTACCATTTGAAATATTTCAACAAAACTAAATTCAAGAAAAAACTATTGGCGTACTAAATCGACTGTAGTTGAATAAAAGAGAGTACATAAAAGGTAAAAAGTCGAAGAGACAAAAAAAAAAATAAGAAAAAAAGTGTGAAATAAATCAAGTGTCGGAGGCCAGAGTGAAAGAGCTTGAAAGAAATAAAAGCTTTCAATCAATGGGACAACCCTAGCGATACAACAGATTTCGTGACGAGCGCGACTGGAAGCCGAGAGAGAAAAAGAGCTAAATTTCTTCTTGGCGAACAAAAATAGAGATCCAGCCTAAACATTTTTTAAGGGCGCGTGTGCACAAACTCGCGACACTAATTACCTGGGTGTCATCCCTTAATTGCCCTCCGTGAGGAGCCTCGTTTTCGGAAAGTCGAGGGGATGAAAAACAAAACGCACAGCACGCGAGTGACCCGAAAGACGCAGCGGGTACTCTCTACTTTTTTTTTTGCCGGCTTAAATGTTGAGAGGCCAAATTTTACGATAAAAAGTAAAGAGAAAATGAAAGCCGCGATATTATGAATATTACGCTGTGGGAGAAAATGAAGCGAGTCACATCGGGATTAATTATAAAATGAATGATAAAATTAAATTTTTCTTTTTTAAGGCGATGAGCTTTTTTTTTTCGCGAACAGTACTTTGCAAAACAACTTAATGGTATGAAGTTGAGGAACATCAAGTTTAACAACAACATATAATAAAGCTATGAAGGGGAGAGTTGCTTCTACGACTACGCACTAGAAAAGTTACTGCCGCTTAACACAAGACAGAAAACTAGCTAGCCGTCGGGTTTATTGCTTTCTAGAGAAAAGCAGCATCGCAGGTATAAGCTTATTGCGTGTAAGAGAAAAGGATTACAAAAAGAAGCGACTGGAGGGCGTAAAAGTGAAAGAAGTGCTTGGTGCGTGAATGTAAAAGGAAAATACAAAATACAAGTGGGAGTGTTTGAGCGTGATTGGCTATTCCCAGTGTACTTGCGCCGGATAAGTAAGTGCCTCTTTTCTTATACTCACAGAAAATGTTTGTATTGTATGAACATGTACACATTTTATAAGTAACTGAAAAAAATATTTTCCTGAATTTCTGCGAAATTGATTTTAAATTGCGAATAATCCTTTGATTACACGAAGATAGGTAGGATACACAGAAAAGGAGATTTAACCGCAAAGTCTATTTTTTTGTGCAATAAATACTTCAATAATTTTTGCAAAATTTTGTGATAAAATATATTGAACTGTATGATCGTATAATGGCATCTAGAAGCTTTTTGACATTACTGTAATTATTTGGAAATTAACTGTAAAATATAAATGTTCGATAAAAACAACGTTATTTTCGTAGGCGTAATAAGCTATTTTCAATTAAATTTATAATGATCCTATAGGAACTAATATGCAATGTTAAAGATCCTATAGACTGTCATTCGTAAATTTATAATAATTTTATTATCATCATTATAACAATATTCGCTTAATCGTTTAGTGAAATTTTTAATGTCATAATTCAAGAAAAATCTAACAGCACGGTTTTGTAAACTTTATCACTCTGTATTGCAAAATTTTTAATATTTGTATGAAATAAATACAAATATTTTATTTTTTATCATTTATATCATTTGACTTCTCGATTAAAAAAAGGAAAATTTACTATTTAAAAAATTAAAATATACTATTTAAACAGTAGTTTTTAAATATATAATTTTTAATGTATAAAATAGTAATTTTTAATATTTGACAAGTATGTTATAATGTTATATAGTAATTTTTCCTAGATATTAAATATTACTACGACTGTTTTCTCTGTGTGTACGATCTCTGCATTGAACACCAGTGAATAATCTCACCGTCAACGTTAACAAATCTACACCTTGGATTTTCAAGCGTTGCTTTCAATCACAAGAAATTAGGCGCAATCCTTAACCAACAATTCCGGCCACGCCTACAGTCCTACTTGGCCCCAGCCAAGGCACCTGGTGACTGCCGAGTGTGCCGAGCACATAGGCAGTCGCAAGAAAAGAGAGAAACTAACGAGCCGTAATTTGAGTAAATTATCGACTGCCCGGCCTTCCCCTTCTGGTCTCGGGGTAAATAAGATGATCCGCCATTGCTTCGAAAATAATGATTTAACGTCCGGCACCCACACACTGTCCTGTCCCGCAATGCGCCCAAGTAAGAGGGGAGAAAAGTAAGACAAATACATTTACCGGTCTCTCGAGCCTCGTTCACGGCCAATTCCCTAAATCCTTCTGTTCTTCTGCTAAATCAGGATCGCGTTTTAATCTCCTTCTGCCATTAACTTTACTGAAACGCACATGCAAGCGGCGATTTACCAGGGGTCCACGAGACAAACGCTCGAATCCGAGCACTTCTCAGTTTACAGACTGACGTCAGTGTAAATAAACTGCCTTATTTTAGTTTGAAATATTTTTCTCGTTATCGTTTCTCGTTTTTCTTCAAGTTTTTTTTTTTTACATTTGGATTACTGAAAAGCGTGGTGTACAACTTTTAATGAAAAATTTCTCTCCATGTATATCATATTGTTCTTGTACGAAATTTTTTGTTAACGCCCCAATCGCAAGAAGAGTCAGATCCCGGATCATTAAAAGCGTTAGTCGTACGGAAACGCGGTTCGAGTGACAAATATAAAAAGTATCACGCGAACACTTTTGTAATTTAATTAAGTTTCTTCTGAAGCTGTCCCTTCGTTCTTCTTCTCGCCAATCAAGCTCCTCCAGAGTCCGCGCTCTTTCATTCTCTTCTGGGTCTCCGCCTTTATTCCTTGCAGCAGTGAAAGTTGGCGAAGGAGAGTTAATTTCTGGAACCGTCACAAAGCCCGTCGCAACCCTGGCTCTCACAGATAAGGATTTCATTTTATGTATCGAAAGCATCGCCCTACGCGAGCTGATAAAGCGGAGCGAGAGGACTAAAGAGCGAAAGAAGAAGCCGCTAAGATAATTACCTTTTAAAAGTCTTATTCTTTCTTTCTCGGGGCAATACAGCCGGCCTTCTTAACTTAAAGCTCCCGAACTTTATCCCTCCTGATATTTCCTTAGCCGCTCCTTAGCATTTTTTCTCAAATTATTTCTCGTCTTATTCAAAGTTCAATCTTATGCCAGAATGCTTTTTTCTGCAACTTTAAATAGGACGTTGTGTAAAATTTCTCGAATTTCATACTTATACGACAGAACGTGTGATAAATTATAATGTAAACAGGAAAGTATGTACTAAACAGGACAAGTGCAGTAACAGGAAAATAAATAATAAACAGGAAAGTATGTACTAAACATGACAAATGCAGTAACAGGAAAATAAATAATAAACAGGAAAGTATGTACTAAACAGGACAAATGCAGTAACAGGAAAATAAATAATAAACAGGAAAGTATGTACTAAACAGGACAAGTGCTGTAACAGGAAAATAAATAATAAACAGGAAAGTATGTACTAAATAGGACAAATGCAGTAATAGGAAAATAAATAATAAACAGGAAAGTATATAGAAAAGAGGAAGACGAGTAGTATCAGTTAACGCTGTCGTGAAGAAAATTCAATTGTTCATAAAAGAAAAATTAAGAAGAAATAAGAGACAAAAATTTGAAGCATCGATCGTCTGTTCCTACGAGCGGAAGATCCTATGGCCTCTTAACAGAGTAGACTCGATCGTGACAGCGGGGCAAACCTCTTATGAATATGAAGTCTCGTGAAATCAGGGAGGACACAAAGGGGGCACGGGCAAAACACAAGAACTTCCGGGCTAACAAGAAATCTCGACGAGTGCATCTCCTTCCTCCCCCCGGTTCCGCCGGCACATTCACGATGTTTTTCCCCCGAAGCGCGGACTTTGAATCCGCCAAGCAGAAGCAGTGGAAAAGAAGGAGCTAGCCAAGTGAACGCCGAGATAAATTAAATTTCCCCGAGAATGCACAAAAGAGCAGACGAGGAGGGATTTCGCCTATTCATCCTGTTTGTTCTCGGCTCCTTCTTTCTTTTTCGCGTGCCAAGCACCTCGCCTCCTCCGCCCCATACAAGAAGCTCTTTTGCTTTCTCATTTAGATGGACCCCGGGACGAATGTGTTCTTGAGTTAACTCAACTTTCCTTCGCCGCTGACCGCGAGGACACCCCTTCCCGGCCAATCTTAGCTCCCTTGAGCGAGTCGCGTTTCGCTTACTTGCTCTTTTCAGTATCCCCATTTGCGGCGGTACTCTTTCACCTGTGCCGTTCAATGGGGGACTCACTTTTTTGCGAATGTACTGGAGTCTCACGACAAGGAGTTTCACGGATAATTAAGCGGAGTCGAGGAGAGCTGGGATCTTCGCATCAATGCTCGACGAGCAATTTCTCAGATTTTTATTCTCTGCAGCCGAAAATAAAAGTAATTGAAGAGAAAATAAACAAAAAAAGGGTCGGATGTAATTAAGAGGGAGAAAAGGGTAAACAGAAAAGTAAAGCCAACTGGAGCGCGCTTAAAATGCAATTAATTACTGCTGTCCCTTTTTTTTAGACGGCATTAAAGCGCTATATTTATAAGAACGGCCAGGCCCGTAATTTCGTAACTTAATATGCTTGAGTAATCGGGTGCATTCGTCATCAGAAGAGTATCGCATTCCGTCGCATTTATTTATTTATTTATTTTCTTTTTGCCCTGTTTGCTTGTGCAGTGCGTTCCGGGATTGGTATACAGTGGTCCGAAGCAGGACGTCGCTGTGACAACAGGCCAGCGGTAAAGTAATTGCAAAGAAAGGAAGATACGTCAAGGACAGGTTTATTTTTCGGAGAGCTCGTGACACGAGCTTTTTACTTCTTCTTCGTAAATTGTTAGTGCCCTTTTTCTGTCATCCCTTGCACTGATACCGTCGCATGCTCACTGAGCTTCTAGTTACACTGTTTCAAATATCACATGAGTAATCCCCGAATTATTGCAAAGATTTCAAATTTTTCATAAATTGCTAAAATGACCCTCAAATCAAAATGGTTTTATAAAAGCTCTTGATGAAGCTTTTTCCAAATGAAATTTTAAATTGCGTAAAAAGTTTTAAAAATCATTAAAGTGACCCACAATCCTAAATGCTTCTTTAAAAAGCTTTCATAAATTTCTAGTCCGTCTTTCCGATAATCATCACTAAATTGCTTTCAAACAGTAACAATGAGAAATAGCGTGTTCTATGATGATAAATGCATTTAAGTAGAAGCAGATTGTCAGACATTCACTTTCTGTTGATTCCAGATACGCCGATTTTGAAATCTTTCACTTTAAATAAAGAATTTAAGAATAAAATTTGTAATTACACTCTTTAAGTTAATAAGATTTCGGAATTTTGCAATATAAGCAAAAAAAAGATTCATCAAAGTATCGTTATGACATCTAGTTAAGTTCTATGCTGGAGGTATTTTTTTCATTTTTTATATAGACATATTATGTAATGTAGAGTTAAGTCAAGTTTTAACTAATTCCATAAATTAAATTTTCATTAACTCTTTTGGCGAAATTTTAAGTCGCTATATTTTTTTGAGTAACAAAAAAAGTCGGAATAACGCCAAAACCTGATTAAAAAATAAAATTTTAATTTTACTTTAAAACTTACGTCCGCAATTTTTTTCCCCGCCGCGCTTAACGCGACAGAGAAGTTTTCGGATTTCTTTTTAATTGAATATAAAACGTACGTCGCTAATTCAACCCTGGTAAAATTAATTTAAAAAAAAAATAAATAAAACAACGTGTCGGGGCTCTTTTGCTCGAAATAATTAACGGCCCACGCTAATTTCAAACCAATGAGTACTCCACCTTTGTTTCCCGCATTTTAAAGCTCTCCCGCTGCTTGAACAAAAATCAAGTTTAAAATGCCAGCGACACTAAATACAAAGTTCAAAAGTTTTCCGCGCGGTTGCTCGAAATATTCCGAGTAAAAACAGCGAATTAATTTAAACGTTAGCGAATTTTCGCAACCCACATCCCTTTCTTTCCAGCCGATGTAAATAACGAAGTAACGTCGAGTATTAAAATTATCTCTTTAGCATGCGGTACCACGGCCCTGCAGCGTTCGCTCCCTACTCACCGGTTTTCTTTTTTTTTTTTTTGGGGCTTCCTTCACTACCATCCGCACCCCGTACGTCTCGTTCCCTCTTTCCGCATTAACTAATGTTCCCCACTTTTTGTCGGTGTGACCCCTCTTCCTCTCCTGTTTTCCGTTGGCTCGCGCTAGTTGTTTTCTGTTTTCCTTCTTTCGCTTCTTCGCCTCTCTTTTCTCTCAATTTCACTCGCTGAATTTACTCACTTCTCTTGTTCGTTGTTTTTCCTTTTTTTTTATTTTATTTTTCTATTTTCACTTGCTCGATTCCCGCGCGAAACAAAAGTTTTTTTAGCTTCCAGGGAAAAAATCGAAACTTTTCGAATCTTTATTCTATGTTAAATCTCTACGGACAAATCAGTGGAATTTCTGTTTTGTATGCAGGGATAGTAATTATAGTATTTTTGTTCGTTCATGTCTGTTTGATTATTTTATTTTCCAAAAGTATATTTTAGTTTAATAATCTTTACGATTATACAAATGTCTAGAAAAAAGAGTTTTGTTACAATAAATACATATCTAACATCGGATATTAAACTTTTTTTAGTATCATCTAAGTTGCTATAAATCTCAAGCCAAATTCAAAAGTTGAATATCTCGTAAAAATAAGGATTACTCTGAAAATAAACATAAATATAACAAATAAATTAATCCGTGATATGCAAGATAATAAAAAAAAATAGTTCGATCGTTTTTTAGTACCTTTAAAATAATTTGAAGTTACTTAACATCCAAATCAATTCCCTTTTTGAAAAAAAATCTCAAATGAGATTTTAAGATTAAGTGAGTAAATAGACTAAGTCCATCAAAATTCCATTAGAAGTATATTTTTATAAGAGTGTTTTTTATGCATTTCAAAGGATTTAAATCCATTCGAGATAGTCACCGAAGGCACCTTTAGTAATTTTCACACAAAACAACCCCTTCCCAAGACTTTCTCGAGCAACAAAAGAAAAAAATGCCTCAAAAGGCAGTAAAATCCGTCAAGATTAAACAGCCGTCAAACTATTTTTCAATCTCGGACTAAGCGTTAATTAAATAATGCATTTCGCTCGGTGATCAACTGCACCCGTGGAGAATCACGTACGACCGCGGTCGCACGGAGGGCATGAGAAAAAAAACGTGCGATTTAAAAGGTCGGGATTCGCATAGTCCTTATGCGCCCGCTGCCCGTTCCGTCCATCCATCTCGCTCGTGCAATTTTACGCGCTCCCCTCGTTCCGGACCGTCCCTCCCGCACTTTGCTCTATTTGCAGGCCGCCTCCCTGAAATAATCTCGGTGCCTGCACCAAGCTTCCCCTTTTCTCTCTCTTTTTCTCTGCGCGCCTTCTTATGCACGAAATCTCCTCGCGGCCGCCACCCCCGCGGACGAAATGAAAAAGTAATCGCGGACTTTTCTTCTCTCTGCCGCTGCTTACGGAGAGAGGGCGAAATAAGCAACGACTTTCTCTCTTGGCCTCGCGGCTTTTCCTTACTTTTTTTTTCACTGCTTTTTTTTTTTTTGCTCAGCTTCGAGCGCGTAAATCGCTCTGAGAAGCGGCGAAGTTCGGATTATTGTCTGTGTTAAAAGGAGAGGCTTTTTAATTTTGTTTAAAATGCAATTGATTACTGTCCCTGTGGGCGGGAAGCTTTATTCGACTATTATTTTTATTATCGAGTTTAAGTTACTTTCTTTACTGGCGAAGTTTGAAGACTCTGGTTTTATGAGGCAATATTGATTTTTCGGAAGGGTAAATCTGACGCGTTCGTATATTAAAATTTGCAAAGTAAATCGGTGAAAATTTGGCCGTTTATTGATTTAACGAAAATCAATAGAAACGATATGAGAAAAATGAAATTAAAAAGTACATTGAGAAAAATGACCTAGCGAAAATTACTATACTGCGGGAAAAAAATTCCTTTTTTTTGGCAAATTTTACTATAATGCATCGTAACTTTTTTCATAGTATCAGTATTAAGCGACTTGCTCGTGCAATATAATAATTATTACTGTATTTATAGAAAATTTTACTGTGCACTTCTGTCAGTGTAAGTTTTAATTACGCATTCCCCGAGGTCATAGTATGAACGCAGTAGTAACAGGCTGGTATGGTCGGCCATTGGCTTTCAGTCTACTCGGTTAGAAATACTTGCTATTCTTTCATTCTACGTAATTCTTTCTCTACACTTGCTCTAATTAACTTGATAAAACTTTCTATACTAAAAAAATTGTTTAAAATTTATAAACAGAAAGTAACTATACTGAATAGCATTTGTTTTGATTGTTTTAAAAGACCCCCAATTGCAAGCCTTTTTCCCGCAGTTTTCCCAACAATTGCAGTAAATATTTGAATGATGAGTGGCGTAGATTTTTCACTAGCACCTAAGGAGGAGCAGTGACCGTGATGATAACAGTTGGGGAGTCGGACCCTTCGCCAGTGTCTTTGCGCGTCCGCCTTCGCGAGCAATAAAAGGCGAAATTCATGAGGGTGTATCGATTATGTATTAGCCTGCCGAAGAGGACAAGAGGAGGCTGAGAGCGTTTACGGCTCGTTTTCGAGTTAATCGAGTCGAACGATCAGGTGGCTCTCGCGCTCCTCGGGGCCACGCCGAGTCGCGTCAGATAAGCTCCTCCCGCCCCCGGCGGGGAGAAGAAAAGAGGCGCTTTATAACCCGAGGGAGAGACGTCGCTGTACGTATCACTTCAAACTCTCTGTTTCAACGAGGGCTTGTACTATATTTGGATGACGGTGTGCCAGCCTTTTCGCTTAGGCGCTGTACCCATTAGTAATTCTAAACTTGTCCTTCGAATACTTCAACGGGTTTTTTCCCTTTTTTTAGTTAAATATTTTCTCGATGAAATTTGCAAATTGATGTACGATGTTAAGAAAATTGATAAAGCAATAGGCTTCCTTGGAATTTTTGTAAATATGTTACTATAGTAATAATTGGTTAGTTAACAATTTTTTAGATTGTGATTTTAACTTTTAGAAAAATATGGAAAATAAAGTAAAAAGTTCTGAAAACGAATTTTTGAAAAATTGGAAATGCAATGTTAATAGAAGCTTGTCAATTTCTCACGAGGTCAATTGGACCTTATAAAAAATTTAAAGTGATCGATACATTCGGCCCCGAAAAAATATTTTTTAGATAGGTTGTAAGAATCTTTCAATTTTAAATTTTATTAATATTGAATGGGATCTAATTACACTGGCAAAAATGGATTCTTAGTCTTAGTAGATAAATCCATTTAAATATTATCTACTTAATTTTAAAATTAATTTACTAAATTGAAGAATACATTTGTTTCAGCATAATGCTCAATAAGTTTACTAGAAGTGTATAATGCCCTGAATTTTATTTAAGTATGTCAATTGTTAATATATTTCTGCTTATTATTTTTCTTTTTACTTTTTATATTAAATGCAAACTAATAGTTAATGAACCAACTTAGAATTTATCATGCATCAATCGTACAGTCGCCTGAACGCCTACTTTTTTATAAAATTTCCTAAAAATTATTTATTTTTACTTATGTTATTGCAGATAAGAAAAAAAATTAAAAATGTTTTCTCTGAAGCAAGGTAATGCAATAATTAAAAATTTCATGAGATTTACTTTGGCATTAATTTTAGAGATAATTTTTTTCAAAAAGCTAACCAGTTCCATAGATACCAAAAGAAAGATGATAGCTAATAAAAAATTTCAAGTGTGAAAAGATAGAGAATTAAATGCTCTTTCAAATGCAATTTTGTAAAATTTATTAAGATGAGTGTGCTCTGCAGAAACGTAAGAAAAATTGTTTTGAAAAAGTCATATATAAAAGAAAAGGAATCCTATACTTATCAAAATGCATCCAGCAGATTCTGAGACAATCGTAATATAAAAATGACCTACCAAATATCAAAACAAGCACTTTAAGAAAATATCAGTAATCACAAATAACTGATAGCTTCTTTTATCTAATATATAAGGTTTGCAATATTTGTCGGAGCAAGTAACGATTAGTTGAGATTCCTCATCTTTTTTATCAGTAAAATACTAGCAAGTTTGTAGTAAAAAAAAATCCAAAAATTCTGATAGTGCAACATAAAACGTAGAAAAAGAGAACCACTTAAATTCGTAAGATAAGCAGATGATTTCATGAGCGAATTCGTCGCTCTGACTGTCCGCAATCAGTCCTCTCGAAATTTCCGCTTGAAAAATCACACCCTGTCCAAATAGCAGGGGTCGTTCATTCCTAAAAAAAAGCGATGGCACTCCCATAATCCCACGTAAAATTTGGCCACTTTGTCATCCGCCGAGTGCTGTCGCGGCAGCTGCAGCCGTTGATCTCGATCTCGATAGCAGGCGTAATCGTGTCGTTTCGTTTTACGTCCCGCTGCGGAGACGAGCTCCCAGCAACGTGGCATTTTCCGGCCGAACTTTTAGCCCCGCGCGCCTGCGACTTCGTTTCCTCCGGAGCCGACGCGAGGAGGGGGCGTAATCCGGCGTAATGCAGCTATGCGAACTGCACGGGAGCCGAAGTCGAGGTTAACGCTCAAAGCAATCGGAAAATCGCCGGATGTTCGTGAAGTTTCGCGGTTCAGGTGCCGAGGGGACGAGCTCGTGGGGGAAGACTCCATTTGGCCGTGGAAGTTTTTTTAATCAACTTTTAGAGCCACTTGTCGAAAAAAGAAAACATCTTGGACAAGTTGATCTAACTGGCTAAGCCTCGGGATAGGGGCGTAATCTATCTTTCCGTTTCTATTAGATTGTAGATTTAATTTAATAGGGTTTTAATAAAACACATTAATATTGTGAAAATATTACTACTCTTGATCTTGATAAATATTGAGACAATCTTGTATTGGACTGGTTTAAATTTCGATAACAAAAAAATTCGCTCTTTTCAAGATTTTGTTCCTCTGTTGTACCAAATAGATCCTTTTTATTTTTATTTTTTTATTTACGATTTTTAAGGAGTTCAGCGAGTTATTTGCACATAATATTAGTTACTATTATTATTTAGTACGAATCTTATCTTAAAATCGTCGCCAATGGATTGACATTTAGCTTCTTTTATATAAACTAAGTAATCAAGTAATTATACTATAGTTTTTATTAAATTTTATATAATCTACTTGATTTATTGTAACTAAGTTTATAATTATTAGTGTATATTCTTTAAGAAAAAAAAATTAAGAAAGAAACATAAATGTCGATAAAAAATCATAAATAAAATGAGTGCAACAGAATTATGTATGAACTATTATATCTGTAATAGACACTAATTCAAAAATCTCTGGCTTCTATCTCAATAAGAATCAGAGAATGAGGGGAAGTACATTTATTACACCATGTGCATAAAAGTAACTTGAAATCTGAATATTTTTTAAAAAATAATAAGAGAAAGATTTTCCAAGAATATTGGTTCAAGAGTTTTATATTAATTAAACTTTCGGGAAACGAACTCTTGGTTCTGTCTTCACTAGTATATTACGTGACAAGGGAGGTAAAAAAGAATGCCTCGGATCACACGTTCGTCACCCTTCGCCTTCGGCTCCGGTGCCAATTTCCGTGCGCTCTGGGACCATTCTTGTTTTACCTTCCTTGTCACGTAATATACTGTTTCAGTCCTTTCTCAATTTTCGTCTTGATTCATTAAAGTTTTATCAATATTCGATGTAGCAATACCATTTTTTCTCGAGTCTTACTACAGACCGGATTTCTAATGTCCTTTTCACGTTGACAATTTCTATTTTATTCAAGTGAACCGAGACACTTGAAATGTTCCAGGGCTAATGAAGCGAAAGGGAATATCTATAATATAGGTGAACGCGTCATGTGCAGTACAGTGGCTCGAGAGCAAATACTACCGACACACAACAAATAAAAATCAATGGATTGCAGCTGTAGTCGGCGTAACAAGCGGTTTATGTATTATACACAGTGCTGGCATTAAACTTTTGCGATGCACACGCCCTGGCGGTGACTAATTTGTAGTTGTTGGGTCGCTCCCCTGGAATTTGATTATTACGCTTAGTGTACGGCTAGCCGAAAATCACAATGGACGTAAACAGTTAATGAAGCGTCCATTGTTGTTTCTATAATACGAAACCTAATATTCTGTCCGGCCTCGAATACACTGGGAGTACAGTTCAGAAATCATTAAGAAAATCAAACTTTCTGTCGCTGAGTCAATTATTAATTCATTGCTGAATTTTACACTGAAAGGAAATTTTTTAGACCCACCTAAATTTCTTCTGACAAAAGCATTTAACTAGTTTAACCAACTGCAGCTTTAGTTTACTTGTTGATAAAATGTTTTAACTAAAAATGTTATTAATTCGTTAAAACAATTTTACAACTGTGTGAATGTAACTGTAAACGAGAGAGTTAAATTAATAAACAAGCATCTTCCTTGGACAACATTTCGTTCGTCTGGTTGCCAACTTTTTCAAACCTTTATTAAAAATAAGCAATTAATAAATTTTAACTAATACAAATAAAAATCAAATAAATGATATTAATTCAGCAAAATATTCTTTGAAAGAAATTTGACCAGTGATAAAAAAAAGTTCCTAAACTGTCCAGAGACTGGTTACCATTGGTCAAATTTTTACAATTTACATTCAGTTAAATCAATAAATAATTTAAGGAAAATTCAACAAAATTTCTAATTGAATCTGCAACATTTTATTTCTGCAACTCGAGAATTTATCAGTTTAACTTACTCAAAAGTTGTATTACTTGCATCGTAGATGGAACGTTCTTACCTGCAACAAATAAAAGTCTTAATTAGTTTAATTTAGTTAGTTCTTTAAACTCGAATATAATTTTTTGATAATCGTGCATCATTTATAGAAAGATAAATTATTCTCAAAACACAAGGAGTATAAAATAATCAGTATGAGGAGGCCTAGATAAATATAATCAAAAAGAGATTCGAAGAGTTAATAGGAAACGTAAATGCTTAAGTACATAAAAGCATAATAAAAAAATGGACTAAAACTGTCCTACCGCGATACTATAAATAACCTGTCGCCCACTTCGGCTATCTTGAGGCAAGTAAAAATCTCTTCGGCGAGCGTCAGAAAGGAGAAGAGTCGGTGGGGGAGAGTCCAGTGGGAGAGGGTAGCTCAGAGAGAGGGGAAGAAAGAGGAAGTGACGTGCGTGGCGCAGGTATCTCAGGCCGACTCGGCGCCGATGCAGTAATCGCCGTCTTAATGACGATGCTACATTAATCTGCATTCGCTGCACTCTTCGACGATTACATCGCGTATACAACAAGTACACGAGGGCGAGATTCCGGGGAGATTATATCGATCGTCCCGGCCTCGGCAGCCCCGGCTCACGTGTACTCATCTACACACACACACACACACACACATACAAATACTCGTACGTATACACAAAGCTACACACATATTCACGGAGATAATGACACGCACACATTTGTATATACACGTTCATATACTCGCAAATTCATACACACGCACACATACACAGATACTTGTTACTCTAAAACGTATGTTGCTACATACACGAAAGTACGCACACATTCATGGAAACATATGCTTACATTTGTATACATATATAATTTATACTCACAAACGTATACTCATACACATATGCACGCGTGTGCGCTCATACACATATTGTCAAACTGGCGAAGAGATCGTACTTCCACGTGTTTTATTCGGACCAGTCACACCGCAACTTTTCTTGCTGCGGAAAAAGGACAACGGCGTTCTGGTGTATCGAACATTTTTAATCGTAGTTTCAATTCTCTGTGCCGTTTTTTCTTTTTACTTAATACAGAGAGTCAGATGAATTTTGCCCGTCAGTTCTCTTGTTGATTTTTTCCCTTTTATAGGGGGAAACTAAAATTTTTCTAACTCTCTTGAAGTAGTTTCCTTTCTGTTCTAAAGAACTATTGCACTCCGAATCGAGAGATAAAGAGAAAATAACGCCTAATTGAAGGAAAATAAATGGAGTTACTGATTTAAATGACTGTAGAAATGAAAAAAGTCTATTAAACGTCGTCTACTTCAGAAAAGAGAAAGCTATTAAATAACATGGAGAGTAAAGCATACTCTGCTAAAATTAGGGAAAAAAGCTTTAACATAAATAATTTTGAGGGTAGGGACAAAGTCGTATTTAGAACATTTTTACACATTACATTTTTAACGTGGAAAAATGTCGCTCACTCCGAAGCGTATGCCACAAAATCGTTAAATTGCACTCTAAAGCTTAAAGCGCAACCCATCAGCTTTAATATTCTCCTCCAGCTGTGATGGAAAGTGAAAGAGAGGGAAAAACTGAGAGAATTTTTAAAACTAATATTTGCCTATATTCAAATCGAAAGGAGTTATCTTTATTGAAAAATTTTAAGAAATTTCGATTTATTATTTTTACGGTGCTAAAAGATTTTATCGTCGTATTTTCACAAAAAAATACGCTAGTTCATCAAACTTTTACGACGAAATACATAAACTACAATAAGTACTCTTATAAAAAGAAAAACTTGCTTACTTAAAAGGCGCGTCTCTAAATTAGGAAATAAAGTTTGCTAAATTGAGGGGAAAAAATAAAATGGAAAAAGAAGGGTAGAAAGTTTTAATAATTGTATCGACTTCTGCAAGGCGTTCCCTTTCTTCTTTCTTTTCAAAAGTTATGGCGCGTGCTCTGGCAAACCATTAACACACACACACACTTACGACATTCTCTATTCAACCACGACCCTTTCACGCATCTCTTTGCTGGTATTGTTTAACCAAAGCGAGTCTACCGTTACTTACATGCCTGGTGTGTTTACCAAAGAACTGAATTTCACGTTCAAACCGCAGTCCTCGCAGAATACCAAAAACAAAAATTCTTTCCATACCCATTTCTCTTTTGTAAAACATTTTGTTTTCTTTATGTAGGACAAAAATTAATGTAAAATTTAATGTTTTGTGAAAAGCTGTTCATTTTTTGTTTGTTTGGTGGAAATATATGTCCTCTTTGGAGGATTAAAAATAGGTGTACTTAATTTTGAGATGCTTACAGCGAATTTCCCATATCCCTTGACTGAGTGAGACAACCGAGAAATTTGGATAATGAGCTCAGTCGGGGGTGCTTGTATAAAGATAGATGTCGCCCTGAGTCTTGAGTCACTGTCGCTGGGAGTTAATGTCCAAAAGGCTGCGTCTCCTGAACGTGGACTGTGATAACGATGAAAAATGATGGAAACCTCTGACTCTTTGAAACGTGAATGTGAATCATGGTTTTAAGTTAAACTGAATGCATTAGCAAAGTGTATTTAGCTGTTAATGGATTTGTCCTGTCTTTGTTTCCATTAGAAGAGTTCCAGTGACTTTCTGTTGTACTTTTAGTACTTTTAAAAATAGAAATGTGGATTGGTAATAAAAATAGACGATCGTCTCTTAGTCAATCAATTTCTATTAAGTTTAGGTTGTTTTCTATGGATTGATCAATGTAGGCTGACCGTAACCTGGTTATTCTAGAAATTATCCCCGACACCATTCTATCATTTCTACTTTATAAAAAGTATTTAATACCTTCGGCTGAACTGTATTTTTTTTATTAGTTTAATAATTGAATATTAATTTAATGTTGGCTTATTATAATCTCGTTATTCTACTTAGAATGAAATTATTCCAGTGACAATTCAAAGTGTTAGACTGAACTGTGTCGTTTGATAATAATTTAATCGTGTCTGATCATAACCTGGATACTACTTAAAAAAAAAATCATTTCCGCGACGCTTTAAAACAAAACATTAATATGTACAATAAAATTTAAAAAAAAAAACTTTTTTCGCGTTCTATAGTTATGTTCTTTACAAAGTACGGGATCAGTCATAAATCGATCAATCGTTTAAATCACGGGAAAATAGTAGCAAAAAAAGTCCCGCAGTAACGTCAGTAATCTCTGGCCGCATAAATTTCATAAAATATCCACGTGCTTGAGGTTGTAAACCGCGCGATTATAGCGATCTCAGCCCATCTCCTCGGCTCTTTTTAATTTCTCCGATATTCCCCGGTAACGAACTAAATTTTATCGCAGGGGAGTACAGCGTAAACAGGGAGGGGGAAGCAAAAGGGTTAAATTCGTCAGTAACGGCTCAATCTTGCTCAGTCGTTCAAAATTTTAATGTTCGCCCGCGCACGTTTTTCATTTTCCGCGCTGGCAAAAAAAAAAGGGTCGGCTGGTAGTGGCCGGTGGGGATAAAAAAATAAAATGAAAAATGAATTCGGCGAACGACTTTCGGACACCGCGTCAACAAAGCAAAGCGAGCTCGCGTCCACGAGCGCGTGACAAAAGTCTCGACTGTGATTGGTTTCGCGCCCGCTTCAAAATACGAGCCAGCGCTCGTGTTTTTTTATTCCTGCATGTGCGTCGCTCGCCCAGCGGGCCGCACCAGCGCAGCGATTTTTTTTTTTCAATTTTCCCATACAAAAGTGGCACTTTCTGTACCAGTGAGTACGCTAATTTAGGAGTGCGAGGGATTTGCGAGCCACTCGCGCAAATTGCCCCGATAAAGCGGAACGGATTTACAGTGAAGACGATGTGCTCGCTGTGCATGCGATTTCGACTGTTCCTTCGGATGACGTCAGAGGGTACGTCATGCGTCACGTTTCGACCCCGCGGAGATCGTTGTGCTTTCAGCTCCGTTGAGCTCGATTTTTTCAACGATAATTGTTGAAAAGAAAATTTTGGTTTACGGCAAATGCTGCAAATCAACTGTATTATCAGAAATATCCACATTAAGATTAATGTGCACAATATGACTGAGATTAATAGTAATAATTTATTTTCGTATGCACGAGTAATGTTTTTCACTGCACATTTATTAAATTTCAGACAGAGAAATTTTAAAGTTTATGAATATGTCTATGACACTTTTAACAGTAAGCTTTAATTATGTAAATTCATTTACTTAGAATAATTTAAGTTCTGAAATAAAGTAGATTTGATCCATAAATAAATGCATACTTTTAATTAATTTATTTATTTACTTCACCAGAAGAATACTAAGCATTGAATAGAGCACTGAGCATCATTAGAAAATGCAATCCAACAGAGGAAAATAAATTCCCTATTCATCGGTCTGGAATGAAAAATGCCTTGTAGTAGAAGTACGTTCAGAATAGTACATATCCTGCTCTGGATTTAAAAACTAAATTAAAAACTACACAGTTAATAGTTGTTGTATTTCTGTACCCGAAGAGAATAATTGAGTAAAAATTACCTGCACTCTCATGGTAATCTTACTTTCTTGGCGATTTTTGTCTTCTCGTCAATTTCAATGACTTTTAATGGAATGAACGTAGTACATATTTAAAATTTTCTCGGTCATTTTTTGTTTTATTAAAGTTTTTTTATTACGGTCACAGTTGTTATGTGCGACTTTGAATGGGCTATCGTTAACAATTGAACGGTGCAGGAAATTAAAAAAAAAAAAAAAACAAACACTGCTTCGATATCGCGATAAAAAAAGAGTGAAAACACAGCGGCGAGTGCGTTCCGCGCGTCGTTCTGCATGCGATATTCTCTTGTCCTAAGCGAGGTGGTGGCGACCTGCTCGATTGCGATTGTTCCATTCGTCCGGGGCAGATGGTCAACTGGTATTAAAGGCGGAAACGGTAAGCGGAACCGGATGCGGAAGCTGACCCGACCGGAAGTGGCCCGTTTGCCGTGCCAAGGCAAAAGGGGAAGGTGCATGTGTGTATCTATGTGTCATCGACGCGAGCAGAGTAGTGAAGTTATATCTCCTCAAAGAGGATTAGAAAGATCTTGTATGCCTTACTTCTCTTGCACATTGTCTTCACTTTTCTTGCCTCGTTCACTCGTTTGAGCCTGCTTCTGGTGTGTGTTTAGTGTCACAATGTAAGACATGTTGAACTTGACGTGTTTTTAAACACATTTTTCAAAATAAAAAACTCTGAGCTGTGAGTTATTAGTGGAAGTTTTTAAAAAGGGCGCTATGGTCAATATGGATTAGGGATGTGGTACGTTCTTTTTTTTATACTTGATGTCTGACCATAATCTGATTCTACTACTTACTAAAAAATATTGACACTCAGTACATAATAATTGTTCATAGCTCGTAAGCAGTACTAAAATAATTTAATTTAACTTCTCGTAACCTTCTTATTTTAATTTTAACTAAATATTGTTAACAAAAAGAAACGCTAATAGTATATCATTGATTACGTACGACAGTCAACAAATTCCAATTGTATTTTCAATAACACAAGTTATTAAAACGAATAAAAAATAAATGTACAGTACTTCTACATTTATCAGTCGATCGATTTTGATGCTCCACCGAAAAAAAAACTGTCGAATAAATCACATGTACGTGAGTCCGTAATTGTATTATTCAAATAAACCCGACAAATAACGTGCAATATTTTAAGTTTTTGCCAAGAGCTAATCTTTCAAAGCGTCTACCCCGCTCCGAGAAAAAGGAGCGTTCAAGGCCAACTTTTTACCACAACTATTGAAAGCGGATTCCCGCCGAGATTTATGGTGAGCGTGCGCAGGAAGGCCGTCAAAAAATTGTCTCGTGCATAATGGGCCGCGCGGATCTTAGCGGCGCACGACCACCCACAAAAAGGTCCGAAAGGGAGCAAGAACGCAAAAAAAAAGATAAAGATACGCGCTTGGTGTAAGCGCGGTGATGGCAAGATCGGTAAGTTTTCGCCGGAAAATTTATCACCGGAAAATCGGCGGCCGAGTGAAAGGAGCGAGGCCATCGTGTGTTCGGACACACGCGGTTCAAAGGTCGCCTCGCAGGAAATGTCCTGGAGGAGGAAAACGGCTGATTTGGGCATTTGCTCGTTGAGTCGTGAAGATACTCGGCGAGCCACTCATTTTGTTCCTCAGCTCGTGAATTTGGTGACGTGGCCCTACGCACCCTCGCACGTGACCGACGTCGGGTCTGCAGTCGTAAAAACTTTCAGCCCGTTGCCCGGGGACCGGCAATCTCGATGCGCGGATCTCGGCGTTTTGTTTATTGGAAGGAGAAGGCACGTTTTTGAAGGGAAAATAGTGTCAGTGTGGTTGTCGTTATGATTAGTGGGAGTTTTAAAAGAATATTCATTTGTTTGTTAATACTACCTAACTACCCTAAGAAAAAAGTTTACATAATTTTCCGCAGGTTTTTCTGCAAGGTTTTGGCCTTAGAAAATCTGTAAAAAAAAATTATATAAAATTTCTAGAGTTAATATTTTACAAAAAAATCTAAAAAACTGTTTGCAAAATTGTCTGTAAAAGGAAATTTTAGTAATTTTTGCACAATTTTCTGTAGGCGAAAACTTTTTATAAAATTCTTCAGAAATTGTCCAGACTCTTTTTCTACAAGTACAGAAAAATGCAAAGAAAAATATTATAAAAAGTTAACAAATTTTAGAAAGTTAGATTAAATGACCTTAAATTTCTTAAGATCTTCAACACATTTAAAATTTGATGAAAAAGTATTTCAAGAAATTTTTTTAAATTATAAAAGAATGAACTTAAGACTAGGCAACGTCATAATTAGATAAATTTTTCCATTTTATTATTCCGCGTCGAAAAATGAAGTTTATTGAAGAATAGAAAATACTTAAAAGTTAATGATAATTGTAAGGACTACATTGGAAAAGGATGAGTAGTCACCTTTTAAAAAATTTTTACTCTTTTACTCCAAATTATTCAGTAATAAATGCAAATCTGAAATCAAAGACTTAAAAAATACATGGTAACTCAAAATAATTGTAAAAAGATACTACAAATATTCAGTTTATTTCTCGATTCTACAGATATTGTCAAGATAAATATTTCTTTAATCTACTGTATACATTTAGTCGATAAAAGAAGTATGTAATTGACATCCTTTAAGTAAATATTTCTGTTTGCAATTTTCAAATCATTTTCTTCCGTCTAAATTTATGCTTAGCTGTAAATAATCCTTTCTAATTCGATTCAATGTTAACATTTTTATTTTCACGCTTGATAATTCACACGATTCAAAGCATTACTTAACTTAAAATGGACGCAGTTGTGCACAAAGTACAAGTGCACTGCTTTAAAAGTTATCAACAGCTGAAATCGCACGCTTAAAAGCGCCTCAATTACGCATTCCGAATAAAGCGGGTAACTGCATTAATAAATCAGTATCGGCGTTAAAGCAATTAAAAAAAAATATCGCTCTCAAACCAGCAGGTATATAGGAACTAATTTGCACCGAACGGTCCTGCGGGTCTTTCAATTGTCCTCGTTGGCAGTTAATTCGGCGAAAAATAAGGCTCGCAATTAGAGCTGTTTGATCGCGGTCGCGCACGATCGAGGAAAAGGGAAAACAAGCGAGCTTTCGGGATCGCTGTCCAGCCGTCGGGTACGAGCGGAACGAGAGAGACAGAAACAGGAGAGCGAGGCCACGAATTGTATATTTAATTAAGCTTTCATTTCGGCTTTTCCGCCATTGTCGCGTGGCCGTGTAAATTGGAAGTTAGCGAGAGGAGGACACATAATTGCAGCGCCCGCCACCGCTAGGCTCTACACGCGTCGCGCACCGCCGTGGGCAATCTGTCTGAAATTAAAAGTGAACCCCGCGCAATGACCGTCCGGCACGCAATGTCCGGAACAATGTCCATTTTGCTCACCCTCGCCCCCTTCTCTTACCTTCTCCGAACTGACCCCAAGCATGTCGCTTTGCCTTCTCTCTCTTCCCTCATCTTTTTTTGCTTCTTTCCTGGAAAGTTTTTTTTTCTACGTTTTCACGTTGGCGAAGAAACTTTTTTTCTCAAATTAATAACTTCGCCGTTTGCGTGCTGACGGTGCCGGTGTCTTTTTTAAAGTTCGTCGGCCAAGTGATAAAGTATTATTTGGACCGGCAGATGGAAAACCTGGCGTGCTCGCCGCTTTTTAACGGTGGAAAGTCCTTATGTAAAGAAAGCCGTGAATACTGCTGTTTATTACTTCTCTTAATTAAAAACTCAACGGTCCGACGTTTTGCGCCGCATATCAACAAGTCGTGCCTCTGGGCGCGGCGCCTTTTCAAAGTTCCTGCGTACACGTGCGGTGGCCGAATGACAATATTAAGGGGTAATACCACTGTAATATTTCAAAAAAAAATCAAAATTTCTTTTAGCTTAAAAGGTGCTTTGAACCCTCTAGAATATGAGCAAAAAATTTCATACCAGAAAAAACATTTTCATTTGAATTTTGAAATTTTGGTCGAGAAGTTTGCGCTGTTCCTAAACGACTAAACGAAACTTCGAACGCGTTTTCTCGAAACACGATTTTTCAAATTACATATTTACAATTAATTATTTTCGTTGAAATTTTAAATTTACCTTTAACTTTTTGATAAGATAATTTAAATATTATTTATAATGCTGTTTGGATTTTTCTTTTTCTTCGAGTACTCGCCAATTACACAACAATCAATATTTTTGAAATCCCATACGTGTTATACGCTTCAGATATGTAGATAAGTGGATTTTTTTCTTTTATCTAAGTTGTAAATTACATGTGTTACACTGCGTGCCGCAGAGCGCCTATAGTTAAAGACGTTCGGAGATAACAGCGTTTCTGCCGCCATTTTTGAATATTTTTACACAAAATGTTTTATTTTTATAACTTAATATATAGGTAATAATTTCCTTAAATTATTTTATTCTTTTACCTTCTATTCTAAATAAAAATATGATCAAAAAAGTCGCTTTTTTTCAAGGCGGTTACAGTGGTGCTACCCCTTCTCCGACTTCATTTTTCATCGTTCTTTATGGTATTTATTTTATTTTTTTTAATGGAGACAGTTTCTGAGATTCGCCGAAATTTAAATGATAATTTCTTGTGAAATTATTAACGGAAATTAAAGTGTATATAAAATTTTTGTTATTTCTTTTAATTTTTTTTATATTATAGCTCTTATGAAGCTTAAACACACGCTACGATGATAAACATTTCTATCTATTCACATGAATCTAAATGAGCAATTGATTATAATTATTTAATATTTTTACCTTTTAAAACTTTAAAAATTTGACTTTTTTTCTCTCAGCTATTTATTCTTTTTCTACAAGCTCAAAATATTTGTGATCCTCAATAAAGAAAAGAAGAAGAAAAAATTGAACCTCTCTTCCATGAAATCCACTAAAACAAAAGAAAATTCCTGACTTAGCTTTAGGAAATTTGTAAAGTTTTTCACTTTTTGGAAAAAAAAAAAATTGAGTTGAACATTCCGCAACTGTTTTGAACGTCAAACTTTCTCTATAACTCCGAAAGTTTCTTATTAAATGGATAGTGACATTAGGCACGTTCGCGTTTTTACCTTCCACGATTCTCCCCAATTACAAAGATCAAGTCTAGATGATACCCTGGAAGTAATAATGTAAAAAAAAAGAGAGAAAAAGGGAGGAGCGTCACGCGCCATCCAGCATTTTTGAAGAGAAAAGCCAGAGAGATGTGGAGCACGCGAAAACCATGGGAAGAAAAGGGCTGCGCTCTCTTTCTCCGTCCCTCTCCGGAACCCGGGGGTAAAATTAAAACGAAGTACGTATAGGGGCCAATGCTCAGGCGCACGCGTTGGCTCCCTCGTAAATCAGCTGTTCCCACCAGCGCCGGTATTTCGAGGCGCTGTTGCTCGAGCTCTACACGCCTTGGGACTATCAAATTAACCGCCCTCGCCCCTCCTCCGACTCTCCCTTCACCTCCCCCCCCCTTTTTCTCTCATACAGGTCTGTGCTCGCTACATACAGTGCCGGGATCGATCATTATCTTTCTTTTTTTCCTAAGTTTTTTTTTTCCGCTTCCATTTGTACCATTTAGCATGAATTTGTAAAGTTTCGCCGTTTGTAACTGTATCGTTTCGAGGCGATCAAGACGTCCATTGAATGGATTGATATTGCAACAAAAGACCTTTCGTTATTTTTCATTCGAGCCGCTAGAAAATCCGGAAGTGTATACACAATCTGGGTCACGGAATTAGCTTCGACTCTGGGGGTTATATGGTCTCCTTTTTTCGATCGAACAAAGGCACCTTTTTCGAATTCTTTTTTTTTTTTTCAAAGAACCTCGACGAAAGTGCATTAATTTTTTAGTAAGCTACTATCTATATTTTAGTAAGCTCTCACAACTAAATTTTTTTTTTCAAATGTTGCTTATTGATATTTTTGAAAATATAAATTCAGATTGACGATGATCTGTTGTAGGAAAAATGTTAAACAACTACTTGGGAAGGTATTTTTATCGTAAGTTCGTAAATTCTGTAATCCTAGTCAAATTATAATTATATAGTTTCTGATTACCCCAGGATTGACTTTACAGTGACTAGATTTTAGTACTGTTGGAGCATTAATAAGTTCCAGACAAGAAAGTTCTGTGATTATACCACTTTGAAGGTCGTAAATACTGGTTCAGGTTCTCCGACTTATCGGTAGTTAAAATAATTCGGTTATTAGTAATAGGAAATTTCCAAATTTTCGATCCTACTAGCTTTAATTAAATATCTTCTACTTACAAATTTACAAACCGTCAAATAGGAAAAACGGGTATAATACATTTACATTTAATTTTTATTATTTTATGCTGTGCTTCACTAAATTTGGATTGTACTACGTATTTTAGAAAAGATAACAGGTATTTTTTTCCCTAACTTTCTCTCCGCTACTTTTGACAATTTTTTTTTGCATTTCATATTTTTACAAACTCTAAATGCAACACTGTCATCAACTTTTTCTCCCATTCTCTATTTATTAAGTGTTTACGGGCACCCTCCATAATTTTACTTGCGGATTATTTATGTACACAGTTTCAAGCTTTTCAGCTATTTATGCATTTTTGAAATTTATGAAAAATCGATTATTGGCTCGAAGATTTTCGGAAAATTCACCATTGTGTAACTTTTAACATTTTTTATTTATCACTTTATATCTCCTTTCACTTGGCACCATTTGTATATCTCTTACTTCCACCCACTTAGTTCTTGCCTTCACGAGAATTGGCATCTCCAGTGCAATTTTCTTACTGCTTTTTCTACTCTTTTAAAATTTTCTTTTTTCTCTTTATTTTTCAGTCGATATTTGTCCCTCCCGCGAGTTTGCTAAATTTGTTTTTAATTTCTCGTTTTATTGTCTCAAAATGTATAATTAAGAATTAGAGATCTCGAAGTTCCTCAGAACTGCGGCAGACAAGAAGCGAATACAATTTTTTGAGTAAAAATTGTGAACGTTGTTGAAATAAATAATGTACACACTTCGAAACGGTACATACACCTTTGCAGTATGTATTTTTCATTTTTTTTTAATTATCATTTTTAACATCTGGTCCTGAAACGCGGCGAGGAATTCCACAAGAAAATGAATATATAATTTACTCCATGGCGAATTATGTTAATTTAATTTCACTTATAATAATAAATCGTATTTAATTAACCATGGATAAACAAAAATGATCATCGCTTAATACTCGATTAATATATGCAATCCAAATTAAATGAGATGTAAAATACATTTCATATGTCGGCCTGATGAAATTGAGTACCTCATACAAATTGAAGCAGACCGATTAAATCAGATGGCATAAATTTGCGTGGGAGAATAAAGAAATTCATCACAATAAATTTTTACCTTCATTTGTTTAATGGACTTACTTTTGACTAATGCGATGCCGGTGTGTCTTGCCGTAGAAATGAGTAATGGCAGTTATGCTAAGCTCGATGCAGGAAGCAGACGCAAAAGTAACGTTAAAAGGGGGAAAAATTGATTGAGAATATCCAGAAAAAAGTTTTCACGGACTCGTTTATCTCTTGAACTGCTTTACCTCAAGAGTGTCTATACTGTTTTTGATCGCTTTTATTTGTCTAAGTTAACTTTTAGTTGCAAATACATTTGGAGAGAAAATGTGCTTATTTATTAAAGTTAAACCATGATAGATTCTTGTAGAAAATAAAATTATAAATTTCGTAAGTGAACAAAAAAATTTCTAAGATTAATTATTTACAATAAGTTAAAATAGTAGAGAGTAAAGATATAATAATGAAAATTTGGTATCTAAAGGATAAAACTAAAAAAAATGATCAAAGTTACTAAAAATTGATTGTAAATTCTTTTAGCACGCTCTTAAATGACGCAAGCTCGACTTGTTTTAACGTTGTTTACATAAAAGCTACATACCTTTTTATTTCCTATAACATTTTTCAAGATTTTTTTGATTTTAGACAGCAAATATTTATACGTAGAAACAGCTGAGTACGGTCAGACACAAAGTTCTATAGAATTAAAAAAATCCAACATCAAATAGACAATAAAATATCGTAAAACAATTAGATTTTATTTGCCCATACATTTTAATGCATCTTTCCACGATGAGTTTGAAGTTTGATAAAAAAACTTTTCATGACAAAGACAGTTAAAACAGAAACAAAATTGCCTAGTAAATTTTATACCTCGTTTCGAAATTCTGAAATAAAGGGGCACTGATCACGCTTATGTGCTGCAGTATTATCGCATGAAAAATGACAATTGTGATGGAAACGGCAATCGTCTCCGATAAATTATTGTTTGTACCGTTGATTAAGGTTAACCGCATACTGCACAAATCAAAGTATTTTGGCGAAATTTCTCCTTTCGCTTTTACGATTTTCATCGGCTTGGACTCGGCATTTAATGGTCCGTGGGTCACGTTTACTCCTAAAGAATACCGAGGTATAGTCCGGAATGGTTTATTAACTGCGTTTGCATTTTACTACGACCGTAAATCAATAGCGAAGCATCACCGTCGTATAATAAAGTTTCATCGACATTACGCATCGGAGCAACTAACCCTATAATATCATTCTTCACAAATTTGATGATTTTAGTTTAAAAGAAGTTGCATGGCATTTAAGAAGATATTTTGAAAATTGTTGGCTTCCAGAATATTTTACAATTTATTCTGGAAGCGAGCATGAAAAATGGCTTCCCCTTGCCCCATCTTGCGCTAGTCAAATAAAGTGTTAGCAAAAAGTACATTTTTACAAAAAGTTTCTTCATTTTTTCAAATTTATGCCACGGAGAGAACGGAACGTTACATATTAACCAAAAATAGTAGTAAAAATTATTAAATTATATTTAGCAGTAAAAAATTAATAAAAAATAGGAGCACAGCTTACAAGGTGCAGTTTTTTTTAGAAAAAATATAGAAGTTAAAAGTATATTACTCTATTAAAATTCAGTACTATTTCACTGTATCAACTTTAGAGACTACGGCAAAACTAAAGTTATTTTCGCGGAATTTTTTATAAACTTTCTTATTAACACCCACCATAATTAACAAGCAGTTAACCACTATTTGATTATTTTCATTAAAAGTGCGAAATACAACAAATACAAGATTACCGTCATAAAATAAATAATAATTCTTATCGTAATATATAATAAATAACTCTTATCGTATTAATTCTCTCCGTGCAAATAAAAAACGGATGCACCCTGATCAAACTAATTTTTAATACGTTTAAAATTGACCCCCATAATAGTCGCCATAAGATAGAAATTCCCAATTAAATAATTCTTATCAATTTAAGATTTTCCTTTATCTGCTCCACTAATTACTCAAATCAAAGAATTTAACTCGAGTTTCGTTATCCCAGTGCCGCTTAGTCGAGAGATAGAAGCCGCGATAAGAAGCGCCGCGTGACCGAGTTATCATGCTCGCGGCGAATATTTACGCTCGCTGCGAGAGGAGCTCGCGGCTCCGCGCCAAGTCGTAACGACTCTGCGAGACAGCCATTTGCCGGGGCGTAAAGTACGCATCGGCGACCCCTCCGAGAGGAGGGGGGAGGGGATAAAAAAAAACACAAAAATTATGCGCTCCGCGAAATGCCGCTTTAGCGTCGCGTACTATTGTAATTGGCGATAAATCTACGCGGATTTATTCGCTTTCGCACCGTGCTCGATTTAAATTTCATAACTTTCGCCCCGCTGTTGCGGACGAAGAGGGTGCGTCGCGGGTAAATAATAGTCCTGCTCGGATGCGAAAACTGTCGGGGACAGGTTTTTTTGCTCTCGTTCGGGAGGAGGATTGCCCTTTACCGCTGTGGTTTTTTCCTATCCCCGAAATTCCATCGGCCGGATGGAGTAGAGAATGACGGTCGTTTGCCTGGGTAGTCTGTTTTGTTTATTTTCAGGGGTGGCGACTAGAAAGGAGCAAAAAATATTTTCAAAAAATCTCTGTTTCTTATTGCCTTTTCGTTAACTTTTGTAAAATTAATCGATGTACTCTAAAATATTATGCAGAAGTAGCTTTTATATTCTATAATTTTAGACTTAGATTTTAGAATTCAAAGTTCTAATTTTTTTAATTTTGTTTTAAATTTATTTTTCGCTAAACCGGTTTTATTTACTTGAAATATATATGATATAAAAATTTTACAAAATTTTTACTCTCTCTCTCTCTCTCTCTCTCTCTCTCTCTTCGGTGTTAAATATAAATAAGGTTTATTGATAAAACGTCGGACTGCGATGTAATTTTAGTTGCATTTAGTTTGGTATAAATTTATTCATAAATTTTTGAGATACTCGAAGTTTCCATTTTTTAAATTTTGTTTTAAATTTATTTTTCGCTAAACCGGTTTTATGTACGTGAAATGTATATGATATAAAAATTTTACAAATTTTTTACTTTCTCTCTCTCTCTCTCTCTCTCTCTTCGGTGTTAAATATAAATAAGGTTTATTGATAAAACGTCGGACTGCGATGTACGTATGTATTGAAATTCAATGATTGATTGAGAGGTGAGGACTTAAATGTCGAGGTCGGCTATAATGGTTATAAATTTAATTAAATGAAAAAGCATCAATTAAATTACGCTGCAGCTGGAAAGTATAATGTTTATGTTTCAAGCTACTTATTAATTTTATTTAAATTCTGAATTTGGTATATTATCTAACGATAGCCGCTTGAGTTACAATTATCTCAAATTACTGTTTGTACGCAGTGTAATGTAGATTATACTTCATTGCCATATTTAATAACACCGTTGCATTACATCGGACAACAAATAAAGAAAAGCTCATTTTCTTCATTTTTTTTTTTTGAGAAAAGAAAAAAACTTTCTTACGTCACGACATTTCGGTCATCAATAAGAGCGCCATCAGCTTTAACGCAACCGCTAACACTTAAGAAAATCGCCGAAGGCCCTTAAAGATATTTTCCACGTCACGGTGAAATTCGAAAAATTAAGAATCTCAACGCTTTTCTCGCATCTAAGTCTTCCGTATACGGCAACTACCGACGGCGCGCTCCACCCTATTTTTCCGCACGCGATCCTACAAGGCACCGAAGCCACATACGCGAAAGTAGCGCAAACGGCGGAAGAAGAGGCAAGAGTATCCGAAACGACGGCGCGAGAAATTGCTCCACCTCCCTATCCACCCTCTTTACTCTCACCCCCATCCCCCTCTCCTCTTCGCCTCTTGGAAAGCATCTATACGACCACCACTACTTCGATGCATTTTCCACTGGCAGAAAAGCACATACATGTACACAATAGAACAGATGGGGGAAGCTAGAGGATATTACGACTCACGTCTGTTGCGCCTGGGAAGACTGTAAATTTTCGGCGCATGTTCGAGGGAGAGAGCAAAAAGAAAGAGAGAGAGAGATAAAGAGACAGAAAGAGATATAAAGAGGGTAGAAAGAGAAAGGGGAAGAAGTAGTGATTTCGCCGCTTTGATTTACAACCAGCGCGTTATAAATGCTGTTTCGTTGCAAGGGAGAGAGAGGGAGAGAAAATGTAGCGAGCAGTGTCGATTTTCGTATAGCTCTGGAATTTATGACTCCGGGGCACTTAGCATTCTTGCTCTTTCTGTCTTTCTCTAACTCTTTACTTCGGTACTCGCGCGAGCAGTTGCAGTTGTTATCGTTAATGTGCTTATTGGATGGAAGATTATTTATATGCGTTATGAATTGTCTTGTTTTTGACTTTCGCATTTACGGAAACGGTTTCGCTACTTTCGATTGGTATTACTCGGCTTGTTTAAAAGTAGATTTATTAGGCCGCAGGAACCGACTCTCCTTTCTCCCTTTTTTTAGATCGCTTGTAAATTTCGTCTTTGCACTTATTGCAACATGTTACTTCGTAAACTTTCCGTCGGCAAATTTACATCGAGATTTTTATTGAAACTGTTTAAGTATGCTATTCGCGAAAGCAATCAATTATTAGAATTTTTAAATCGTAGAGAATAACGATTAAAGTGTCCTTTGCAACTGCGAAAAATTTCAATATAGCAAGTGATATTTAGAAAGCTCAAAATCTATCTGGAATCTTTAGTGATTTAATATGTGAAGCTCAAAAAAAATTTTTATCAAAATTTATTGTAACTGTAACTGTATTTACTTTGCAATATTTTTGACACAATGAAGAAGAATGAGTACGTATGGGAAAGGTGCAAGTATCGTTTAATTCAAACATCATAATAAAAACAAAAAATCACAATGAATATGAAAATCTTTCAAGTATCAATAATTCGTTTTTTTAATAACTTATTAAACTTTATTTTACAATTAATGTACAACTATCGGCATGACAGGACAAATTATAATACAGCAGGAAATTTAAATAGTAGTTTACATTTAACATCATTTCAGTCGATAAATACCGACATCAGTAATTTTATGTTAGATCAAATTGACAGTCTTTCATTACAGAAGGAGAATATGCCGACAAAGTCAATATACTAACAATGTACTGACAGTCTACATGTTTGATTTTCTTATTTTACTAGTAGTATTACTCTAATTTATTATTCAGTATTTACGAAAGCTTTGTGTGTTAAAGAATTAAAAAAGATCTTAGATACTGATTATTGTATCCTTTATTCAGATTGCAATAATTTTCGTTATTGTTAATTATCGTTTGGAAAGATTAAAAAAGGGTAAAAATCAAAAATTAATCGTCAGAAAAAGTCAATTTTATTTCTTTTTACATTAGCACGATAATTGATCATAATTTTTTAATGGTACGCTTCTAGCTGGTGCATTTCAGCCAGAATGCACGAGCGGCGTATTTTTTTTTTCATACAATAAAAAAAAAAAAATTGGAAGCGTTGCCATGGAGCCAAGTCCAAACGTCCACACACGCTTACTGTCACGTTAGTCACTTTTTTACTTATGTAGTCATTATTGTCTTAACAATTAAGTGATACTTGGGGTCACGGACGATCCTTTTTATCGCCGTACGCACCTGCCTGCATGGTGACCTCCTCTAATATGCACTACGTGGTGTAATTTTGGACGTAATAATAATAATAATGTCGTCGCTCATTATCTCTATTTGTATCAATACACTCAGAAACATTTTATAGTAAAATATACTACTATTGTAGTAACAATTGCTGACGCTATCAACAAAAAATCCCATTTTATGTAGTAATATTTCGTAACATTAGATTCTTATAAACAATAACGTAAATTGTATTAGAATTTTGGGTAGGTTAAGCGTATTAAAAAATATAACAAATTTTATTAAACTTTTTTTTTCAGGGTACGTATACAGAAAAAGCGTTCGATGACCTTCCACGAGGCATGCACTGTAGTCCATTCTTCAGATACCTTAGTAGGGAGGAAGCACATGGCGGTTATAATCCGTCCGGTCGCCTCTAACTCGGTCCTGGGTGAGTGTCACTTTATGACTCGGTGCAAGTCCGAGGGATCAGATATACTCTACGCCGCCATTGAACCCAGGAAGGGCGAGGCCTACAAGTTTAGATTAAACGTCAGCGTCGACGCCGCAAAAAGCTGAGCGCGTCCGTCCGAACGCACGGATGACTGAAGCGCTCCCGAGGGAATTTGCGGATGCTTTAGGGGGGTCGTGCGGGTCGGAGGGGAGACGATCGTTTCGCCCTTCACACTCTTGTTCCACTTCTGATTTTTTCGATAAATACGCTTTCCTCCTTTCTTACCGGCTTGGCAGCTTTTTATGTGCGTTTGATTGCGTCGATGTTATCTTCAAGTTTGAATCAATGAAAAATGTGGCAATTAGGAAATGTTTGCTGTATTGTTTTATTCGTTATTCAGTACAATATTTTAGTGCATAATTGTTGTCTCGAATGAAATTCAATTTATACTAGTACTTAAAATGGATCAGTTTAATCGATTGAAGCATGTATATGAATTAATTAATTATAATTTGGTCATACTTCTCGAGTGTAAGGCTTGTGTCTGACTAAACTGGAACTGAACTACTTAAAATTAAAAATTATTTCATGTAGTAATATTTTACTTGACAAGCAGAATAACTTCACTAATTGTGGTATTTATCAAATCGTAGTTTTAAATATACGTAAACCAAATATTTAATTAATTACGGTGTAATCATACTTTTAGAATTCAGCAGTTGTGTCTGATGGAATTGGATTTAGACTACTTAATATAATGCAATTTAATCGACTGCAACATATGCACGTCTCAATTAAGTTTAGTTAGATCCTACACCTCGAATGTAAGGTTTATGTCTGACTGAATTCGTTTTATAGCACTTAAAATAAAACCTTCGTTCCAGGTGTTATTTTACAAAATGTTCACAAAAGCTTTTAGTTCGATTAAGCAGTCTTAAAGCTATAATCGCGATGGAAAATTCCGCTCTGAAACTTTTCAAGTGCAACGCAAAGTAATGTTTCTTATCGAATGAATTAATTTAATAAGTTGCGTTCGGCAGGTCGTTGTCTGCTACAACAAGCTCAAATAAAATTTCAACGATCTAAAGCATTCCTTAAATTTACATCGCTTTGTTCGCGGAAGATTGTAAGATACACTCTCACATAATCGATCAGTCTTTCATTCGCCGATTCGGAAATTCGATTTCGCTCGTGAAAAGTTCTGACGTTAAATTTGATTGTTTTAAGTCAGAAATTTTAACGCGCCGTCCGATTAAAGAGTGTCAGCTAAACTTTTTGTCTCTCCCCCCTCCACAAAGCTTTTAACACTCGACGAATAAAGTTCGCCGAAGTGAAATTATCGAAATGAAAATTTCAATTGTCACGTCAGTCGCGGCCGACGGATGCAATTTCGCTCGGCGTTGCGCAAATCCGCTTCTTATTTCGCACCTCCGCCGGAAGAGGATGGGGGCTGCTAAGCATATTTACACGCCTTGACGAGCGACTCATCGGTGCCTTTGTCGTTGCGTGCGAATTGAGCGTCGCGACGACGACTACAAAATCGCCGTGAAAACGTTTCCGGAGCGAGAACAAAAAGCGAACCTTCAGTCGTCGCTTCGCCAATGAAGTTCATTAAGAGTGTCAGTCGGGCCTGTCCTGCCGCTTCTCCTTGCGAACTCTGCCCCCGTCGTCGACTTACCTCGTGGAACGCTGAGTGTAATTGTTACGTTAATTAACTGCTGAATAAATTCCAACAACAGCGCGCGAATCATCCATTTTAGAGGCGAAACTTTATAATTGGACTTTTTTTTCGGAATTTAATTGCAGGGTATTAAGAATCTTGTCGCCATGCAGTGGTGCTCAACTTAGTTCGCATTGCGGAAATTGTAAATGGAAATTACTTTTTATGATGTTAATTTTTATCTGTACACTCACAAAAATTTAATCTAACTGGTAGAAAAACTCACTAAATAACACTGGAAAATCTACTTATCACAGAGTCAAATTTATTTATGTCACGGACCATCATTTACGATTAATTTGCTAAAACGTAAACGATTTCTTCATCAAAGAAGTAGATCATTGTCTTTCGATAAATGCGTGTTAAATTTAAATTAATTCATTAACTATTAGTTTTCATTTAATATCATAAACGGTCGAGAATTAAATAAATAAAAAAGTCTTTAATAAGCAGAAAAAGACTAACAATTAACATATTGATGATAAAATTCAGAGGATTCTATACTTTTAGTAAACTTATTAAGAATTATACTGAAATTAAGTATACAATGTTTAAGTGGACTTGTCTACTAAGACTAAGAATCCATTTTTGCGAGTGCAGCAACGTATACGAATTCAAATAATTCGTAATTAAATAATTTACGATATAAATAATTTATCTATTAAATTAAAGCTTCTAGAATAATTAAATCAAGACTAATTATGCATAATATTGACGTTACTATATACAACAACGGATTACATTAACCTAGATTTTACAATGAGGTCTATCATTTAAATCAATACATACGCAATATGCATACGTGTAGTAGGATATGTATTCATAAAAAATATACAAACAAATGAACCTATTATATACAATGCAAAATATTACTTATTTATTTATTGTATTAGACGAACAATAAGTACATTAAGAAAAGAAAAATAAGAGCGATCAACTAGTTTCCTACATTCGACCCATATGACAACTTTGAGAAATGGTCATCAAATGGGCGTAAATACGAAAACAAAACGAAGAAAAAAAATTGCTTCATCGATGGGAAAGAACCAGGCGATTTCCCCGCAGGAAAAGTTGATTGTCCCTCATTTCGGCGATCCACAACAAGCAGCCAACGTCCCGATGAGCAGCAATCAATAACCCCCAGGACATGAACGGTTAAAATTTGAAAAATAACGTCCGTAAACGTACATTAGCCCGAGCGTCCAGTTTTCCCCTCCCATAAATGGAGAAACGGCCCGCTAATAAATCCCGAAGCAGCGGCTCCTTTCCAATTCTTCGATCGCGTCGCGCAACCAGAGGACATCAATCGTGGCCCGCGGGGCCGTCATCCCGCCGCTAAATGCCCGGCGGGGGGCTGATACCCCCAAGCTCATCCAGTGGACGACGCCGCGGCGCGCTTGTTATTCATGGTCGTCTTCCAATCCGCGTGCCCTCGCGACAGGCTTTAAGGCATGATTTATTGGCACAGGCCCGGCGCGAGCGGCCCGTGAAATATTGACTCCGGGCAGCGCGGGCGGGCCGCTTTAGTGCCGACACTAAACACTCGCAGATGGAAACTGCATTGGTTTCGCGCGACGAGATTGAGCGCGCCCCTATTATTCTTTCGGCGGCTGTGGTTTATCTTCATTAGGTATTTATACGCCTTTAATTTAATCGGAAAATTGAGAGATTTTATAACGGCTCCGCGATGAGCGGGGAATATCACGGCTGGATGCGGAATCGCTTTTCGTTGTTATGGCCGCTCTTCGCTGCAGGTTGTAAAAAGGTACTTCTTGGCGATATTGCTTCTTCTTTTTTAATTTCGATGCTTCGTCTTCACGGAGAAAAATGTTATACTAAAAATTACTATACTTTTTAGCAATCGGATGACGTACTAATGTGAGAAAAATTACTGTATATTATTCTAAAATATAGTATAATTTTAGTAAAAATGAATAAATATATTTTTTTAATTTTTACTACACGCCTTTTTTTAAACGAAATACTTGCTTATATTTATAATTCAACATTACCAGCTTTTTAAATTTCATCTGTGTATCATAATAGACTGAGAATTATTAAATTGTTTTAAAGCATCAATATGCTGGTCCGTCTGCATACTGCGCATCATTTCTTTCCCGTTTTAGTTTCAAGGAGCTCCAGAGTAAGAAAATGGGTCTTCATGAGCCTCGTGAAATTGGGCTCGCGTAGACACACCCTGACTACTGGCGACTTTTCCTCTCTTTCTTCTTTTTCATCTCCAGCCCATTTCCGCCGACGTGCGCACCAGCTGTTTTCACGTTTTTCACTCTTCCCGTTCTTCGTTCTTTCTTCTACTCGCATCCTTTTCTCATTTTTGTGATAACATACTTTTTGTCGCTTCATTTTTTCCTCCCCACTGCGTCTTATTCCTTCCATCACGTACTCATACTTTTTTTTTACTTCTACGCTCTTGAAATTCTCTTCGTGGTTATACTAGAAGCTCATCATAATTACGTATGGATACTGCTACGCAGTTCTAATATAAAAAATTAAATTTTTTGTAGCAGTTGCCATCGTACCATTCTAATAAATTCAATTTACATTTTTCTTATTAAACAAAAATAATAAAAATTCGTTAGTTTTTTATTTGCGGAAGAAACAGAAATATGTTCCGAATGAAGATACAGTGATAATTGATATTGTCAATTGATAAAGAAAAAACCTTTTATTACATTTTGCTATAAATTTATCATTTTTGATGATACAGAAATTCAATCTGCATGGAGCAAACGCACATATGCACAATTTCAAAAATTATTCAGAAGCGATTGAATTATAAATAAATTCGTCAATATCAACAAAATTGAAAGCGAACGAGGGATGATACCTCCGAATGCTTTTATCCAAATAAATCAGCACAACGCCGCACTAAAATTATTATACGAAATTTTATTTAATTTAACCGAAATCAGTCATTTTCGATCGTTATATTAAAATTTGCGAGAACTTAAATTTGTTCCGCAGAAATTAGATAACGCACTGAAAGAAAAAAGAAATATTGAGAATAAAATCCACCACTACAGTCATTATTGATGCGTAAAAGGGGATCACAAACAACAAATAAAGAAACAAAGAAAAAATTGACAAAAAAAATTTTATCCCGCCTTTACGGCAATGTCGATGTACGCACTCAAAGCAACGCTTACGCATTGCATCGTCCATGAAGACTAAAATAAAGCGGTCGCATGATCGCAATAAAACTGCGCTTGAGCTGCGCACCGAAAGCCAAGTAAAGAAAAGTACCCGAATCCCCGTAACAATGGGCGCAAAATATACGAGTTGCGGGGAAAAGCGGAGGGGGGCTTCGGCTATACGGCGTCATAAATTCACAGTGGGAGTAGAAAATTCGCTGATTCGCATTGGAGCGCAGGCTCGCGGGTAATTCAATTTATACCCGCGGGCACGTAAAAGAAAGGCGCGTGCTGCATCCGTTATTTGATTACAACCCGGAGGTTTACTGCCGAATTTGCCGTCGCGTGACGATGGCTCGCGTGTGCGAGCCTTTATATTCAGCGCTGGCCGCCGAGCAGCCTGCCAGTTGTATTATTTTGATGAGGCGCGAAAACCCGACGACCAACTGCTAATGAATGGCAAAGCTCGGTGGCAACGTCTTTCGCTGTTTTCGTTGGACTCGTTTACCACGAAAGTGTCGCACCTCCGTATCACCGATTTGGATGGAACTGATGAATGGATTTGGATAGAACTATGAATCCAAGAGGAGATAGCTACACGAATTTCTGTAAAATTTTGTGCTAAATTCTACAAAAATTTTAGAGAATATTAAGTACTATTGTTTCGAATTCTGTAAAAAAATCATGTAGAAATCTATGAATTATTATAGAACTTTTGCAGATTGTTTTTGTAGAATATTTCGCGATTAAGTAGCTAAAATATTCAGATATTTAATTGATTTTGGTTATTGCTCTTTAAAATGAATATGTGGGTGCTGAATATGGAATTGAAAATTTAACATTCAAAACAAAGTCCTCTGTCTCTTTGTATGTGCAAAATATTTACATGGTTTACACATTTTAACTTTTAGAATATTCATAAACTGCGGCTTTTTCAACATTTTCGTATCTTCCTCTACTCTCATTAAAATGAAGATTCGATATGTGACTTTTTCTGTATTGTCATTAAATACATATCAATCTAATAAAAATCATCTTGCATTGTCATACTGATTATGAAGATATTTATATTAAATTGAACGATCATTCATTAATTTACTTGTACAAATTACCTTTAGATCTCTATAGGGAATTTTATTATTAATTTCTTTAGATAATACACAATAATTCATACTTTCATTAATTTATAATATGAAATATGACGTGCTTCTCACTTATAATTTCATCAAGCCTTGTCACTGAAATGTATTTTAATTTATTAAATAGGTTAAATGAACTTATAAAAAATGAACAGTTGCCTGAAATCGTTACATTAAATTTATTTTAATTTTGTTAAATGAAACAACAACTTCATATTGTCCTATCATAGTCACAGGTGTTTTTTTGTAGATTTCCTCATATACATGTGTTTAATACAACTACATTTCGACCAGGCATGCTCCAGACTACAATTAATTGAGATGTACACTTATAGTTACGATCAATTAGAGTGTATTTTATGAAGTAGTATAAATCCTATTTGGTCATCCACAAGCGTTAAAGTTTCAAAGTATAACTAGGATACACTTAACTGAGTTGTTACATACACATACATACATATATTTGATATTGCCATTAATTGAGTCGTATATTTAATACTAGTGTTAATGGAGATAAGACACGTGTTAAGTAGTACAATCCGATTCGGTCAGACTTATGGCTTGCACTCCAGTGCCATGCTTAGACTACAATTTATTAAGTTCTAGTTCGTACACATTTAAAACTGCAGCTAATTGAAAATTGTCATAATTAATAGTAATTATTCCATTTATTAAGTAGTATAACTGCATTTTGGTCAGCCATAAGTTCTTCACTTCCAAAGTAGAACCAAACGACACTTTATTAAGTTCGTGTGAATTTTAAGTAGTACATGCAAACCAGTCCGACAACCCTTACACTTGACAAGTAAAACCGGACTAAACTTATTTTAAGTTGCAATTTTTAAGCACAAAAGAAACGTAAATTGTCCCAGAACATAATAAACTTGTATAACTTAAATTTATGAAGTTTTGGAAGAACTTATTTCACTTTACTGCTCAAAAAATTGCAAATTAAATGGGTCTACTTTAAAATGTGCTTTTCTTCGTTCAAGACTTCGTTCAAAATTTCATCAAGTAGTAGAAATCCTATTCGATCAGACACATTTCTTGCACCGCAAAAATACCACCAGACAGCAATTCAAATATCGGCTACATTTAATTTCCATTATTATTAGTATATTATTCACATGCGAAACCGATAACGAAACGCGTCTCTCCGGACTTCTTTGAGTTGCGCACGACGTGAGCTGACTGCTGTAAAGTTTTCGACGAGAGACGAGTTTGACGCGCTCCCGCGCACCGAACTCGCATGCAGCATGCGTGCGCGCAATTTTCAAACCGCGTGTACGTCGGAAGGGCTGCCGCCGCTCGGGCCTCGCGTGCCGGCTGCGTACAATCGTCCGGCACACGCGAGCCGATCTTTCTCTATTGGCGGCGTCGTTTAAACGCCGCCGACGGCGACCACTACCCCCTTCCCCCTCCCGCCGGCCCCCGCGGGACGTGATTACACGAAACCCTCGGCGCGACATTGCTCGCACGGCGGATGCGGCACGTCGGCCGCATAAACAGCCCGACGGCTCGAGGACTATTTTTATTTTTCGTCGGATCGAGATTAAGAGGTGTCAGCTTAATCGCCGTTTCTTTCAGATTGCGTACAACGACTTACTTCGTGCAGATAAGATCTTTCGTTCTGTTTTTGTTTTATTGAGAAAATACTGACTTTTTTTACTCAATTTTTATTGTATTATCATTATTATCAAGAAGAATGTTGTTAAGTAAATAAATAGTAACCAGGCATTAGATTTTTAACTTTAAGTATTCTTAGGGATGCTTATGAGATGGATTGGCCAAGATTATTGCCAATATTAATTTAGAAATTTAAAAGTAATTACGAACTAAATAAGTTCTAGTAACTTATTAATTCAATTCGAATTTAAGAAATTATTGTCTGAATAAATGTTGGTATTATACGTTTGACCATTGATTAAATAAACAAATAAATAGTATACCTATTTATATTATTTTGTAAACTTACAGATACCGATTATTTTTTAAAAATCTTGTTCTGAAAATAAATTTGTATTGAAAACTATTTTCATTCTATTCAAATAGTTACACATTACATAATGACTAAGCACTTACGAATGAATTAGTGTATAAATCATTAAGTAAATATTATTTTACTTTGATAATTTTTAGCACTAGTTAAGTAAATTTAATTGGTACTAAAAACATCAATTAATTTCTTTGAGTGTTCTAAGGCGCGGTCCTGTTTACCTACACTTTATTGCTGTATGATTAGTTAATTATCTACTTAATTAACTCACGCTAATTATGGTACATTTTATATCAACCTAAAATATTATAAAATGTTATTTATACCGCAGATGCTTCTTTATTGCCTGATAAACGCGTGTATGAGCATGTCAGCTTGATAAATGCGGAAAATTTAATTAGTACCATATTTTTGCGCAAAAAAGTGCAAAAGTAACGCTAAAGTAAAAAAAAAAGTTATTTATCTATTTTATTTTCACAGATCCTTTAGTCACTTATGCTATTTCTGTTTCCATTCTGAATAACACCAATGTACGCTGAGTCGCTTCTTTATTACCATAGGGCCGAAGGATCCCAGTAGCATTGATTCTGCTGATTCCGGTTTATTTGCAATCGCCCAATCGATTCCCGCAATATTCAAAAGGCCAAAAGTTTCAGCGATTCGGAATTAATAAAATCCCGTAATTTACCGACTGATAATCAAGCGCCCGCCTCGGCGCTTGCTTTTCTAATCTGGCGACAAACGAGCGGAATATCTCAACGGGTTTTATTAATTCGATTAGACTTTTTTTTTCCCGCACGCGAAACTTCGACAAAATTGAATCCATCGATCCAGTGCGAGCTTTCATCTAGATCCGATCTGCAACGCCGGGTTTTACTCGTGCGATATTGGGGAGGAAGAAAGGGGCGAGGGAAAACTAATGGACCGGCATAAAGTCGACGGCTAGTTTGGTTTTTCGACGAGTCTTTCATTACCATCGCCAATTTTCTGCTTGGCGTAAAATTTTACGAGAATCGACGCCAGGCGACGAGAGCGCCGTGTTTATCTCGCGCCCGCTTTCTCTCGCCTTCGCCGCGACACGCACGCCCGAGGCCAGTATACCCGGGACTTTTCTTCGAGTGCCTTTTTTTCAAGTGCAATTCAACGGAGTGATTTTTTTTTCTCGAATCGTACATTCAGTCGGGGGTGGCTGGAATTGAAGAGCTGACTCGAGTTTTCGAGGAATTTATTTTAAGATCCCATTTGGCCGCGTCACGCTCAACTTTTATACTACATAACGAGATTTAACGTTAGTCTCCATAGAAAGGGATGGAAGTTACCCGTTGACTTGGATGAATTAAAGGGGACAAAAAATTAATTAATTTCTTCGTAGTCAAACAGCGTGACACATTGCTACACAGACAGCCGATAAAAATTTTCTCGATGTATCTTTTTAATCATGACTCAGCGGCACTTGAATATTTATTGGAAAATGTTACAATTAATTAAGTTGTGTTCTACGCAGCAGGTAAACCTACATTTTGTTGGATAAGGCTTACACTCCGAAAGTAGAATTAATTGAGTGGTTGGACATTTTAAGTAGTATAAACGCAATTCAGTCAGACAGTTACAATTATTTGAAATGTACATTTAATGTTATGTGATAAATTAAAATGTATTTTTTTAAGTAGTATAACTCCTATTTGGTCAGCCGCAAGCCTTAAAATCGTAAAATATAATTAGAATTTATTTGATTAAGTTGTTGTTTATACATTATACACAGAAAAAAAAATTTAAATGACTAGATATATGCAAAAGTTTCGAAAATATGAGATAACGCTCTCGTGCAGATTTTTCCGTCCTGTACAATACAAAATGATAGATTTTTTTTCTCACGAAAGTAAAATGCGATTAAGCGCGGTCGCTGGGAATGTTCTTGAAGCAAAATGAGTACGTCAATCGGGGTCATTGCGATGTCCATCACCGACTACGTGGGCGATACTTTTTTCTCGCTTGGATCAGTCTGCGGCACTGTGAGAAAGCCTTAAAGTTTCATCGATAATAACTTTTCGATCGGCGTAAATTTTTATAGAATACCGTGCGACGGTTACAAAGTGACTTTTAGTAAAAAGAAAAAAGAAAAAACAGACAAGTGTGCCCGAGGGTAAGTTCAGCGAAATGTTCAAGGTCGACGATCACATTTATCGTGTTCTGAACTTATCCCCTTTGTTGTGAAAAAGGATCTAAATAAAATGAGCCGTAATTCTCGAAACGAGTAGGAAGGAACAGAAGCGAGAGAAAAAGGGCGGAGTGGGAAATGTGAGTGGAGTGAGCGATATAGATAGTTGATTACTCCATTAACAATGGATGGTGATGTGGAATCAATTTGGAAAGCGAAATTTCGATGACAAATAGATTATACGATTTTCAAACAGAACCATGCATTATTCGACGAATACCCAAGGACTGCTTAGTCATAATTACTTTTTGTGAGCGCGTTGTTAGAAAACAAACATAAAATGTAAACATTATTTACTGGGATAGAGCAAAAATTCATTTTCACGATAAAATTTATTTATTTAACTTTTATTCTTATTTATAATTAAACTGTTTATAAATTTTATATTCTCATTTATTAATTAATTTTCCATTAACCGTTGAATATTAAAGTATTATTAAAGTCGATGATGCAGCTTGCAAAATAATTTTAATACTTATTACGCCATTGTCTGATTACATTAGTAGCAATTATTACATAAAATTCATGTTATATCAATAAAATCGTAATTTATTAATATAATAAAAATTTGCAACTGCATTCAAAGGTTAGCAGTAGAATTTCGTATATATCGAGATAAAATTCTTCTTGATGACTTTTTCCGTAACTCGTAAAAATAAAATTTTTTACTCTTCATATTTTACTCTTTATGGTGTTTTATTGAAGAACATTTTATTGTCGGAAAAATTTTGCGGTTCTTGCAAAGTTTTCCTTCTCAACGCGAAGCTATAAAACGGTGGAAACTACTCGGACGTAATTTTAAAAAGTTCAAGTTACAGGCCGCAGTAAAATTCAAAAAATTCTTTGAATCATCATTTTGATTATATTTGACCATTAATTAATAACGTGAAATTAATTAATCTAACTTTATTAATTAATTAACCTAGTGCAATACGTAGTCACATCAAAAAGATATTTTTGAATAAAAATGCATGCTACATTACCGAATAGCACGAATTTAATCCTAAATACGATTACTTAAAGCTACATAAAAATCCAAATGTCAGTGTTTAAAAAGAAGTTCTACGTATTGTATGAGAAAACCATAGAGCGATTACATTAAAAAAAGATTTAACTCGATTGATGGAAAATTGACTATTCCCATCGACTTTAAAAATGCAGTTACGACAAAAACGAGTTTAAAGTTTTCGTTGCGGTAAGCCCGTTGCAGCATGCTTCTACTTCGACGCTTCGAAAATTTACTTTTTCCTTTTGGCATCGATTCGAAAGTAGCTGCATATCATTTTCGTATAAACGAAATTCTACATACGTACGTCAAAACAAAAAAGATCTTTTTTTTTGTAACTTTTGTTGTTCGCCTAGAGTGTGATCCCTCCCAACAATTTTCATATAAAAATATTCATAAGAATAAATATAATTAAAAATATTGTCAATTTCTTCTGAAGTATTTTATTAAGAATTGTAACTGTAGTAACACTTAATACTGGAGTGGAAATTTCCCCGTGTGTAAAATAGTTATTCATTGCAAATCGCAGTTTTTACAAATAATATGAAAACAAGTTTAGTAAAAATTTAGCGTGCAAAATCAAACAGTTATTAGATTAAAATAATACCATACAGGCGAGGGATATTTTTTATGACGATTGCTCATAAATCATTAGCTCTTCTTTTAAGGCCCAATTTTGCGACGAACATTTCTTATAGATTCATTTATTTATATTTTCAGTAATCGATGTTCTTCCTATTTATTTTGAGATTCTATTTTTAATCATTTTTCACGAAGAAAATCCGATTCTGTCAGTAAGATGGTGCACAATTTCGAAGTGCCATAACTCCTTCGAAAATAAAGAGCTTGCAACGTTAGCGTTACTCAATCCCTCCGCTCTGTAAATAAATAATCTATTTACATCGATGTTAGTCCATGTAAAGCGCCGTCCCGTAAGCCCGCGATATTTCATTCAACATATGAAGCTCGCCGGTAATCTCCTGGGCTACATATATTTAAATAATTATTCAGGAGCTCGTCCATCGAGCTGCAAACTCGGCATATAGACACGCGTACGTAAACACTTAAGCCCGTCCGACGTCTGTGTAAACTTACATGCAGCGTGTACGTAAGTGCCGGCTCCGTCGTTTCATAAGTAAAGCTCCCCTTTGATCTGTTTCGCATTTTGTCAGTCTGCCCGGCCAAACGAGGCTTTCACGTGCGCGCGAAGGGCTTGAGCGCCGGAGTCGGGGAGTCACACCAACCTGTGGCCCTGAGTCGCCGAGAGCATGATTGGCGCTTCGGCAAGTAAGTGCGTTATAGCGTGCGCTCATATGACCCCCTATCCTACCGCGATCGAACTTGGAAGTGCGCCGATGCGTCGATGGCAGAGCTACAGTGTGAACAAATTTTGTAACGTTTTTAGGAAGCTTTTAAAAAAGTTCTTTTATGAAAAACTGAACGTGTTAACTTTTATATTCCAATTCTTTATAAAATATTTTATAAACAGTTATCTAGCCTTCGCAAGCAAAATAATTCTGCTCGTCGTTTTACTGTGAAATGATGTATTTTGAGTGGTGTCTGACCAAAATCGGGTATTACTACTTGCAATCTATTAAGCCACACGTGAGAAATGTATACATTTAGTATACAGTATATGAACACGGAGAGAAATGTTATAGTAAAAATTACTATATTCCGTAGGAACAATGGGATATATTCGACCTATGACGTATACATAGCAAAAATTGCTATTTATATAGTAGAAATTGCTATGTTCATAGGAATTTTTAGTATTTTTTAAAGTAAAAATTTTCATAAGTTGAGTATACACGGAACATAGTAATTTTTACTATAACATTTGTCTCCGTGTACATTTTAATAAAGTTTTATACAATTTTCATCGAAAGAAATATTTTATGAAGGACTTATAAAACTTTATATATATCTCTATTTTTTTTTAATGAAACAAGTATAATAAATATTGTATGAAAATTTTACAAATTTTTTACATGAGAGACCTGTGTAGCAGGCAAAGCTCTTCGATTCTCATACAAAAAAGAAACTAAGATTCGCCAAAAGAGGATTTTTTTTTCTATTTTTGTAGGAGAAATACTAATACTAAGTTTTTAGGAGAATTTTTTCATAAAGTTTAAGCAAGTTCCTCTGGATTTTTCTATCAGTGTTTTTATGCCACCATGGACTTGAGATTTAAAGAGTGTGCGCGTGAATACGCATGGAAGACAGCGAATGAATGCGACGAGAAAACGATGAGGGTCTTCGGGGCGGTGGAGATCATGGGATGAGCATCGATCAATTTTTAAAACGTGTCAGATTTACGATGGGGTGTGAAGATTTGAAAAAAAATGTACTTAATCTTCTTTTTTCCATTCGCTAGTTGACTGTGTGCACTTTGCACGACAGTCACATTTTTCATCGATTCGTGGCTTAATTATTATTCATCGTGGGACATTCGACTTTTTACATTATCGAAAGAGGATTACGAATACCATGAAATTTAAATGTGTCAAATTTGTTTTTACGTTATTTCCAAATTACATACGTTTTTCACTTACAAGTAAATGAAATTTTGACTTATATTCGTGGAGTATTTTTTACGTAAAAATACGTCAAGCTCTTTAATCCGTTGTTTAAACAAACGAAAATAATACTTTGTCAGATGGATCTAGACAGTCAGAAAAAACAAACAATTTTTTTCTTTTTTTAGTTTGAACTCGAAAATTTTAAAGAAAAAGTTAAAAAAAATTCGAAAAATACCCTATTCTAGACTAGTATATTTTAATCCTAATGCAATGCTTATTATTTATTAGTTAAATAAATGACAAGAACAAATCTCAGTAAGTGCATTTACAGCGCATTCCTTATAATAAATGAATTACAGGATAAACTTTAACGTCCATTAAGCTAATATTAGTTTCTAAATTACTTATATCGACGTTACCCTCCATTATCTTGCTTAATTATACCCTTACGTAAATGAACTCACCCGAACGTTACATCGGAAAATTATCGGTAAATTATGAAGAAGATGATTTACTCACCACTCGATGGACTGGTCGTAAAGAAACTCGAGATATTTGCATGCACTTATTACCTACGGACTTTTACAGACAGGGGCGCGAAAAAGGCAGGCACATTAGCCAGCCAGTGCCGCAAATAGTTTGCTCTAAAACTCGGTGTAATCGATCCGCTGACGTAAGCGTGGAACCGATAATTCGATTTGAATATCGCGTCACGAGCCTGATGTAAAATTAGTCCCTCGGAGATATTTTGATTGAGAGGCACGCGTCACATACTAACCCACGTGCAGTTACGGACTTTGTGCAGCGCCCCTTATGCTCGTGTGCACCGGAGCCTCACAGTGTCGCGGTGCAAATGTAGCCTCCCTCTTGGAAAATCGCCTCCATTCGAGCTCTTGGCTTTTAGCTTGAATTTTTTTTTTCAGCTTGGCTGGGGCTATGAGGACTGGAACACAGTGGCGCTGGGAAGGGTGGACTTGATGAATAACGTGGACTTTCGGTGGAAACGATGGGGGGAGGGTCCATTGCATGGGCAATCGATGTTTTTTTTTTCGAGACATTAAAAGGTTCGTATTCGAAAAGTTGACAGTGAAAAATAGTCTACATTTGCGCGAAGGCCTTTGTTTGACTTTCTTCGTTTTTCTGCGGATGCTCTCTATTGATGTGCTTTATGGCCGTCATTTTTTTTTTTTTTTTGAAAATTCTACGCAGGTAGCCACATTCAAAGTTTACTTAGGCGCGTCATGGTCCATTTTACTGTTCACGACCACAAGTCGTAACGTGTTAAAAGCCTCGTACTTTTTTATGCTTTCGGTTTTTTTTTTCAAAGGTAGATTTCTACTAAATAGAAAATAATTTTTAATTAAGGAAAAAAAGGAAAAAATCTTTTGGAATGATAGAATGCATGTTTATCATGATATCGGGTAACAATTTAAAAGTCAGCCTTCCATCGAGTTTTCTTTTTAACGACAAAAAAGCAATTCCGGGTGTGTTTGCATAATAATTTATATTCTAATTATGGCAGGTAAACAAACCTTCAAAATTACCTCCGCCAAAAATATTTCGAATCACGTATTCAAATTTAAAGATTTTCACAGCATTACATTATCGCTGAATTGTAATTAGTTCGTTAAAATACCTTTTTCTGAATATTATTTCGTTTCGCAAACAATAAGCAATGCATTCGTCAAAGAATACTAAAATATTTCGCGCAGGAGATTGACTGTAGGCAATAAATTAGTACAAAAAAAATCACCGTGTGCTCTTTACTCTGTTTAGAAACCAAAAACTGCGCGATCGCCAATAAATATCTTATCCGATCCTCCAAGTAGTTTTATAAATCCAAAAAACATCAATTAGAATTACTCAGTGTGTAAATATTTGCTCGTTTCTTTCGGACCGCGCTCGTACTTCCCCAGTATACATTTTAGCGAAGCGGCGGGGTTTAATTAACGCGTGGATGTCCAATTAATTTATGAAATGTGGCAATAATTAATGTATTCGCTTAGCTCGAAGCCTCGACCTCTTTGCTCGTGCATCGCCGAGCCTGATCTGCCGCCTCCCGAACTTTTGTTCGACCCTAGTTTCTAGCCTGTGCTATATCGATCTGCGTAATCTGACCGATTGTCATAATAACGCATTGAATTTCCCGACATGTTTGAAGAGAAAAGACCACCGGGGTACATCGCCCTGGATTGTGCATTGTTTCGGAAAAAAGAACAGTTCATTAAATTAATGGTGAAGTTTGCGCTTTATTCCATCATGCGATGTAAGAGAATTTGACACCGAGCGCGATATAATTTATGAATGGGCTTTGTGTCATTCAAGATTTGTTGGATTATTCGTTTTGAATTTTCATAAATCAAGTGAAGTACATATTCTTTGTCGCAATGACTGATTAATAACTTTTACGTTTCTTTTGAATTGCGATGTGTATGTACGCTTACCTGAAATAAATTCTTGTGGAACATTGTGAAAATGTTCAAACAGGATTCGGTTTTACCCATTTTTATATTTACTTTTATTCACTGTAACGGCTAAAATAAAGTAAAGATAAAGGACAAACTTTTTGAACGTATCAAAAAGTTTCCACATTAAATTTTTGAGATAGGTACACAACATTAAAAAATACTTTTATATACAATTTATTAAGAAAGATTATATAAAAGGGTGCGTGACCACTACCGTCAAGGGTATCTAATATCCTTCCTACCATGATTTTTGTTTTTGAGGTCAGAAAATAAAAATACAATAAAATATCCAAAATGCAATGTTTAATGTTTACTCCCAACCTTCCTTGACATAAGTTACACAAATGGATAAATTACACAAAGTTTTGTACGTTTTTTCGTGATGTATGTAATGGAAGCAACGGTGAAAGGTACAGGGTACGGACTTTTAGATTAGGCAAATTATTGTCGAAATAATTTTTTTTTTACTTATTACTTTCTTTTTTTTACCAATTTCAAAGAAAGCTAAACCCTAAAATGTTTTATAAACACTCGGTGTCATTAAATTTTTTTTCAATAGTTTTAAAAAAATTAACAACGTCGCTTCTGTGTACAGTTGTAATAATAGACGTTACAATTTATTAAAATGCTCGAAAAAATATTGTAGACACGGAATGTAGATGTTGGTACTAACTGCCTTTTCCCCAATAAATTCATTTCGATCAGCAGATTGCATTGCAAATTAGAATAAGATAATTACTAAAATATTGATGTAACCGTCTTTATCTCTGCGGCGATTTATTGGTCACACTGGCCGTATTAGTTGCGTATAAAGCGATAGCCGTTTAGCTTATTTATCGCCGTGGCGCAATGAAACCCATGTCAGCATAATTTTAGAAAGTGTCAGAATAGACCATCGTAAATCTACTTTTCTCTCCTTTAGGTATCAGCTCGGAAAATTTCTCCCCAATCTTCCTTCCATGACCAGACTATTCATGAAAATTTCACTGGTACTTTGCTTTCCCTCCAGGCGAATGTATTTTTCATAAAAAAAAAGAGATTCAATATTAGGAGATTAAATCTCGTCGATTCAGGAACACACGAAGCATTAATTCGTGCATTCAGAACCTTTTCTCCTCCCCCTTCCATTACGTTCTTTTTTATTCTGACTTATCTCTTCGGGGCTGTTCTCCGCCTCGTGCCTACTCCGTCGGCTCTTTATGATGAAGGAAACTGGAGGGGGGAAAGGAAAAAATGCAAGGAGGAGCAATTTTATGGGTCACTTAATGTCATCGAGAGCCTAGTGCACTGCAAGTCTCCAATCGGTAGGAAGTTCTATGTGCCTATATCTCTAAGCTTTTCACTCTACTTCGAGACAAGACTTCAAGCTCTTACTTTCAGTATCTATTTCGAAACGTGTAAGTACTTTTACTGCCTCTAAATTTGAATTTATAATGCTATCGTAGTTACTTGACTACGCATTTTCTGCAAGTTCAACTTCTCTTCACAATTTTAATCTATCGGAAATTTTAACAATAAAACTTTGAGTATAAAGTCGAGTGTGCAAAACAGTAGCTTTCACCGATGATGAATTAGAAATACACTTTGGTGCATTGTATGCATATACGGTATCGAACGAGCAAATATAATTTAACAAACACACACGCACTCGCAAAATCCTTTTTTCAGCAAAGGAAAGCCCTTTTATTACGAGCGTACTATGGTTAACGTTCGCTGAAAAAGCAGAATAACGCCGAACGAATAAAGCTCGCAAAACAAATATATAGCATCAATGAGTACCGTATACGGTCGGAGCAAATGTTTTTTTTTTTGGTTTTCCATTTTATCCAGCTTCCTCCCTCATTTTTTTGCATCGTATTTGCAGGTTTAAAGCTTCTGGGCTCCGTAAACAAGGTGCCCATTGTCTTTGCAGTTCGCGCACTGTTCAATGGATCGGCTGGGAGGTTGTTATTCTTATCCGCCATTCTGTTTGAATTTTTTTATGATGACGCCGGCGTGCAACTGAGAAATTTAATTAATCAAATTGCTCAACCACTTCGTGTTGTAGCCGCTATATGGAATCGACAGTTGGATGGCGGGAATACTTTGACTGTCGGATCGGAGGTATTTACAGGAAATTGACTTACACTTTTCAAAAGATACTGTGCAATATGAAAAAGCTTCGTAATTTTAAATTAAATTCTTAAAACTGAAGAATAGTTTTATACGAGAAAAAATTATTATTATTTTTTTTAATTGAAAAATATGAGGCATTCCAGTCTCGTTCTCATATTTGATTGTCGTGAAAATAATTCATGGTGCTTTATAGTTTAAATTGCTTGACATACCTCTAAAGTCATTTCGTCGTTTTAAGCTTTGAAATTCTTTAATAGCATCTCTAGCAATTCAGCTGGCCGGTATCAACGTATAAAGGCATTCCTCAAATTCTCTATAGAATACACCTCTTCTCGGTACAAGAAAGGAGGAGCTCAAGAGAATCTAAGCGGCTCTAGGGTCCTCGAATTTTTCAAAAATTTATCAAAAACGAGCCACTTCTCGTCATGTCTTTATCGACCGATTCTGTGTACACCTACAAGTATGACCAGGGCACAGGAGAGGCAAAAGGACCAGTGTACTCTTTCAAAGAGAGAGAAAAAGAGAAAGTGAGAGTGAGAGAGAAAGAGAGAATGAGGGAGGGAAAAAGAGAGTGAGAGTGAGAGAGAAAAAGAGAGTAAGAGAGAGAGAGTGAGGGAGAGAAAAGGAGAGTAAGAGAGTGAGAAAGTGAGAGAAAGAGAGTAGTGGAGAGAGAAAAGAAAGGAGAACTCCAACTAACTCTTCCGGTTTTCTCCGGACTGTAATCGAATTTCCAAGCTTCTTTCTTTTCACTTACAAACCCTTTCTCTCTTCTTCTTCTTCTTCTTCTTATGGCCTGTCCTAGGAAGATTTTTGCACGGGTGTAGAAGCACCGGCTAATAAACTTACTGACACTATTACTCTCTTTATTTCACTTTCTGTTGTCGCCACTGCGCATCTTATCGAATTATTAAGTCAACTTTTATTGTTCGACATTACTTCTTTCCTCATGCTTCTAGCCTTTTCTGCCATTTCTTACTTTTAATTTCCCATTGAGTTACCTCTAATTGACGAACTTATCGTGTAATGTAAAAACCATTTTTACAGATATTTTTTCAGGCAAGCAATATGTACAATATAAATTGTATTTTCAAAAGTATTCAATTCATTTGACGCTTGTGTAGTTTCATAAATTTTCTTAAATTACAGCTGAAGTATTCCTTTGTATGAAATTTTGAAACATTGAAATTATTTACTTAATTCAAGTATTTAAAAAAATAAATCATTTGCCAAAAACTTAAATACTGCACGAAAAAATATCGCTATGTAGAAAAATAGTTCCAGATGGATATATTTACCAAAGGAACTTTCCTCGGAGCGAAATTCATTCTATTAAAATGCGACTGCTTACAAAAATTTCCAAGAATCACCAATCATTGTTACGCTGCGTCTCGACCTACATTCCGAAATTCCTTGGCCCTCCTCCGCAGATAAGCCCTTATCCTCAAAATGAAAATAGCATTTTACACGCAATCACCAGACATCCTCTCCCACTCTGTTGCTTTCCATCTCTGTCTGTCATACTCTAGCCAGAACTATCTTCTTGGGTTTCGCGTCCCCGTTCATTCTTCAGAATCACGAAGCTCCGGGGACTTGACGAATTGCGTCACTTTATCACCTCGCGCATCGCTTGTCTCTTTCAAATAAAACAAAAATATGGAAAAGAAGAATTTTGTGACCTCACATATGCATTTCTTAGAAGACAGCAGTTTTCGATGCTTGAATCCTCGAACGACTATTTTTGATGTTCTTGAAAGTTTCCACGGATCAGATTATGATAGCTGCCTTCGTGTGCTTACGTACGTTTATCAAGATGTGCTAAGGGTGCTGAGAAAATGTGCGGTAATTTAGAAGGTCTTACATCACATGAAATGTGACTATTATAGATCATACAGTAGTATAATGAACCTCTGAAGTTCATTTTGACAGAATTTTTTTGCCTTATTATAATTCTCATATTAAAACGCAATTTTATCGGAGAAATATTTTATCGTTTCAAATTTAGTAGGAGTAAAAATCATCTTTTCAAATAAATTTTCAAAAAAGCTTTTTGGTGCACCGGCCAATTATGCAAAGAATCTTTGGTGTCAATTTCAAACTATTTTCCTGCGAAACTACACTGAGAAAAGCATCAGTAATCAGAACTAACGATTACTTATTTCAACTGACATTTAATTTTTTTTAACGAATATTTAGTTGAAACAAGTAATAATACTCAATTGTGATTACTAGATTTCTTTTATCTGTGATAGAAAAAAAATTAGAAATATTTCATCCAATTTTTTTCTCTGAATAGAGTTCTATATAAAATTACTAGAAATATTAACCAGGAGTTCTTATTAAGATTTTTTTTTTGAAAAGTTGTTACGATTTTGAAGAAATAATTGAAGAAAATATAAAAGTCTAAGAAAGATTTCTAATTAGAAATTTTACATATTTTCAAAGAAAAAAAGGTGAAATATAAAGCTAGGTATTCTTAATTTAATTGATTCTAATGTGACTTCCTGAAATCGATCAACACGTGGTAGCGTAAAAATCAAAAATATATAAGAAAAAGTCACATGAAATACTCTGTAACACTTTCAATTAATTATGTTTCTTTGAAGTAATAATTTTAATTCCTACTAATCTGTCTATTTCTAGAAAATACTATCAAAAAATGTATAATGATTTTTTTAAATTAATTTTTACATCAAAATTATATTCCAATCTGATTCTATCGAAAGATGAGATAAATCATTATAATCGCTCGAAGTACGGAAGACCAGCCTATTAGAGTGCGAAATGAAAAAAAAATCGAGGTAAACGAACAGCGCGATAAGAAAAAGTTCTCGATTAATCGATGCACTGACTGAATTATCCTCTCGCTTTCCCCCTCTCTCACTGTTTGCGGTTGTAGGTCGAGATATAATACACACAGAGTCGACGAAAAAGGATTCATTTACGTTTCCCACATCCTCCGAATTCGTTGTATCAAGTTAGTGGTCTGTAGGTCCTCGCGGGTATTTCCCCATTTCCGGATAAGTCATGAAACTATTATGGACATGAATATTCTCCGTCAATCCGAGATCCCCGCGTTCGAAACAAATTGATGCAATAACATTTGCAAATTCCGCGCAAAAATAAAGTATAAGAAAGAAAATCTTCTGAAATTCAGGGATTGGCTGCTTTCGAGACGATTCTGTTGACCGACGAAGATTAAATTCGAGCATGAAGAAGCGAAAGAGTAATAGGGCGGATCTCGGTCCGTAAGAACGCGGGAAATTTGATTTGCTTCCTGGGGCACGAGGCGATCGCACTGCACGCTTTCCTCGCGTACGCGACCCCCTGGGCCTGCATACGAGAAGAGGTGGGAGGGGAGGGGGTACGGTATTCTCGCTGGAGCGCGAGGGCGGCAGGCAATGAGGGAGAGGAAAGAGGAACCGGAAACCAGCTCCAATCCCGAATGACCATGGAGAGCGAACCCGTCTCTCGAGTCGTCTTCCGGGCGAATTTATGGTTCCACACTGAAGCTCTCGTGATCTTCCCCACAATCTCTTCTATCTCTCTCTCCCTCTTTCTTTCTCTTTTTCGGTTTCTGTATCTTTTTCTCCTACTTTCTTGACTTTTCGGACCTTCTTTTCCGAGAATGATCTAAGGTCTGGCCACTACTGAAATTGGACGCGGTTTTTGTTAGTATTTTTTCTTTTGTTTATTATTTATTATTATTTTTAAGGAATTTATAGCTTTGATATTTTCATTTGTTTACTATTTATTATTCTTGTTAAGTAAAAAGTTCGTTTCAGTGACTTCAAATTCTCAATACGGTTTTGATATCGATCAGTATTGATTGGAACTTACAAAGAGAGTATATTCTAATGTTTTCTGAAAATTTCCAGAGTACAGATGCTTTGATTGAAAACGATGAACAGGTGTACCCGAATTTTATCGAATAACGGCTAATAATAATACACAATGAAATGTGTTATTAAAAAATTTTGGGAAAAATCCACAATTCCCTGTGTGTTAATATTTTCCTTGTTGATTGCAATTTTTTATTTTTTAAGTCAGAAGTGCAATTAGAAATAATAAGTTTAAAATAAATTTCCGAGGAAAGGCAATATAATAATCAATAGGTTGTTAAAAGATGTTGCACCAGCATCAACAAAATCTTACAAGATCTTTGTTAAGACTACTAGCAAGAAAATGACGCTTTTATTTAAAAAATGTCAGTCCATTACGAAAGGTTTAATTATAATTTTTTTTCCTTCTCCTTTCTTCCGTCTCAGTTTCGCGAAGACATCATCTGCCCTATTACTGTAGTCACGTGTACTCGAATTTTCTTTATTTTCTCCACTTTCCGATCTTTATGACGAAGAAATTTAATGCGAATCTACCCCTTCGCCCAAAGAAAGACATAAATAAGAGAAAACTTTTTAATTTATCTGTATTATGTGTCGAAGGTTTACGAGTGAGAGAAGAAAGCGTAAAGCGTAAGGTATCGGTTTTCCTGCTTCGTCGATTTTCTCTCTTTTGAGCCATTATACGCTCGCATTCGATGCTTAATCATCGCAAGAAACCAGCTGAAAAGGAGACGAAAAGTTAATTGAGTAAATAAAAGATACGACTATCCAAGCTATTAAAAAATGTGCAATAAAAGAGACAACTGTTCTATTGTTCTGAACGAAGAACTTAAAATGTCACCTAAATAAATCCTTTTCTGCGATACATTAATATCGCATATTGTTAAGTATAAACTACATTTTGTAATAAAAAACTAAAGTTTTCTTCTTCGAAACTCATATACTTTTTATATTCACCTATAATCATACATTTTTAAAGAAATTTAAATTTAAATAATAAAGAATTCAGTTTGGAGCTGATGATAAAAGAAAATCAGAAATGAAAACAATTTTGAAAGGCGGCGGCTTATTACTCTCTTTCCGCTGAGTGCAATTCCTACGCTTTCGACTTCTTCATAGAAAGGTTAAAGTTAACCCGCAGCTCAGATATCTTTAAATCTGAGAAAGGCTCTAGACCGAAGCGTCGAAGGATCCTGTGGACAGGACTTCCACGAATGAAGGTCAGCAGCGAGCAGCAGAATTTTCAGAGGGTTTAGAAAGGGATTGGGAAATCATGAAAATGAGTATTCATAGTACTCTCTAAATCTGAAAATGTGAAATTCACTCGCAGAAGGTGAATAGTGACATATTTTATGTAAAAAATCGTTCACATATTTAGCACGTGAACAGCTTTTCACTTATTAAATGTCACTATCCACATTTCCAAGTGACTTTCAAAATTTTCAAATTTACATGGTATGAAAGGAAAATTCAGCAGGCTGCAAAGTACAATGAAGGCCGTTTGTTATTTAAAGAAATTTAGACCAAGTGAGTAACTGTAAGTGAATGAAAAATGCAGCGAGGAGGAAGGATTCGCGTAGATCGCATATTAAGGAATAGTAACGGGCATCGGGGGGATGGAGCTTCGATTAGAAAATTGCGTTCCACTTTCCGGGTCGAAAGAGAGTAAGTTCGAAGCCAAAAAGTTGAAAAACCAAGTGAATCGAGATACCCATTTACTTGATAGGGTTTTAAATTTCATTGTGAGAATGCTCGGAATTAGCGAGACGAGTTATTTTGTGTTTCAATTTTCGAATGTAACACCACTTTCTGCACGAGTAATTCCTTCCTTTCGTTAATTGGCGACACTTTTTTTCGCTCCGTGAACACTTAATAAGACATTTTACTCTTACCAACGTCACAGACAATTATGCTCCCTCACATTCTTTATAAGCTGCAACTAAACGATCGTCCTGAAAATAATTACTTAGGAAAAATTTTATTTTATATTTCGAGAATCTTTTGTTTTTAAAATTGACGGTTGATTTTGTCAGAGAAATATAATACGCGATTAATTTATCATTTCGGACACAGCAGTTTTTAATATTCATCCATGAATAGTAATCCTCATTCTGTACTCTTTCAAAGCTCGAACGCTGCATTCTACTGTCAGCTTGTACTTTACTATTAGAGCTTCTCTGTTGACGTTCATCGCGCATTCACACATACACAAAATATCCATTCCTTTTTTCTCCCTCTCAAAGTGCAAAGTATTTACTGGGATGGATTGTTTTGCATTTTCAATAGCTATATTGAAAAATTTCAGTCCTTTATGTAGATACGATACTTTTGCGAAAAATTCATCGACCTTGATCCCACTCCTTTTCCTACCTTTATTTCGCGAAAATGCTTATAAGACAACGAGATAGGAACGAGAAATTCGATGGGGTGGGGGAACGATTACGTAGCCGCTGAGGAATAGCTACAGAATTTGCGGCCTCATTCCAGCTTATAGGAGACGCACACACACTGAGATTTCGAAATGTGAGCGTAGGATGGTATCACGCGAATTTATGTTATACAACCGTTAATTAAGTTAATTTTATCATCGTCTTTATTAATTTGATAAAGTGCATCGAGCAATGCAAATTAGGAATATCGCAAGTCGTAAACTATCTAATCGTTGCTTATACATATTTAACGCATACTTGCGCGCGGCCATGCAGAGGAGCTTGCGTGCTGCAAATGTGAAAATGGGACAAAAAGATCCTCTCTTTCTCTCACGTACTTTCCAGCACCGAAATACCGCGAATTTTCTGAAAAGCGCAAATACCAAGGAAGAATTACAAAATTCCCATAGATGGCATACCTCTTCTCTTATTCTCTCTTTCTTTGGCCTTTAACTTTCACTGTCTATCTCTCTTCATTTCTGTCGGGTATACAGTAGTTGCACGTTCGCGCTCCTTTCAGGAAAAGTAGACAGGACTTTCTCTAACCAGAATCAATGCTTCTTCCCTTTTCACATTATTTATCTTCGTTTCTTTTCCTTCGTTTTTTTTTTAAGACAAAAGGGCGCAGCGAAATCAGCAAATACTTTTGAAATATTCAGGCGGTTTTATTTTCAGCAAATTCTCCAAAAAATATCACTCGTAGGCGAGTTTTAAACATTTCAGATTCTTTCCTTTTTAGTTATTTTTGTTTTTCTTTTCTGCGTTTGTTAAATGATAAGAAAGTGTAGTGCGAATAGTGAAGAGAGCGTACAGAAATCGGCGAATACTTTCAGAAAATTTACAAAAAATATCTACCTATACACGTTTTAAAGTTTACAGATTGCTTATCGTCAATTTGTTTCCCTGCATTTATTAAATTGGCTTCTATTCTACGCTTATCTCTATTCTACGTCCCCTGGATAAAATTGTCGGTACTATTTGACCATATAAAACACGCTAACTTCATTTGCACGTAATTTTCTAATTTAGTTTTAACATTATGGAGTTATTAAATACATAAATAAATGTCAAGAGAACGTAGAGTGAAATCAGCAAACACATTTGACATGTTCAAGGAATTTTACTTCCACCAAATATCATCCACCTTTTAAAGATTTTAGATTTTCCCCTTTTCAGATTAGTTATCGTCGATTTTTCTCTGCGTTTGTTAAATGTCAAGAGAACATTGCTCGAGCCGGGCAAACACTTCCGAAATGCCTAAGTAATTTTACTTTCAGTGAATTTCCAAAGAATATCACCAGAAGGCGTTTTAAAGATTTTAGCCGAGATCCGGGGCAGCGCGGATTCCGGGGATTTCAGCGGAAGTTGAATGGCTGTCCCAAATTTTTCACGTATGATTTAGCTGAATTTTCAAACAGGAAAATTTAAAGTAAATGTTTGGCTTCGTAGAAAACTTTCCTCGCGGGAGGAAAAGGAAAACTTCGCCATCTGAATTCCTCCGCGTTCCTTAATATATCTTCATCTTGCGCTCTTTCTAAATCTTTACCCCTTTCTCTAGCCGTCGAAGTCACGATGGGCGCCGAGGCACGACTGCGATAACTCGCCTATTCGTTATCATGTAATCCGCACCTGTCGCTCCTCGTTTACTCGCCCGTTTGCTCCAACTGCGCCTTCCCTCTCCCTTTTCTTTTCCTCCACCATTCCTCTTCCCCTCCTTCTTCCACGGCGGCTTCTTACCAACTGGAAGCTTCTCTCTCCCCTGCGACTTGCCTGCCTTTTCGATGACGACGATATTTCTCGATGAAAACCAAGAAAGGAGAGAAGGAGAGAAATATGAATTCCGAATACGAGCGGAAGTAGGAAAGTTGGCGAACGGAAATATTGCCAGTTGGATGTGAATTGATTCAGTTTAGCTTGATTGATACGACGAAATTGATTAAAGGAAATAGGAAGTCATTAGTCCTTCGGTTTGCCATTGATTGAATTCGCCATTAGATTACGATTATCTACATCTATTATCCCATCTCTGAGAAAATTAATCTTTTGCGTTTTAATTAATTCATTTTCCTTTTGCAAGAATGCGGACTCGACTCAATCTTTTTTTTATATAATTTTTTAAAACCCTTGGTAAAGTCACATTTAATATACCTATTGCAGTCTAATCTGGCCAACTAGAAAAAATATTCCGAAATTTCGTCCACATAGTTCCAAATGTTAGTATTTACAAACTGAAAAAATTTTCGAAGAAAAAAAAACGACTTTGAGGTGACCTCCGAAATAACGCGAAGAATGTCTGATTTCAATTTCAAGATATTCTGCTTATAACTCTAGGAGAAAATAGGGATAAAAATTTTACATCTGTGCACAATATATTTACACATTTTTCAACCCATTTATCTTCTAGTGCTATAAACAGAATGTCTTCAAATTTAAATCAGACATTCGCTGCGGCATTTCGGAAGGTACCCCAAAGCCATTTTTTTGAAAATTTGTTTCAGTTTTTAAATAATAAAAACATTTCGAAGCAGGTATTGTAGATTCCTAAGCAAGACTTGTACGTCTGCTTAAAAAAACTTTTCAATCGTGAACAATTAGTTTTAATAAGTCTTAATATATTTCTTAAACTGTGCATACTTTACCCACGTGGAAAAATATTGCAAAATTTTTACACTAATTTTATAAAACCACTTTTATAAAAAATTGGTCTTATAAAACATTGAAAAAAACTTCAAATGCAAATATAAAAATATTGATTTTTTTAAATTGGATGAGGATAATTTTTATTTGGAGATTTCAATCCAATACATCTTGGCGAACTTTAAATAATTATCCTGAAATTTTAAGATTATTAAAAATCACTTAATTTTCTTAACCACTGTGAAATTCTTTATTGAAATTCTTTATCACTCGAAATTCTTTATTTCAATTTAAACAAAAAAGAGGCTTGTTTTTCTTATTTTTAACTAAATAACCAACTAAATCGAATCAAATAATTATTCCCTCATAATAAAATCGTGAAACACGTGAAGCCAGTAGAACTTAGTATTTTTAACTAAATAACCAACTAAATCGAATCAAATAATTATTCCCTCATAATAAAATCGTGAAACACGTGAAGCCAGTAGAACGCTACAGAAGCAGAATGCGGTTCACGGAACGATGTGGCCACATACTAAGCAGACGGATAGAACGAGGACAATTATTGCAGCCAGCGTCGGCGAATTTTCTCAGCTCCCGTGCATTGGCCATCGGCAGAGCAACGGAGAAGGCTAGAGCCTGGAGTCCGGGATTCCTTTCGGCCCTGGTAATCACCATGAGATGGCTCACTGCGGATGAAACTGAGCAGAGGCTGCTCGTGCCTCCGCAGGCTAGGACGGTGATGATCGGCTGATTGGAATTCGATCGAGCGCGGGTCAAGCGGCTATGTACGATTGGAATGCTAGGCTGGTCTCCTACTCCGCGCCTGTACCCCTCCTACTACATAATCCTCGTGTATTCGTGAAGCGCGCCCAAGACTACCTCCTGGGGCCCGTATACGTGTATAGGATATAAGGAGCGGCGGAAGACGCATGCCCGGAAGGCACACCTATAGGCGGCCTATTACATTGTCATCAGGACACCATTCGGCTTAAGATGATGATGCGAGGAGCGATAATCGCGAGGAAGCTCATTGTACTGTAAGTACGAGCATAATCGACCCTGCGCTGTTTTAGATGCTTCAATTTGGCCAATCACCGGCTGGAAAGACTGGGTGACTACTTCGGAATTTGAAAGGCTAAATGAGATAAGGAAAGATTTTTTTCAAAAAATGTGGAGAATATCCGCATTGTTGAATTTAATGTAATCATAGTGATAGACAATATTTTCAAAATTACAATTAAGTATTGTTGCAAGCTTTTTTATCTGGAATTAAGTTTGTTAAATATTAAATCCCGCTTTTTAAATCTGAAAGCAGGAATCGTTTACGTCATACGTACTTTTATTATAATAGAAATATAAATAACTTCGTTTTTTTCTATAATTCGTAAGTTATTCTATACTTTGATAAGTTATTGATAAGTTATTTTGGTGAGTTATTTTGGCTTGGCTGAAATATATGCAGTCGTAGTCATTACATAGTATTGTATGTTATATTTTCATAGTTTAAAATTAAAATTTGTATCAAAGTATTTTTATATTGAATTAAGCGTTTTAAATATTAGTTTTTGTTTTTTTTTCTACAAGTTGTTGTACTACATCAAGAGTGTGTATGGAATAAAGATCCAATAATTTTGATTTATGTGACCTCCTAATGAAGTATAACAATGCTTTTGTTATAAATTTTTTTTATCAATATTTATTCATTAATCTTATATTTATCTTTTAACCATTAGTATTACGGATACAGTTGCTAAATTGTGTAAAACTACCAAATATTTCGTTAGTATTTTCTTTGAGTCTATACCTATTTAATATCTCGGAAGTAAATAAAGATATGGTTATCTTGCCGATCCTTTTAGTCATCAAATTTGAAAGTATTTTCAAGATTTTTTCATTTACGATACTTATAAAAACTTATTAACTGCTGTCATCAGTATGACAATCGAAAAAGAAATATAAAAAGCAGTTTATTACTCAGAGCATCTCAGATAAGTTGGATAAAACTTTTATACTTTTAACGCTAAAGTAATAACACCCTTTGTTTATAGTACTCGGTTCCTCCTTTCCCTTTAAAGAAAAGTGGAAAACCTGCCTCCTTGACAGTTTTTCTTCTTTAATACGGATCTATCCTGTAACTAAGGAAAAGGCTTTAATCTTCCTTTTACCGATGAAGTGACACGATGAACTGTAATTGGAAGGGACGAAGACGTGGACTGACTATACAGTGCGAAAGAATCTCGGTTAACTTACAGTGCTATAGAATTTTTTGAATATTTTAAATTAATTAAATTTGTCAATCAAATAAAATAGGAAGTTCTGTCAAAATTCAATTATTAACAGGTCGTCATTGAAGAAAAAGCAAGTCGAAATTGCTTGGAAAGAAATGGTTAATCCATAACTTAATAGGGTACTTTTAATAAATTTCCAACGCTTTAAAAGTATTTCCCCGAAACGTTCGCATAGTTTTTAACTAAAATACGTGGTAAAATTAAAAACGAAAAAACAGTTCTAATAAGCAATATTTCAAAAATATAATAAGTTTTTAAAGTAATATATTGAGCTTAAACTGGAATATTTTAAATCAACAGGCGCGGACGCTACCTCTATATACGTTTTTTAATTCCAACGAAGACCATCAGAAGAAATTATTCATTACGAGTGATGTTACTTCAATATTGTGAATATTACGTTTCGCAAAAAATAAGTATTTCCACCATTTAAGAACAATTTATTAGTACTAAGAAAAATAAAATATGAGGATGAAAAGAAGGATAACAGATCTCTGCTCGAAAATCATCTGAAATTATTAGAAAAACTTATTATCCGTCAAAATTTGGCATAACATGGAGACGGACCTATGAGAAGAGCGAAAAAAAAAGAAAAGAGAGAAATGTACGTGTCGGTTTATTGCGACAGAAAAAATTAGCTTTGACTAAGTTTCTCCCGTTAATACTTATAAATTGCAGTTTTTACGAGACTGACAAACTCATATTGCCCGACTCTCTCTCTCTCTCTCTCTCGTCTCTTGCAATTTGGAGAATGGAAGGAGTTGCGCGTTTCGCGAGAAATAACAGAAAGTGGCGCGTTTCTCTTTGCAGATATATATAACAAATGATGCTTCTTCTTTCTTACCATATTTAAGGAAATGTCAACTGTGCACACCGGTATTTTAGCCTCTTACCTGAAACAAAAAATATTAAATGGTCATATTAATATTTTAAACGTTCATTTTGCATAATTCATTTGCTGAGTTCGAATATAAAATGATCCTAAATTTATTTATTAATTTATTTGTTCCATTTAATAAAAGGGATATGAATCGATAAGTACATTTACAAGTAATTTTTTATAAACCTAGTTTTGAAATTAGTTCTAAGAGTTAAGAACAATAGTTATTAGATTTAACTAATTTTTAATTTAAGTTTAAACTTAAGGACTTTTTACTCCGTCGAATTATTAAATAAATAAATAAACCCCTTATAGAAAAAACTACTATTTTTATAATTTACCTAATGTACAGGGAAGATAATAAATTAAAATTATTATTAATACTAAATTGATATAACAATGTCAACACCTCACTTTAAATTGTACCTTGCTCTGTATATTGTAGTCTAAATTTTGGACTGAAAATTGTGAAGGATAAATTGCAATTCTACTAGTTGAACATCTTTATGTACTTAGTGTGACAATTGTGCTATTTTAACTAAAACCACTCAGCTAAATGGGGATACTTAATACTAGTTATACCTATAGGAAAGTCGAAGGTAATTAATGCACCCCTAAAATTATGCAGACTTAACGATCTTAATACTGAAATGCTTAGAACCCCATTCGCAATAATTGTGGTTCAAGTAATTTAACCTATTCGTAAGCAATCTGAGAAATGTATGCTACTCCGATTAGACTCTTATCTAATAATTAGATAATTAAAGTAAGGATACCAAATATTAGATGCATATGAAACGTTAGAGAAAACAAGACTTGCGCGTCGTTTCTATATTTTATTTTTAATCGAGAAGTCTTTAAAACACGTAGATTATTTTTTCTCCGACGAATTAATAGTCATTGTCAATTCACAAGAATGAAAAGAGTACAAGAAACAAAAATTCGTAAAAATGTATACGAATGAAATGGAAAGTACGCGAGCGTGATAAAACAATTAAGTCTAAACTGAACATCCTAAGACAGCTAAAAGGTTCAAAGGTTGACCGGCGAAGGCAGAACAGGGGAGATTCCGTTATAAGACGAGACAGTCGCAGACAGAGAGGTGCCAGGGAAGCCAAAGGCTTGAGTCAATATTGTTCCTCGTTTTAGTCCGTGCAATTGGTCGGCACGTGCGTATATATAGTGGAAAGCAGCAGCGGTGGTAGCACGTGGGATCTTCGAGGGTTGTTCCACCCTCGACCCCACTGGGGGACTCGAGAGCGAGATAAAGATAGGCCGGTTCTGTGTGCGCGCGCCAGCAAAGCCCTGCACGCGTCACGAGGTCAAGTGAAACGTGCAAGTGCTGCCAGCCCAATCACGCGGCCACGCACAAGCTTTCGGGCTCTACATTGCTGATTTAATTTCGTTTCGACGGGGGGTCCCGATACCTGCGACGATCAAAGCTTGCGCTGCTCTAACTCGAAACAAACTAATGCAGTGCTCCCGGCGCAATCGGAATCTTGACCTGCTCCTTTTTAATCGGTTAACCATACAATCTGTGTGTGGCTGCTTCTCTTATAGATACATGGAGAAAAATGTTAGTAAAGTTTACTTGAGGATTTAAGCGAAATTTACTTGACGTTTTAACCTAAATCTGCTATTCTTAATCAAGTAAGTAAATATTGATTAAAAAAAATAGTATAACTCTAAACTCGAGAAAAATAGTGTACTCTAAACCCTAAAGAGTAAAATGGGGACAAATTGTTTAGTAAAACGGCCATTTTTAGGCACGACTGGATTTTAGATTTTAAGATTTCATCGGAGTTTGCATTTTAATCGATTGAGCTGAAAATTTAGTTTTGCCCTTTCACGAAAATTTATTGAGATATCTTCGATGTAATATGGCAATTCTCCTTGAAAAAATAAGTAGTAAGCTTCGGTTTAGTCAGACAGTTCTTCTTTACTTTAATCTCTTGCCTACCTTTTCGATTTTCCCGCAAAGTTTAGGTATATAAAACTGACTTAAGGTTATAATATTTTATTTTGTTTAAAATAGTAAATAATATGCACCTACAGTATTAGTAAATTAAGTAGTAAGTTCCCTGTTTAGTCAGACAATTCTTTTATTTTAATTTCTATCTTAATTTCTCAATTTTCCTACAAAGGAAAAGAAAAACTTAAATAAAACTTTTTTAAATTTCTAGTCCTAGTTGATAAAAGATAAATTTCAATCCTTTATTAAGTAATAAGTTTTAATAAATAATAATTGTTTATTAAATTGTTATTGTTTCTTTTTTTTTTAATTGAAGGCTTATCGAGTAGTACTTTGTTTGATATTAAAAAAATATGTAATTAACGTAGCTTTTGTGAATGTTAATAACTTTTTCGACAATTATTCTAGAAATTCGTTTATAAAATTACACTTGCACTGATTAATGAGTAGAATTTATGAGGTTTGCAATTATGTCACACGTGCTTTCGGTACATTCTAAAATAGTTACATACACATTCAAGAAATTTCAACGTTAATCAAGTTACTATCTTACAAATTATTGTGATGCATAATATTAAAAATTAATTAAATATTCATTAAAAGCAATACGTTGCAAATAATAGCGTTGTATAAGTTCCTCATTTATTCTGCAATCAAGAAACGAATGACGTTCTACTTTAAAATGAGTTTAATGAGCGAGAATTAAGCAGCGATATCAATAAACTTCTAACAGACTCATTGCCTTGTTGAACCTTTTTTTTTTGCATAGGAATCGCGATAAATTTTCCACACAAAGCGAATAATCTAATTTTATAAAGATTTTAGTTAGAAGGCCAGAGCTGACGTTCATTCACCTTTAACTTCTAATTTCGCTTATATATATACGAGCCTTTAAGCTTCCCCCTATCAAAAAAATGGTGCTGTGTATATCATTGGAACGTGGCGAAGGTCAAAAAGTTATCGCACATAGGGGTCGTGCAAATGAAGCGATCGTCCTCTGGCGTAACGAGGTTTTACCGGGGGGTTCCATTCATCCAGTTCACTTAATTCATCTCCGTAATAAAACTAAATGCGCCCCTCCTGCTCAAAAAATTGATGAATCTTTGGATATACGCAGCTTTAGCCCGATGAGCCAATAAATTTGGCAGATAATAATTATTTGCTCAGGGAATGACTGGACCATCTTCGGTAGACAAATGGTGCCACTACAATAACTGTACTCTTTATGCGTCAAATGAGCTCGCAGCGTACTTTTTCAAGCAAACCGTACTTGACTTGACGAAGGAACGAATGTGGACAAGCTGGGACGAGGAAGCCAAGACGCGAGGGGGATAAATTAGATATGTGGTCAATAAAGGCCGTAATAAATGGAAAAGTGAGAATAAGAATCGGAAAGCGGAATGGACGGAGACGACGGGTCCATTAAGAAAATGCACGCGTCATTCATTTCCGCGTAGCGATGTGTGGATAGATAGGCGGGTGGGATAAGCGATGGCGAAAATGAATGACGCTGCGATTTCACAGCCAAGTGTCGTGTGGATCTGAAATGTATTTATGAAGTTTTATGATATAATAAAAAGGTTAGGAGTCCGCTGCATTCTCCTTTTTTACGGCTTTGGAGAAAATAGGGTTTGTATTCAGAATATCTGAATACGTTTTCTAGGGATTGCGTTCTGGAGGGAAGAATAAACTGGCGGTAAATACTTTCATATTTCTTATGGCACTTTTTTGCAAGATTCAAGCTGACCCGTTTAAATTGTGAAAAGCAAAGATTGAACAAAATCGACGGAAAATGAGATTATTCGAAAGTCTGGTCTTGGTCTTGAAATTTCTTGTTTCTCAAGGTCTCGTTTTGATCTTGAGGTACGGTTTCATCTTCTTTTGTATTCGCTCACTTACATTTCAAATAAAAATAAATTATAAACATATTTATTATTTGTTATAATTGGAAATTAAAATTTAAATTGATGTATTATTTTCAACGGATATTTTATATACTTAGCATGCAAGGTTATACATTATTTTAAAAAATTAAGAAATTTCACTAACATGAAACGATTTAAGTAGTTTTAAAAAAAATTCAACTACTTAATCAAATAATTTTAAATCCTACATTTATCAACAATTTGTAAAGAATAATTAATATTTAAATAATATTAGTAATATAATTCATTTAACATTATGCTTTTTATTTTTTAGGTAAAGATAAAAAAACTATAGACTACAACATCCTTAATATGCGAAAACATCCACCATGGCTACATTTGCACGCATCGATCTGATTGAGATTCCGGAAATTCGACTGCAAATCTCGGTAAATTAACATTGCTCTATTAATCGTCTGGAGTGTGTACGCTTGCAAACAAAATTAATCCCGAGGAATTTCGAATGTGGTCAGTTGCAATTTCTTTGGCGCGGCTACTTGATTAATTACCGAATGGTATTTCATCAGTACCCGCGCGGACGCGGAACGAAGGAGCCGCGTTAAAGTGACTGGACGCATAATAATGTGTTTCTCTCTTCCGGCGGATTCTCTAAATTTCGTGGTCGTTGTTTTTCGAAACAGTTCTTGAGTGCCAGGATGGCGAATCAAAGAGTATTTTAGTTCGTCCATCACAGTTTAACTTTCCACTTTGAACCCAGTTTTTTAACTTGCTAAAACTTATAAAAAAAAAATAATAATTCTAAGTTGATGATGAGTTGGTGATTTGCGTGCGACGACAAACTGGCTGTTCGTTTCTTTATTGTGAAGTTCAGTGAATTTTAAAAAGAGATTAATGTTGCTTTTGTAATTTGTGTTGGGGCAATTAAAAACTTTAGAAACTTTGGGGCAATTAAATTTTAGATCCACTGATTTTGATAATACGTTTGGAGAGCACGTGTAAATGCTTTGTGTATTGATTGTACAAGTTGGTCGGAACATAATTTAAATAAAATTAGAGTACGTAAATGTAACGTAAACTTTAAATTAGGGCAACATTAATTTTCATTTGAGAACTCCCTTGAGTGAATTTACTTACTCAAATGTGAACTCTAATTCTATATGAAGTTTATTCAAACTCGGTGGGAAGATTGCGTTTCATAATCAAAGATATGCTCATTATTTTTTTATTTTTTATTACAGCATTAATCATCATTATGCAAACGAATTTTTTAAGAATATTTTAGTCGAAAATAAAATTATTCTTTAATTTTCTTTCTATTTTTATAGCAAATATACAGTACAAAGATAAAAAACATTAAAAAATTCAGCAAAATCTGAAGAGCTGTGCTTTAAAAAGTAATTAAAATGAAAGTTCGTTAAAAATGTTTTTACGATGAACCATTCGAGACAGGTCCTGGAATAAAATTTTATTAAAAATATTATTTTTGAACTCTTTTTATATTATTATTAATTCGAACTATACCCAATATTGAGTAGCTTATAAAACCTGATTAGTAAAAAATATTGAGCTTTAGATTTTCAAGTGTATTATTAAAAAAACAATTGTAATGGTTGAGGTTGAGTAGTAATATAAAACAAGTTTTTTTTTTTAACAGAATTTATTTAGATGTAATATATGTATATCCTTTCGGTCGAACCAGGAATGAATATATCGCGAGCGTTCGTCAAATTATCCACAAAAAAAGAATTAAAAAACCGATTATTTGTTTTCGGTGTCTGTTCGTTACTTGTTCACCGGCTTTTTTCTTCCCCCTCTGCACGCACTGCTTTGGTGTGCTGGATTCCGCTTTACCGACACCACCGACGATCACCCACACTCTATCGCAAATGTTTCTTTAAGTTCAAACTTTTTTTTAGCAGCAAATTCACTTGGTTTATAGAACAGGTGACTGGCCAGTGAAAAATCCCGAGGGTTTATCCATTTAAATGACACTTTGGCCCACTTTTGCCTTTTATTTTATTTTTTTTTATTTGTGCTTATCAGCCTACCGGACCAAGGATCAGCCTGCTGACATTTTCAGGCTGGCATTTCCTTCCCGTATATAAGCGACCTTCAATACCCGGGAAGCGCAACTTCCCTGCGAGGTCTAAAGTCCTCCATAAAACTAATTTCTCTTTGTAAAAATTTTAATATTCTAATAGATTTTTTTAAAATTTTCTCACTACCAAGTAACTTACTTACTTACAATACAAGTAACATACTTGTATTGGTAATAGTTTTCCAGATTTTTATCATTTTTCTACTCATAAATTTTTCTATACACCGTACGCAAAATAACGACTTTCCGCACGCTCGCTCAAATTCGCATCGTGCACGCGTTATGAAAAAAAAAAAAAAACGGTTCGATACCTGTGCGAGGAAGTGATTTTAAGCTCGCATGACCTTTTCACACTCGCTTCGCTCGTGCGTAAACCTTACACGAGATTTAAAATCGCTTTCCCGTACATGTACCGAAATGTACTATTTACTCACAGTACTTAAAAGATTTATTTTAAATTTGGAGAACGATGCAAAACAAAATAAATAAATTTTGAAGACTTTTTAAACGAAAGTAAGTAAAATATTCTAATTTGAAAACTATGGGTGTAAATTTGCGTGCAAGTTCGGCATTAAAGTATATGAGCCGCATTTCATCGCCCCGAAGCCCGGAAACTCTGTAGAGCCTGTATTCCTCGGGTATTCCCGAGTTAGCTGTATCGCCAGGTTCTTATAACGCAAGGGTACCATAACGTTTTAAAACCGCTACGCGGGCTTGGAGTGGGTTTAATGCGCCCACGTGTCCGCCTGACAACAGTGTCGCTCCGCAAGCGGACGATTTTCTTCATTTTTATTACGCTCCGCCCACAGAGAGGCTCCGTCCAAACAAAGTTACTGCCTTCTCCATAATACCGCACAAATTGCACGCATCGATTTTGCGATGGCTGAGTCAATTTACGATGCTCCCCGTGGAGTACCTCACAAAAAATGTTCCCTTTTTTAATTTATAAAATTCGTGAATGGAGCATAACTTCGCTCCCTTAAAAGGGTAAAACATCGTAATGATGACTACCTCGATTTCGAGGATTCAATGATGTTTTTTTTTTCTGTCTTCTTTATTTATCCAGCGCTTAAAGCTTGATTTATATACACTTGAACTGATCGCGATCCTATCGTTTCGGAAATTTCGATTATTCATGCCCTGCTTCCAGGCACAACTTGAAAAGCCACTTTGCGTATCGAAGTATCTATCTTTTTAAATTCACTGTCGCTTCATAAGCTGTCAATTTCCTCGAGCGAAAGTGTCGGGGGGTGAGAGTGAAAATATTTGTTGATGAAAAAAAAAATGTAAACTCACTCGGGAAGAAAAGCGCCGGCGATGAGCACGCGCTCGGCCAAAAAGAAAAAGATAAGTGCGTTCGCGTCGAGTTGATAACGTTGGACGGCACTCGATATTATTAATGACGGAGATCGGCGCTTCTTGGATAGCGTCGATAAAATAGTGCAGGACAGGATGCGGGAATACTTTGGTGCTGAGAAAACGATGCGTCACGCGAATTAACCTTTGTGAGACTCCCCGACACGATCGAGCTTTTGAGAAAAACGATAGCGTTTGACGCTCAAAATCTTTCAGTGGAAAATGTTTATTCAAGTGCCTGTCCCTCTCACAAAAGTGATGTCCTGAATTCTAATGCTCACTTCAAGCTGTACTGATTTCGTATTTCTTTAAATCATTTGTTATATTCACTTTTTATTGAACTTGCTTAAACTGTGAACAAAGTTTTGAAAACATATTAAAAGCTCGATCGAGCTTTTGAGAAAAACTATAGCGCTTGTTACTCAAAATTTTGACTTTCTGCATCCGTTGATTGGAAAAATGTTTATTCAAGTACCTGATTCTCTCACAAAAGTGATTTCCTGAATTCTAATGGAGCATTTATCGCTGTACTGATTTTATATTAATTTCCAACGTAACTTTCTTTAAATCACTTGTTATTCATTTTTGACTTGATTAACAAAATTTTGAAAATATATTAAAACCGTACGCATGAATATGAATGTGGAGTCAAATGAAATTTGCTCAAACAAGTGGAGCTTTTAAAAAAATATTTGGCCACCAAAGTTTTCTTGTTTTTCCTCGCTTTGCCGTCCCTAAAAGTTTCGGGACGCTATAAAAAAATAAAACAGTAAGTCGAATCGGACTTATTGAAAAAAGAGAAGGAGCAATAGAAAAAGAAAAAGAGGCCAAATTCACTTTGATTTTCATCAGATCCCCGACCCGATTCCCTTTCTTTTTTCCCTTTTCATCTCTTTCGCACGTCCAAACTTTTCGGGAGGCTGTCGCGCATTTCAATCTGCAAATGTGTTCAATCTCGGATCGATGACGATGGGAAGTAGAATAAGAGAATGAAACCTTTGAATGACAGTTCGAGAGAAATATAAGTGCGTGTTCGTACAAGCACTTGACAGTATGTCTGAATGTTTAATCGAAGTGACAAGTGATAAAGAATAAAAAGACTGGAAGAAATAAAAAGACTAGACTGAAGGAATTATAAATTATATTCTTAGAACGGGAACTACATTTAGTCTATTTAAATTTGTGTTTTTTAAAATAAATTCAATGTAGTTTAACAAATAAAGATCGAATTTTTGCAAACATTTATCTAATTTTTAAAATATTAAGTAGAGAAATTTTTAAACTTGTATTTAGTAGTAAATTCTCAGTTTAGTTGGACAATTCTTTTTTATTCTAATCCGTAGTGCGGTTCTACAATTTAAAAGCAATTCAAATTAATAAATAAAGCAAGCATTTTCAAAAATTATTGTTTTATTAAAAAGCATGTGCTATCCCCTTTCTTAAAACAGTATACTTATTTAAAGCGAGTTTTTGTCGTTAAGTAGTAAGTTCCCGGTTCAGTCAGACAATTCCTTTTTATTCTAATCTCCAGCTTAGTTTCCGCATCTGCCCGCAAACTTTAGTTTCTCTTAAAAAGGGCGAACTTAAGCAAAAACATTTCAATTTATTTAAATTGAAGACAGCAAGCCGAAATTCCGTAGTTTTTTTAAAGCTCACTAAATACACATTTTCTATCTGAAATCTCGGTTCTCCAAGAGAGTCTTGCTGCTCCAAAATTTTCTTTAAATAAAGAAAACATCCCTTCCGGTAAGAACGAATAGAAGCGGAACGCTCTACTCTAAAAACTCGAGACAAAACACGACCGCAAAGTCACGTCTTCGAAAAGTAGAGGAAAAAAACGAGAGAAAGAGAGATGAAAATTCAGAAGACAAGCACGAAAGCGGACGAATTTTAACTCGCCCACAGCCGAGGTATAAAAGGGACAGCGCGATCTTAGTCGCGGGCGTCCAAGCGTGCAGCCGACTCTGTTTTGCCTATTTCGCCGGGGCGCGAGGTTAAAAATTCAATGGAAAAGAATGCACGATTCCGGAATGGCGCGCGGGAGTCGCGCTCGGATGGAAAGGTCTCAGACAGCTCGGGCACAAGCGGAGTGACGTCAGCAGAGCCATTGCGCGAACTCGCCGTGAAAGGACCTCGCAAGTCGTGCCCAAGACGTAGAGTAATCGTTCTGGGAGCCTTGTCGTATTTGATAAATGAATCGCACCGAGTTGTGGAGAGCGAGAGAGAGAGAGGGACTGTAGACAGACGGGGATAGACGCGGAGTGCTTTATTAATGCTCGCGAGTCTTATTAGGAGCTGCGTTCTCGTGATAAACAAATGAAAGTGACGGACTTCCTTTTTTAATGTCGCGGCGAAATTTATTGAGGTAAAAGAGCGAACTTTTTGCAATTGGCTGGAAGTGAATAAGTCAGCCAGATAAATTAATGAAATTTTTTTTTTACCTATAGTCGCTTGAGAAAGTTGTTTGGGATGTGTGTACATAGTGCAGTGGTTAAGAGCCGAGAAAAAGTCTTGTGCAACTGACAATGATTAAACCTCTTACTTAAAAAGACCATTTAATTTCGCCGGGCAAGAAAGTTACGAGAGGCGCTACTTGTTCTAAACATTTTTTTCACCAATTTAAATCTAACGATTCTGCAGCTTCAAATGAAAAGAAAAAAAATAATCAAATCTGTTAAAGTTTTAGTACTGCACTTTCTTTTTAGAGGAAGCTGCTCTGAGAAAGAAAAAAGTTTTCGAGAAAACATTGTAGATATTTGTTTTCAGTCGTTTGGAGTCAAAATATACCCTTTTTAGAACATGCCCGTAAATGTGTGTTTGTGTGGGACTTTTTTATTTTTCGGTCAATTTCGTTCGAACAAATCTCAAAATTTTCGTTTCGATTTCAATATGTGTGGAAAAGGAAATAGCGAGTACATTTTTAAAAAATTTGAATTTTATCTTATTTGAACATTTTTTTTTTCATTTGCTTCTCGATGTTAATATTTAAATTTTATATTTATTAATAACGAAGAATATATATTAAAGAAATATATAACTATATCTTGTCACGGCTCGTGGTTAGAACTCGCGTCACGATTAAAAATAATTTTTTTTATTAAAAACTAGTTTTGATTTATCAAAATGGTTTTACTACATTTACCTGCAATTTCAAAAACAACTTAGTCCGTAATATATTCAACATTATTAAAAATTTTCCTTCTCATTATTCTATTTTTTTTTTTTTTAAACTGTGGAGAGGAATTTGTGTAAATATAAATTATTTTAAATAAAAACTATATACGTTGTTTTTTTCTTATAAGAATTTATCCTTTATTTATATGTATTCGAAATAATACATTTGTATTATTGACGCATCCAAGACGTTATTTATTGATTTACAAATAAACTCACGCGATGTTTTTAAATTGGACGGAGAAGTCAAAATGTGGGATAATAGTTTGCGGTGCTCGAATAGTAATGGGCGTTAACGGCGCATCTAGTCGTCGGTAGGACGCGTGCGCGTGTCACCTAGAGCCTAAGACACTGCCGACGGATGATCGGTCGTTCTAGGAATGTCAGATATTAAAATACCGTAGACTCTTCAGACCCCCGGCGACGCCTCGTTCTTTGGTATGTTCTCTTTCTCACTCCCTCTTTAGGACTCATTCTCTTCTTCATTTCTCCACTATCTAATCTACCCTTCTGCTCTCATTCTCTTTCGCTACATTTGTAAGCAGAAAATTTCATGGAAAATAAATTTTTTCATTGCTCTTTTTCACTATTTATTTAAATGTCTCTGTACGTGAAAATAAATGAAGTATTGTTACGCTTATCTCTCTTTGATGAGAATTTAGAATGTAGTTCGTATACGAATATGCGCAAATATTTATAACTATATTTAAAAACTGATTATTTTACGAAGCATTTAAAAATTATTCATTTAATGAAGCGTTTAAAAAATACTTTTTATAATTCGAAAATGCATTCTTTACGAAGCTCAAATGTACTACTACTTATCAAGAGCATTAAAAAATTGTATACTTCGTTTTGGTTGGCTTTTCTTTCTTCACCTTTCTTCGTTACTTAACGCACTTCAACGTCTTTTTATTTTTCTTGTGCCTTTCATTTTACCATCCTTTAACTCTTTCTCTCTTTTGGAGAGTAAATCCTTTCATTTGTGGTTCATTTAACGTCGCGCTGTTGCACTTACCGGATTCCCGTCCGTTTCAGCTCGGATGTAGCGGAAGCAAGTTTCCAGTCGAAAATTTTGGGACGCTTACTCCATTACTTATCCGGCTTTTTCCGTGTTTGCTATCAAAGCCTTTTCCGCAAAAGCCACTTATTTATATTATGTCCTGAGCGTTTCGTCTACTGCTCATCGAGTTTCACTGTAATTTTTCGTGTTACGGAAGTTTGCAAGAAGTTGCTCTTTTTATTGATCCGAAAAAGGAGATAGCTGATAGCCGTAGGAATGATTGTTTCCAAAGTTTGCTTTTGTTTGACCGAACTTATTGGGTTGCTTTAATTGGAAGATTCTTTGATTGAAGGAACTCGCAACTTTCCGAATCATTGTCTTTTGTTGCTATAACTATCACATGCTTCATTGAAAGAATTTTCAGTGTACGTGACACTAAAGAATTATATAGAAGGTTCCTTTTTTTCTTACGAAACTGGGTCTTATTTATTATTCGAAAAATAAAAATTGAATAGTGATTTTAGTTAATTTTATGGCAAACACGTTATCGAGGATTTTGGATTGTCTATCATTCATTATCTCCATTAAATGTATTTGTTTAACTTAAAAATAAAATCCTTCAAGGAAAGCTAAATAAAGGAATTATCGAGAATAATGATTTGCAATTCAAATGTAATAAAAGCAATAATCGTAAAAAATCGTGTGACTGTCTGCAATAAATTTTTTTATGAAACGTAATTCTTAATTGAAATTCGCGATACATTCATTAAAATTCCGCCAGACAATTACAATCAAATGTAACGTAAGTTTTCTGCAATTTGTCGGACGCGGGGTTTTACGTAACCATTAGGTCAAATTGGCATTAAAAGGAGTTATTTTATTAATTAAAATCTTGCCGTGCGCTGACTATTCGGATTCAGGTAATTAGCAACATTAATGATTAATACTTTCCTTTTCCTCAGCCTTTTATAACCACGCAAAACTTTTTGCCCGTTCGCCTCGTTTAATAAGGCTTTAAGTAAGTATTTGCGCTGCAATTATTTGCAGAATGTAATCGCAAAACAATTCTTAGCTGCTAATTTTTTTTTCGTTTACTTCATAAACGAGACGAAGAAATACATGGCAAAGGGTTCGCCATTACAATTTTTTCACACAACTTTTGAAGGGAGTTATTTACTGTATTTTTGACTAAAAATTCATTCAATAGATAGTGCCTGAAAGTACTTTTCTAAATGTTGGTTTTGTCGTAATCTGCAGGTCCAGAACTTAGTGAATTTTAACGGGATTCGTCTTCAATTGTCGAATTTCATTTAAATTGGAGCAGAAGAATTATAAGAAATTATTTGAGTAAAAGTTGAAATACTACTTAAATTTTTCTTTGATTCCATGTATTTTTGTAGTTTTTGAAATTCCTGAAATATTTACTTTAATAATATGCAAAATACATAGAGTAAGATGAATACCTTTAAAATTTATTGTTCTAGATAATTAGATAACAAGTTTAAAGTTGCAGGATACGACTTCTTACAGTCGATGCAATGCAATGTCAAAATATGATTTTATCGCACGTCTATCAATTGAAACTTTTCTTCAAATTCATAAGAGAGTATAAGATTAAAAAATCTTTGCTACTTCAGAATTTACTTACAGTTACAGGTAGTAAACAACATTTGAACGAAATAACGTACGTTAAACTTTGTTAGTAATTTTTAATGAATTTTGAATAACTTTTGAACCAACATAGATTTTTTAATCTAATGACTATCAGTTATCAAGTAATCAGACTTTTTACAAACCTGAATTTTCTCTAAATTTTTTAACAATGTCTCCATTTTTTATGACTATACTCGATTGAACAAAAATACCGAAACATTTGCTCGCTATTTTTCTTTAAATTTTCAAAAACATCCAGGAGCACTCGAAGGGTGAAAAAAAAATGAAGGTACTGGCCCGCTTTTAAAAAACCACCAAATCCATCACATCCGCTTCTGCAGATCTGCAAATGAAGCTTTTTTCCAGTCATCAGGCGATGCTGATGGATGGTTCTCATTTGTGTACCGTAACAAGTGTTAACTGCCAGTGTGTGAGTGGCGCGTTCGTGTGTGAGCGAAACGAGCGAATAGTGGGCAAAGGAAGAGGCGAGTGGCTCGCGCAGCGAAACCGAGGAGACGAAAGCAGAGAGAAATTCTCGTGCGCGCGTCCTGCGCACTAAAGCCGACATTAATATCCCATTTAGAGTTGAGAGTTTTGTGGTCTGCCCGAGCGAGCTCACGCCGCTACACCCCAGACCTGCTGCCCGACCGAAACGAGAGAACAGCCAGCCTCCATCCATCTATTCCTCTCCTCCTCTCGTTTGCTCCATCGCAGTCTTTCTCTACTATTCCCTCTATTTCTACGCTTTACATTTTCTTAAGTATCTCGCAGCTTTTATTTTGATGTCGCTGGAGATTAACTTGCTTCCACCGTGAAGAAGCTTTATAATAGCAGAAAAATAAATTTCTTTAAAAATATGTTGGGAGTTTGCTTTGAGTGCTTGTGAATCAATAAATCATCAAATTGTGAATTATTTTATTATGTTTTGTGAAAATTTGCGTATGGATGTGTACACACTTGTGCGTACACGCGAATGCGTTTAAGCCGAGTACGTGGGCATGGATATCTCTAAATATTATCCTTCAATTTTAATGAATAATCAAGCTTTATTAATTTTTTATGCAACTTTGTACGCAAAGCAGTGCTTCAATAAAATAGTATTATATAAATTATATAAATTCTTATATAAATTCAATGAATTATGGTTCACTCGGACGCTAAGCAGCTCGTATAAGAATCGCTTCTGATGCACTAGTGTCGGAATAATTGCTATTCTAACTCTAGATGTGTTTTTCTGTTTTTTGTTGTGCTCGTTTGTTTATTTTTTTATAGAGCGATTATTTGATTTTCAGAAAACAGTTTTTCATGTTTTTCTGTAAAATAGGGTCACCGTAACGAATTTTGTTTGTATACATAAAATTTCCTATTTTTCACCATCAGTAATTTTGGATTAACTACCATCATTTTGTTAAACAGGAAAAAGTGCAATAAAAAAAAGTTGTATCTTGGAAAATAATTATTAAAATAGTTTTTGTAAATTGTAGTCCTTTTTATTCTTCCCTTGAAAAAATATGCTTTAATTTCCGTAAGAGATGCACTAACAATTTATTGTACTGTTTTGTTCATTTGAGCAACATGATTTTTGGTCTATATTTTGATATGATAAACGCACCGAAGGACCTGTTAGTATAAGGAAGTCGTAACTGTTTATGTATATGCGTTGTCATTGTCGGTAGGTGGCGCATGACAAACTACCGCAAGCCACAATCAAAGCTATTATTCGAAGTTTGTTTGCGCTACAGTGTAATCGTAATAAACAATGTTTATTAGCAAGCGCATTTATCATTCACTACTCCTCGTCGCCATTCTCAGGATAATTTTTAATTTGAAACGATACGACAATAGTTCAGCATAATTAAAGGGAAGTTGTGACCTGTCGATGATAGATTGTAAGAATTTATTCAACAACAACTGTAATGCAGCAAGTTTTTGCATCAAGTAGTAAGTTCCCGATTTGGTCAGACAATGTTTTTTGTTCTAATTTCTAGTTCAGTTTCTCGATTAATCGACAAAACTTTTGTTATTTATGAAATGTGCATTTAAATAAGTAATATTTCAATTTGTTTAAATAAAGTAAATTTTTCATTAACTATGTTTTATAAGCATAGTTTACATTTTCCATTCTACAAAATTGTATGATTACAGTTTCCTATCGTTTGATTAGAGCTTTCTTTGTTCTAATTACGAGTTTAGTTTCATGATTTGAACAAAATCTTTAATTATTTAAAAAACATATATCAAAACAAATAATATTTCTATTAATTTAAGTAAAGAAATTTTGTCGTGAATTATTTGTTTACTAGAACTAACAACTTTTCCCATTCTTCAAATGGTAAGCGGTATGCCTAGTTAACTAGTAAGTTACCGGTTTGTTCAGACACTTCCTTTTTATCCTAATCTGCAGATTACAGTTTCTTGATTTATCACAAAACTTTAGTTACTTAAATAATACAAGTTTTAAGTAAAAGATTTTTCAATTTTTTTAAATATACATTTTGTACTTCAAAATTTACTGTACACTATTTTATAAATTTGCTTTTTGGTGAGATCGCATAGAAGTGGAATGCATCACTTTAAAAATCTAATACTAAGCGATAAAATGTAAAAGAATTTAAATAAACTTTTGCGAAGTGAACTCAAAGAAAGTGAAATTTCAGCGATGAATATGTACGTGTGTGACTATAGAAAAGTAGTCGGTTGGACTGGAATCGATTTTTGCCGTTGGGCTGTCAATAATGTGTCAGCTCAGAATGTACTAACGCCTTTCCTTTATACACATTACTTGCATTTTTCTTTTCGTGTGTTGCATTCAAATCCTGCATTTTTGTTTTATTTTTAAAATAATTAGAAATACGTACTTAATTAATGATTATTCGATACATAACGCCGTTTCATTATTTCTACTAACAAAATCAAAATATTCGATTATGTAATAATTTTATCGAGTAATACCGTTAAATTTTATTCAATTGAACAGTTAATCAAACGCTTATTAACAAATTTAATGCAATAGTTAAATACCAATGTTCATTTTATGGAGATATTTACTATACGAATGATAATTGTACACGAAGGAAAACAACTGAAAAATCCCGCTGATTTTTTTTTTGATTAAAAATTATTTATAAGATTTATATCCGCCCTCGAGAAATTTTATTTTCTTAAATTTATTGAATGCATTTTATTGGAAAACACCGGAAGTGGTTTATCGGTGGAAAAAAGGCAGAAAGAAACGGAAGTAACAGCGAGATCGAAGTTGGATATGTACGTCAGAAAGGCTCTTCTCCTCGACTTTGAAAATTAAATTATCAAGTAAGAGGCCTTCGCGTTTTCCGCCTCCCTCCTCTTTCTCTATTTCACTCGTTTCCTTTCTTTTGGCCGCTCTCGCTTTTGAGTTGGCTGTCGACAACTGTCATACATTACCCCGAGGATTTCGAAATCTCGTTTTGCAGGCTATACTTACTGCTACTCTACAATAGATGTATATATGTGTATTATATATAGATATATCCACTCTCTTTTTGCGAATTCGTCACGAGCAAAGTCCTTCTCGTCATTTATGTAGAATTAATTTTTTTTCTCTTTGTTTTTTTCATTTCACATCTGCATTAATTGCGTAATTAATTAAACTCAGAAACATTTTTTATTAAAGCTGTAAATTTGTGAAATTAAATTAAATAATAAATTAATTTTAATTAAATAATAATAAATTAAAAGAACTATACTTCTGTTTCACTCTTTATCTTACGCCTCTATCAATTTACCATAATTAGTTTGGGCTTTCAATTCTTTTGATTTATATGCAAGTTTCTGTAGCATCGAAAGCTGCGTATTAGTGGTAAGGATTTTACGTTTAATACATTAAATTTTTGTTTCTACTTGTTTAGTAAATGTATTATTTAATTCTCTACAGTATTAATAGATACTTTATTTTTTAATTATTATAATTACAATAATGGTTACCTTCACTTTAACAAAAAGAGACTTTAAACATTTACGCACGATATTTTCAGCTTCCATTAAAAAAAATTAAAATTTTATTCTCGTTCGAAAACATGTTAGCAGAAATAAGCGAGATATACTGCTCTAACAGTTCCGTCAACTTTTTAAGGGTCCTTGTAGCGAAACTTTGTAATGATTCACCCAGTACTAAAGGGACGTATATGTCCGCACGGGCAGGTTTGCTAAAATACCAAGTAAAAGCGAGCAGTGACTCGCTTTCCGAACGAACGCATTTATTTAGATACTCACTCGTTTAGTGGGGGAAATTCCTACTCTACGACAAGAGCCGTTCCATAGTCGTTTATCTCACTGTTCTGCCTCTGGTGCCTTTCATGCTCGTGAAATTGAATTGCGCAGTCTAAACATTTTCATTTCTGTGACGTTTTTTTAGCCTCGTTTTTTTTAATTGCAATAAGAACATTCAGAGTTACGTTATACGAAATCGTGTGTTGATAGAAAGGATCTTCCGACATTTCAATCGCGCCTGCGGTGGAAAATTCGAGGCCGAAACAATGGAGCGCTGGAAAATTGAAATCCTCAAAACGTAACCACCTGATGGAGCCGCTAATAGATCTGGCGAAACTTAGCTCTCGACGACCACTTTTTTTTTTATCAACAGAGAATTATTCCCGAAACTTTCGAGTCGCTCGCATTTTCGATACACAAAAGTTAGTTGCGTAATGTGACACATATTCATGCAGGTATTATGGAGCCCGCGAGTGGAAGGGACAAAGAAGGAGAAAGAGCAAGTAAGTCGTCACTTTGTCAAAGTTAGTGCGCCTCGGATGCATAATGTTATCGTATCCTTCGCGCCAAGTTCTATCGGGCGTACCGCGAACTTGTCATAAGAACGACGTTAGGAGAAAGAAGAGAAAGATAGAGAAATGAAGGGGCAAAGGAGAGAGAGATAGAAGGAAAGTAGAGGACTCACTACCGGACAGAAACTAGCGATAAGTTGCTCCTTGAATTTTGAAAAATTTTGCTCCAGAGATTCGCGCTTAAAGTTTGCGCCTCCTTTGTCATGGATATTTTATGATCGTTAACTCGATACGAAGTGGGATTAAGTGTTCGACGTAAAGCCAAAATGAGTAAATTGTTTTTTAATTGCACGATTTACAGGCTGAACTTTCGTCGTCGCTTGTTTGGCTAATGGATTTTGTTAAAACTTCGAGAATGGGTTTCTTATGCCGAAATATATTAAAGTCGAATGATTAGGCTCCAACGCTTAAAGTTGTTGAGGCAGTTGATCCTTAAAATTAGTTTTTAATCTCCTATTTCTTATTTCATTATTTGAAGGTATTCTCCTCCCATAAATCCTAGAGAGTGAAAAAAAAACAAACGTCTGTGCTCAAAGTTTTAACAAAATTCGTGATCTAAATATGTATAAATGAAACGCTCTTCTCGTCAAGCTATCGCGACTAATTTTATTATGAGGATCGCAAGGTGGATGCTTGAAAGGCAGGCGACATTACAATTCATGAAAAATTATCGTTTTTTTACGATCGCAAGCTCGACGTTCTATTACTGCTTAGCAATTTGCCAAATTTAGTTAGAGCTCTAGACGCGTTTTTTTTTTACGACAGTGAATATACTGGTGCGTTTTTTTGCGATGGTCGACGATGGCATTGAAATCGTTTTCTCGCGCCCGAAATTGAATCGTAAAACCCGTTAAAACACAAGGCGTGAAGCACGCACACCCCTGCCCCTTTTTCATTTTAGCCTCCCACATCTTTTCCAATCTCCATCTTAACCTTTTGATTTTGTCTCTCCCTCTTTTTTTTTCATTTTTTATGTACATTTTATTTTAGAGTTTAAATCTGCTATTGTCTAGAATATATTTTTTAGATTGAAATTTATTAATACAAATCCCTCTGCATTAAATTTTTAGCAGAAAGTTGATAATCTAAAAATTTAGTACGTTTACTTGATGTTTTACATTAATTTACTATTTTAGTCTACTGTTTGACAATCTTATGTGGTTCTTATTATATTTTAGAGAGAAAAAGTCAATAAAGTACTTTTGCAATCGCTCTAAAAAATACCAGCTCATGATATCGACATTAAACTTTACTGCTGGTATTTATTTACTCTATGATTTGTGTGATATCTCTTTAAATCGACTAGCCATTTTCATCAGTCTTTATCGATAAAAGTTTTTAATAAAATAAAATATCGTTGTTTCAAAAAGTCCAACGTTAAATGCGATTTTCTCGACCCATCAAATGGTGGAGATTCACGTTGACAAGATGACACGAAATCGGTTTTACAAATATCAGAGCGTTAACTGTCACCAGCTTTCATTCTTGTCTAAAAAATTGTTCTTTATTTTCCATAAGAGCTAAAATTTTAGCATTTTCCCTAATATTCAAAATGCTCCGTGGACCATAAATCTCTATCAAAAGTCATGGGAGTGACAATTTACGAAAATGGCTATACACATTTGGTTATTTAGCAGTGTATTTCTTGAATACACGATGCATTGGAGGAGCATTAATTTCACTTTAACGGAAGAAATGAACCCTCCTGGTGTCGCTCGAAGCGAAATGTTTTGAAAAAAAAAGAAAAGAATTTCGCCTGAACCAACACCTCGATGTCGCTTGCCTCGTCCTTATTATAATGGCATTCTACTTACATCGTCCGCCGCGTGCTTCTCTCTCAAAGCATTTTTACTTGCCGCGTCTCGCTAATGACCTTTCAGCGAGCGCATAGTTTTAAAGAGCGAGTGGCGCGAAAAGTCTCTCTTTCACTCTTGAAAAAATTAAAAATAAACCGCCCCGGGGAGGCAAAAAGAGCGCAAGGCAACGGGATCAGAGGTTTGTTTTCTCGCTTGAATAAATTCCTCGGCAAACCAAAATACTCGTAATCATCTGAGCATTAAAGCGACGTTAATGAGAATTTTCGAGCTCCCTTGTACCAGGGAGAGAATCAATAATTGCTCAGTGGCAATTAATATAAAACATAATGCCACGATTTTATTTTTCTTCAGTATCAAGTGAATATTAGTAGGACCTTATTATTGGATTCACATACTCGTTTATAAGTATTTATTATTTGAAGAAAGATTATAGTATATTAGACGCGTAGGGTGCATGTTAATCGTCGCAAGAATATTTAATTAAAGCCCTCACTAATTGGTAAATTTACTAAACGAATCTTCTTGTAAAAATTCTCTGAGAAACCTATTCGAGAGACGGTTTGCAAGCACTGGCAATTTGTACAAGAAAATCTTTGTTATTTTCACCAGAGACTTGGACTGTTCGCGAAATTTTATACTTGTTACGTAACTTTGCTTTTTATATTTTACAGAAAAATGTAAATTACTAACTTATTAAATATATGAGATCTTTTCTTGCAAAAATAAAAAAAGATTGTCGAAGGTCCAATGCTCAGGCAAATATTACGGTGATTTCCTGGAAAAATGTTTAGTGCCTACAAACCGTTCGTCGTCCTCAATTTTTCACACATTTTTTAAAGAGAGCTTAACTGCAATTTTTATCGGAAAATCCGGGAAAATTTTACAGAATTTTTCTTATGAAAATATATAAAACTGACAAACATGAAATATTCTGATAAAAATTACAATAGCTCTCCATTAACCATCCTTCGAAAGCATTTTTTTACGCAATTTTGACGAGAAAATTTTCTTCGTGTATACACTCATAAATAATTTATCCTTTACCAGCGTTGAATAATAAGCCCACGCCATTGAAATTACAATCAATATAATCCAGCTAATGACTTTTTACAAAGAGTCTTCCCGATGTCCCCTAGAATAAACATGAAGCGTAAGCGATTTATCCCCGTCCCTTGCTCCCCGCAGTGCAAGGCACAATCGTGCAATCAAACTAGAGTCAAAAAAGAAAGGAAGAAGGAATGAAATATAGCAGTCCTCCAATCTCGAAAATCCGTCGGTGTCTCCTCAACGAAAATACCGCCTATCACGACGCGCTTTGAAGAATCCAGCGCCTGCTTAATAGGAACTGCATAAAAGAGACAGAAAAAGAGAGAGAATGAGGAGAGGAAAAAAGAGGAAAAGAAACGGAAGGAAAAAGAAGAAAAGCCCCGAAGCGCACATCCGCGCACGAATGTGAAGGGTCAGGAGGGGAAGGAAGGAGACAGAACGAAGTTGGCATAGATTGATGTGTCGCTGGGCTGTTCCGCCGCTATTAGGGCCGCTGTACAGCCAATAGCCGCTGCAGCTGCGGGGGATACTGTCTGTCATACAGGGCCTCTCTCTGATGTATTGAACGCGCGCGCGTACACGCTAGATGAGCGAAACGCGAAAGAGACATACCGCTCCAACGGAAAAAGAAGTGGTACATGCACCGCGGCTAGATACGCGTTCAAGAATCAAAATGCGGGGGATCCACACGTCAAAGTGTGTACGCTACAGTGTCCCAGTTATTTCTTTCGTTTACAACATTTTTAGTATCTTAGTAATGCCGATTTTTTTGTTTGACTTTCGATAAGTAACAGATGTCATTGTCGTGGATAAAAGATATTTAATACAATTAATTTTAACTAAAATGTTTCTATGACGCTACTAAATCTACTGAAAAATGGATTAGACTATATTTTAATGTCTTCACAGGTTGATGATACTGACAAAAATTACAATAGTTTCTTCAAAAATTTATAAGCTGTATAGAAAAATTTTATAGATGTCTAGTAAATTTTTTCTATGACGCTACTAAATCTACTGAAAAATGGATTAGACTATATTTTAATGTCTTCACAGGTTGATGATACTGACAAAAATTACAATAGTTTCTTCAAAAATTTATAAGCTGTATAGAAATATTTTATAGAGGTCTAGTAAATTTTTTCGGAAAACTTATAAAGTTTCCAATACCAGTTGGGAGGAGAATAAAATTGTTTTTAACCAATTTTTTTCTCTACAGAAACATGAATTTTACATACTTATCTTTTAACTTTTTTTTTAAAAAAAGAGTGCATTAAAATGTGCATTAATAATTCACGCGATGTTTTTTTTTTATATTACCTTCTGCTTAACTTTGTTCAGGCTTTCAATAGCGCGTGAAGCATAAATTTACGTATTCTCTGTACAAGGAAAATTGAGCATAGATTTGAATTTGTTTACAAGAGATGACAATCACACTCGGCTCAAGAGTTATGACACATAAAATGAACCTCCTCCTTTTTTTTTATATTGTTTAGATGAATATTTGTTAGTGATAAATTCACTTTATGCTTTATAACATTTATCGCTAAATAACGATACAAACTGAATATGTTGGCAGATTAAAACGATCAAGTTTGTCACTAACAGAACAGAATTTACGATTTGGTGTAGCTTTGAAATTGGAATTTTATTCATTAGTAATCGGTTAAATCAGCACGCCGTCGAATCGACGTCAGTCGCAGTGAATTTAATAGTATCGAATAGAATAACATAATTCCCCTGAGTAGCAATAGCAGACCGTCATACTATCCAAAACTAATTATCTCCCGAGAGAAAACTTTTAATTGAACCTGTGTTTACCAACTAACGAGAGTGATATCCGATATACCGATCAAATTAAAAATATTTGTCTCTGCACTCGCGATACCCGATTAAATTCACAAGTTTTTAAAAAAGAGAAAAAACCCGGTGTGCACGGCCAATCCCTAAGCAAACCTTTTTCCGGGCCAAATAATGCAAAGAAGTTGAGAAAACAACAAAAGGAAACATTCATGAATTTTTTTACAACAAAGAACATACTTTTCAAAAAAATTCACAAGAGTAAAAAATTCTTACAATTAGCCAAGAAATATGTCTGAATTTTTTCCAAGGGTTTGGAGCGCATCTTTGAATATAGCAAATATTGTTTATATGCAATATTTTAAAAAAGATTTACTCAAATGCTTCGAAAAAATTCAGGCGTATACCTTAGCTAATTCTATGAACTTTTGACTCTTGTGAATTTTTTCGAAAAATATATCGTTTGTTATAAAAAATTCATGAATGTTTTTAAAAAAAATGCCATTACGGCACCATTTTGAAAGTACTAAAACAGAAAATCGATCTTTGAATCACGAATTCTTAAAGTTTAGACACTTATTCCGCCGTTTAGTGGGGTCTCAGGTTTATTACAGCCTAGAAAACCTTTGAAAAATCGATTAATAAAAAATAGGTACGAAAAATCAAGTTTTCTCAACTTTTTTGCATTATTTGGCCCGGAAAAAAAGTATGCCCAGGGATCGGCCATGCACACGTGTTTATTCTCTTTCAAAACGATCCAAACAATAAGAAAAAATTGGTTTAGTAGGTGTGCATTCAAAACAAAAATTCAACTTCCAAAGCTGTGTTGTTTCCTATTGGCTGTGGATTTGCACATATAACTCACGGAGAAAGAATAGAGCGGAAAAAAGAGCGCCGTAACATTAGTTTCATTACCGGCTGTTGTTTGCGTAGCCTTTTCTGGACCATCCTGAAATTTCATCGTCATCTTCTCGGGCGCGATTCGTCTCTCTGTGTTTCGGGGGCCTGGATGTTGCCAGATAAGGCGAAACTGCGCGTGTGCAGTCACCCCCCCCCCCCCCTCGGTCCTGTACGTGTGCGCGCGTCTGTATATACGTCGATATTCTCCCGATAAGGAGATGGAACTTCTGCCGTTCAACATTACAGAGACAATCCACACATACACATAGATGCTTTTGTTTGTCTGTTACACGAGCACTTGCATTTCTTTTTCTGTTACACTTACATTTTTTTTTCCAGGATAAGCGTTTATAATCGGAATATTTTATATTTTTTTTTTCATTTCGAAAAGTAGTGTGTTTGTAGGAAAGAAGGGGTATAATATATCACGTGTGATGAAATAAAATTTTAAGGACTGAATCGCAGCACACTGGGGATGAGAGAATTGAAGGAAATAAATCATAGTTAAAATTATACGGTAGATGTGAGTCTACTAACGAGGGAGATCCTACTCTGGATCTCGAGAAATATGAAGTGATAAAATTTATTCGGCGGTATGATTTTTTGCTAGATTATCCTTAAAAATCATCCACGCCGACATTTTTTTGTTAAACACAAGTTTTTTGTTACATCATGGTCTTCAATCTTCAAGGGTATAGCGTATAGTGCAGAAATAAAATATTATTTTTAATTTTCATTATATATTTACAGAAATATAAATATGTTAAAGTAGCGAAAGATCAAGAAAGATAAATAAACTTTAGTCAATTTCAATCAAATTTTGAAGTGTTGTGTTTCGAAAAGTATCGCAATAAGGATACCTACACTAAATATTTCAGATATAATATATCAAATATTTCATGAATAACTATTTCAGATATGTCTACGAATTTCCGAAAAAATACTAATACTTTTTATCGAACACTAGACTTTATTTAACGATTCTTGACTCTAAACTCAAAAATACGGTCTCTAATATAGATTAATAATAAAAAGAAAAAATATTTTTTTTTATGTATTATAATTTTTCGCTCAAACTTTATAATATTCACATACATTTGCTTATTTTTTTTTTTATAAATATGTAATGAAAATTAAAGATTTTTTCTGGATCGGACACTATTCTTACCCATATCCTGCGATTTAAGTAGCAATTAAAAAAAACTTAATAATTAAATTCTTCTTCTTCAAAAAAAGAAACAAAAATCCACAACAATCACTTCTCCGTCGCGTACAAAATCTTTCCAAGATAAAGGAGAAAAAAATGTTTTCACCTCTCCTCATGTCGTTATCCAGCGCCCAAGTGAGGTATATAACTTGATACTTCTCCGATAACTCGGGCGCGGCCCGCTGCCTCCAAGTCTTCCCGGGGCTCTTATATTTCTCTTGCGCTCCCGCGGTGATTGCGGTTTTGTTTCGCGCTCGTTATAGAATCCGCAGCCGCGCGCGATCCAGGAATTTTCCGCCCGTCGATTTTTCTCATAGCCCGACGCGCCCCATAATCGATCGGCGCGTCTTGACCTCGCACGCCTCCGACGAGGGTTCTTTGAGCGTCTCTGCTTTTCGAAAATATTCAGCTGTAAAACGCGATAGTAAACGACTTCTTTCTTTTTCACTCGCGGGCCGGAAATTCTGGAGCTTTTTCGCGAGAGACAGATGGAAGAGATGGCGCAATTTTTGAGTCTATTAAATTCATTGTGAAAATTATGTATATATATATTGATTCGGCGAAGCTCGGCCGACGACTGCGTTGAAGTAGTCCAACGTGATAGCGGGAAAGTGAAATTTAGATAATACAATTACATTGGTATAACGTTGAAACTGGTATATCGATTAACAGGTAATGCGATTTAACTCAATAGCGAATTATTTTAATGAAATTACGTGCTTGAGCAGATCATATCGGGTGATATTGCTTATAATGGCGGAACGTTATAATTGAAATAATTTACAGAGGATCGTAAATTAACTTCAACCTACGCACGCTTAATTATTACTCGCCGATCGGAATATCATGCACTGCGTGATTCTATTGTATCTTGGAAAAAAATTGATGGCAAATAATAAAATTAATTCTAATGAAAATTAAATTAAACTAGTTTTATTTGTTTAGTTGTCTAATTAAAAGAGAAACAGATCTCCCGATCGCTATTTTTTTTTTTTAATTTTTAGTTTTTTTTCTTGTGTCAAAATCTTAGGGTGTAATGTTAAAAATTCTTTTAAAATGTCTTCATTCATTGCGTTATGATAATTTACTTTCTATATAACTTTTACTAATTATCTAGAAAACCAACAAAAGCGGGAAAAAAATTCTATTTGTTCAAAAAGAAATGTATATATAGAATAATATCAATAAATATAAGTACCAAAAAGTATACAAATTTTTACTATGAAAAGTTAATTACATATTCTCATAATGAACTTTGATATTTTGGAGGAAAATACCTTTTGGGGTCAATTGTGATGTAGTAGGAAAATACTGTTCAAAGATTAAAAAAAAATCGCTATGCAGAGATGTAGCACTATGCTAATATATTCTGCCTAAAAGCTTGTTAGAAAGTACAAAAAAAGTTCCGCGGAAGTAAGGAAAAAAGAATTAAAAATATCCTTACGAAGGGATGAAAAAAAGGGTCTTTTATTCTCTCAAAAGGTATATCTGAATACTCTTTTACAATTGTTTACTTAAAATAAATCTTTTTTTGCAATTATTCCTCTAATTCTGAGGAACCCCACGTTGTTTCCTATAAACTTTTATACTCCAATCAGAAAAAGAAAAAAGGTCACTTTTACTCCTGCGTAAAATGAAGCACAAATCTCTGAAATATATAGACATTTTAAAGCCTTTTTTATATATTCTGAATGCATTGAAGCAGTGTTATGGAAATTGCAATATTTACATTTAATCCTTCAAACAAGAATCTCACATTATTCTACATTTAACTTCGTTTACCAAGTAAATTCGTTCGATCGAACAATTGTTTACTTTATTCAATTATTCTCTGCAGGAGTTATCAAACATTTCATAAAAAAGATAATAGCTACAGAAAATTGAAACCCATGAAGAATTACCTTTTGAGAACATCACGATAACTGAAGAAATTGGCAACGTTAAACAAAAAATTTCCAATTCAATTTCACTTACTCAAAGTCATACGAATAATTTATTATCGCTATTAAACTATAGGGTGTAGCCTCCCATTGATGCATTTGAATTCGCCACAAAATAAATTTATCCATTAATCGATTTTGCTATTATTCTTCTCTATCGCTTCCTATTCCTCTTGGCCCGATGAATGGCTCTTGTTTCTGTCGAGGTGCGCACCAACGTGCACAGAGGCAAAATTACCGCCTCGGAAAAGCGCGAGCGGAAAGTGGTAGGCAGCCTTTGAAAAGATAATGGACAATTAGCAGTGATAACGATTATTCGTGCTGTATATGCACCAATCGAATGTTGCCAGGCGACGTGAGAATAGAGAGAGGGGGGAGGAGGAGCTTCATAAAGGCGGAAAGAGAATGAACTGTACCAGCGAATGCGTGAAAAAAAAAGAAAAATATTTAATACTGAGTGATTAACGCACTAAGCTTAAAATAATCCCGAACACTCTAATTGGAGAGGTACTCAGGCGTTAGCGATTGCTTCTTTAGATAATAACATTATATGATTTAATGAATTAAAAAGGTAATAATGCGATAATGAGATGAGCACCTTTATCTCTCCCATGTACTGAAGGCTGTAAACAGATGTCTATTATATTTCACGGGTGCGTGCAGAAGGCTTATTAATTATGAAAGTTCAGTAATGCGACAAATCATAATTGACGGAATAAATTTTACTTAATTTCATAATGAACTTAATTGAAACTCTTGTAAAGAGTATTCAATTAAATTCACCTTGCTGATAATTTACATTCCATTGTTTTTCTTATCTATTAGGGCGAGAATATTATTATCCTACTATTCTAAAATTTAACACTTATTTTATGATAAACGAAATATACTTAATTTATTCAAAGTTAATATTAAAAATCATAGAGTGTAAAGAGTATTTACCTAAATTCGTCGCTTATTAATTCATATTCTCCTATTTATACCTATTTTTTAGTGGGAAAACATTATCCTGATATTGATCCAAAATATTTAATATTTATTTCACAACAAAAATTAAGTTTTATTTTATTTAAAGTTAATATTAAAGGTTCATCGCGTATTATTTACTCATTTAAGTGCCGAGAAAGTAGATATGATCAATGTACGGTCAGACACGCAAGTGAAATTGCAATATTTGACTTTCCATATTCATAACGGCCAAAGATAAATAATGCAAAACTTTTCCAGGTACTGTAGATTTTTAATTGACCGCCTTTCAAACACTTAAACAAAAGGAAATTAACATTAAGATTTATAATAAAGAACTTACCAACATTTCATAATTTTCATACTTTCACTTTAAAGTTAAAAATGACCCTCGGTTCTAAAAATGGCAGTTTATTTGATTGAGGCAGTAAAAAGCTTGTCGAATTGCACATCACTAATTTTGTCCTCTTCGCAAAAAGTAGAAACGGCAATTTAAGAAGTACTGACTGGTGGGGGCAAAAATAACGAGAGAAGTGGAAAAGTTAAGCCACCCGCCGCATGCCAAACTGCGCGAGTCGCTCGCAGAAAGTCGCTTAATGGCTGCGAGAAAATAATTACAGGAAAGGCAATCCATTTTGTCTCCTTTCGCACTTTTGGCGCGCAATCACTCGATTTCCTCGGCTAATTTATGTGGCGCGGGGAACGCGCGCGAACTACTGAACTCGAAACGCGGAATATGGACTGTGAAAATCGAGTGCAACGGGATTCCAACCACGAATTGTTTTTAAATGGTCTTGCGGCTAATGCTTTAAATCATTGAATTTATATATATGTATATCTACTTTCAATTATCCAAATGTTTAGGTTGCATTTTTTTAATTAAAAGAACTCTCAAATTGGATCCATAAGAAAAATTTCATTCAATCCGGCGAGAAGAGTATTTAATAATGTCATATTTATCCTTTTTCTAATTGATAGTTTTTTTATCAAATATGACGTCACTACGGTGCAGTAAGTTTCCATTACATATGATCGTGAGGTTGAAAAATGTGTTGACTATATTTCAATGTTCTATCAAAATTAGTTTAAAAAATATTCAAGCAAGAGCTGAATTATAATCTGAAGATTTTGAAAATTATCCAGAGATAGCTAATAATTTAAGTTTTAACTCAACTATAAACGGACTTCAAAGAGACTGGAATACTATTCCGAGAAGATTTACGACTACTGCGTTTATAGGAAAATTTATAGATCTTTTACTTCGTCCTTTCAATTATCAATTTAATTTACATTTGTGAGTTTGGCAGTTTCACGCAAATTTTTTATTAGTCCACCTAATATTTTATTAATTATTTATTTAAAAGTAGAAAAGTTGCATTTTAAATAATAGTTTCTAAGGATTATTTTCAATCGAGTTAACTTCTCGGAAAATTATTCATATAAAGCTACAATTGATACCATTTAAAATGCTGAGAATAATTATTCCATCGTTGTAGTTGCGAAGTAAATTATTTCCACATAATTTGTTTGCCATGAATTTTTTTATTCACATTTTTGTATATGCACTTCAATGTAACTCAGTTTCTACCTTTCTCGCTTCTAGGATTTGAAAGCGCGTCAAGTGCACGCACATAAGAAGTCCCACAACTTCCCGGCAACTTCCTGGCAAAGACTTTAAAAGCGATTTTACCCTCGTGCAAAACGCAAGCCGGCGGTTCGCCTGCTAACTTCTCTCGATGAAAGCTACGTAACAACAACAAGATTTGTTAAATACTTGCCAAGAAAGTTGACACAAGAAAATAAATTCATAATTATTGTTGCTCGCGGTGCAACTTTAATTAATGTCCCTTATAGCCGTCGGAACACGGGTGTATACACGGAATTTATTACAAAATTTTGTATAAATTTGGTTGAGGAAAAATTGAAAGAGGGGGAGCTTGAGTGGTATTCGTAAATAAACTGCACCTCTGCATCGAATTTCATCTATTTTCCCAGCAATTTCAATCACGTTGGGTACCAGCGAATAGTTTATTTTAGGGAATAAAAAAAATGGAAGAATTTGTTGTATTTTTTTCCTATTTTTCAATTTCCTGCATCTACTACGGCACGGGTTTCCCTCCCCGTTTGTCGCTCTGGAGTTCGACTGTATACCGGAGGAATACAGATGCCGGTCGGAGCTTCCCGGCACGTTGAGATCGTTTGTCGACTCAAGCACGGATAACCGCAATGACGTGACTCGATGCGATTTTACAATTCGATCACGGGGCTATATCGTTCGAGTCGCAACTTTTCGCGAAGGACGCCGCCTCCTCTCGCCTAAAGCCGAATATTCAGTGCCGAACATTTTTATACTCCTTTCTCTTTACGTACTCGTCGTGCGAACTCCAGTTGTAAAACCATCGCAGAGATTCTCTTTTGTGGCAGTTTTTCTTTAGCTTTGGTTAAATCTATCGCGCATCTTCCGTGAATTGTATTCTTATGCGTTGACGATGTAATAATTATTACTACTACTTTTCGACAAGAATTCATTGTACCGTACGAGTACTCATTAAGTTAGATGTGCAATTAATAGTACATAACAAAAATCGGCGTCTTCAGAAAAAATTGGAAACATTGAAATTCTTCAGTTACTGAAAATATTGAAGACACTGAATCCTTTAGATAATGAAGGACTTTAGACACTGAATGATTTCAAGTGCTGAAAATCTTCAGATACTGAAAATATTGAAGACATTAGAAATCTTTAGATATACTGTTATGCCACATTAACATCTTGTATATCTTATACATTTTTGTTTATAAGGACTTATAGTCCGTTTAATTTCTTAAATAAATAAATAAATAAATAAATAAATACTGAAAAAACTTCAGATTTTAAAAGACGTTAGTTACAAAATGTCTTCTAACGCGGCGAGAATTAAATTTAGCATAAACAATTTTTGCTAAATTAAGAAAATTGCTCTAAACGCTTCGAAAAATTTCAGGCACATTCCTTGTATAATTCTAAGAATTTTTTACTCTTTTTTACCCCAGTTTTCTTTTTCACTTGTACAACTAGTGAATCATTCAAAGCGCGTGGAAAATATCTGCAGCTCGTTTTGTGTTAAAAAATAAACATAAAAATCAATAGCTCCATTATTATTCTTTGGAAAATCCCAATCGATCGGTTTATTTAAAAAATAGAAATACAAAAGACCTTGAATATGAAAAGCGAGCGACGTGAGTCTATACGCGATTTCTGAATGAGAGCAGTGATCACAAGCTACCAGCGAGGTCCAGAAAATTTTCGGCGCTTTGTGGTAAAATCGAAAAGATAAAACGATTTACTTGGCGCATATTAGAAAATCCCAAAGTGCGTTGTTCCGATAAATCAAAGCGAAATGGAAAAGGCACGCGGGGCCAAAGAAAAATAGGGAAAGAGAGAAGCTCCGTGATAAGGGCTTGAAACGTGATTCCAGGGGTGGAGAGCAAGAGAGACAGAGAGAGGTAGAAGCAAAGGGGGTGGGAGGGAGGAGAAAGAGAGAAAGGAAATGTGACGAAGGAAAATTGAAACGGACTGAGAGGAAAAATATGTGCGGGGCCGGGCGGGCACACACAGTGTCGGCGGCAGCCGAGCGTCGCGCGGTTGGCTAAGCGAAATCCGATAATCGCATCGGAGAGCGTAGATTGGACGGCTCCCCGGGAAAGAGAAAGCGAGTTACTTCCAGTCGCGTTTTCACCGGACGGGCCGCGCCGTCAATCGCCTGAAAAAAAGGAAGACAAGTATGATTACATATTCGTCCTCCTTTTTTCCCCTTGCCGCACTTCTCGGATGTGCCTCTAACCGACTGCCGAAGCTTCCACTACTGCCAGTTGCTTACTGCAACTGCCACTGGGAGATGCTTATTTGTGAAACTAAGAAGAATCGCCAGGCAAGACAGATTGATTCTGTAGATCCGTGATCAATAATTGTACTGCGTGTTACGATTAAATTGAGTTTGTAAAAAGGATTCATACGAGATTTCTTCATACAAAAGTATCTAAATCAAATGTTATAAATAACGAGCCTCTAAAGATCAATTCACAAATATTTTAAAAAGAACTGTAGCTGTAGAGTATATAGACTGCTGAATTCAAAAACTACTTTGACATCTTCAGTTTTATGAAATTACTGAATTTTTTAACTTTTTGGAATATTTTTGTCTAAAAGTTAGATCACACTTAATTTGCAGGAAAATGAATATATACACATACATAAACCTATTATTATGCACAGAAGAAAATGTACAAAACTGTTGCTACTGATGTAAAAACTTAAAATGATGAATTCAAATGAAACAGTGGAAGTTGAGAAAAGCAGGAGTGTAACGTTTGTTAAAATAAGTAGAAAAGTCAATATATCATCCGACATTTGTTAGTATTGATTTAAAAACTAATATTTATTATATTTTCTTTTTAATACGGAGATAAACTATTATTAATATTTATAAAGCATCAATAAATATGCAATAAATGACGGGAATTATACTTATTCTTTGAAAAATTCATTAAATATCCATTGTTGCGTAACTTCAACTTTTACAAATTTTAATATCGCTTTCGATCCAATTTCACTTTTAACAGCACATCATTCACATAACAGCCCATCGTTCCATTCTGTAAACGTAAATTTGCACCTGATCCGCGGTTCTTTTCAGTGTCACGCAAACGTTCCATAGAACAGAAAAAAAAACACTCGAGAAAGTTAAAGATGAAGAAAGATAAATCACGTCGAACTGCAAGTAAACAGATTGTTCAGCGGATAATAAAATGCGAGAAAGGAAGATTGACAGCCAATTACAAATATACAGGGATTGAATTGGATGATTGAAGCAGCAGCTACCAAGCTCCGAGAAACATGACTAAAAAAACGCCTTAAGGGAATCGACGATGCTCACGGATTTCTACTTCTTTTCGCATCTTGACGATGAAATCGTTTGAATGTTTAAACATTTACAGACTTATAAATCGACAGAAAAGATTAAATATTTTTATGACAAGATTTAAGTAAAACAACATAAGACTTTTAGACATATAAAGATAAGATGTTTACGTAGTACACATGAAATAAAAATATTTCTACTTTCTAAATAACATTTGCTTGAACTAATTATTTTACGTACAGATTCAGGCTGCAACATCAACCTTAGTTGCAACTTTTCGTACGATAATTTTTATCGCAAATCTGCCCGTATAATTTCGGTTTATCCGCGTCTCCTTAAATATGAACTCACCCACAATTCCGGAACTTCCCAACAATCTCCTTTCAATACAACTTAGAAAGCCAATATTTGTCGATACAATTTTCAGTACGTACTCAAAAACAACTCGTAGATTTTCGGCGAAACTCGAGCGGGGCGAGAAAAATTTTCGCGCGCGTGCAGAAAATAAGTGTGTCAAGGGGAACGTCACTCGGAGGGGAGAAGAGAGCAAAGAGTGAAAATAAAGACAACGTCGACTCTGTCGACGGAACGAGCCGAGGAGCGAATGTTCGATAACTCGGCGCTCTCCTCTCTTTCGGTGGCGCGCGCGTGCGAATACGTGTCCGGAATTCGCGCTCAGGGTGGAGGGGTAGGAGGGGGAGAAGGGAGGTAGGAGTCGCCCAGCGGCGCACCACGTTTACGCGCTCGCCTTCCCTTTGTCCCCTGTTACCGCCTTTTATTTATAGTTAAGGATGCGAGGAGGCACAGCGACGCCGAACACGAACGGGGCGTTGATTTTCGATTTTTCCTACGAGAAGGAGATGAGGGAACAACGGAGAGGCGCGAACGGAGCCTGACCGAGGCCGAGTCGTGTGCTAAGTCCTGATAAAACGGGTAAACTCAAGCGGTAATGCCCTTATTTATTGTATCTTTTTTTCCCTTAATTTTTATTTTATGGCAATTTTACGATAACGGCATTATGTTGATATTAATAACTCAGGGGCTTTGCTCCCACAAGATATAAGTATTTATTTTAAGTTTTATCTTTGATATTTTCAGATTTTTAAGGAATAGAGGAAACGCAGAATCTAGTGGAAAAGAGGATTTATTGTACATTGGAATATTGAAATAGTATAATATAATGTGTGTAGTATTGACGTTCGTGGAAAAATCGGTAATCAAGAAAAAAAATTTTTTAAGGATCGATAACATTTGTTTATACAATGATCAGGAAGAGGATCATGCCTTCGTTTCACTGCTTTAGGTAAGTTTTGGAAAATTGTTTTCTAATTACGAGTAATGAATCAAACTGTATTTATAAAATCTACCGAATAAGAGAAAAATAACAGTATCAGTATAAAAACAGTGAAATTAAAATTTCCCACAGAAAAGTAATAATTTATTTTAAAAAGCTAAGATTATATTTAAAGAAGTACGATAGATAATTTTATTGAAGTCCCCTTTTCTAAAACGTAAACTCTCCCCTTTCGTAAAAAATTCACAATACCAGAAAGTCAATTCTATTTTCCTACAACTTGTTTCTGTAAATTCGAATCTTAAAAAGTAATATTAGCTTTTCAAAAAGTATCTAAATTTATTGAGTTAATAATAGAATGAAAAAATATTGGATAAATATTAGTACATTCTGCCTAAAAGCTCCTTAATTTTCCGGCAAGGCAGGTATAATACTAATTAAGGCATCTGACCGAGAATATTTAACATCTAAAACGGTATATTAAACTCATTTATATGAACTTTTACTATGAATTTCTATTGTAATTATTTTTTAAAATACACGTACACTTCAATTCAACATTTTCCTCTCAGTTTAGATGTAAGAAGTCAAAAGGCAAAAACTGCAGGATCCTAAATCTTGTTAGGTAGAAATCGCGTCGTAAGGGAACACGAATTTTACGTACTCCATGGGGAGTCGGTGTTTCTTAGATTTTTACTTTTCTACTTGATTACCCTTTTAGTTAATGGCACCTTCTTTCTCCGAGAAGTTGCAAAACTTGGAGAATTCGGGCTGCGCCTTGTCTTTACTTTTTAGAACATCCTGAATTAGCAAATAAAGTTTCTAACGCTTGTTAATGGCCCAGTCTAATTGTTCGTCGCTACTTCCAAGTATCTTAAGAGAAAATTCCTTTTTTCAGTCCTTCTTGGATTAAAAGATTTTTGCATGAATTTTTATTTGGTTGAAATATAAAAACTCGAGATTAACGATCGATTTTACGAACCTTATTCAAGCTAGAGACTCCGTTATTAGGATTCAAATATCAAAAGCGTAAGATTGCATGCCTTGGTATTAATTTTATCTGCAAGTTTTTATATTTGATTGCATAACATTATTATTAGCTGTCAAATTTTAGTTCATAAGTTTTAGTTACGCAGAACCAGATTAGCGATCAGGAATTTATTTCCTTATATATTAATTATTTATAATGAAAATTATTGTATACTTTACTCTAGTTAAATTAAATAAAATAAATGAATATCGAGCCTGACCAGCAAATAGGGAATTTAATTTTCCTCTGCAGGGTTATTTATTTCGTAACGTATTACCTGTGTGCAATTCCTGTTACGTAAATTTTACATTTCACACTCTGGTTAATCCATATAAATAAATAAAAATAAATAAAATTTTCTAAAGTCTCGATTCTAAAAAGCCTGTTCATGTATATGTATACATCGGACGGTGACTACAAGTGCGAGAGAATAATTTGACTGTCGGAGGGAAAATCAATTGCGAATACAATTGCAAAGGGAGCGCCAGCTTCGGGTAACGAGCCAACTCCGCACTCGCCTTTTCAGAACTATTCGGGTTCGCGGGGCAAGTGCGAGTGTAGCGTAAGGTTAATCGTTTGTCTCTGCCTGGCGCTAAGAAATTTACTAGCCTCGGCGGTATATAGCTCCCCGGCTATTTCTACTCACGTCAATCGGTCATTCGTCAAGGTCGAAGAGATTAATCGTCAAATTTAATTGCTTCGGCGATACGAAGAGGTGCGTGGATTTCATTGTACTTTGGAACAATTAATCAACGGAATTAAACAAATTTTCAGAAATGACTCACTCTGCTTTGGTTGAGATTTTTTTTTTATCGCTCACCTGTAAAAAAAACACAAATAAATTTATTAATAAAATGAAAAATGATGATTTGTATTTAAAAACAGTTGTTGACAGTCATTTTTAATTTCCAAAAGTGAAGTTAAGCTCAAGTAATTTAAATTTATGGGATAGGGAATTATCGTCGTTTCTAATGTTATAACTATCTGAAATAATAATTTTCGCGGGGCATTTGTATTTTATGTGAACGTTTACCTTCAATTAATTTGTGAATTAAATCATTTGAACCAATGATGCAAATACCGCTTAATTTTAATCGGTCCTTTTTATCAAAGTGTTAATAACACAATAATGTTAATGGCCCTCAATCTATTCTGATAATAAAATCCAGTAATTTACATACATTTAATTCTTTAGAAGAAACGTAGTATAACATGTAAGCGTAATTATGCTAATGTATACTGCACTCTTAATCGATTTACTTAAACCTTGCTATACTGTGGTAATAAATACTATTTTACGAAACATATTGATTTTAATTGATAGAATAGAATTCATTAATTTTAGAATAATTTAGAATAGTTATATTTAGAGTAATTTTAACTTCGCAATTTCTTTTATTTTTAAGTACTTCTACTTACTTGAAGAAAAAAATACATTTAAAGCACAAATAATATTAACACTTTAAATAAAAAAGACCATTATCATTAAAAAAAGGAATTTTCAAATTTTATTTTGAGAAATCTAACTTTCAATTCATTAGCAGCGATATTTTATACAATTCCATACTAGGACACTAAAAAACGTCCCTCTCTGATGTGTAAAATCAACTAAAGACTAGGCACAAAAAAAATAATGAAGAAGGCCTTTTTCGCTTTGAATTCAGCAACGCAATTTCCAGCTTTCGCCCGACCCTCTGAAAATATACAGCGACAAAATTCCGAGGCGAGGATTGCAGCCGGGCGATATTTTGACCTGGCACTTTTCGGTGAGAGCAACAGCTGCTACCTACCGGCTACAAAAGAGCCGTGGAACCGCGAGGGTCGTGCGCGTGCATCGTTCAATTTCGCATGCGAAACCTGACCAACTGAATTTTTTGTTGGCGGAGATTTGCGCCCCCTTTTTTCGATTCCGTCACTTGAGATTTCCCTCTTTATTAAATTTTCTGCCGAGAGATCGCCTGGCCGCCCAACGGCAGCGGGAGATTACGCGCTACCGCATAAACGGACCAAAGGGAAGGCTAATTTACTTTTTATCAAAAGATCGCAAATTACATTTTTTTTCTCTTTGTTGCCGGGACTTCCAAAGCTCACTTTTTGAATTTCTAATTTTTTAATATTTTTTAATATAACAGAGGACGAGAAAAAATTGTAACTTTAACTGCAACATCTATTTTATCAAATATACGAAAAGACAAAAAAAAATGTATAAATGGAGAAAAAGATTTTTACTCTGTAATAGTTTAAGTGTAATGTCGTCGTAGACTATTATTAAATCTTTTTACAAGAATTCTAATTGATAATAATTTAACTATTTATTAATTTCATTTTTGCTGTAATTTTATCTTAGAAAAATTCGTAATTTTAGTAAGAAAAATTATAAACGGGATATCATAAACATTATTATTATCTTTTACAAATCTAAAGATGCTTTTATAAACTTTCACTAAACCATTTTTATTTACATACATTTTATGGAAATATTCTAAAGTTTAATTATTATAATCTTGTTCGCATTAATTATTCTTCTTTAATTAATTAACTAATTTGTAATTATTATTTTCTAGTTAAGCTTAATAAATAAATAATAAATAAAAATTATTTATGTGGTAAGCTTAACTAGAATTTTATCACAATATTTCGTCACTTTAATAAATGAGGAATACTGCATATGAGATTAACCAACAAAAGGACTTTATGGTAAAGATGGAATTAAAAAATGTATATGTATTATTTAATTATCAAATAAGAATAAAAAGCAATTAGAAAACCACAAGATCAACTGTAAAAATGTAACTGTTTAAATTTTGCAATATACTGAATTGTAAAAATTGACTGTTTAATAATATGTAACAAAAATGTAGACAATTTCTGTAAAAAATATAAAATCTGTAAGAGGATCAGAGGATTTTTCTCGGCGTGTTAAAAGCTGTTTGAAGATCTTTTGCGACCAACTAAGTCTTTTCGTAATTTAAGATGAATGCTGCATTACGCTCGAAATGGGTATGCTTTAATTTGTCTGCGTTCGTGTTCGCGCGCCCCATAATCGCATCCGCCTCTCCTCCGTAGTTGGCAAAATTAAAAGGGATGGCGCGTGTGGCAACTCGAGGAAAGTTCTTGGTGTGGGCGCAGAGTGGCCATTTGTCAAGGCAAGCTCGCCTCCTTCTTCGTCTTGAAGAAAGTAAAAAAGAAATGAAAAAGAAAATCAATTTTCGACCAGTAACCTGGATAAAAGAGCAGCGGTACGTGTACCTCCGTGCGCCTTGCTCATTTACCGAAAAAGGGTGACAGATGCCGGAGGCACCCCGAGGCCCAAAATGTATGTGCGCTGGTCTTGGAGTATGCATCTCTCTTTCAGCGGTACCTTCAAAAGCTGCTCGAGGTGTGGAAAACTGTAGCTTATCCGACCTTTGACTTCATACATTCATAGGCAATCTTAATTAGTTCCACTTATAGTTTCTAGTTCAGGGTTATTAGAAAGAAAACTACACTTTCATCTTTTATTGCACACCCTTAGCTTTGATAAATAAAGTTAGTAAGTAAAAGTAATTTATTTAAAAAAAAAAAAAAATAGTTATTTCCGCTGCAAGGGTGTAAAGTTACTTGTCCGCACAAGTCGTCGCATACCTACAGTGCGCAAATGGCTACTTTACACACAGGTCAACGCGAAGAGTGCAGTTGACAGTGCCTACAGTTTCATTTGCGTACAAGCGACATCGAAGAGCACGAACACAAATTTACAAATTTGTGCGGAAAATTTGCCGATCAAAAATCCCACCCCCTCCCTCGCGAGGGTCTCGTTATTAATTTCTTTCCGTTAAGAAAATGTACTTTATGCACGGCGAAGCAATGTGTAAACAATTTTTTGCATAAAATTTAATCCGTAAAATATTTTGGTAAACAGTGCGCAAAGTGACTTTTTTCACAGCTACCAGTTGTCAGTCTGCTAATGAAATAGTTGAAGCACTGTACGCCCTAGACGTAGGCGTCAATAGTATATTACGTGACAAGGAAGGTAAAACGGGAGTGGTCCCAGAGCGCACGTAAATTGGCACCCGAGGCGAAGGTAAGGGTATGATAAACGTGCGATTTGAGGCATTCTTTTTTACGTATAAAATTTTTATTACGTGTTGCGTAGATTATTTTTCGGCCTAGCAAACCGAAATCGTAACCTTATGGTTGCATCCCGCTAGGTTTGAAAAGTACTTTTCTTTATAATTTATACGCGCGAAATTACAAAAATGTAATTTAATCTAATTCTCTGTATGAATCCAGCTAATTTTTAAATCCCCTAAATAATTCAATAAACATAAATAAACTACGACGGTCTTGTCTTGCAAAGCAGGCGGATAAAAAAGAATCGGACAATACGCTGGGGAATAATTCCCATGCGCACTTTAACAAACAAGCGAGCTCATTCACCTCCTCACTTGCTCTCGTCCATTCCCTTTACGGGGTAACGTACCCGCCGCTATCGTCTACGTATCGCGACGCCCACGCCACGTCTGGCTTATCAAAGGACTGGCGTCGCCTTTAGCTAAATCGCATCTCTCGGCCCACGCGCTTGCCGAAAGACGCCATTACGTCACGGATGATCGCGAGAGTCGAGTTACGTACCATGAGAAGACAATGATAATATTAATTAATGTTCGTGGCTTAAACAATATTAATTATCCTAACAGATGTGGAGTCTTTTTAGAAAATGTAATAGTAACTGACGGTATTGTGAAAATTAAATTTTTTATTAAAAATTGATGTATAAAAAACGGAATAACAGCAACATAAACGCAGCATGCGACTCGAGATCGCCAAACTTGTAAATCTGAAGATGTGAAAATTCATTTAAAAAATGCGAAGTGTGATATTTTGTTTGTTAACACTGACTGCTATTTTTTTTATGTAAAACATATTACTATTCAAATTTTGTAGCTGAATTTCACCTATTCAGATTTAGAGAGTATAAAATCTGTGATAACATCTGAATTTCTTTTGTAGGCATTGTTCATGGCTATAAATGGCTCTTGAGAATAAACTTATTTATAAATGGTGGATTAAAGCTTTGTTGGCTCTATTAATTTTCAGCAAGAAATTTTGCCAATGCAATTTTTTTCTTTTCTATTGCAATCTTCAAATATTTTTCAAAAGTCTCTTCAATTATAGGCACAACTTTGAATTCCAAAATACTGTTGATCCACGATCTAATTAATGGATCTATGTGTGGTTGATAATCGGTATCTAATAGACTGCGGCAAAAAATACATAAAGATTTTTAATCTTAAGTAAATATGTAAATTTATTTACAATTACGTACGTTAGATTAGAAATTTTAAAATCGAGCAAATTAATATCGATTTCGTTGTCTGTCAGAGATTTAACAGAGAGCGTTAAATATGATCCCACTGTTTTGTAATGTTCCTCTATTTCCGTAGATTTAGTTTCTGTATTTCCGTCTTTTATAATAAAACGATCGTATCGGATCTGAAACATCAGTCAATTCATTTATAACAAACTGTACAACAATTGCCTGGCAAAGCAGCAGCATTACATTTAAATCTGCAAAATCAACTGGAGCATGAATGATGACAATATCATTATCCAACGAAATAGACACGGCGTTAACTCGCAGAAAAAAATTAAGACCAGTCAGCGAGTTGTTTAAAGCTCGAAAAGCCTTTTTTTTATTCTTTTGAAAATCTAATATCACAGACATGTCGGGTAAGGCTATTTTAGATAAATAAGACTTTTCGATGATTAGCAGATGTGTGGAGCTGATAATTTCATCTGCTAACTTATTAAACGCTGCCGTCATAGAGTTAACGTGCGACCTGAAAAGTGCGTATAAAATTAAAAAAAATGTTTCTATTTTATTTTGAATCGAAGTAAATTTGGCTAGTACATACCTAAAGAGATTTCGGTAATGATAATTACCTTTGAGTGAAATACTAACTAACGTCAAATTAAATGCTGAGTGCAATTTCCTCTCTATCAGAGAAATATCATTTTTTATTGAATTTTGTAAAATGTAATGGGCAAGGGAGTGTTCTGAAAATATCAACGACAATATTTAAAAAAACAATTATCTTCATAAACACAGAATCTATAATTTTGTAGTATACATACTGATACATTTGATTTGAACTTTATGATACACAGGTATCATTTTAGATTCTTTTTTGTACATCAGCGATATAAACGCATCTAAAAATTCATGTTTTACGTGAGTAATGTGATAACTGTCTTCCACTATGCAAAGCCCAACAATCGTTTTGGTTACAACTTTCGACAAGTGTAATCTGAAAATATTAGATTTTTACGCATTCCATTTTGCAATGTGACAATTTAAAAAAAAAAATGTTTTTACTTGTACGTTGATACTATTGGCTCGTATAAAACGCTGCATATTCTAATTTTTCCATTAATTACGGTATCAGGCGACTGAAACGTAAAAGTCATAGATAATGACTCAAGGCAACCGGTGCTAGTGAGTAATTGTACATTCTCTCTTCGGCTTATTTGTGAATCGAGTAACTCTCTGCAGATAAGAAGATAATTAGATATCGCGCGTGTTGAATAATTTGGTTAGGAGAAATATACATACACATGATCAAATCCTAGTTTAAACCGCACGTCTTCTACGGTATTTTTCTTTTTGGAAGTTTTAAGATCACCGCAAAACAGAGTGCCATCCCAGTGCTAAAGAAAAACTGACACGATTATTTTAATTTTAATTTTTGCAATGTATTACATTTCACGTTATGTAATTGCAAATTATTCACTCACGATAAGAAAAAAATTATTAGATATACATTGCGCACGAAGATACAAAATGTATTAATAGAAACAAATACTAACTAAATTTATTTGCAATATAAAACTTTTAAAAATGTCTAACAAAACTTACACATCTAATCGGCTCCAAACATATTTCATTTGCTTGATGTATTGCTAGTGACAATTCGTCATTATTACTAACTAAAATGTAAAGCCAATTAATCCGTTATTCAGACCTAATTATTTAAGAGACAAAAATGCAGTTTATTAATGTTTAGTATGTTCATTATGGAACTAAATTACTTCGTATGTACTCCATTTTCGAACGAGCTGCCTTCATAGAGGTTAGGTTTTCGCCTTTTCAGCGTAATTCAGTCGCCAAAATAGATCACTATTCACTTTATCACTTTAGTATTATTTTATGATCCATTATTTTATTACTTTTTATAATTTATGGATTCGAAATAAAATTGTATACATATTTAAGATGCAATAACTTCGCTAAAAGATACAATATAACGTAGAAAAATTGCTACGAAATAAACGTGTGACAATAGAGCTATATCTGGGAACGTGTTATCGCGCCGATGTCAAGATAAGTTTATCAATAAAAGCTGAACCGGCAAGCTTCGAGTGAGGCATCTTTATTTTTGTCAAACATAAAAAGTAGATTACGAATTTTTATAAAAAAGTGTTCTGTATGCATCTTACAGAATTTATTCACAACAATGAAACAAAAAATATGGACAAGAAAATAAAAAAAGTGTTTTCGGAAAACACGAAATTTAACTTTAAAAAAATACTACGCAAAGGAAACATAACAAACATATTTTAAAAGTCTTCTTGAAACAAAGTATTTTCTGGAAAAAAAGTGTTACGTCTATGCAAAGTTTCGTCCACTATTATAATTTTAATTCAATTCAATTTTCCAATGGATATAATATAATATTAACTAAATACAGTATTACAAAAGGAATTCAATTTATCACTATTAACAAAATTACGGAAGTCATTTAAAAAAATTTTCCCTCTAACCAGAGAAGCAATACCAATTTCGCTGAAATATCCAATTGTTCCGCGAAAAACTTGTCATATCTGCGAAAAAATCGATAATAGAAGCTCTCTATACAGGTAATTTTCTGCTTTTCAACTTTTTTTCGGCATCCCCCGACCAGAGAAAAAAAAATCAGTGCTGCCGTTCATCGAGACAAAAGCCGAAGCGGAAAGAGAGAAAGAGAAACAGAACGGCGAGTGGCGGGGGGTGAGGGGTGAAGTAGAGTGGAGGGTTGTACTGAAGGAGCCGAGGGAAACTCCTTTTTTTTACACGAGGCAACACAAGAAAGCAAAAAACGCGGAAGATGGTCTGCGCTATAAGCGCGAGGGAGAGTTGAATGTAGAGCGGAAGAAAACGAAAGAAAGGGGGTGGGCAGGGGGTGAGTATTTTGGAGAAAGTGCGGGAATTCGAGTTGCGACACTAAAACTTCTGACCTGGTATGTCGGCCAATCTTTTCAGAGCGAAGTTCTTCATTCCAGCGATGTATCAGTATCATCGCGATCCTTGACGAGGATCGAGGGAGCGGTTAATGTAGAAATGCATTCGGGCTCGGAGCAACGATTACGTTTATTTTGATGAAGGTGAAATGAAGATCGAATATATTGTTAATGCTTATTGGCGCAGTGGAAAAGCTCGGGAGTGAGATTGAGGCCAATTCAGGGGGCGAATTTAATAGATTCAATCATAACAAATTTTTATAAAAATGAACAGCGAGAGAGAAATGTTGAATATTAGCGAAAAAATTCGAGGAGAAAAGAAATGAATAATCTTCCGGTCCTTTATAATTTGAAATATTCATAGCCTTTGCCAGAGTGGGCAAGGTCCGCGTTCGTGACTGCGTTACGCTCTCCCACGGCGTGCTCCACTGGTGCTCTCGCCTCCTCCCAATCATGACCTCATTTTCTTGTATGGCAAAAGAAATATCGAAAATGGATATTGCCCAATACCACCGAGAGCATTGGGAGCTACTCTGGCTACGCACGTCTACGTCTTGTCGTAACAAAAGCAGCTATAACAATGAGCTTATGGATTTAAGGCGATCGAGCTTTTAAAATATCTAAGTGCTTAAGTGCTATGCTTCACACTTTCTTTTTATCTTATTTTTATTCAAATTCTGCTTGAAACAATCAAGATAAAATATTGCTTATACGAAGGATCTATACCACTCTCTGCACTATATTGATTAAGTTTACCGTAAATAAATATTATACAAATAGATTGACTATGTACAATGCATTTGGATATGTAAATTGTTAGCTAGTACCTAATGACGTGACGTGCATTACGTAATCTGATAAAATAATGTATAATTAGTTATCGAAATCAGTTTGTAACTTATTTCATTAAAATTGTTATAATAGTGAAATAAAAAGTTATTTAAATACCAAAAAATGAAGCATACTATGTTGTTTAGTTTGATTCCAGAGAACCTTGATAAAAAAAGGCCAGGAATTGAAATTAATAGTTACTTGTTAATTGTTTCAACTAAATATTAATTGAAACAATTAATTGTTAGATGTCATTACTGACCTTTTCTTCAGTGACTTTCAGCCTGTTTTGTAAACATTGCAAATATACCTATTTACAAAGTAACATTTTCTGGCGTTTTTAGTTGTGTATGCCGAACAAAAGTGGTTCGCTTCATTGTCCACTATGCGCAAAACAATTTTCAAAGTTACATCCAAATAGATGATCTAAAAATTGCCCTTTCTTGATTAATTCTATAAAGTTTTCAAGTAAACCATAAAAGTTACATTTTTACATCTATTAATCGCTAATTTCCATGCCGAAGAATCAAAATTTCAAAAAAGTAAAACTACAAGATTCTACATAATGTAAGAAATTTACGTAGGATCAATAAACAAGTGAAAGAGGGCCAGAAGAAGGTAAAAAAGGAGTGTCGGAAGCGACACGAAAAGAATACGAAAAAAATGGAATGAGAAAAAGTTGGGTAAAACGTCCGCGGAGTCTAGAATGCAGTTTTATTAAAAACATCTCTTATTCCGACGAAGTGCAACCAGAGCCGAGCCATCGCTAGGCCATCGCCCGGCCGTGTTCGTACACTGAATACCTTTTGTTTGAAATTTTTTAATAAAGTCCGCTGCGGTCTTCACTCCCTCTCGGGCGGGCGCGCAATGTGACGCCATACCGACGACGAGAACTGGCGTCGCTCATTTAAGAGAATAAGAAGTAAATAAAAAGTTTAATTTACCAAAAATTTTTTAAAGCTCGAGCATTCGCGGATTATTTTCCCCTTTTTATCATTTTTGTCTTTAATTTATACTAATTCTATTTTTAAAATTTGTACAAAATGAATCTTGAATTTTTTAAAAGTAGGCTTATGTTTCGATGGACTAGCGCTATTGTATGTTGTAAATCTGGAAAAAATTTTCTTTATTTATCTGATATATTATTCGTTTATTCGTAAAATAATTCACGCAATAGTTAACGTTTATTCGTAAAATTATAATTTTTATTAAATGAAATGGGTAATGATAGATGGACAAACTCATTGAGCTTGCTAAGATGAAAAGAGGATAGAACCAACAAGATGTGCGGAAAAATGCCGTACATCTTCAGTATACCGTAAGAAAATTTTTAAGCATCTGGGACAGCTCCCTCTTTGTGATCATAGTTAATAAAAGAAGCAAGTCATTCACTCGCTCAAGATTAAGGAATTTTTTAATAAAAATTTAATTTCCCTTTTTTCATTACCGACTATCTCCTGCAGACTTTTTAATTATTGTGAGCTATTTGACACAATTTTTTTCCAACTTATTTATCGTGCAAACCGGAAACTCTTATTCTTGGCGGAAAAAATCCAATTTTATTTTTACCAAATTGTTACCGCTAAATTTACGTTCTTTCTTTATTGACGATTACCCACCGTAAGAAACATACTTAACACTAATCTGTTTGTATCGCTCATTAGATGTAAAGAATTTAACAAATGCTCAGCACTTTGTCTACTTCTGCTTGATAGACTGAAAATAGATTTATATAAATAAAGTAGAGTCACTGCTCCTTAGAATATTATCCAGTACAATGAAGTGAAAAAGGACTTTGGTCGTGTAATGAGGACGGAGGAGGGAGAGGGAGAGTCGGACTAGATGTCGGTAACGCGAGCGGAAAAGCCGTCGTGAAACGCACAAGCGTGAATTATTATTATCGCGGTAACGCATGCGCAGAAGGGAGTAGGGACGAGAGAGCGAGGGAGCTTAAATGCGCGTGCGGCAATCCACCCCCTCCCCCTGCCTCCCTTGCCTATATTACTCTCTATGCGCTGCGACTGAAATGCCACTGACATAAATGTCTGCTCTTCCTCTGGAACTCCCACATTTTTATTCGATGCTTGGCAGATTTTTAAATTGATAGAACTATTTTACAGTTTCGTTGAGTAGAAAGTATTCAACAGCAATTTCATTGACCTTATTAAGGCAATGCCCCATTCACAGCTTCAGGAATATGTCACTGTTATAGAGATGGCATTAGAATCAGATGAAGAGTACTTGCTTAAAAAAATGAATTGATCTTTTGATCATTCGAGAAATCAAATGTTTCGTGGCCTTTTTATGTAGAAATTAGACGTCCCATTCTACTGCAAAAAGTCGTATGATCATCACCACGTGAAGATCTAACGTAGATCAGGTGAACATCACATGGCTTTCTGTGACATTCATATGATACATATTCGACAATCATGTGATCGTCTAACTTCTTCTGTAAGATACATATATAAGGAACAAATGGAATCCTACCTAAGATCCAGAAAGTTTTCTCTACCTTTTTCCTGATACCTTCCAAAACCCAATCTTTTGTAAAAGAGATTGTTGATGCGATTGACTTTGTATTTTTTATAATTACAATTGACTACAAAGGCGTTGATGGCTTGGTAATCGGTTTCTTTTGCAGTCCCAAGTTTTTGGCAAAAATCCAAGTCTAATCTCAGTTCCTAAAAGGGCCAGCGACTGCGATTATCACTGTTCAAATTTCTATCAGAAATCATTGCGATAAATGCATGAAGCTGAAAATAAGGTTTCCCCTTAAACAAGCATTATTTTATCAAATTACCAGTGCACAATTTCTCAATGAGAATAAAACTTAACTCTAACTAAAACAATTCCCCAAAATTATTTTTCCTCAAATCCTACGTAAGTATTTTCACGCAGACATCGAACACTTATTGCGAAAAATTGAGGCATACAGCACTTGCAGGAGCTCGCTTCTGTGGAATAACTTTTTTGCAAAATCAGTGAAACGTTCGAAAAAAGAGATACCGACACACTCGAGGCAAAGGCTTCTCTAGACTTACCCTGGGATAATCGCCATTATTTTCCGTCATAACTTTTCACGTGAATTAACGTGCCTTATAGAATTAGACCCGAAGGCGAGAGCTAGAAAGGGAGGGAGAGAGAAAGAGAGAGAGAAATTGATATAATAAAAACAGAGCGATTATCCCGGCTGAACGGACACGGCCCCAGGCCTGGCGCAAATAAGAGAGATACGAAGAGCTGCATTCCTCGGCGCCTTTGACGTCATGCGCGCGCCCGTTCATGAGATACGCGGATATCGAGCCACGGATCATCGTATATCCACCTCTGCGTGCGCACTGCTGCCGGTATATAATGTCCTCGTGCATCCAAAGTGCCTGAAGAGGGCCTCGTGTACCTATTACTTATTAGTTATTTTTACTAACAATTAAAGGACTAAAGAATCCTTAAGTACAGATTAGAAATGATAGCATAAGTATGTTATTATTAACACAACAAAAGTAAAGTAACTTAAGCTGTTTAATGTTAATCGAACTAAGTAATACAGAGAAAAAACGTGAAGAGGCTTTAAACTGTCCAATAGAGTCAACGGTCGTTAAATTATTAGGTAAAGCGTTCCAGAAACTTTTCACTCTGTTAAAGGTGGAATAGAAATCAAAATTGGAATGGCAACTATGCTCAACTATCGGCTTGTGGATTCTAATATTGTAGGTAGGACGTATAAGCATGAATAACAGAATCAATTTTTCACAAGTGACAAAATTATATAAAATTTTATAAACTAATAATCCATATTAGTAAACTTGTGCAAGGATAGAATAATCTGCAAATAAATAATACATGCAACGTCAGAATAATATTTTAATTAAATTAGTTCGTAGGCTTTCTTAATTTGAATACTATGAAAGGAAGAAATCTGTGAATTTCTTTATTTTTTCGACTGTATCTCGGTTTACTTTTGGTTCATCGAAGAATGAATAACTATTTCACTGCATTAAATTAAGAGAAGATGGAAAGGTGAATTACTTCTTCCAATAAAATATGTGAGAAAAATTGGGGAGTAAACGGTACTCGGAAGTGAAAAATGTGAACTATTAAGATTACGATCAACAAACCGCGAGTAAGGACGACAAAAGATTCTTTCGGGCTGCAAGTTTATTTTTGCCCTACTAGAAATTTAAAAATATTTATTCTTCGTTATTTAAATTTTTAGTTCTTTAGCGCATTATTAACACTCGTGTGTTATTAATAACATTTACAAACTTACTTAGATTCATGAAATAATTAAAAGTTACTGGTGAGAATTACAAAGTACGTTAGTCAAATTTGTTTACCAACGTAGTTTGTAAAAATCACAATGTAGACAGCCTGTGATCATTTAACTCACGTAGGTTGGTACTTTTTATAAAGCACTTTTTAAATTTAACCCGTGTGGGTCTCTTCGTGTATAATTCCTATTAACAATTGAGAAAAAAAAAGATTAGTTAAACTTTACGTTTGCTTTGATTAGTTCGAGCTTTCAGAACTTCGTCCTTCTGGCTTTTATTTAAGATAAACAACAGAAAAAGAAAAAAAACTTCGAGCAAGGAGCAATGAATAAAAAACAGCAAAGGATCACACGCGAGTTCCTACAACGCGAGAGAAAGATAATGAAACGAACAAAAGCTCGAAAGGCTGTTAGTGCGCTCTCCTTGCAAAGGGGTGCAAATCACCCCTTTAAACAAATTCCCAGCACACACGCCCCCCTCGTATCCCTCTTAAACTTGCGCAAATTACGCTCACACGGACAAAGGATAGTATAATACTCGCGGAGGAAAAAGATGCATCAATTTTTTTCACCTACGCGCACAAAAGAGGGAGGTGAACGCTTTAGCGCGAAAAAAGTTCGTTTGCACCTATCCGAAGTTAGCGAAGGCAGATAGGGGTGGTGCCGCGCGGAAAGGGGGTCATTTTTGCTTAAGCCGAATGAAAACACTCTGTGGGGCCGCGTCACGGCCACGGAACTAGAAAATTGCACTTTTCCGAGATTCAAGAAAATTTTGACACGCGCGCGGTAGTTGCTCACAAAGCGAGTCCCCGAGAAAAATCTACATACGCTGAGAGAGAAAGAGAGAGAGAGAGAGAGAGAGAGAGGGACTATGAAATTTACCTTTGCCTTTGCTTTTTTATGAGGTTTCGCTCAAAGTCGTTCGCGACGGAAAATATTTTTAAGAGCCGGCGGTATAAAGGAGCGAAAATACAGAGCAAGAGGGAAAGAGAAAGAGAAAGAGAGGAAGGATAAGAAGAGGAAAGTGAGAGTGGCGTGCGGAGGCAGAATCGCGAAGCTTCCGCTTTTCCTGTCGGCGGTGGAATAAATTTAACGAGCGGGTCCAGTCTGGGGCTTGTCCGCCCAATTATTATTGTGTCCTGGACTTCCTGAAGCCGCTCAGTCTCGGCCTTATATGCGCGTGCGAGAATATCGTGTATACTCGTAAATACTGACTTGATACCTGCCGCTAACCCAGTTTTACAAAGATTAAAGGGATGTAGGCGTCTAATCGTTTTTAGGAAGTTCACCGTTCGTCGCTCAGGTAACCTGATTTCTCAAAGTACTCCTTCAGCCGATTTTCCAGTACATTGTTGTTACGAAATCTTTCTATTTACGGCGAGCATCATTGAATCGACTCGACGGCAATTATTTCAATGAGTCACGAGAAATAAAAAAAAAACGTATCCAATTCTTTGACATGCAGCTTCCGTCAAAATAGTATAAAATATCAAATAATTTTTTGTTTTTTTATTCTAATTTTCACATTGGGTAAAAAACTATTTTCCTAATTCTTTTCATAGAATCTACCTCGTTAAAAAACATTAATAGGCAATACAAGTATAGACCTCTATATTCACGATTTTTCTTTATAAATTTGCAACATTTAATTGCGGAATTAGAAAATTAATAAAAAAACTCTGTTTAAAGTATAATATAAAAACGACGGAAACAATTCTACAAAGAAGATGAGTTTATGCTTTTTCATGTGTCTTTTTATAAAATTAATTTTATAAACGAAATCATTGAACAAATTTTAAAAAACTTAATCAAACACTCTAATAATCGATAAAAAATTATAAAGGTAAATAAAAAAACAAATTTCTTTTCACAATCGTTATAAAAAAAATGAGCAAAAAAATATTCAAATCCACTGTGAGCAGAGATCTAGGCGCACACGTATACATCAGATCGAACATTTTTCAAAATACTATTTTTTGATCAACAGTTACTTAAAACGCATTTACAAAAAGTTTTCAGAATAACTGAAAATATTGCTATTACAAACCTCCTTACAAGGAGGAATAAATAACTAATGTTTCGTAATTTTATCGAGACTCTGGATCCGCCATCGAAGGGCCGCCTAAAAGATCTTAAAAATTAAGCTCGCAAGCTTTAATCTTCAGCGCGTTCCCTTTCTAACAAAGTTTCAGCTCAAAGTTTGCCGAAAAATTAGGCGTCTGTTTAATTTCTCTTAAAGCTCGCGCAAGCTCTTTCAGCCCCTTTCAGCGTCCCCCTTCATGCGTCTGCGCATACCTCTGCGATAAATTACAAGTTAGTTGGTAAAAACTACAAGTACAGCTGTTACACAATACAATTAATTTCATAATTATTGAAAGAAAATATATTTAAGTTTACAATTTTCAATTATTACCAACCTGCTTGGTATTTTTATCGAAGTTTAGTTTGTATTAATTACTACGAAAATAGTAAATATTATTAACTAAAATGATAATTAATTTTCTTTTGGCAGTCTGTGATCAGTTTGCCCAAGAAGTTGTTAATTTTTACAAGCCATTTCTTAAATTTTACCTAGGTGGGTCTCTCAGTGTAGGCGAAGGCGGAACTGCGCGGGCGACGCAGGGACGCGCGGAGTGGTTGCATTATATCGAACCAACGAAGGGGGGCGAAGCTTTGAGGCTCCATCGGTATGCTTTAATTACCAATCACGAAATTATCATGCTAATTGCAGCTGCATACCTCGGCGCGGCATGCAATCAGATTATTATAGAGAGATACATGCGAGCTTCGCGGACGGTAGTCAAGATATATCTCTTATTTCTCTCGGCCCCGCTCGGCTTTCCACTTGCGGTCGCAGCGCATCGTTAATTGTTAAACCAGCGTGGCGGTGCTCTCCATCCGATCGGAAATTTATTGGTTTCGCGAGTGCGCGCTAGCTTATTGCGAGTGAAATCGCCTGTATTTTCTAATGGCGATTGTGATTGACTGTACTTGCGACCAGAACTTGTTTCATGTAGTCTGTGAATTTTGGCATTAGCAACTACTAGGTGGGTGTAAGCCCAAATGTTATGTGGTAGTACGTTTATGTGCTCAGGGAATTTTCTCGTAAATTACGTGAACAGTGTAATTTTTTACAGGAATATCGCCGCAATTTTTACGTTAGGAACTTGGATACTTCACCAAGCTTTGTAAGTTTTATAATACATCACTTTTTAAGAGAGAGTTTATAGAAAAACCCATAACAGTTACGAGGAGTTTTACTTAAAAATTGCAGAGCTTTTTTTCTAATACTTAAAATATTTGGACTATCGACCAATATTAAGACAATAATTACGATGATTTTCTCTACGGAACTTAATATATTAAATCGTCCCAGGATTACGTTTTTTATGTAATTTTTACGAGAAAATATCCACACTTACTACAGTCCTAAGTTGCAAACAAATGTAAATTAATTCTGATTAATTATAACAAGGATTAGGATAATCTCTACAATAATGTTTATAAACTTGCATTTGCTTTAGAATAACGTAAAACTTATTAAAAAAATTCTTAATTAAAACTATTATGCCTTTTAAAAAAATTTAAAAGCTTTCATTTACAAGAGACTTTTATTAATCACACTAAGAATTACATCGTAACTGACGTATTGCTGGAAAAGTCACGCTACCTCGGTTTATTCTGTATTTCTTTTTTTCGTGCGGATTAAATTGAAGTTTGAAAGAAATTGATGTATCTTATATATAGAAAACGTATTTATTCGGGTGAAACTTCAACCATAAATTTTGATACTCCGCCTCAAAAAAAGAAGGAGAAATAAAAATAGAAAATCTATCAAAAGCAGAAAACAAACTTCATTTTTTATTTATTTGTACTTCTAGATCAAAAAGGCATTTACATTGACAAAACTATAAAAAACAAAATAAAGTGATTCTAACCAGATTCTTCTAACACTTTGAACATAAATCTAATAAAATGTACGTTTATAACACAAAGCTTATTTTAACACTTACTAAAATCGACAGAAAAAAGTGGATACGTTAACAATTAGTCTTCATCAATAAATTTTTAGGTCATCCAAAGACAAAGTAGAATCTTCGATATAAATTGATAACTCATTTTGCTACTGCTAATTGATCAATATATTCAGTTTACTTTCGCGTAAACGTAGCCATTAAACTTTTAGCGTTAGTAAACCCCAATCATTCAATATCTTTATTAAATTTAACGAAACGAATTCACGAGAAAATACTAAAGTAATTACTTTCCTCCACGTCCCTTTTACCTCCCTTTATGCGTGATCTGAATCGAGATAAATTGTATTTCGCTTTATTTGGATTTTTCATGATTCGGTCCTTCTACCGCTTGGTTAGTTGCACTCGGGAAGGTTTAATTCCGCATCATTTTCTCTTTTCATTTCTTTTTTTTTTTTTATCTATACTAAGTATCTATACGTCAAGTAAAAATTAAGAACAGAATGTTTTCTTTATATTGATGATCCTTTCCCTTTTGAAATCTTAATACCTTAAGGTATTTTGATAAACTACTAATAGGGAATAATGAAACAAAATACTCGCACCTTAATCCCATGAGTTTTTGTTTAATAGATACAACTAAAAGCATCATTGTTGATGCAGTAATTTTAAAAATCACGCATGTATAAGTTTTCTGTATCTTCTAAATAAAGCCTTATGAGGTTAATCTTAAGGCGATGTTATTTCATTATTCGGTAGTAGAAAATAATTTATCTCTTGTGTTGAAAATAATTTATATCTAGTGTATCTCCTTTTTGGTCAGTTAATGGTAGTTAAAAAAGCACTGTGAGGTCCCTCTAAGAGCTTATTTACTTACGAGTTGCAGAAAAAGCTATTTTGCCCAGATTATCGTTTGCTTTATTCTGAACGTTTAAACCGCTAAGCTGTCCACAATAAATACATGATGAACCAAAGTTTCAAGCTTATAACTGTTCAACATAATGATAAGATATTCCCGCCATTAATAAAATTTGAAATTCATTTTAAAATTATCATTTACACATTTAAAACATTAGAATACAATGATTTCCGAATTATTTCAATTTTACTCTTCTGAATTGTGTAATTATACCTTTACTTAGAGAATTTATCGGAAAAGTAATTCTTCAAACTTTTTTCATAAAGAACAGCAAAGATTACTTTATTAGAGGATTTTTTTCCTCGCAGCACCTAACTTGTCCTTTTTTGTTCAACTTGATTTTCTCTTTATTTCTTTTGCACTGAAAGAAGAAATTCGAGAGAAAATAGAATCTCTATTTAGCTATTTTTCACGTTATTAATTAATTAAATTAGAAATTTATTTGCGCGTTAAAACTGCTGACAGTTTTTATCCTCCACGCTCCTCTTTTGACTCAAACTCAGTTAAATTAAGCGAATTAATAAGAAGAACTAAACCGAACGAAAAAATAAATAAATAAGTATAAATCCCTCCACAAAGTATTTATAAAAAAAATCGCAGCTCCCTCGCCTCCCTCCTCACCAGACCGATGATTACGCCTTGACCCAAAATAGCTCCGCGCGCCGTTCATGAAGCGATCCATGGGAGAGGGCGGCCCGGCGAAGACGAAAAGAGACGCCGGATAATCGGCGAGTGATCGGATAAAGGTCAAGAGATAAGGGGGAGCGAGCGGCGCGCGACCTCGGTTACGAGGCATTCGTACGAATCGCTCTCGATGAGTTCAAGGAGACCCGAGGGGGGAGGGGGGGGGGGACCACCGCCGAGCGCGACCTCCGAGTAGCGCTTTGCGCGCGAACCCGCTGCAATCGAACAGATGTACGCCCGGGAGTCGGTGTACGTTTCGACCGGCCGGGTTTCGCCAAGAAGAGAGTCCTCGAGATTATTACGCCGAGAGGTGACGCGAGCAGGCCTCTCGCCTGGGGTTTAACGACGAGTGCTTCAGATTGGCTGCTTTTAACGATCAATTATTCGGATATTGGGGGCGGGGCTTGGACAATATTTAACCAATGTTTATGCATTTGTGCTCGCAAAGAAAAATCTAACTTTTATAGTAAGAATGGGGGTACTAGTAGAGTTTATCACCAGCGTTACTTTATTAGTACGAAAATTCATGCAAATAATCATGGATTTTGAGCTTTTAAAGTAGACTGTCTTTTCATATTAAAAAAGTAAGCACTGTATTCGGAAAGAAAAATCCTACTTTTATAGTAAGAATGAGGGTACTAGTAGAGTTTATCACCAGCGTTACTTTATTAGTACGAAAATTCATGCAAATAATCATGGATTTTGAGCTTTTACAGTAGACTGTCTTTTCATAGTAAAAAAGTCAGCAGTCTATAAGACGATTCTATAAGCAACATTGGAAAAGAGTGTGAACACCGTAGAACAGTTGACGGTTTACGTTTTTTGAAGTGCCGCAACTCGAACATGGCGTAACTGCAGAGCTTTGTAGTAAGCGAATCATTGTATAAAGCTATGGAAGCTTTACAACGAGAGGAGGAAAGCTCTATAGCATTTCTGCTCCTGGAGGGCCATACACATACTTTATTTATATGTGAATAAATTATATTTATGTACTCCTTTCTATTAAACTATAATATAATTTATATCTTAGAAGACTGTACTAAATATTTTAAAGTATGAAATTATACTATAATAGTATAAGGAACTTTTCCTAAATTACAGTCATATGGATTCTAGTAAAATACTTAGATTTTTCTTTCCGAGTGGTCAGAGCTTTTGCGCTGCAAAAGTGGCAAATAAATTTTCTGCTACAAGTGAAGTTTAAAAGAGGACTGATAAGCATTCGTTATTTGGATGAAAAAAGTGGAGGAACCAGTGGTTATGTTTGACTTGGAGAATATTTATGAAATGTTTTTATATTCAATTGTGGTCAGAGTTTTTGCGCTGCAAGAGTAGGTTGTGAATTTTCTACCAAAAATGCAGTATTGAAGAGGATTGATAAGAATTAAAATGCAATCTTTGAAAGCTCAAAGCAGTAGTTGTGACTCGACGTTGAATAAATAATTTATTAGAAGGGTTGAATAGATTAAGAATGACTTTTTATTTAGTATATATATATATATTTAAAACGTGAGTTTTTTTTTATATTCAGATGAAGGCATGGTTCATGCGGACATCTGCTTGCTTACGTAAGCTTTTTTTCTTGATAAAAATAAACGTACGAAGAAGAACAGCTGTAAGGACTGCTGCAAGTTCTAAAAACTGCTGGTGAATTATTTATTTTATTCCAGTAATAAATGGATAATTCAACCAATCACAGCAAAAGCTTTTAAGTTATCTAAACTCTATTAATTGTCATTAACAACACAAACATTTGGCCGCTGTAAAAATCCCGAGCGAAAAGCTTGCAAGACAATCCTAATCCTGTAATCCGTGTATATCGCCCAATAAGACTATACTTTTCTGTTTCACCCACTCCATTTCCACATGGAGCTTTGCCGAGGTTGCATTGACTCGACGTTTCAACCCTCGTCGCGTCCCAGTCCCGCGTAAACTCGAGCCCGGCGCGTCAAGGCCTTTCGAGGAGGGGATCAAATCGCAGACAGTACGAGGATTTAATAATTTTTTTCCTCCTCCTGAAGAGGACCGTAAGGGGCGTCGTCGAAATCTTATATCGGATCTTCAAAATCCCGAGAGGGCGGTTTCCTCGAATGAGAGACGGAGAGGTTTCCGGTTAACGGGGACGATGCTCCAGCAGTGTGCCATCGGTGCGATATCATCTCTGACGTTGATATCGCCACTGCATATGTCTCGGAATATCGACGCGATTCAAGGTTAGTCTGACGTCGGTCATCATCTGTTACGTAATAAAGAATAGCATCTGCAAAAATAATCCAGACGATCTGTTATAGTTTGGATTTACTTTTAATGAGGATAAGTCATTCTTTTTGCTTGCTCATAAAGGAAGCTTTGTAACAGTAAAAAAGTTTCTCTAAAGGTATTTTAGAAGTTCGTTTTGAATGTTTTTGGATCGTTTTATGATATTTTTGGAAAATGTCTGTTCGGATCTGTGGGTGCATGTGTTTGTAGCATTCTGTAACTGGTAAACTCGTTGTGCTTCTTTTCTTTTGTTTTTTTTATGGGATGGAATAATATATTACGTACCAAAGGAGGTAAAATAAGAGTGGACCCAAATCGTAGATTAATTATCGTTCGAGGCGTAACCGAGAGTGATAAATATGATTTGAGTCATTCTTTATTTCTCGAGGTGCGTATACTATTTTTCACCATTCCGGAAACGTGATAATTTCGGCTCGCTTATGATGAAAATAGTATATTACATACTCCTGGTACGTAATATAATACTATTTTGTGTTTGAAGATATAATTTATTATGAATTTTTTTCAATTTTTAGAAAACACTTTTTAGCCTTTTGTTTTTTTGTACAATAAGATCAGTGTAATAAAAGATAAGTAAACGCATCTAGAAAAACATAAAATTTCCTATCTTTTTTATTTTTAAATTTTGAATTAGTTATTGCCGTTCTTTTGATATAAATGGAAAGATGTAAAATGTTTTAAAAAAATTCGCGGTTACTGATTAATATCCGAATAAAATTCATGAATTTTTTAGGCTGTTTTATTAATTATTTTATGAGAAACAAAATTATATTTTGAAAAAATATCTTCTGGATTTTTTTTTATTTTGAAATATAAAAGTTTCCGCAGTCATTTTCCTGTGTTATTTATCGTTCATTCATTACGCTTCATTTCAGAATATTTTGTTTCCAGGTGATTTATTCCTTTATGGACTAATAAATTTCTTTTTAGTATCACTTATGACATCGCGCACTGGCTATAAAATTCTTATGTATAAAGAAAAAAATGATTGAATTTTTAATACATAAAATAGAGACCACGGAAGAAAGTACGTTTATCCGAAAGTCACTTCACAATCGAAATTCTTTTTGAATTTTAAATTTCCATGCCATGTGGAATGGAAACAGTAATAAGTGAGCGTATCTTGAAAAACGAGGCGAATTGATCATAAACAAAAACAAAAAAAAAACATGGAAGAAGAGAAATGGAAGTAAATACAAGACGGAAGTTGTTCGCAAAGACGAATAGGTAGAAGTAAATAACAGGAATGAAAGGGAGAAAAAAGGAAGTAAAATACCCTTGGGGGAAGGGTGAGAGAAATCGGAGGCGTGGAAAAGAAACCGATACCAGTAAGACGTAGTAAGAAGCCTCGGAAATCCTGGAAGCTCGACTTATCAAAAAAAAAAAAAAAAAAAAAGGAAGAAGAAAAAGAGAACAATACACAGTATACGTCGAGGAACGAATTACACCTGCCCACCACAACACCTGTCACAAGCAGTTAATACATAGGCGAGAGCACTTCTTCTGTATCACGTACATTCTGCTACGATGCTTTCGGGAGATTACACAATTTATGAAGTTCGCTGTCTTAATTCAACAGAAAATGAAGTGCTCACTTAATTGTTTCTATTCATTGTTGAATTACTTGCAGGGAATTTAATGTTAACACCAATAATTTTCGTGAAAATTATTTAGGTCAAGTTCCCACTTCTGAGAAGGTGACGTAAAATGAAGGTAAAAATAAATTACTTCTTCTCAATAATAAATTCTTCCTCTGCTACTAAATGAGAATAAATTCTATAAATATATTAAATATGAATTCTTTACTATCAACATTTGTTAGTCAGTGACTTTTATAAAATGATCACGTATTCGCAGCTGTCAATAATTGATCGACCGCCAAGTTTGTATTAAAACTTTTAATCGCATCGATGGGTGATTGTACTGAATCACGTCTAATCATAGACAGAGTATATTATACAAAGTCGTACCAGATTAAATTTATCATAAAAGTGCGAATTGCACCGAGACTCTCAAATTCGTTGGAATAAAACGTAGAAGAGAAGATTTTTGTCGGGCGGTCAGAGAGTATATAGCATCAACATTGATGATTTGCTGAAGACTTTGTAGTGCTTCGAAAAATTAAAGTAATTAAACGAGTACTTTTACAGCTCCGGATAAGAAGGTATTATTCTACGTCCGAAAGCTTCAAATCCTCCTTGAACTTGCTCTTTGTTCGGGCAGAAACGTTAATGGACGATAAACTGCGAAGAAGAGTTAAACAAGGATTAAGAGAATTAAAATTTCACCGCAATTTTTTTTTTTCGTTATAAAAGAAATCATTGTTCGTTATTAACTATAGTTGCATATACGCTAAAACATTTGGAGTCAAATTTCACTCTTAGTTTATAGTGAAATCCACTATAAACCATCGAGTTAAATTTGACTCCAGTAGAGTCAAATATGACTCTACACGAATAGAGTGATTTAAATTCGCTCTAAAGTAGAGTAAAATTAACTCTGAGGTAGAGTAGTATATTACAGGTTAAGCCCCTACCTTTCGCTCTACACGGAGAAACTAATTGGGTAAAAATTACCCACATTTTCACGGTGATCTTGAGACGCCTTGAATTTTTAGTACTTTCAATGGAATAAATACAATGTGAATTTTAAATTTTATTATACTGTTTAGTAAGGTTTATAGAAACTTTATTAAAAATTACATGAAAATGATTACTGATTATCTACGAAAATTTAAATGTTAATCAGTAATTCGACAACCGTCTAGTATTAATATAATGTACTATATTAATTATGTTTGCACGCAGGCATATATTTTTTAGATACTCGAATTTTAGCACAGTTTTTGTTTATATTTGCCCTCCTCGATCTTTTTTTTATTTCATTTAGTTAGAAAATAAAGTGACCTGTGATCTTTCGCCGGAGGAAAGCAGTAAAGCTGCCTGCCACGCTTGTGCGGCTGTCGCTGCTACAAATACATATCCGCGGGCTCGCGCGTGTTGGTGCGTAAAGCCGACCGCGTGTCTGACCCAAGCCGGAATTTACTACTGCATCTAAGCGATTGAATCGCGCGGAAACTTACTGTCACTCTATTAACTTTGTTTTAATGGAATGATGCTGAAATTGCGCAAGCCACAAATACATTGACTTCGTGTAACCTGCGTATATTAAAAAATATCGGTAATTATAAAAAAATCTAATACTACTTTCTCTTCCTTTTCATTAAATTAACGTGAAATGACGAGGAAAGTGTCTTGCATCTGGATAACTGTTTTATATGAAATTGTTTGTTAGTGACGAGTAATAAATTTAATTATAATCTTATTATTTTTAATCTTAGTTATTTTTTATGAAATTCTAATTAAAGTTAATGATTTATCCCTAAAAAATTGTTATATTGCGATTGTTTTTTTACGTAATTTTGTACACTATGTTCACTCGTACATTGTACGAGAATTTTCACTCGCTTTAAAAACTACAATGATTTACGAACCGAAAGCAACTTCAAATAGAAAAGACGGAACGATGAAAAAATCGCGTAATCGTAAGAAAATCACTGGAATAAAAAAAAACGAAAAAGATACTTTTTTATTCATGAAAAGAATCGCAAAATGAACGCAGCGTGCGTTCGCGTTGACAAGATGAGTGTAAAAGCCTACGTCAACGTCTCCGTCGACGACGTGGTTTTTGATTTACAAATCGACGGTCGCGCTTCTATCGCAATTCATTCCCGGAATAAACGTCAACGTAGGCTTCATAAATCGTTAACATTTCGTCGCGAGCGAACGACGAGGTGATAATGCGTGACGACGATGAGTCAGGAGCGACGCGCTGTTCTGTACCGTGGAAAATCCGACACTATTTTGACGGCCCCCGCGTCGACTGAATCGACGCTTTCGATGGACTTGTTTATCCAGTGAGAATCTAAATAATTCCGTTTCGACGTTTAATAACTTTTTAACGCTAATTAACATTCGTGGCTCAAGTAATCCATGTCTTTGAGTGACTCCGTAAATCTGGAAATTCGAATAGCGACTTTTTGTTTGTCAAAATTTGTCTATATATTGAACCAGTAGACCACTTTTAATATAACGTATGCTATTATTTATATTTTGTGTATTTTTTTAAGTGTATTTAAGTGTATTTTTTCAATTTAACCCAGGTTGGCCCCCTTAAGGAAGTACAACACCTTTAGTTATGATTGTTTTAAAATATTTTAAAAATTCAGAATGTGTTCATGAAACTGAAGATGTTAAAATAGTTTTTGTACTTTTCATTTCAACATATTATTTGATGAAACAATTTTAGAGTTTATAACTCACATTCATACAATTTTAAAATAATCATATTTTATAAAAAAAAATTAGGTTTAAAGTTTACTTCTTGATCGATTCAATCTATGTTATGATAGATATATCTATAGAATGTAATTTAAAAATTACTAATTACAAAATTTTTGTATCTAAACATTCATTGTTTCATTGTTATAAGACCCCCTTAAAGCTGCTTTAATCTTTTCAATCTTTAATTAAATCATTTGAAAAGCAATGTTTTAAAATGGAAATTATGTTAAATTAATATAATTAATATGAAATGAATGTGAAACGAAACACCAATCGGTTTATTTTTTCCGTTTGTTTTGTATACCGCGCAGGGATGGCAGGAATCCAGGCGTAAATAAAAGGTTTTGTCAGAACAATGAATATTCAAAAATCGCGAGAGAAACATATGTTACTTTAAATGTTTTCCAATGAATTTTAATTTTAAAGGCAGCGGCTCACTGGAAATATGCATTTAAAAATTAAGTTCAAACGCATAATGGAAAGTTAAGGGGAGGTTGAAGTCCTATTTTACGGATCGATATTTTCGACGGCATTCTTCGTTTTCCTCGTTGATTATTGCACAGAATCATGTAAGATTTTGCAGATGTACTCCAAATCAAATTTAAAATTACTCTCAGCTCATATCTTAGTGAAAAGTTCAAAGAAATAAATAAATTATTAAATTGCACAAACAATTTTTTTTTTGTTATTTGACAAAGAAATGAGCTGAAAGCAATTCTAGATTAGATTTGGAGTACATCTACAAAATCTTATATGATTCTGTACAGCAATTTATGAGAAAAGCGAAGAATACCGTCGAGTCCAACCTCCCCTTAGTGCCCAGCTCGTCGATACACGGAAATACATTAAAATTTATAATAATTATTATAATTACATTGAATTACAATCTTTTTTTATTCCAGTCAATACTTTTTTGTTTGTCTTTACTTTACGTATATCTACGTTCCTTGAAAATTGCAATATTTATAAAGAAAAAAAATTGCTGTTACAGTGAATCTCGCGTACATTTGCACAGTATCAACTTTCAGAAAGGTGAAATAACCAGAGGATTGCCTTGGCAATCTTAAATGTCAAACGATAGAGTTTCACGGAAATGGAATTTTTTTCCAAACTATTCGATTAATGTCTTCGACTATCGACTGGAATTTGAGGCATCCACAAACATCGAATAAACTCAATTTAGACATATACCACGGCTAGGCGAGCGTAGGCCGAAACTTGAGCCTTATACAAACATTAGACATTTTTTCCATCATACGAAATAACACAAGTGGTCGCTACAATTTTCAGAACTCCCATCCTGGCTTCTTGATTTACGAATGAGATTTCAAGGTTTATTTTTCGGACCAACACTTACTTAAACAACTCTACAACACCGAGCCATCGGAAGGAAACGGGAAACAATAAAAATCGTTTCCCCGGGCTGTGGATAAAAAATGTGTATACGCAGGTATCGCATTTAACAATCACTTATGCTTTATTCGCAAGCCAGTGAGAATCGTCTGGATTTCGTTAAAATATTTTTCAGCGATTTTTTTTTTGCGGGGCCGATTAAATACGCGCACCGAAGCAAGTGAGACGAGCGTTTTTTAAAGCTGAAATAAAAGTGGAAAATGTATGCAAGCGCGCGTATTTTCTCGCGGCCGCCTCGGGACGCGTTACTCGCAATTATGAAAGGGGCCCTGCTGCGTCACTTCAGTGATTAATACGCACCGCGAATCCGCCCGCCAGAGGTTTCAAAAAATTTGCCGAATAGCAGAATCTCGTGAATCATCGACGCGCTTTTTTTCGTCCGCATGCGATTCGAAATGGATCGATCCTGCGGAGTGTCAGTAAACTACGCGCCGTTTGTTTTTTTTTTTTTTATTCACTCGATGATTCGAATTTACAGGGTTTATTAGGGCATGTGCCATTGCTGTGGAATTTATTAGGCCACGTTTTTCATTTTTCTTCGGTGATGGAGATATGGTTTCTTCTTCTTTTTTTTTTGTTTCAATTCAAATCGATGAAAAAAATTCTGATGGAAGGACTTTTTTTTTTCATTTTTTGTGGTGGACGGATTTATAGTTTACGATTTAAATTCAATTTGTAACAATGAGATAGTGCTGGGTTGATTAGATTCAGGATAATTTGAACCGTGCGGGGTTAATTGAATAATAAATTAACGGACAACTAGTTGGCAGATTAATGAATATTAGATTAAAAACTGAAGCGCGACAAAGAGACAATTTTTTGTATTTGTGGAGTAATAAATTATTTCTTAAACTGAAATTACAATTTCAACCCCATTCGCTTATTTTTCTCTCCGTGCATAGGAACCACCTCCTCACCCCCTCTCTTCAGCGTGAAAAATTAGTTTTTCATTACGCTGTTAAATTTTGGAATTCCGCTATTCCGCTAATAAATTACACACTTTTTTCGTAAATTAATAGTGCGGCTGATATGTCCGTTGCATATATTCAACTCTTTCAACAATATTTTTGCCTTTTTTTCAACCCTGGCTTTAATGAATGCATTCACGGACCACATTATTAAATTCAGCTTAAAAAAAAAAGAAAAAATACAGTAGCTTATATTCGTTTGAATCAAAAAGATATTTATTCAAATTTAATGATTAAGTTTATTAATTAACATGTAGAAATTAAATTTCACATTTGCATTTAAATAAAAACTGTAAGCCGCACAACTACTTTCATAAAAACGCCTTATCTTCACAGAAATTTAGAAATTAAGATTTTTTCGATTTTCGAGCATCTATTTAAAATCGATGTCGAAGTGACTCTGGCATATAAAAAAATAAAGAGAAAGGGATACAGTAGTGCGCAAATTTTGTGAGGGTGAGAGAAAGAGAGAAATTTATTTGAAATTACAAATAAATTTAAAAATAAAAATGGTCTAACTTTCTATTTGCGTTACTTGTCGATTATATTATAATACAATGCCGAGAATAAAATGATTTCTAATTCGAGATTTTTGCACGTTCCCTTTTATAATTAGATTTGTAATTAATTTAACGAAGAAGAATATACATTACAAAAGAATTTAGTCTACACATTTCCACATTACCACTTTGTTTTCATAGATTTTGAAAAATTCAACAAGTGTATTTATAATCCTCACACATTGCCACAGCCAGTATAGAGTTTTATTTTTCTGTATGAAGAAGGAATCTAGTGAAAAAAATGTTTCTAAAACGTGCACCATCCCCTTTTGTTTCCACAAGCAGTACACTCGGTAACAGGCGTCAACTCAAAAATCTCTCGAGCAATTCCATTCCGACCGCAATCGACGAGAGAAACAGAGAAGGAAAGAGATGGAGAGTGGAATATACAATGGACGAGCGCGTGATGCGCACATGACGGAATATTACACGGATTCAAAGCGACGAGGTATTTGGAAGCAAAAGAGAATGGCGAGGGAAGGAAGACAGTGGGAAATTGCAGAATGTGAAAAATCGTCGCAAGACCGGCTGTGGGACGACGGGTGGGGGAAGCGAATCGGCCCATCCATGTAGATTGGAGCCATCGAGTCGACATTGTTCCCGGAGAGGAGCTAAAGCCGCGCAGCGCATCTCCGGAGCCGGAGAGGAGTATGCCACTTGATTGTGCGATCTTCGCGCTAGAACGAAGGGGAGGGGGTCCTTTATACGCGGGAGGGCAGGAAGAGAGCGACTTTCCTCCCTCCGAGATGAAGTGTGTTTTTGTCCGAGGGGAGGGAGGGACTCTGCATCGCAAGGTAGTTCCTTGATGCGGTGTGATGTATGGTGAAAAGAACCCCAGGTGCTCCGGATTTCTGTAGCCCTTTTTTTTCTCGTCGCGATCCATTGAGAACACTGATGTGAGAGAGGACTTGGTATGTTTTGTACAGCCACTGGGGTCGAAAATCAATTCTGCTTTCCAAAATTTCAGTGCATTCGCTGTTTGTAGAATTCAGCTTCACGGGTGTATACAAAGATCAGATCTTGAATCGAATCAGTTGCGTAGTGAATTTTCAATTTGGTCAAACAAAAAATGAATGTTGAAGAGTGATTTTTTTTAACATTTTATTTGCGGCCATTTAATAACTATAGTTTATAAAGTGGCGATTAAGTAGGAATAAAATTGTAGAAAAATGATTTCACTATATGATAAGATTAGACCCTATTCACCAGAGAAGAAATTTTTAATATTGCTTTCTAAAAAGAAGATATAGAATATTAATAGAAGTTTTAACAGTTCATAATAAAACTGGCCAGTGAGTATTCATCGCTGCTCAAATCGTGTTAGTCTATGTACATAATTTTTGTTCTTACTTAAATGTATTTAAAATCTTGTTTACAGGTAAATAAATTCAGTCATAAAGCTCGTTGCAAAAAAATGTGGAATTATTGCCCAATTAATTTTTATGCGCGTCCATTAAGGAATAATCTTAGAATACAGTCCACCTATGCAAAAAAAGGAACGGGGGAGAAATTCGGGAGAGCAAAAACGGCGTAATTAAGATGCGAAAGCAAAACCTAACAGAGAGGTGGTTAAGGGAGAGGGTAAAAAGATGCAGGCAATGAAGAACCCAGAGGAGTTGAAAGAGAGATCGATGTAGCGCATGAAACAAAGACAGCAAAACCCGAAATTCACGAAGACCAAATTGTAATAACGGTTTTCTGCAGTTTTCAACCTAATGAAATCGAACAAACACGTATATCCGTTTAAACTGACCTTCGTTTGGTGTTCTCATTCTTAGACAATTTTTATTTATGGTTTTGTTTTCTCAAGACTGGACCAATGAAATTTTTCAATTACTCGTAATTGCTTGAGACGAAAAAATACTGCAAAGTGTGGCTACACGTGACACTATTGCTGCCATCGTGTGCTCTTCTTTTATGTTTGAGGTAAAATTCAAATTAATGCAAATCAATGTATCGTTACGGCAGAAAATATTTACACATTTATGGCTCCTAAAAAAAGCTGACTATCCCGACGAAGATGGCCATAAAAAAAAAGCATCTGGCGCGTGCCCATCGATTATAACGAATACTGCGCATCTCCGTTGAAAAAGTTATTTTGTAAACTTACAAGAAAACTTACTTTTTTAAATAAATAATGACATTGAAAATATTAGAAACTTATTTTTCTTTCCATAATGCTCTTGAAGAGGAGCATCAATTAGTATGCAAGTCAGTAGTTACGACTAAAAAATATTGTTATTATAATCATCAGAATGACATGAAATTAGCAGAAATGTATAGTCAAAGTTTATTTTTATTTTTTCTTTTAATTAAAATACAACTAAAGTTCTCAAAATGTTAAAAAAAAGTCCAGAAACCGAGGCTGTAAGAAGAAAAGATTGATTTTCCAAGAATCAATTGACTAATTTTGATGCCGTGACAGCGCTACATGAGAAAATTAATTATACAAAATTAAGGCGCTGTAATATTCGCCCGCACGTTCGTCGCGTTCGCGCGCAAAATTATTGATTCCGAAGATGAACACATTTTTTGAATCCTTGTACGTAAATCACTCTTAAAATAAACAAAACGTGATGGTGATTAAAGGGTAACGAAGTTATTTTTGCATATACAAATAACGCACCCTATTGACACTGGTTAAGAGATAAAAAAATGTCAATAGCAACGCGAACGTAAATGAAAGTGTACCGAGAAGAAATATTGCGCCAGAAATATTTTCGCCAAAAGTGGTAAAAAAATTTACGACGAGTAATTAAAATGTGTCTTATTTTTTTGGGTGGTTTTGTTCTTTTAATTTCTACTATGCCCCTTCGCCTTTTCATTTGCTTCTCATCGATCTGTCGCTGCGCGCATCCTTCCTTAATTTCGCTCTTCCCGAGCGCTCATTCGTATCTATTTATGTATTTCTTGTTCCATTGTCTGGATCCACTGCTGCTCATCGTAGTCCCTCTTGTCTTTTCATCGCTTAATCATTTCCTTTCAAGCCGCAAAATAAAGAGCGATTCTTAGTTCCGCCTCCAGAATTTTGGTTGACTCGCTCTTCTGCGCTGTGGTATTTTTTTTTGCGCTGGCGCATCCTTCGTTTTTTTTCGTTTAATAACAAGACATTTCTGCAAATAATTTTTTTAAACATTTTTTTTCTCAAAATATTCCTTTGTTTTGTCTCCTGAATTTCGGAAATCTGACCACGAGAATTTCCAAAATTGAAAATTCATGCTTTTCTCGTATTAAAGTATGGAGAAAGTATTAGAGTTTATAACGCTCAAAATATTCGACGCAGTAGTTCCTTAAAGTTACAATTTTCTGAAAGATCGTTTATCCAAATTCGATGATTGCTCAATTTCCTCAAACCCCGATAATTCTATTAAAGAAATAATTTGAACCAAAGAAAAAAATATTGTTAAATTAAAATCTTTCTTGCTTTAAAAAATAAATTCGCATATTAAAAAATATATGAAAATGGAGATAAAAAATTTAATTTCCATTATCACGTACTCATTTTTTATTAGGCACTACTGCCATGTGATAATTTTTGAGCTAATAGACTGCAAATATTTTTATCGAAAAACATCTTATTTTTTTTCTTTAAATCTTTATTCTAAAAAATTCTGAATAACAGATGTGAAATATTATCTTTAAAATTGAAATTCGGCATCGTAAATTTTTTTAACTACTTTTTGTAAATATGTTAGATCCTTCGTTAGTAAATTCAAGTTCCACAAACGAAAGATCTCGTATCTGGGTTGGAAATTACAGTTTGAAGAGTATTTTGCATCTGTTTATACTCCGGAGTTCAGCCCATTTCCATTGTTTCATAATCACGATTGAGCTTTCTCCCCTTTCTTTTATTCGCATTTTATTTTTCATCCTCCGCAACCTTTGTCATCTTTGTTTGCTTGATTTGACACGAAGATCTGCGGGTAGAAAAGGAAATCTTAATTCAACTTTCTCACCTCTACAGACATGCAAATATAAACATCCCGGGAAACTTGCGTTAATTGAATTTTAAAGAACTCTCATCTGGATGCAACGAACTTGACGCTGAAATGGGGGTATTTAATGCGCTGATGAGAATTGCTGTTTCATTGTTTTATTTCAACTCGATTAATAATCAAGACTTTGTACTTTCTTTTGTCTCCCTTATTGCAATTAACTTTTTTTACAGTATCGTAAGATAATATGCTTTTGGTTGTTTTTACGTTTCTTTGATTTTATTCGTAATTTAACCATGAAAAACTATTTTATCCAAGTGATGAAGTATTCCTGTGTTTAATAACGAATCAAGCAATTTATAATCACCGAATTTCTCGAATGATATTTAATATTAATTATTTTTACAAAAAAAAGTATTATTTCAAAACCATGAAGTATGTGTTGCCTCTCATACTTTGTAAAACTATGCTGCTTATGAATGCATATTTACCTCTGGGATCTTCACAAATTCCTGAATCCTTTGAGATCCGTGTTAAGATCATCCCTGGTATTTACCGCGGTATTTACAGCTTTCATGCTGCAGTGTATGCCGCAGGCACAATAAAAATAAGAGAATGAAAATTTTATTCAGTCAATAATAAAAAACAAATATTCCAGAAAGGAATTTTTTCTTTCAGGTCATAAAAATGGGTATAGCGAATTTTATAACTTAAAGTAACATCGATTACTACTACGAAGTAAGTTCAACTTCAATAAAACGCAGGCAAACCCTAAAACTCTCACAAAAAATAAATTACTGGTCAAGAAATACTGTGAAACCTACTGGAACCACTAAAAATTATTGTCAATAGTTGTTAGTTTATTGTTAAAATTGGGTAACTGATCAGTTGTTAATTTATTATTGAAATTATGTAACTGAAGATCAGTAGTTCATTCACGAAAGACTTGATTCCAGTAAGAATTAGACAACTACTCTTTTTAGTTAGTAGTTGTCAATTTATTATTGAAATTATGTAACTGAGCAGCTGATCATTTAATTTGAAAAATTAATTGACACTTACTGCAATTAGTCAGGAATTACCAATTTATTACCGAAATTAAGTAACTCGTCAGCAGCTCACCAGTAGCAAATCAGTAATAGATTTCTAAATATCCTTTTCAATAGTTTATATTCAGAAGGGCAGCTGCTTTGAATAACAAAGGAAGTCTCTTCCTAGGTACTTCCCGAAGTGAAATCAAAGGAAATGCTTTCTGTAATCGCGCATCAAGTGTCGAGCGGATTCTTTATTTTCTCTTTTCGTGATCATGCGACTGCGACGTCGACGCGAGTAAAAAAAAAACTCGAGGGTATGAGGAAATGTTTGTACGACCAAGTGCACCTTTGCTATCTTTCAGGTACGAGCCGAAGAAAATATCGCACTCACGGACGAGAAAGAAATGGCACCTTGGGTAAACAAGTAGAAGTAGTTCGTGCTAAAAAGCTTTTTGGTTACAAGGCAGCTTGGTAAGAAGGTAGTTTAACGTTTATCGAGGAATCTTGTATGTGGAGTTTATTGAAAGTGTATTAAAAAAAATCGTTTCATCTGATACATTAAAACTTCGATTTTATCGTTTATTAAAATATTTCTAATTTATATTCGTGCTGTGCAAGAAGATTTTTTTGTAAATCTATAGTGGTTTAATTTTATGCTACTTTAAATCGTCAGGAGCAAAAGTGAAGTAGTCTTCTGTCTACTTTCTACATCTAAACAAAAAATATTTATTTATTTATTCATTTAATTAATAATTCAACGGACTAAAAGTTCTGCTATAAAACAATGATAATAAACGTGATTTAGTTATTTAACTTAAATATAAAAAGTTCCAGAGTCTTATGAGATTAATTTTCATTTAGTTATTTAGTTTAAAATTTATTCATTTGATATTTTTTTGTAATTTTTTAGAACTCAATTTATTTAAATAATTTAGTGATGATACAGCCAAGTTAGTAATGTATCGCAGCCTTTTTATGGAAAGCAATGTGTATTTTACTATACAAATTAATGAATTAATTAAGTAAATAATAATAATATAAAATGAATTACGTTGCAGTTGTTAGAGTTCACTGCTATGTAATTTATGAAAGTCTCCATAATATGAATGCAGTTAATTATCTCAAATTTATGTGACATTATATTTAATCTAACAATTAAGTAGCTCATGTATACCATAGTACATTTCAATATACGTGCGGGAATGCGATTTTAAACCTCGTATGAGGTATGCGCATGAGCGAAGCGAGTGTGAAAAGGTCACCCGAGGTTAAAATCACTTCCTCGCACAAGTATCGAACCGTTTTTTTTTCTTCACAACGTGTGCAAGATGCGATTTTCCACAGGTGGATTGGAGTGAGCGTAGGTACGGAAAATCGTAACTTTGCGCACGGCGTGTAAAAAAATTAATTATAAAAAGTTTTTAAAAAAACTCACTGATTTTAAGAAAAAAGTAACCCGAAGGCGACAATCGTAACTTTGCGCACGGCGGGTAAAAAAATTAATTATAAAAAGTTTTTAAAAAACTCACTAATTTTAAGAAAAAAGTAACCCGAAGGCGACAATCGTAACTTTGCGCACGGCGGGTTAAAAAATTAATTATAAAAATTTCTTAAAAAAACTCACTGATTTTAAGAAAAAAGTAACCCGAAGGCGACAATTGTAACTTTGCGCACGGCGGGTAAAAAAATTAATTATAAAAAGTTCTTAAAAAAACTCACTGATTTTAAGAAAAACGCATAAAAAAAAAGTAACCCGAAGGCGACAATAATTCGCATCGATAGGAAAAAAAAAGAAAAAAAAAACAGAATCAGCATAACCGATAGCTGCAAGAACAAAAGCAAAGGTCATGCAGGAGAGAAAAGAAGATTCCCGGCAATGCTTCCTTCGCCTTTTTCTAGGTCATTTTTGCGCTCCTTTGGAATCGCAACCCCTTGCGCCTGGCATTTCTAAAATATTGCAAGCGAACGAGCGCGGAGTCGATGCGGACATTTTGAATTCAAGCCCGGGAATTAAATCCGGCTGGCATTTTCGCGGAAAAAGTAAACTGTGTAGTAGTTCCCGCCCCGAGAATGCCGAAGTGGCGTAAATAGTTGTACGTCGGGGAAAGGCGCCGGAGAGAAGGAGCGGAGGCGCGGAAAATGAGCTACGAAAACGAGGCAAAATAAAAGGGGTGAAAAAGGGTGTAGAAGAAGGCGAGCGGAGCTGAGGAGTAAACGCATGAAAGAAAGACGTTTGCTTCGGCAGGTGGAACAAACGCAGGCATAGAAATCCAATCCCGGTCGTTTCGCTGGGGGTGAAGGGGGTGAGGGAGAAAACGGACGCGCGCCGAGCTAAGAAGAACGGAGAGCGGACCGGCCAAGTTAGCAAGGTAAGGCATTTTACTAGCGAGAGTCTCGGCTACTGCGAAAACATGGATGTTCCTATCGGCGACCGTAATGCAGGTTGTGCTTTATTGCTGCGCCGTTACCTTCTTACATTCCTGAATTTCAAAATCAAGCTTTTTTTTTTTAAATGTCACTTCTCGGAAGTATAGTCAATGATACTTTACTTGAAATCTGATAGGTACTCTAACTTTTAAAAAAACTTTTGGCCACATATATTGTGAAATTAGCAAATAATAATTTTATTGATGATATGAAGTAGATGGAGGGGAAACAAAAGGAGAAAGAAACAAATAAATTTGAGGCTGTTGTGGGCCCCAAAAGGGAGGTTGCTTGAATAACAACATTAACAAGTAGATCATAATGGATCTTAAGGATGATCTAAAGGAGATCGGCACTTAAAAAATTGCAGCGGTATAACTAATTCCGGACCACCTCAACAATGTATACAATCGCGCATATAAGAAATAACCAGTAATTATAAAATTTTTTTAGCTAAATTTACATAGTTAATTTAATACTTTTGCAGATGATTGGTATTTCTTCCGTTTTTGCAAGAAAATCACTTCTTCGTTCCTTGTTTTATCTCCCAGCAGCTAAGCTGTTGAGCCGTGAAAATTAAAGGGTCGATGCTGCGTAAATATTTATGATTCATCGGCTCGCAGAAAACGTATTTAAATTAATTTTCGTTTTAGTTTGCAATAAGAATTTTCTTTATTAAAGTGCATGAGTGTACTCCGCAATCTTGCAAAAATACAGTTTTATGAATTGAGAAAAAACTAAAGTACAGGCTGTAGAACGTTCATTAATAAAATAAGCTGATGGTGAATTTCTTGTAAGGGACAACAAAAATTAATGTAAGTTTAGACGAAGTCTTTCGATCTTTGTATTCTTCATCTAAAATTTGTCTTGGTCTGGATAAGTAAATAAAATGGGTTCGATCTATATCATCTATACTATACGTGCTTCTAATGTATTAAAAATAAAATTAATAATAAAGTAAAACCATAAAGTAATTAATGTCAGCATTTTATTTTCCATCATTTTCGAGAGGAGTAATGTAGAGAGCAAGCATGTTATGCATGGAATGAATCTATTAATAATAATGATAATATAAAAATTAATGTTGTGGTAATTGAGTTTGTTGCTATTACGGTAGTACAATGCTGTATAGCTATTATTTAATAATTGTATCTCTGATGCCTTAAAATTAATTCAATGATGTACTCTAATTAACTATTAATGGACACAAATGAGATCCTGTATCCTATTTATTGAAACCTTAAAGTCATGAATTTAGAAGTGCTTAATTGCTTAATGGTTATAAGAGATGAGTACTCAAATATTATCTTATTGACCATTAAGGACATTAAATCCAACTATTTTGATGTAACTGATAAACTTCTGCACGAAGACAAAATTGCTATATTCAGAAAAATGATAAACATTCAAATGTTTTTTACGTTGGAATGGTTCATTTATTCTTATCAGTTGAAGATAAAACCTAGAGTACTTGAATAAACGAGTGTATATATGCGTACGTTTTGAATATGTTTGTAATCTAACGTCGTGTATTCTAATCGCGTTGATTTACTAACCTTGCATTTAGGAAACTCCTCTTCTGGCGCCGCCCTTTTCCAGCCGAGAAGTGGAGGAATGCAAATGACCGCCGACAGCACCCATACCATGGCAATCATAAGCGCTGCCCTAGCTGGAGTTCTTTTCTTAAGATATTCGATTGCTTGCGTAATGCTCCAGTACCTGTCGAGACTTATAAGACACAGATTCATAATACTCGCCGTGCACAGTAACACGTCCATAGCCGAATGTACGTCACACCACCAGGTTCCAAAGATCCAAAAGCCCATAATTTCGTTCGCGAGTGAGAAGGGCATTATAACCAAGCCGAGAAAGAAGTCTGCCACCGCCAAGCTGGCGATGAACCAGTTCTGTATATTCTTCAGGGCTTTCTCCGTAGCTATAGCGATGATTACCAGCATGTTGCCGATGACGATGACTATCATCAGAACGGTTACCACTATCGAAGCCAAGATTATGTGAGGTAACCCATAACCCGAAGGGTAAAGTCCTTCTATGTAGGTCTGGTTGTCAAGACTGCTATTCCCATCGTGGCTGTCGTTGAAGGAACCATTGAACGCGGAGTAGAAGGCGGACATAGCTCCGTATCCGAACAGAAGCTGATCCGATTCGCTCCCTGACATGTCGTAGCTCTCCTGAGATGTACTGTCCCACCCCGCAGAGTCACTGTTGTCCACCTGAGTACTGTCTACGACCTCCATTTCCTCTTTATCTACGTCTATCTGATCGAGTTCCTGATTGCAGGATCCACTACAACCACAATTGGAAGCACAAAGCACCACTCGCACCCTGTCGGTAGGTACGTTTACTACCGGCTCACCAAAACTACGGTCTACACTATCTGTGCGTTGCTGCTGATCTTTGTCCGGCGTTGACGACGACGGGTACGACAGGAGGAAGGCTGTTGCCGCTGCTGAAGAGAGCAAAGTGGAGGAGTCAGCCGCGTTACTGTTAATTGCGCGAGCAACATCCCACGTATTCATGTTATTACCTACGAAGTCGCTCGCCGTACCAGGACTACCGAGCTCTGCGATGCTCATCGTGTCTCGTGACCTCGCACCAGCAACTGCCTGCCCAGCAGGCTGCTGCTGCTATCTCGAGCTCCCCGACATCGGCATCATCCCCTCCAAGGACGAACCCTGACAGGAGCGACATGGGCTCGGGTCCGGCGTCGGTGGACCAGGATGCGCAGCCCGCACCGACGCGTCCAGCAACACCAGCTGGACCAGCAGGACTTTCATCAACAGCTCGCATCTCGAGGCCAGCGATGGCGTCATTGCCCGACAACTTCACGATTCCGTCATCCTCTCTCGCCTCTGCTCGCTTAGTGCACCGCTTATTCCTTATCGTCCTCCCTCAGTACGATGACCTCGCGCAAATTCCTCAGAGTGGCATCATTAGTCGCACAGATTTTTCTTACTTGCAGCAAGGAAATCCTTTATTCTTTTTTATTTTACCGCGCTTTAAGCTTTCTCCCCGCGACCTCCTTCTTTGCTCAGTGATTCGTCTCTCTTTTTTTTATGGGAATGGATCACCGTACCTCGCTCATTAGATTAATTGTGAGCCGACTCGATAACGCACGAAAAGGAGACATGTTGCGAGATAAATTGTCCTCTCCTTTTGTTCTTTCTGTCTCTCTGCGGATCGCTTTCCACTCTTCTGAAAGTCCTTTCGCGCTATTCGTCTTCACGAAAACACTTTAGCAGAGCGAGTACAAAGACGACTATTAATCTTGTCGGAGTCCGAGCGGGTAGAGGTGCTTGCAGTTGCCCACGAAACGGTTAATTCTTTTTATTCCTTTGCCTTGCATCCACCTCTTTAGGAATCTAATTCCTCGGCATTCTTTTATCGGTGTCAATCCTCGCGCACGCATTCGTCCATACGCGTACCTATCTGTACATACGCGTCGGTGCGAACAAAAGCCGGCGCTGATGGGATCGATCAGCGCCCGTGAAGAGGAAAAAAATTGGTCCCTCTCGATCGAGTGCGAGCCCTTCTATTTTCTCTCTCTCTCTCTATCTCTTTCTTTCGCTTCTCTGGATCGTCGATAAGAACGACGCGATTACAGAGCAGCACCTTTGTATCTCTTCAGCATCACATTTTAAGAGAGCACCGTCAAGTTGAACCTTTGTGGCCTTGACTTTTGTCCCTCTTGCTGCTTCTCAGCGGTGGAGGCTTCCCCTGCTTCGAGCTTTTCGTAATACCTTCTTTCCTTCTCTTTATCGAGTCTCGCACTAACGAGACGCCTGCGGACTAATTAATTATCACTGCAGCACCTTAAAAGCTTTTCCACGTTGTACCTTATATCTGCTCCTAAGAATCCTCATTTTTTATTGGTGTCCGCAATACCTCGCTACGTACATCTAATTTAGCCTAAGTTTTCATTATCGGTATTAATCATGCAGCGCTTGAACTATGATAATGAACTACTTCTAGCACATGAAGAATCTGCGATCAGAAATTCGAGCAATGATTTAAATCCGTCCAATTAAAAAAATTTTACTCTCTTCTGAATTAGGTCATCGAAGACAGTTTTTTTTTTTTGATTTTTCGAAAAAATCCCCCTCACTGAAACTGGCACTTGGTTTCACCTCAGCCGACGAAAGTAAAGGAAACTCGAGCTCCGCGTCGTTGCGTATCTCTGCATTAGAAACGAAAAAAATTGCGTGACCCAGTGACGTCAATCTTCAAAAATATCTCCTCCTCCTTTTTTCCTCCTGTGTCGCTCTCAGATCCACGGCCTGCAATCCACTGGCGACAGGGTGCGCGTTGTTTTCGGATCGCGTGATTCCAAGCCGGCGAAAAGATTTTGCATTGCAACAGCTTGTTCTTTCGACGCGCGGATAGGAGCCAGGCACGAGACTGAGCACTGCACACGCCTCCTCACAGACACCTGCATACGCGTGCAGCGAGTTCGTCCTCTGGCAGCGAACTCCTCCTGGCAGTCCTCGTAACCTTCTCCCTCCTGACCCTACAGCCAAGTGGACCGAACTGCGAACCTTCAAATTGCCGAGGCATCTTCCATTTTTTCGGACGATCGGAGTGCGAAAAAAGCGTGCGGTATCACTGATCCCTTTGTTTTTCTTCTCGTTTGCTTTCTTACGACCGAGTGACTGGCGCGGCTTTGAAGAAGGTATTCCGCGGTGAGCGCTCCTTCAAAAGCCGCTGCTTCATCCGCATCTCTCTCTTTCTCGCTCGGCGCCCTGCTGAGGAGGCGCCTCCTGGCGAAGCCTCCCGGTGGACGTGTAAGCGTGCGCGTGCATTCGCGGGAGAAACCATAAAACACGCGTGGTAAGGGGGTCGAACGGAAGGAAAAAAAGACGGGGCAGAGCTTGCAACTCGCGCGCGCGCGTGTGCGTCCGCCTCGCGACTAGTCTTGCGACCGACTGTGTGGCGGGTTTGAATTGCCTCTCGGCGCTGATGCTCGGAAGGATGGGAAGAGGGAGCGAGAGAGAGGAAGGGCGGCACAGGCGCAGGCGTCGTCGCGGGGTCGCGCGTACGCGCCGCCGCCGCCGCCGCCCGAGCGCACTGTACCCCAGAGCTTGCGGAGCGACGACAGTCGGCTTTGGACGATCGGCCTGCCAGGCACGAGCCACCGCCTCTCGCTTTATCCCGCTTATGTCTGTTGTTCGAGCTGATAGAGAGGAGCGGCCGCCGAGGGGAGTGGGATTCATGTATAAATAGATAAGAGCTTGCGATGTGCAAGCTTTTGCTTACTTTTCTCCCTCCTCTTTCGTCGCTTTGAGGAAGAGCCGCGCGGAGATAAAGCTGGATCCTTTTTTTTGCATTGAAAACGATATTGAAAAAGATGCTGTTTTGATAGCAATCGGCGCACGCGGAGTTCCGGAAAATGCATATGTAATTTTGGGTCAGCCTACATTTACCCTTGATTTATGTGAGGCTCGCTTTTCTGCAGAAAAACTGAAAATCCAAATGGCCGGCCTTGTAAGGCTTAATTTATGGATTGAACAGGAGTGAAGAAAAGTTGTATTGTAGAGTATGGCAAAATTAGTAGAAGGGCTTTTTGAGCGCATTTTTTCTTATTAGGTACGCGCGAGAAGTAAAGTTTGAAAGTCCATGCAGCGACACCTAAAATGAAATTTAGTAGAAATTTTTTCCGGTAAAATAGTTGGCAGGTTTAAAGGCATTATTTTTAATTCAGCGGAAGCATTTGAATTTAAAAATCTTCAATCCTCAAAGTAAATTAGTCTCATTTAGGAAAACGTGCAGTTAGCGCAGTAGTCTCAGTTTCTTGCAGCAAATAATTTGAGTGTTTAAACGACCTCCTCTAATATACTCACATAGCTACTAGCAAGAATTAAATTAAACTGCAGTTTAGGAAAAAAAACTCGGTACGCTTGTAAAAAACAGACTACGAGAAAATAGTGCATTTCAATACTATGCGGAAAAGTGATTTTAAACCTCGTATGAGGTTTGCGCACGAGCGAAGCGAGTCATCCGAGGTTAAAATCACTTCCTCGCTGCAAGTATCGAATCGTTTTTTTCTTCACAATGTGTGTAAGATGCGATTTTCTGCACTTGAGCGTGCGGAAAGTCGTACTCTCTAAATTCAAATAAGTGAAATTCCACTTATTTTACGCACATATCTACTTATTGGTCAAGTGAATAGTCGTGCACGTGTGAAAATACACTTATTAAATAAGTGAATATGAATATTTCGCTTATTGTTTATATGACAAATTAATCGGTACAACTAAATAATTGAATAATAAATTATTTTGGTAATTTGGATTTTAAATAATTTCGTAGTTAGCACAAATAATTATCCGTTCTTATCACATATAATTTTTTGCGTTAATTTGCCACTGCGTAGTTATTATTTTTTTACTTACTATTACATTTAATTTATTTATTATATTATTTAAGTATTTTATGCAGTTAATTAAGTTATAACTTTTCACGCGACATGTGGATCATTGATGAACTAACAAATGCTACTTCATAAATTATTACTGTAATAAAATCTACTAATGAACTATTAGATTCCAACAGAAAAGTACTGCATAAATAAATTACTAAACAATTACCACCATCTGAAGTATTCCTAAAAAATTATCTACCAATGTATATGCGTGTGTTCAATGGTCAATCATCAATAATAATGAAATAATTTGTGCAAATAATTTTGTCTTTACCTAACTTTCGTGAGGTAGCGTTAAAATAAATGTAAATAAAATAAACGTATTAAATAGATATAATAAATGGAATAAATGTTGAATAGGTAGTAACACCCGAGTACAGAGCAATAAATAATTGCATAAAAAATTTATTAGCCATTTAAAAAGTCCTTGCGCAGTCGACAAATCCTTAACCTTTATCTCCTCGGAGATTGCATTTGAGATATCGAGTGAAAAGGGCGTTCATTTGTGCCGGGGGGTAGGTTAATTCTAACGATTGCACATCTCAGGGTCGATATCCGTGTACAGCTAAAGCGCGCGGCTATATCCGGCGCGCTTCCTTCGAACGCTATGTGACCGGCCAAGGGTGAATCCGATGGGCGACCTCGTCTAAGGACTCGGCCAAGTGACACAGGTGCCCACGTCGAACAGGGCATAAAGGCTCGGGAGCATATTGCCCAACTGTCACTGATCGATGGCTCCGCTGGCCTCAGGTCGCACGCGCACTGACACCTCTGCACGCGTCGATTCACCGCTTATTCCAGGAAAAGTGAAAGGCCAATTGCCGAGGGGAAGATTCGAATGGATTTATGCCTCGCTAACTTGCTTTATGAATATTTTAAACGACGATAGCATTTTAATAGTTATTGCTGTTTAAAAATGTTTTCTCAAAAGAATTTAACACGATGTATTCCTGATTGATGAATTATTTATTCCTCAATTGCTCCTGAGTAATGCTATTTTTCTATACACGGAGGAAATGTAATAATAACAAAAATTACTATATTCCGTAGGAACAGTGGGACATACTCGACTTGTGACGATTTTTACTATAAAACTACTATATAAGTAGCAAATTTTGCTATGTACATAGGAATTTTTAGTATTTTTTATAGTAAAAATTTTCATAAGTCGAGTATATACGGAACTTAGAAATTTTTACTATAACATTTCTCTCCGCGTAGGAAAATATTTGTTAATGTATTTTGTATAATAATCCATGCTATACTTCTCTTTCCATTTTCATTTGTAGAATCATTTCGCCTTATTATTCCATATTAATATTAATGCACTTTTTATCGAATCGATAATAAGAATGGATGAGGAAAAATACTGGGTCACCTAAAAAATTGAAGGATATAAAACTAATACAATTAAGATTATTTCAATAAAAACGTTTAGGATTATTATTTGAGCAACTTTTAAGAAGGGTTGAAACTTTACAATAAGCGGTGTGTTACTGGCATTCCTTAAAAATAGCGAAGCAAGAGTACTATTCTTTAATTAGGAAATAATTTATGTTTTCTGATAAATTTAATCGTCTTTTTAACCGACGAAGTTTGTCTCAGGTTATTTAGACAATATATTGTTAAGATTTGTAGCGATGGTTCTTCGAGATTCTTCTGCAATTTGTCTTCTCCCTTTACTTAACAAACTTCTGACTTTGGCTTTCGAAGGTTACCTACACTCGTGGAACCTGATTGATTTCTCTTAACTAAGTGATAGTTCGATAACTTCCGTTCTTTAAGCTTGGTTTAATTTAATTAAAATTTCAAAACTTGCTCTAGTAATCTGAATAAACCTCAATTAGAAAATTGAAGCTTAATATTAGCACGATAGAACATAGTCATTTTTTATTACTACAAAGTATACAAAAATGTATTAAGTTAGATAAATTCGTTTAGATTATATTGGTATAAGAATTACTGCAACTATATTATAAACTACTAGTCAACTTTTTGATTTTAATAATAAAATATTTACGTTTGAATTATATAATACTTCAGCACTTCACCCGCAAAACCATTAATAGTTTATACAATGAGTTTTCATTATTTTTTTTTTATTATTTTCTTCGGTAGTTTATTTTCTTAAGGGTTTTAATGGACGTCCTACTGTTATAGAGCTTGTACCGTAAATGAGTCTATAGAGGACTGTCATAAAAATCGAAATAAAAACAATCCTCTTTTACTTGTAAAATAAAATAGAATAAAACCAAATAGGATAAAATAGTATTCTTAAGAAGTATAAAATCTTTGCACAAAAATATATTGCATTTGAATATATAACTGCAATTATTAATTAATACAAATTTTATAAAATCCTCCTTCGACTTGCAAAAAAGATTTATATATTATTACATAATCAGCTCTAGCTTCTAGTCTAATTGTAAAATTAAAAATAAATGTTGAATCAAATGTAATATAATTTAATATAAATACTGCACTAGAAAAAAAAGTGACTTTTACAAAGTAGATTTAACTATATGAAATTGGAATTTAATTTAACTTTTCACATTTTCAGTCGAATCTGCTTTACAGAACTGCCAAATTTACTTCTCTGCTAGACTAAAATCTGCTTTAAGAAATCTTAATTTTATTGATTTTGCAAAGCGTAGTTTTTTTTTCTTAGTCTAGCAGATATTACTGTTGCGAAACGATAAAAACATACTTTTTTTTGTGTGTTAAAGTAATATTTTCTACAATCGCCGAAAATTCGAAGAAATGAAAAATTCCAAAGTGATCGCCACAATCAATCGAGCAATATTATGCCCTTCCTCGGCGATCAGTCCGCGTCAAATAATCTCGAATCGCGATCGAATCGTCCATTTTCAAGCGTCAGCGACAGAAGCGCAATGACGCCGCCACCGCCAAGCCAGTAATTTCTCTCCTCCGGCCCGGAGACGACGAGTTTATCTCCGCCCTCGGCCGCACCCCAGCAAAGCGAACCGATCGCACATACGAAGACTGAATATCTGATCAGGTTAAAAAGCTAAAGTAGTCGAGAGGGATGGAGCCGTAGAGAAGAAGGGAAAGAGAGAGACCGCGTAAAAATAATTGTCTTAAAAAGATTCATCTGTATTACGTCCGAATTTAAGATTTTTTAAGATTCAAAAAGATTCTGTATTAACAAGCATCTAAAAATCAATTTAAAATCGTTACGAGATCATTGTTTTAATACAATATTAATATTAGTTTAATATATTCAATTTTTTTAAATTTCTATACATAAGATCTTATGAAAATCGTTTTAATCTTAATGATAATACCGTATATTTATTTATTTTTTTTAATTTATATGTATTACACTAATATTAATATTGTATTAAAACAATTATCTCGAAAATATCTTAAATTGATTTTTAGGTGCTTGTTAATAGAGAATCTTTTTGAATCTTAAAAAATCTTAGAATCGGACATAATAGCGCTGCTAGAAATCTGTCTAGTTGAAATGGCTTGTTTTTAGTGGAAGATGAAACGCTTTTTTTCACAGCATTCGCACATTTATTAGAATGAAAAAATATTGGATAAATACTAGCTTCTAATCGTAATCAAAATTAGCCATTTTTGAGCGAAGAAAACTGGTAGTTTCTTTAAATGGAACTGCGATCTTGACTCCGAGCTCACACAGCGGATTATTATGAAACAAAATTTGATAAAAACATTTAATAAGCTCATAGTGAACGATTTACTGAGTTTCACTTTCCAGTGCGACTATTAGTGAATTTCAAAGGTTTTTATAATTTTCTCTTTTCACACATTTGCAAGCCATTTTTTCCCTATTAAATTATGCACATTAATTATTCACAGTTAAATGTGAGATTCTGATTTCAAAAAGCGTTTCATCATGGGGTTAAAAATGGCTGCTATTTTTCGCCTATTTCTATTTCTCCAGCTATGAAATTGCCATTAAATGTTTTAAATTTCTACCAGGGAAAGATGAATCTTTTTATCGTCTTATTCTAGTCTGAAATATTTTTACGCGGGGAGGGAGTGATCGAGTGGGACAATGAAGAGGAACAAGGCTCTCCAGGGTGCCATTCGGCGCCCTTCGAACTCCGCTGCATACTTGTCGCGGGCTATCTCGTCGCGTGCAGACGCCCGAGTGACGAGAGAGTGTGTGGACCACACCCCCGGTGCACTTGGGCAGATACCCTCGACCTGGGCCAAGTTCGGGCGCCGCGTATCAGTTGGACGTGGACACTCGGCAAGAAAAATCGGAGCCGATATTAGCCAAGAGTTTCTGCCTCAAAGCACTTGGCCGAGGAGTTTCGCTGGGTAGGCTTCGCTGTGACGTCTTCTCTGAGATAGCGCCTCTTAGCGACTATTGTGAGGCTGAGTACGTTGCATTAGTCACGATTCGCGACTTCTCGTTGCAACTCTCGGCAGAGGTTTTCTTTTTTGCAGAAAATTTTCCCTCTCGAAAAGTATTCTTATTCGGATTCTTCTCGTAACGAGCGATATTTAAATTTGCTCTGTCTCTTTCTCCGAAAAAAACATTTGCTTATTTGAAATTCTGCTGCGAAAATAAAGCTAGCTCTGCATTCCCGAGACCCGCTACCGTCCGCCGGGGAAAAAAAAAGGAGGGGAACTAAGTGAAGCATCCTGTTTTCTATAATTCTTTCACCATCTTAGCTAAAAGGCGAATAAAAGGTGAAGCAGTAGGTACGCGCGCACACGCGCGAGCGAGTTCCCGCAGTTTCTAGTTTTCTCCAGGTTATTTCTGGAGCTGGTTATTTTCTACCCTTTTTTTATAACCCCCCCCCCCTTTCTCTCGCCCTCTCCTTCAGTCGCTACTTCTCTCTCATAATTTTTTTAAGAAATATACAGAGTTCACATAAAAGTTTATACTATTCTTATTGGAAGCACGATTTTCGCGTAGAGCGGCCCCGGTATAGCCGCTGAATAAAAAAGTGATTAAAACTCGTTTCAGTGAAGTGCAGTTAAAGGAGGTCACTAGCTTCGCCTCCCTCCTCTCTTCCTCTCTTCCTCCCCCTCTTACCCTCGTTTTGCTTTATTTCAGCATTTCATATGCAATTAATTTAGCCGTTCACCGCTTGTCTCTTCAGCGCCGGCAGCTTTTTCCTCATCATTTTAAAGAAAATAAGCAAGCTCGTGTGTACTCTGTTCCGCGCTATCAAGCTTTTATGACCCGTGCGTGGTTTCGAGCATCCCCTGCATATTTCAAGTTCAAGGTACAAGATATAAAACCCCTTTTAGCGTGCAAAATTCATTGCAAATTTTTCCTACTGAAAATTCCTCTTCAAATGCACGACCAAACGTTCCATTAATTCTAAAGCGAACGCCCGTCAGTTTTGTCCCCTTTCGTTAAATTAAAAACAAAAACGAAAAGAAAGAGGCGAAGGGTGTAGAGAGATCCCCGAGCAAATATGTTTAACTGTAAGAAAACAATTTAAGTGATCCGATCTTCGGGCTTTTCAATTATTTAGAGATTATACCCGGCTTTATTTACCGAGGCAAGAGGGAAAAAAGGAGTAGTGCAAGAAACGAGCTTAGAAATGAATTGTGGTCCGGCGAGACGATCGGCGATTGCGAGCGCGAGATAAAGACACATCAAGGGGCGCCGGGGATAAAGGATGAAAGGAGGGTCCGAGCACACGGCAGGACCGAAGAACAAAAAGCTCGCGTAAGTTAGTGGAAAGTTGGTGGAGGGGGCGGGGTCATCTCCCAGGCCATTCACCATACGAAGCTCGGCGAGCAGACACAATGACTGGAGAGAAATAGCCGTACAAATAATTAGAGGTCCGAAGTTGCAGTTACACGCGCCTGTATTCGTGTTATCAAAAGCACTCGCTCACTGCGAGCTGTGCTCGCGTTATCTATACGCGAAAGGATATACTTAAAGCGTGCATTCCCTAGGAGTGGATTTGTCCGACTATAAGTACCTTCCGGCGGAATTTTGCATTAAAGTGTGTCTTTTTGAATAAAGTTCAGCATTTAGTGCCTGTGAGGTAGACTATTTATTCTTTATATTGATTTATTTATTTATTTAATAAAATTCAATGGACTAAAGTCCTTATAGTTACATTTGGAAATTACAAAATTAACTTAAAATTATATGGAAATAAAGTACTCGTCGAGAACTGCTGCTGTTGTTAAAATCTATCGATGTATCATTTTGATTCCAGTAGTCAAACGGCAGCTGCTCGATAGGTTTGGAATTAATCTTTTGCAGAAATGAACTACTGGAACTAATAGAAACTACTGGAAAAACTTTTGAATTAAGTAAATAATTTACAACTGTATACTTTTGCGTTTTAAAATGATACAAAGTAGTTTTATTTATAAAAATAAACTGTACTGTATAAAATGCTACTGACGAACTGTGTAGTATTCTAGTATCTAATTGACCATTACTGTCTGTTGTGGAAATGATCCTAAATAGTTTTCCTTGGAAAAGTTAACTAGTAAATAAAGCGATTGTGCACTTAAAATTGTTTGGAGTTACAACTAAAATTCTTGCTGATTCCACCTTACAAAATAATATTACTGATTCAACTAAATATTAAGTTGAATTAACAAAATTTCTAGTTAAAATATCGATTTACTTAAGAATTTAGTTATTTTTTATTTATAATTTTATGAGATGAAATAAAATTTGTCGGTTAATTAAACTAAATCGTTCCGTAAGAGTTTTATTTAGTCTAAGGAGCACCGAAATTACTAAAACTACAAGTGGACTATTTGATTGCGATCGTAAATTCGCAATTATTGACAACAGCTGTTAAGTAGTTTTCTACGCGCCTACTAACAATTATTACTGATATCAACTACTGATTTCGTCTCAAAAGTATTTCCAATTAATTTAATTAAATTGATCACTTGTCAGTACACAATTAGTAATTTCAGTTTACTACTGAAAATTTGAACTTTATTCCATCAATATTTGATTCAATATTTTTATAAATACTATATCCAGCAGTTTATTTTCGAAAATTCTTACAGAAAAAATATTCCAATAAACATTCAGAAAATAAATCGTAATCGAGCAGTTTTTTCCCTAGGAAAATACCAGATTTTCAATGTGACTAACGATTACCTCCACGATTTTTTTCTTTGATGTCTGTGTGAATATTACGAAAACGGAAGCACGTGCGAATTTTCATACACTGCCAGCGGTCTAACCAGGAAAAGTCAACAACATTTTCTTGACCCAAGATGTTTTTGTACAGCCAGCAACAAAGCCAGTATACTTTTTATAATTTATAAGCTGCCAAAATATGATTGATGCGCCTGACGAGATGAATGAAAAGAAAGAAAAGAGAAACTTATACCAACACCAACACGCGGGCATAAAGGCAAAAAAAAAGGCTCCCAGCAGCCGGGCAAGTTGTACTGCCTCCCACACTATGGATTCGCTGTAAAACAATTGAACTTTATGCATAAACTACAACCGAAGTTTTCGCCGCATTCATCCTGCGACCTCATGCATTTCCACACAATGCCCAAGTCGAAACCGCCCGAATCTAAAAAAAAAATAGGGGGAGATCCTCTCCGTTCGCTCTTTCGTTAGCTGGACACACCTACCCACTTCCAGTGTCCCTTATTTTTCAATTTCATATTTTTACGATATTTTTTTCCACTCTTGACTTATACTTTTATTTCCTTTACCTTTCGCAGATTTAGCGAATCGAATTTATGAAAAGCGCGAACTGTATAAATCTGTTTTCCGCCGAAACAATGGAAACACTGCGTTTTAACGCTGAGAAATAAGAATAAATAAAAAGTAAATGAGTTAACAAAATTAACAAACTTGATAAATGAAAGTTTACGTAATAAACTGGAAGTAATCAAGTTGATCGACAAGGCAAGCACAAAATTCATGTATTAAATATCAACGATAAAAATTAAAATAAAATGTTTCCTTAACGGAAATGCACAAATAATAAAAATGTATATAAAATCACGTGGCGTAGCTTACGATAAATAATTAGAAAACTTTAGTAAAGGTATTTAAATTTTAAAATACTGTGCAATTATTTTAATTAATTGCACCTTCACAGGCCGATACAATGTTAAATAATAAATGAAATAATAATTTTATTAATATATTTTACGTAAAAGAGTATATTTTCGCCCGCTCAATGTGAAATAAATAAGTAAATAAATGATCAGAAATTCGAGAAAAAAGCAGTATAGGATTAAAAATAAAGTGAGGGCGAGCGAGGGATTTGACCACCGAAAGAGAGAGCAAGAGGGAATGGCAGAGAAAGAGAGAGAGGGACATTAACGAGGACTCCGCCCTGTGACGTCATTGCTCGGGGGTGTACGTGTGCGAGCGGCTTCGACCCCATGTGGCCATGCGCGAGGAGGGGCACATTGACGCCGCGAAAGGAGCCGCGTAGAGATGCACGAAAAGCCGAGAAGAGAGAAAAAATAGGGCAGTAACCTCGCCGGTTCATCCCCTTTGGATCCGTTCAATTTTTTACGTGAAATTCATGCTCTTTGTTAAATATTGTTGAATTACTGAGAGACTCATTTACCATTTATGAAAGCTACAATTTAACGGCATCGATTCGATTTGATGAATATTTATGGGGGGCTTCGAATTATTTACGACGGGATGTGATTATTGCGCGTTGAAGAAATGCGCGAATATTCAATTTACGAATTAATAAGAGAATGAAGCGGAAAATTCGCAAGAATGGCTGATTCTTATTTTATTTATTTTATTTTATTAATGTAGAGGGAGACTAAATTATCGTGAACATTTAAACAAATTTTAAAATTCATCGTTGATCTTCGCCCTGAAGTTGAAAATTTCTTCAGTCGAAGCACGGTAAAAAAAGACTTTGTTATTCAAACTAAAATTAGTTTCACTTAAGGCTAGTGTGGGATGCTCAATATTTTATGATTCCAAATTCCAAATTTCTTTCAAATTCTAATTTTTAATTATTTATATTTATATTTCGCAAATTCATCATGCATTTCGTACGAAAACGATTCTAAAAACTTTTCCGCAAAATCGTTTATTCCTTGCAACAGCTTGTAGGAAAAAATAAAGGACAATATGCCTGCTTGCGAGGAAAATCATGAGGGTGCAAAAAAATTTGGAAATGGCAAAGTGCGCGTATACGAAAAAGGGATATAAAATGCAAAAGGGGAAAAGGTTATAAATGAGGACGAGCGGATCTGTCGGCGAGAGGACAGGTTCAAAAAAGCCAGCGGTTCAAGAAAAACGCGCAAATTTACATTTCACAATAAGAGCATTTATACTGGAAACAAAAATAGACGAGATCATACGTGGACCCCAGGGAGAAGTCCGAATAGTGGGTGTGAAAACGAAACACTTTCTATCTAGATCCTGTTCTGATGTAAAAAAATAAAGAAAGAACGAAATACGTAAACATGAAATTTTTTATTGTTACGAAGAAAATAAGAAACTTGATTGTTTTGTTGAATTACGAGTTATATTTGCATTTGCAGGAAAAATAACAATAATATAGACAGTTCTTTCAGATCGATTTAACAATGGATTGTTTGACTATAAAGATAAAAATAATAAGTTACTTGAAAAATAAATGTTATTTGCATAAAATTCGTATACTGATATACAGAATTTGTAAGAATAAGGAGTTAAGTATTGAAATTTAGAAATAATATACTCCTGCATACTTGAAACAAATAAAGATAAGCTAATTTTGCATTCAGTAACTTCTTGAAGCGAAGCTGGTAACGCTTAAAGAAATGTGTTTTATCTTGAAAATCGTAATATCAGATTTCCCAGTAGAGGGAACTTGATGTTGACGTCAGAATGAAAAAAGCCATTGAGAAATAAGGAACTATATCATTTTTTTAAATCATCTTTGAAGAAAGAGATATTTAAAAAAGAAAAACGCAAAAAATTATTTTTAAACACTTCTGCAATTTTTTGAATTAGCAAAAATTGTTTATATACAACATTTTTTTTTTACAAAATTAGAAATTTTTGCATGGAAATCAGATTAATTTTCACAAGTGTCTTTAACTGTTCGCGAAGTTTTACAATTTTTCCAAGAATAACTTCATCATCTTTAACGGAGAAGAATCATAATTTTTATGGCTATACTCGTAATTTTTATAATGAAGCCTCATCAACAAAGATTTAAGATTTAGATAAATATTTCAGCAATTTTCCCACAAAAACATCCGGTGCTCACAAACCCTTATGTTTTTTTCACGTAATTTTTACGCGGAGCTTCATATTCATTTTTTACGAGAATATTCTCTAAATATACTAACTCATGAATGATACAGTTTTCTAATTCAACAGTGGAAATTCTTTTTACCACAAATATTATTAAAAATTCTATCAATTGCAGTGAACTACCACAATTCCCATGCTTTGCCCAATCTAATTTTATGAAGAAGCTTTAATTAGAGCCAATATATTGAAATATTAAATGCTCTTTACATTTATTTGAATTTTCGCGTCATTTAATCAGAGAAATTCATACTTTAATTATACTTAAATTACTGAAATTTCCACTAATTCAACTTAAAGAAAGTACCCTGCCCGCAGAAACAAACAAGACACAATCAAACACTCAACTTCGGAAAATTCTAATTGGAAGCAGTCTCTCCAATTCAAGGACTCGAGCTTCGTAAGAAGCAACAACGGTACAAGAGCACGACCTTAGTCAATAACCCGAGGATCGTTGACTAGGGCACGGGGGCGAACCGATAAAGGCGAAAGCAGGTAGGGCAAAGGCTCGAGGGGGTGAACAAAAAAAAAAAAGGGCCGCCGCTGCTTTTCGCACGGGACACGCGTTAACCGACGCTCCCGGCGTCACACTGCGCGAGCGAAGGAGGGGGTGAGGGGGAGGCAAAGCGCAATGACGTCATGAATGTGTCGAGGTATGCGCGGAATGGGGCCGCGTGCGCAGTGGGGCACCGAGTAAGCGAGCGTAAAGTTTCTGCCCTGTTTTTTTTTTCTTTAAATGGAAAATTTTTGCAAGGGCGCTCGAGAGGAGAGGCGTTTTAGTGACGGATAAGCGAAAGCGCAATGAGATATGTAAAGGGTGCGGGGGGGGGGGGGCTGGGGTGGATCGATTTAGGGTAACTTTCAAACGGGGAGATGCTTCGTCGACTGTACAATGGGCACGATAATGCGGAGCCTTCGGCCTTTACTTCCTTTTGATGAATCATGTTGTTTTGACATTTGCTCGCGTTTATTTGGCTTACGGATATATGCGTATTTTGTGTAAAATCTAATTAGTCGTGAGTTCGAAACTGTAATAATAATGCTGGCGGATAAACGCAGCCGGGAATGTTTTAAATTCGATATTATATTTATAATGAGTATTGCGTTTTAAGCGAATGATTAATTTAGGGAGTTTCAGAAACTCTGATTAAATGGGGAATTTCGCATTCAAAATATGTGAATTATTGTATGCAACTTCGCGTGGTGAACAGGCTTCGGAATAATTAATTGAATATTTTGAAAAGTCGAAGTCTCAAAAGCACGGGAAATGTGTTTTACATAGAATGCCATTTATACGAAAATATAAACTTTGAAACGTCGACGGAGGAGTGTAGGTGTGCATCAAGAAAATAAAAACTTTATATTTCAAAAACACAGAGCGATATACGCCGGTACTTTATTGAGAATTTTCTAACTCGCCGGTCGCATTGACACAGTGCAGAATCGCTTTCGGGATAAGGGAATAAAAGTAATGAAACTAAAAAGGTAAGAAATCCAGTTTAAAAATTACTTTTCTTTCTCCCTGCCTCGCCTCGCTTCCTTTACTTTCCTCCCGGTCTCCTTCGTTTTCTTCTTTTCCTATTAAGGCTTTCCACTTTTTACTAGCTCCATTCCCCTGATTGACGATCTACAATCGGACGTGACTCTCAATCTTTATTGCACATATGTCAGACGGCAGTTCAATTCGCTTATGTCTGGCAACCTACGAGTCCCCCTATTAATGAAAAAAATAACACGTGTACTACATACTTTATAAATAATAAGCATCCATGCATCACTTACGAAGGAACATCTAAATTTATGAGAAAAAGAAGAAAGAGAAAAACAAACAAGACGAACAACGCGGTCGTAAAAATTATTGGCCGTCATATTTTCACTTCCCCATTTTTTTTTTTCCTCCCAGCTCATTTTGTCAGCGGCCGTTCATTTTCCATCTCGCATCGACGTCTCGATCTGCAAATCGGACGTGAAAGTCCGCTTGATCGTTTGGACGGTACGGTAGGAAGGAGGGGGTCGATGCCGTTGTCGCGCCCCGGCGATCGATCGGCTCGAGGAAAGGTCTGCTCTCTTTCCACCCCAACTACCCCGGCTTGCCTTGCACTACTCGTGCTTACATCTGCTTCAGAGCAGCTTTCAACCGTTTCCACAAAGTTCAGCGATTGATCGGAGGATTTTCGCGAGAGCCCGACTTCTCGAGTGAGCGATGGTAAGACGGATGAAATCCGTCCGCCTCTTTTTGAATTTCAAGTTTTCCATATGCGGGGAGGGGGTGAGAGTCACGCCGGAAGGGAACCAGAAGCAGGGGCACCGAAGGAAAGTTTTTGAAAATTTTGATCCAAGGTTTGAGTTACTGGGACAGGTGGACTCATTACGATTTATGTTCCTGCCAATTAAAACTGGGAAGGAGGGAGGAGCTCTTTTAAAGCGGCGTTTTTCAAACAGCTTTAGTGGAATTTTTCGAAATCACATTTCACTGACGTCTGCATTAATTAAATTAGTTCGCGGGAAATTTGAAAATTTCGGTGGGTCTCGAATTGTACAAAAAGGGATTATATCTTTTTATAAAAGTTGAGAAAGTCTTTATTTGCAGCATAATGCAGCGGCGGCGTCTCGAAATTGCGTGTAGTGTTACGCGAAGTGTAACAAATCTCTCGAGGCATCTAATGGAACTGGGTCTGTATAATATGGGCGCAACATAATTGTGCTTTACAAGGTGTAGGGCAAGTTTATTTCCCGTATATTTGACGAAGACGTCGGAACAACTTTACGACGGATTATACCGTGTCTATCCTCCTTCCCGGACTCGTTCTACCCGTCAGCTTTTGTTTTCAAGTTCTGTGGAAACAGGTGTTTCGGAAATAGTGTAACCAAGTATTGTCATAAGGTGCTTGAATTTAGCAAGACCAAGAAATTCGGAATTCTGATTTCAAAGCTATAGCTAATTTATTAATATGATTATTCAAGAAATTGTCATCGAAATAATATCAGTGACATTTTAGTGAAAAATAGAAGCATTTTTCAACATTAGGATTCTGTCGAACGTTCGCAAAGTCAATCTGTATGGAATGTATTGTAAGGGATTTTACGGAAAACTGATCTTAATGCGATTGTTATAATATTTTTTCTTATATATACGTTAATCTAAACATGTTTTTGTTTTTCCTTTCTATCTTCTAGAATTATGAACATAAATCTTAATGATTATATTAAAACTATTTCTGGATTTTTTTTCAATTCCATTATTGTTTTAATTTAAAAAACTGCTGCCAATTGATTGGCAATTTGCGTTCTCAAACATGTTTTTAAACTTCTTTGTTTTATTATTTTAATAATTATTATATATTTTTCTGTTTTATTAATATTTGGTTTACGCAATTATTTAAAGAATTATTACATATGTGCTTTTATTTATTTTTTTTTTAAATTGTATGTATTTTTTTAATTTAATCGACTTTTACGTAGAAAATCGTTGAATGTACAATAACACGGTATTTCATTTTTTATTTTTTTTTCTCGAAAAATATTAATCAAATTACTGCAAATTTTATTTGAACCTTTTTATTTTTATAACTCTGGCGATTCATGATTGTTGAGAATGAGACTATTCCAGCATTCATAGTAATACGTGTTGGATATTTACAAAGTATAGTTCAAGAATATTTTGATAACTGACACCTATTAAGGTACAATATTCATTAATATTGTAAGTCTGCGTGCTTAGGAATACAGACATTATGGTAGACAACTTCCAACAGTTGGTGCTAGAATCGTTGCGAAAATTTTTATCACAATAAATGGTACAAATTCTACTTTTTATTCGTAAGATACTTCAGAATCACGGTATGCCTCCAGAGTACTGCAAAAAAAAAGTAATTTTAACTCCACATATTTTCTTAGCGTAGCTACTGGCTTTACTTCCAGGCTCATTTTCTTGAGAGTACCACTTCATAGATTTTTGTTTTTTTGATTTCTCGTTAGGATTACTTTTCCTACTAAAAAAGCTACTCGAGTGAAACAAGTGTAAAAAAAAAATAGGATAATACCGTTTCGCCTAAAAAAACTCCAATACTCCAGTAAAAATACAGGCACGTGGAAAGCTACGCAAATACATACAAGCGCAAGACCAAATTTAATCCAAACATCGCGTAAATGTATTCGCCGCTCGTCGAGTGAAGCGGAGTGAAAAAAAATGAAGATACGCCGAATATAAGAAGGGTAGGAGCCGCAGCTTGCATGCACGCGAGGATCGGGAGGGACAATATTTTCTTTGTATATTCACGTCGCGGCGGACGTGTCTGCGACGGCAGGGCCTCCTCGCGACGGGAGAAAAATGTTTAAGCGATAAATTCTCCCGGATGATGTAGCGTAATATCCTCTCCGGGTCTCCAGGCGCACGCGCTCGTATGCCTTCGATCGCAATCGCCAACTCGGCACGTATATTACGGAATAATAAATGCGAGACGAGGGTGCCTCGGCTAATTGTCTGGTAAAATATTTTTCATCAGCCCGTGAGTTGGGTCACTGCTCCGCGGTAAATATTCTTAACGATCTTTCCCGACCGATGTGACATTTATGACCGAATTCATGTAACATCGTGACTTTTTTTTTTAAAGTACTGTTTCCTTCGAGGACATGGCCTTTTTAGCCGCTCTTAGGCAAACACGCGTAAAAATGATTCAGACCAAAATAAGACGATAAAAAGATTCATCTCTATTATGTCCGAATTTAAGATTTTTTAAGATTCAAAAAGATTCTCTATTAACAAGCACCTAAAAATCAATTTAAGATATTTTCGAGATAATTGTTTTAATACAATATTAATATTAGTTTGATACATATAAATTAAAAAGAAAAGTAAATATACGATATTATCATTAAGATTAAAACGATTTTCATAAGATCTTACGTATAGAAAATTAAAAAAATTGAATATATTAAACTTGTATTAAAACAATGATCTCGTAACGATCTTAAATTGATTTTTAGGTGCTTGTTAATAAAGAATCTTTTTAAATCTTAAAAAATCTTAAATTCGAACATAAAAGAGATGAATTTTTTTATCGTCTTATTTTAATCTGAATTATTTTTACGCGGGGAATTAAACAAAAATAAATAATTAACAGCTACTCGTTGATACGCGAGTAATAAAAACAATTACAAAGGTCCATGTTGTAATGTAAATACGAGGTGTATTGTAGGGCAAACACCCAAAGAAATGTTTCCCGCTGGCGTTTCACGTGAATAGGTAGCTGTACTTCCCTGTAAATGCCTCGTTATATTATCGAAATAGTTGAATTGTAGCAGCGAGAGAACAAATAGCTTCAATGCGGAATTCAAGGAATGTTTTAATCAAGCCGAGAAAGCAGCTAAGCGATGAACAATAATAAAACAAGGCGAGAGGGAGCATTTGAAGAGTAAGCAAACTGATCTTGGTTATTGACGGAGAAATAACACTTTTTCTAGCGGGCTACCCCATTTAAAAAGCAATAATCAATGATCCAACTTAAATTCATCTCCCATTCATTTCTAAAGAAAGAAGCGTCCCCAGCAGCCCATCAAATTCCTTTTAGGAAATTAAAAATAAAGTATAAGACCTTCCATTGATGCTTTACTGCTAAATGCAACGATTTAGCTATATATACACATTTGTTCTGAAAAAATGTCTAATTATGTTGCAGTTTCGACTGAACTTTGGTTTAATATAATTTTTTGGAGGACAAAGTAATTATGAATATTTTTAATGATGTTGTTAGAAAATGAACCTTTTAGATTGGTTAAAATGTTAATTAAGTAAAAGCATTTTCAGTAAAGATGGTTCTCTCTTTAAAAATGTTACAATCTGGATGTGAGGACGTATATTTTTAATATAAATGAATGAAATAAACAGTCAATATAGTATTTTTCATCACAAAGGCGTAAAATGTCTTATGCCCGTGTGGCGAACATTATTTTTTAATGCTGTAGACATAAAATGCCACTTTACGACCACAAAACTAAGTGTAAAATAGCATTTTACGCCTACTGCATAAAAAAATTTAACTTTGAAATAGTCAGTCTCCTGCCAGACGAGAACCTGATGACGACTCGACTTCGACTGACTTGTCTTTTTTCAGAGGAGAATCTCGTGGTTTGAGCTGCTTAAGCTGCTTGAGCAAGCCACTTCGTGGGCGAACACTTGTCATAAAAAATTGAACTGCCAAGCTTCTCATTGACCATTTTAAGAGCGCGCGAATGACACGCCGCAATGAATTCAGTTTTTCTGATCACGCGATCCTTCTTTTTTATGCGTCTGGTCAAGTTCATTTTTCTGTGTCGAATAGACCTGGCGCATACGGTAACCGACTGTGATTTTTATACTGTCGATGCATTGGTGACCGTATTTCTTCAAATTTTTTTTCCATTTTATGAAGACATTATTTGGTACGACGTCGGAAATTCTTACCTCAATACTGTAATTTTTTGAGCTAATACATTTTTATTTTAATTCCAGAAAAGGGGTAAAAAAAACGCTTACATGCAAATGATTTATAAAATCCATTTATTTTTTACTTCGTAACCCTTTTTCTTATATCTAAGTAGAATATTGTCGCATACCGAGAAATAATGTTTTATATTAAGAAAAGAATATTTTAATAAAACTGATGTATAGCGTTCCTACGGCACGCGTGGAATTTTAAAAAAGATCAACTTAGTAAACAACCCTGTTCTTAAGGAGATATTGGAAAGTGCACTGACATTTTCAAAAAAATTACTTCGTAGTAAAATTTATTCACACGTGTACATACAGTAAATTTGATTTTAAAGCATAGTAATATTTTTCAGAATATCAGTTTCCTCACAGTAATCTTTACCCAAGAAATTTCTCTCAGTGCAGTATATTCTATGCAGTAACCCTGCCGGAATATTATGCATCATTTATGTTGTTGTAACTAAGTTTTAGTTAGACTTTTCGAACATTATCTATTATGATAGCTTAACATATTACAGTTGAATTATGTTGAGAGCTTGACGTTGTGAATTAATCAACAGAACATCCTAGATGCGTGCGCAGCTGTTTGCGAAGGCGCGAGAATCAAAACAGGATAAAAAAACAAACATCTTCGAAATATCTTATAAAATCTGCCCACTGAACAAGAGATTTAATATATTATGCCTTAAAGCCCCTTAATTTTCCGACAGGGAACCAAAATGAACAAAAAGAATGCGTGGAAATCCTTGATCGACCCCAAAAGATCATCTTAGAAAAATAGAATCCGCAAAACCTATTCTCCAGGCGTCTAATTTGGGATGATCCCTCCATGTCCAGGGAACCAAAATGAACAAAAAGAATGCATGGAAATCCTTGATCGACTTCAAAAGATCATCGTAGAAAAATAGAATCCGCGAAACCAATTCTCCAGGCGTCTAATTTGGGATGATCCCTCCATGTCCAGTGTACTCAAGAAGCGTCGTAACGAAGGAGCGTAGAGTCCTTCGCCTCGCCGGCGCAGCGAAACAGGAATTGACGCCAGCCGGTGTTGAGGAGGCTCCTCGTAGATTTAGGTTCAGATGCGAGATAAGACACGCTCGCGCGGGATGGAGGGCCCGGCTGTGTGTATATCTCACGGAGGCGAAGGAGAAGCCGGGCGCACGACGCCCGCGTTATCCCAGACGAGTTGCTTTGCATTAGCTCGGAAATCCCAACAGTTTAATTATACGTACGCGCGTATTTTGCGCGAGTCCCGAAGAGAGTCTTACGTGTACGTGGGCCGCAGCGGCCCGTACGTGTATACAATCACGGGGGCTCCTCCAAGCACGCGATCGTAAAGGTATCTTACTCTTGGCTCGGGGTAATCTCTCGTGGTATACAGCTCAGGGCGCACTCCAAAGGACCCGGCGGAGCACTCGCCCCTCTTGCGCCACTTAATTACTGTCCTAGAAACACGCGGGCAATTTTACTTGCCCGCGCAGGTTCCTTTCCTTTTTTTCGTGTTCTTCGTCGATTTCGATCGTTACACCAGTTGAGCATCTCATCTAGGGCTGCATGAGGCTCTATACTATCCTTTGTCTTGTCTGGCTTTTGTTTTCTATTTCAACACCGAGAGAGGAATCCGAAAAAATCAAGACAAGACTTTGAGTGACAAGACATTTTAAGGCCCTGAGTATCAAAACATTTCAAGACTAAGACCAGTTGTTGAGTAACAAAACATGTGAAGACCAAAACGAAATGTTCAGAATCAAGAAATTTCAAGACAACAACCAGCCCTTGAGTATCAAAAATTTTCAAGACCAAGACCAGTTGTTGAGTAACAAAACATGTGAAGACCAAAACAAGATGTTCAGTATCAAGAAATTTCAAGACCACGACCAGGCCTTGAGTATCAAAATATTTCAAGATGAATAGAAGACTTTGTGTATCAAGAAGTTTCAAGACCAAAACTAGACCTGGAGTATCAAGAAATTTCCGGACCAACATAAGACTTTCGAAAAATCTTGTCTAATCTTGGTTTCTCGCAGCCCTAATCGTGGTGGAAGGAACTTTCAGCTGAGGTGGAGTTCTAAGGTCTCCTGATGGCTTTGATGGTATATATACATTTCGAGCAAATCTGCCGCGGCAAAGTTTTAACTTGGATCCGATCGAGGCTGTTTATGGAAAAAGATTAGGCAAATTACGTATACGACGCATTAATTTGTGAGTGAAACTACTTTAGAGACCGCCTCTTTCAGCTTTCCAGCTTCCTTTTTTTTACGATTAAGAGATGGAAATTGAAACTCGGAAAATTAATGAAGCGGCGAAAGTTTTTCGCTACTTTTTACTTCGTAGGAGTACGCTCTGTGAAGCTTGTAACGGATGAATGGATCGTTAACGCAACGCGATGGGTGGGAGTTTAATTAAAATTTTCTATCGACGAACTTTTAAAGGGTAGAAAATAACCTTTTATAAATAAAATGTTCCGTTATTTTTCTCACTAATTATTGGTTTACAGGGATCCATCTGATTCGGTTAAAATTGAGAGGTCGGAAAAGCGATAAGGAAATTATCCCATGGATGCATGTTTGATGCAATGATACTAGCCTCGGAGTTTACGCAAAACGTACGTGCGGGATCAGAAATAAAGTTTGCGCAGACGCGGACGCGGCTCTTAACGAATTTACTCGGCTCTAATTGAAATTAAACCGACTAGAAGTTGCTTAATGGCAAGCAGACGATCCACAGAAGAAAATAATCATTTCTTCTTTTTCCTTCTGTTTGCTATTCCACGCAATATATAGAATGACGATAATTTCCCTTTGTCTCTCTATTCGCCCCTTTTTGTCCCTTCGGCGCACGCCCTCTGCATTTATATTTCTTTTGACCCCTTCTCGCGCCTGATCCACCCCTACACGTGCCGCTGCTGCGGAACTTAATTCTCTTTGATGTTTGAAAGGTCAAAACCTGCTTCAAACGTTATTCTTCCTCTCATCAACGATAAATTTTGAAAAACTACTTTTTTTTGTCTGTACCGAGGACTCTAAAACAAATAGAAGAGGATATTGTAATTCCTAGAATGTGCTTGAATGACTAGTTATGTCATTCCGATAATTTTTTTAAAACTTATAGGCAGTCGAAACTATATATGCTACGACCCAATTAATAAGTTTAAGATAACTCTGGTAGAAAATTAAATATAATTTCTAGTAATTCACATTTGATCAATAATAACTATTTAACAAATTCGCATTTTTTAATATAAAAAGACTTGATTGTTCACTTAAAATATTTATATGAATGTTCAATGAAAGTGGTTTATAAGCAATACTAATTCTTACCATAATTATGTTAACAACCATATCATTCCACTTGGTTTCAAAACTATTAGTCATTAGAATCTAAAATTTCAATTTCTTTCATTTTCATGAATATAAAACATCTCCCAGAGTTATAGCGAAAGATCGGAAATTCCGAGATTTAATACGCACCTTGTAAGACTATTTTTCAGATTAAATGAGATCACCTACAAGTTTAATACTAAGTTAAAATCTCTTAAGTATAGAAAGCACTTTTACCGCGATTTCTGCAGTAAATGATCTGAGATAATAATGAAACTTCACTTTCATTTATTCAACTGCCACGTAGGCTGCTTCTTCGGAGTCCACAGATTTTCAGGCTTAGTTTGCCGATGTTCAAGCACTTGTCTGTAAAATCAACAACCCTGGGCCAGACTCAGCGTTCGGGTTACTTCGCAATGTTTTCACTTGAGTTGCCACTTTTACCTCGGCTGCGCTAAAATTATACTTGCGGTATAAACTAGCAAACATAATAACAGACGTTAGCAATTTAGATAAGCGATCTGTGGTCAAAACAAATTACGCACATTATTTATACAGACGTGATTCAAGGTTCAGATGAATAAAGAACCTTATCCAAATTTACTTTTATAGCCAATGATGAAAAAAAGGCAACTTTTATTTTTAATTTCGCTTCTATTATGATAAACTGGATCTAGTAATGCTATTCCATAAAATTTGGCCTCATTTTCGCTGCGAGTCGCGGACATTTGGTGTAGCTACCCTTTATCAGGGCGACCATATATTCGCGCTCTTATGTTCATTTCAAAAAGCCGGTGTCGGAATACATTATCATGAAAGAAATAGTTATCGGCTTCTTAAAAATTCGCTCGATAAAAACAGCGATAAATTACGTGTACATAAAAGATCGACCGAACGAAAGTACACCCAGGCTCGTAAATCCGTTTTACCCGATTTTTCTATCTCTCCCTCTCCTTTCGAGCGAGCTAGTAGATGCGTTGAATTTTTAAAAACATTTCTGCCAAACTTTCTTTTTCTCCGACGGTAAAAAGGAAGCGTGGATAATTGTGTGTGTACGTGAGTGCCTCGAATACTCTCGCGAAGCGACGGGATGTACTTGACCCGAGGGCACTTCAATTTATTGTCGCTTAATTTTTTATACTTCAGAGAAAAATAAACTATAGAGTTTTAAATCTGGTCGTCGGTTATAGCGTTCAGGGTAAGTACGCGGATACCAAACAGGCGAGACTATTCGCGTGGTCAGTGTGGACATAAGCGATGTTCCAGATAACATTCACAGTAATGTTATAATATTATAGCTACGAGTTATCGTCTTTTCTCAAAATCGTATTGAATGTTAGATGAGATCGACTCTTTTTTCAAGTTAAAGTGTAGTAACAATTTTTTTGCAAAATAAATTTTTCATTTAACTTTGTTTTTCACCTTAATCATATTTCATTTGACAGAAATAAATTATGCTTAGCTTTCGTTACTGAAAGTTAATTCTGAAGGACTACTATAGTTAAGCACTGACTGGTGTGACTGGCTAATAGAAATCCCCTTAGAAAGTGCTTTAAGACTCCTTAAGGAAATTTTGACAAAGTCCTCTTGTATATGATATTACACAGAAAATGTCAATTATACTCAAGATATCGTCAGAAAGTTGCAAAGCTTTCGACTAACTTAGCACTTCGCTTTTGCGCCTGTCTTATGCAACCTGTCACACATCCAAGTAAGTAAGACTAAATACTCTTAAAGATTTAATATTCCCCTCTAAATTTCTCATCTCCTTGAATTTTTTAATATTAAAGAAATACATAGTTAAGAGTGTTATAATGGTATTGATTAATTAAATTGTTGGTTTATACAGCCGTTAGCGGACATGCAATTTTAATGCGGTACAATAATATTATGCACATACGAAATTCAATAATTCTCGTTGAATAAATCTACCCACAAGTTTGTTCGATCTGAACGGATCAATCATATTCAATGAAAATAACTAGAGGGTGTGAAAAACCCTTCGGGATATAACTGAGGAATTCGTGTTTTTTTTTATAATACACCAAAATTTGCTTACGTAATAGAAAGATATGAAGATATTGAATTTAAGTAAATACGGATTTGATGGAAGACTACATGACATCGGCCCCGATATTTCAATTTTAGGAAAGACTACGCAGAAAAATTTTCTCCGTATATTTTAAATAAATTAATTGTTTATAGAACTTTGAGAGTACAAACATTCCAGAATGCAACTATATTTGTAAAATAAAAATGAGAAAAAATCTCATTGTGGAGCGATGTATGTATCTGTCAAATTTGAATGGACACGTTCTTAAGGGTTAAAGTCAATATTAACTGAATAAAACACTATAAAAAAATAAAAAGAGAAATAAAAGCACCGAAGAAAGTTCATGAAGCTGAAAGTAGGAAATCCGTTTAACACAATAAAACATTTACGTAAAATGTGTGGATATAGTGGAGGTAAATTGCAAATTATACGTGTAATATGTAAATCCTCCGTTAAATATGAATGAGGGGCATAGATTTTATTCGATTTTTACGGTGAAATGCGCGCATTAGCAATGCATTTCTTTTTATTGTTTCTCACAAACTTAATAGTTAAAGCGGCGATTACTTTGCAGGTCTATAATCTAACGTGCGTCAATAATTTAATTTATCTTCTAATTAATCAATCAGAAACAACCAACAAATCATTATTGATTAGCTAATTTTGAAAACTAGGCAAGGAGAGCCAGTGTCATTGACATTTTTCCCAAAAGTCATATTTCTTTCGGATTTAAAATGAAAGTGATAGAAAATTAATAATAAAATGGTGAGACTAATGATAAATTAATTCTCCGCTGATTGGTTTACTTGCGATTAAAATTCTGAATAAAAATTTTGTGAACTGACACCCGTTTCTGATCACAATATGATCAATTTACTAGTCAAATTATGGCACCTACCGTCGTCATTTATTCTTATTGATAAGAAAAAAGTGCCGTTCTCTGAGTTGCATTGTTACCAACGCATAATTACCAATCAAAATGTATTTAGATGAGAATACATTGCATAAAAGATTGAAGTTTATGATTTTACGACGACAGCAGTCGATAAAACCGATACCAAAATATCAGGCGCAGTAAACTTTGATGATCCACTAGAGTTTCACCAGATTCTGAGTCAATGGCTAATCAGTACGTAGTTAATTAAATGTCTGCTCCATAATTAATAAACCGGTCAGAAAAATTCGTGAATTTTCTACCAGATCTTCGTAATAAAATGAAATCAGAATCTCTTCCTGTAATTATTACAACCCTCTCGACATAAGGGAAATTACTTGAAACATCTGAGCGTTTTATCCTTCGCGTGGAGTTGAGCCGAAAGAGATAATCCAAAATCTCGCGGGTAACGGATCGAGATTCCAGGACGCAGAAGAAGAGATAACTTTAAGTGGGAGAGCAGCCAAGGGGAAATGGAATATTCGGCAGGCGGTAATCAGCCGCGGCCCCTGGTTGGAATATAGTCCATGTATAATCCGCGCAGGACCATAAATTACATCCGCGGAATCCTCGATTCGATGCGCGAATGCCGGGGTGAAGTGAAAGCTAGGGGTGGGTCGGTTATACACGTACCTCTGACGCATGAGAGAGAGAGACGATCGGCATCTCCGAACCGAGCAGCTGGGGCGATTTACTTGAACTTTGAAACGGGGTTAGCTAGCGCGGCTCGCGCAGATATCGATTTGCCGGCGAACGATTGTTTGAGCACTTTGCGGTCGCACTGTATTTTGGCCAGTTTCAATCCCCCTGGGCGCGTCGTTTTATCTTCAAGCTTTCGGACGCTTTTATTTGAATGAATTGAGATAATTTATTTGCCTGATTTTACGAGCCGCTTTATTTATTGCCTCCGGGCCACTTTAACTTTGCATGCTCTTATTTACTAAAATGAGTAAACCAGTTGGGGGTAATAAATTCCATCCTGTAGTTGGACATAAAAAAGACTAATTAATTGTTTTCGATTTAGCAGTATTCCGGAGTTACGGCAATTTGACGTTTTGATATTAATTACTTTCATTACTATTTTCATTGCGATGGAAATTCGCGGTATGTATGAATAAATAATTATTTCATCACGAAACGTATGTGGAATACATTAATTTTGTATGCACATTTGGTGTGGAATGTGAGCGGGCAATAGTTTTCGTCAATAAAACATGAGAAACTGGAGTCAGAGCAAATCCTCCACCCATCAAACTTCTACGAGTTCATACACGTTTAACAATTGATTAGACTAACAGCAGGATGTGTCGAACATAAAGAGTTATTTTGCTCTGCATATCATTGAATTAATCATCGATAACCTCCACTTTTGTACACTAATCTGATGACTTCATGACACATCATCAGAATGAGTAAAGCCAACCGAGCATGAAGAAAGTTAATTCCATGCCAAATTTTCGTCGCTCATTTAGTTATCCCGGCAATTGGTGATAGTCTGATATCCAGAAGCCTCAAGATACATCCTAGGAACTCCCCATCGTCTTATTATTTGCTCGATAGCGAGGAGTAATACACGGTTCATTTCAACCGCGTTATCGCTGCTGTTCCAGCTCGTCGTATACAGAACTGGCTGCTCTCGCTTTTCGAGAAACGCTGTTATTGCCGACGTACCTCGTTTCCTCGGATAGAAAACAACCATCTCCAGCATTGCTGGTAGTAGGATACTATTCGGTTTGCACCCTTTACATGAAAATCCATTTCGTAGAACCCGCACGGTTTTACGCGCCCGTAGTCATGATTATTTGTTTATTTCATTAGCGTTTGACGGTTTAATCGAGAGAAGTGGAAGATTGATAGGCGTCGAAACACTAGGAAGAAGTAGTTCTTCGAGTTTTACGATTGCTTCGTTGTTTTGTCGATATTGTTTTGAGGGGTGGGTAATGGAGAAAGTGAGTTTGAAGAAAAAACTCGACATCCCTTTTTTATGCCGCGATGAACACTGAAAACTTTATCAAAATACTCTCGTAAAGAACCGAACAATAAATTGTACTACATAGCATCAGAAAAACATTTAGATCATAAACCGTGTATATTTATTTATTTAAAAACTACAAGTCCAGCTGTTACACAATACAATTAATTTCATAATTATTGAAAGAAAATATATTTAAGTTTACAATTTTCAATTATTACCAACCTGCTTGGTATTTTTATCGAAGTTTAGTTTGTATTAATCACTACGAAAATAGTAAATATTATTAACTAAAATGATAATTAGTTTTCTTTTGGCAGACTGTGATCTTATCTCATTTCTTAAATTTTACCTAGGTGGGTCTCTCAGTGTACGAAAGCTTTTATTCTACTTAGACACATGATATTAAAGAGGCACTAGTCAATTAAATGCCTTGGTAAAATCTCTGAGAGTAGATTTGAACAAGCTAATAGTTACAGATGAAGCGAGGCAGAAGGATATGAAAAAAAAAGTTCGCGGAAATTTCTGTAGATGTACGTTTTCGCGGATACGAAGCAATTGGGTATTACATTGCTAGTTTACCCAATGGTGGAGAATAATGAGCTGCGAAAAAGGTCAAGACGGAGGAGGATGAAGTAGTTGCATGCACCCGCAGCTTCGTGTTTCTTGATGCGCAGTTTCATATGGGGAAGATTAAGACGTGAAAGCTCCGGCATACGCGGAGTAAGAGTATGGAGGGGAAGGAGGCAGGCATCCTAGAGGGTAGGAAACGAGTGAATACAGGCTTTAGCGGCTTCACGGTACGTATACCAGGGAGGAAACTCGTCTCACTAGAAACTGTAACCGCACTGGAAGCGAACACACTTGGATTTAACTTGCCGGCACCCTCTCGCGCGCTTATGTACGCCGTGCATAATGCGTCGGGAGATTCGCTCGCAGCTTCGGGAATATTCAGCCGCGCGGTTTCTTCATGAGAAAGCAGCACGTACGTTACCCCCAGATGCGTCGAGAGATTTTCTGGGGTGTCCATTATTTTGATATATTTAACGCTGCTGCGGGTCGGTGTTTCCCTCGTCCTCGAGGTGTGCGAGAGACTTAATCAGTTGCACTATTAAGTCTGTAAAATGAATGATGCTTCAATTTGAAAGGATTACTGAATTTGACGATGTGCGAATTAACTAAAATTTTTGGTCACAGTGAAAATGGGATGTTTTATTTAATGTGGGATTAATTAAAAACTCTGGTGACACTGGAAGTGGGATGCTTTATTGATGGTTGGAATAGTTAAAAGTTCTGGCGTCAAATAGAATGATTGGTTTATAGGATTGATTAAAAATTCTGGTGACAGTAGAAGTGGGATCTTTTTAGTTAATTATATTAAAGTTCATCAAAATTATCTGAAAAGTATGAAACAATTTAAAATTAATTGCAATATTTTGATATTATTTGTGACGAATATAAAAGCATTTAATATGATTCAATAATTGTTATTTTATTAAAATGTCTTGACTAGCTAATTAACCACTACTAATTATGAACATTATTCATTTCTACTGTGACTTGTTATTAAGCATCAGTGATTTAGCAAATCCGATTATATCCGAATATCCGATGGTCTTTATGCGTAATTGATTGCTAATAAGCTCATAAATTTCGCACACAGTTAATTGCAATAATTTGATCAAAGTGTAGGAAATATACAACAGTATATATAGTAAAGCGATAAATGAAATCCTATGATAGTCTACAATTTACTTGTTTTACTAGTACGTTTTTTAAAAGTCTAAAAAGAAAGGTTTTAAAAGAAATTTAGTAACGCAGTTTAGTTCTACAAATTAGCCTTAAATCGAATGGAATCGTTAAAAAAATTTTTGTTTAATCCTCTTTCAGAAAAATGATGAGTCTAAAATCTAAGCCAGCGGTTATCTATTTGATTGTTTCTCATGTGACCACGTGATAATCGACTGGCTGTGCCTAACATGTGATTGATCGACACATGATAGTGGAAATATCAAAAAGTCAAAGATACATTTAAGAGAAACGAGAACATGTAATTTAAAACACTTTTGTTAAAATTAATGATTTTAATGTTGGATACCCATCAGTAACCAAATGTTAATTTGTATCAAGAATTACTGCTTCTAAAACATATCAACAAAAACGTTTGTAATTTTTAAAATGATTCCCACGTCATAATCATCTTGTATTCATTAAGAATATTATTGTATGAAAAAGAAAATTATGAATGCTGGGAGAGGCGCGAAGGATTAACCTGATAGCAACCAAAAGTGAGAGGAGCTTGCGCCTTTCAATAGTGCGAATGCAAGGAACACGTCACAACGGAGTGAACTGAAAGAGAAGAACACAATTAGCGTTGGTAGGGTATTTCCACCGACGTCACGGGGAATCCCTTCGCGAGACGTTGAGGACCGAATGTAGTACTTACGATCATTCGAAATGCGCGCGGTTCGTGGAAAGGGAATGGCAAATGCTGAGAAATTGAAGGAAGATCGCAAGCTGCTACATCGGAACTAAGAGTTGGAAATGGAAAGTCTGGTATTTATGAATGAAACTCGTCGCTCTAAGCCTTATTAACGCTGAGTATGAGATGATTATTTCAGAGAGGTTTTCTTTGTCGACTGAGGTACTCTGGAAGGCCGAGAACACTTTAATACAAGACGTCGAGTTTTAATAAACAATAAACATAGTCTTGAAAATAATGAAGTGATTAAAATCTAGAATTCTAAAGAACAATGAAGGCAGAGGATTTTTCACTAGAAGACTCGTTGAAATATGCTAATTTAAATTTATTAATTTATGAGGTATTTAAAGTAATCATTACAACGTTGCGCGGAATCTCTTTCAAAATTTCAACTTTGCAATTTCAACTTTCAAGTTTTAATAAAGCTTTTAGGCGGGAACCTTTATGTTCTGTTTCCTTTGCTTTCGGTAAGCCATCAGAAAACTTTCTATTGCATGTATTTTAAGCTTTTAAACATTGTTAAAATTAAAAAACATGAATATCCCGAGTATTTTGGTCATTCATCCTGCGATTTACTTTTAATGAGACCTAAGCTACGGCGGAATAATTTATGTGTAAAAGCAGTTAACGACCGGCGCATTGTAAAAAGTCATTCGCTGCGTTAAATATCTGCTGGTTTATAAACAATTGACATCAAACATAGAATTGCGGTAATTTTGATAAAGAAATAGTTTTATCACTTATTTAAAGAAATGAAATAATATTCTCATATTTTCACTCAAAACTGAAAAAAGTTCGTTTTCTCCATCGTCTATCTGTCAAAGTTGTCAAAGCAGCAGTACAGCATGGGGTGAACACAAAAAAAAAAAATAAATAAAAAAAATGCAGCAACGATATAAAGCCATGCATACGGGGTGGAATAAAAGCCAGCTGCATAGAGGCATGTATAACGCTTATAATATATGGGCTATATAAATACTAGCTTCTAATACCATCTACCTGCCTAAAACTATCTACCAGCTAGGGTCATATAATTTTTAATACTTTATAGTAAAAATGACTTAATTATTTAATTGTTAAGTAACCTTGAACTCTTTAATTAGCAAAATCGCTAAGTACAAGCCTCTTTAAGTTTAAAAACTGAAATAATACAATATAAAGCGGTAAGCTAGTTTCGTGGATCACGTGAGGATATACATTGACTCTTGTAAAATGAAACGGTAATCGCGTATATCGAAGGATGAATTATTCGATTGCAGAAGTTCGGTAGTCAAACCAGGAAGAGGAGAGGATGCAATTAACGTGCTATTCCCGAGCTTTGCCAGGGCTGATTACGTTAAAAGTTTAAAAGCATTGGGCTTGTACACGCGTCGGAAATGAAAGTTGCACGAAAGTGCACATGTGCGCGCGCCCGCACCTCTATATCTTTGCGTGTTTATGCCTGTATTCGTATTTATGAGAGGCGATGCTTAAACGAGCCATTATTTCCTCCCTTTACTCCGATTGCACTTTTGCAATTCATGGCTATTTTATGCTTTGCCGCCGTACATTGTCGCGGACATACTACCCATATTTGACCTTTTTTTACCTTTTTGGTGCTTAAGTGCAAAGAAGCAATAATTCTTATGGATAATGGATGGTTGTCAGCTGGGAGAGAATGGAGCGATCAAAATGAAACTAAGTTCAATATTCAAATTGTCGACGTGTCTGCAATATTTATTGAACTGTCTTTAACAGGACTGTAATGCAATAAAAACATGCAATAAAATTTCAATAAGGATTTTATTGAACGGAAGGAAAACAGTGATGATTGAAAATGTACAATGAGTATATTCATGACCACATTACGTGTTTCAATTTGAAAAATAATCTTGCACCTTCTAATTTATTTACATTGACTTTGTGTGTTCAACTGCTATCCAATATTGAGTAAACGGTAATGTACTTTTTCTTTCTTGATTTTTAAAGACATTTGAAATTTAACTGAAATTTAAACTCATAAATGTATTTTCAATTTTTCATTAATTTCATATATATTATATTTTATTCAAACGTATTGTGAAGTTACATAATTGTTATTATTAATTTTGTTAAGTGCAGTTAAGTAACTGCTATTCATTTCATTTATCAACCTTAATTTAGGTGCTACGGTTTCCGCGTTCGCCTGTAATATATTTTTTTCGTACATTTCCTTATTTATTCTAAGAATCGATACGCGCACTACGAAATATTTTAGTGCTACTATTTCGCAAAACTGCTACAGTAAATGTTTCGCTATCAAAATTTCAAAGAAACGACTGCTGCTCAACCAGTCAACAATTATAGAGCTATCAATGAAAATTATTTTCATAACTAAAGCATTATTGATTTCCTTAGAGTTACGGCTACAATTGTCATTCAGTATTTTTTATTTCCAATCGTCCCGAAAAAATAATTGAAATAAATTCCTTGCGCCCTTTTAAATTGATTTCTTTATCGAGCTGGAGAGTTCGATCTCAGCCTGAGAAAAAAAAAGAGAGCAAACAGAGCTAAAATTTATTCGAACGCAAACAGTGGGATTTGAAAAAGGCCGAAGGCAGATAAAACACCTGCTCGTAGACGTTTTACAGCGGAGTCATTAACTTGTGAACAAATAGATCGTCTTGTCGCATGCTCTTACCATTAGGTTCCGACGAATTGACGCAAGTGCGTCGGCCAGCACGTGATGCGAGCGTGATTCACTCGCGCTTAATTGAAGAATGGCCATAACATTAATTAACGTTAATGCTTGCCGAGTTCGCTGCCTCAGAGAGCGCGAGAGTCAAAAGTCATGGATGAGTTGATTGTGTCTGCGACCGCTGTTATTCTCAACTTAATAATTAGGCGCCTTTTCCTTTCATCCCGTTAACTTTAAACGCTCAACAATTGAACAACTTTCAAGTTTTCTTTGCATTTTCAATCTTTTGTATACGGAGATTAATATAGATCATTTGAAGCTGTGAATGCCGAAATATCGTCCTTCCTTACCACCATAAATTATCGAAGATACTATTCACAACTATAATACTGCGATGAATTTAATAATAATTACTCAAGAGTTCCGTCATTCTAATAGCAAATTGCACAACACTGCAGGTACACTATTGAGGAATTCTTTATCAGTACTTGCTAATTTGTTGTTGGAAGCAAATTGTGAGTAAAACTGTAAAACTCACAAGAAAGTTGGGTACCCGAAAGATTCGAATGAGAATCATATGATTCCTATACCATACCCACAAGGTTTTTGATGAGAAGTCCACAGTATATACCTTCATACTGCAATACATACCTTTGATTCGAAGACGTCACATTTGCTCTACACGCCTCCAAGTGGTTCCCATGTGATAAATTGACGATTCCCACATTTTACTCACAAGGTTCTGACGTGGATTTCATTCGAGATTAACTACGTATTTTTGTAATTTTTATACAACCTGTAAAGAAACAGAACACCTAACGTCAATACACGACTGTAATTAATAATTCACAGCCCATAAACTCTATAGATAGCCGTATTTGACCAATCATCAGATCCTAATTAATTAAATCCTCGATCGATGATAAATAATATTAGATTGGATGAACGAATTATAACGATAAGGTTTGCTTTAAAACTCTTTCTTAAACTGATACAACAAGTAGCCAATTTGTACAGAACACCTAACGTCAATCCCTGTAATTAAAAACAGCCCATAAACTCATAGAAGCTATTAATAAATCCTATTATTAAATCCTATCAAAAATAAGATAAATTAATTAATCTAATAAAAAAGATTCAGCGTAATTATTCAAGTCAAAAACCTCCAATGCCATCAAAACGAGCGATCGAGTATTTTTCTAACATATTTTTTAACTTTTCCTTCCGTCTAGAATTGATTGGAAAATATTTATCTACACCGATAAGAAGGTTTTCTTTAAAAACTTTTTCATTAACTCCCGGAACAAGCAGTTAATTTGTAGAACACCTGATACCAATTCCTGGCAATTAAAGCTGCCCGTCTACTCGCAAAAACAAGCAATAAATCATATCACACCACAATTACGGGGGGTATAATTCAATTTCATAAAGCAACAGCAGCATAAAACGCAAATTGCAAGAATCATACAATTCAATCCCCACGATGTAGGCACCAGAGGGATGGATACGGGGTACGTTAATACCGATTTTATCAACGCCTAGAGGGCACCCGAAGAAAGCCAATTACCGTGAGTCGCGCGAACGGTGAATTCGTCATGCCGCAAAATGGCTCGAATGGCCGCGCGTGTACACCTGAGAAAATTCCGATAGCGTGTCTATTTTTAAAGCTCATACGTCGGCGGCGTCGATCGGACGGCGATCAGCCGTGCGGGGAGTTTTCGCGGAGCGACCGAACGAATATCGTGTCTACTCGCACGTGACCGTTTAGGAGGCGATAATGTCTTCGGATAATCGACGAACGTAACGCTCACACGAGGCGATTTTCTAAGGGGTTCACGTGTGCGCGTATTTATCGGTGAATAGAGACGCCGCTTTAAAATTGATCTTGCGTGTGCATTGCTCGCTATTGACTCTTGTGTATAGCTGTATACAATGAATGCTGCTATTTATTCGGACCTGGCGTCGATTCTCCATTACTTGATCTTCTTCATTTTCTATGTTAACATCAAGATTATTAGGAATTTTACGAAATTTTTCTGGAAGTTGAAATGCATCTTTTCGAAGAACTAATTATTTGTCTTTCCAAGAGTCATACTTTTCGATGCTCAAGAAGCAATTTTTTATAAAACTCTTATTTACGATGGAATGTTTTTTAAAGTATGAATTTGATGAAAACACCAGTCAATTGTTCGGGAAAGAATGAAGTTTAGATAGAAAAGATCCTTTGACCCAAAGTCAGTGTCTTGAATATAAAATCATGCGCATTTAACATAGTCCAAAGGCATAAGTATTAGATGTGAAGAAATGGTGCATTAACTTACTTACAATGAATGCTTCGATTTATTCGGATTCTTCATTGTCTGATCTTCATGATTTTCTACGTAACATTAAGATTATTGAGAATTTCACAAAATGTTTCTGGGCAATAAATTATTATTATTCTTGACCAATTATATTGAAACTGAACTATTTGTTTTCAAAAATCAATTGGCAACTATTAAAGATTTTTGGAAACAAGTGTTCCTAAATAGTTTACCTACAGTTGTTTAATTCGTCAGTAATAATTCAATTATTTTTGTCAATTATTTACTGTTGAAAAATACCATCAAGCATCAATCGGAAATGATAACAGACAGATTGAAATTGATTAAAGTAATTTTTACATTAAATAAACATTTTTTTTTAAATTACAAAGTGAAAGAAAAAATGTCGATCTATCTTAGATAAAGAAGCTAAGATCAGAAAAAGTATGGGGTAATTAGTGAGAAAGCAGCAGCTACTGCTACATGTCTGTAGGAGCTAGAACTCGGATTCTGGATAAATGTCGATCCGACAGAGCCAAAGACTCAAATCAAGCGGTAAAGGAGACAAGAAAAGAGTAGAACAATTACCCTCGATTTTTAATCGAAAAAGAAGTCGGTTAATTCCCTCACTGGCATTTGTCTGAGAAAAAAAAATCCAAGCAATTTTATCTTGCACCAACTCTGCAAACAAGCACTTACAATTTATTGCACTCAAGTTATTGTTTGCACTTACCTACAATTAAATCATCATTGAATAATAGGTAAACATTTTATTTAAAAAAAAAAACGTAAAGAGAGGCTACATCATTCCTTGTACTTACCAAAATTGTAAAAGACCACGTAACAATTAGCTAAAATTAAAAAAAAAAAATTTCATACCCTCGTAAAAACCGTCGCACGACCAACGGACTCGCTTAATTGTCAGTGGTGGCATTCACGCTTAATCACAGTGAAGAGCGACCCATAACAAGCGGCGCTCGGCAAACATATGCAGACTCTCGTGGCCAGTATCACGTCTACCTCTTGGCGCGTGCACTCGCGACGGTATAGTAATTTTGGACGCTGAAAACTCATCGTCGAGAGAGAAAAATAACGACCTTGGACCGACGCGCACGTACACTCTTCCGAGTCACGCCTTTGGCTTGGCTTTTTAAAATAAATCGACTGGCCGCCCAGTAACGTGTCGCCGGCTCGTTCGTACGGACACGCATCTCCTCTCGACTTGGCATCGCCTCACGAGATTCAGACTTTCACTATTTGTCCGCCCTCCCTCTGGAAGAAACTTTCATCATTTGCCTCCTTTGTATTTTGAGTTTCTGGTGCGCCGATTTCCCCGGAATAAGTGAATAGACTCGGATAGAGCCTCAGAGCCAGAAATTCACGCAGACTGGAGCAACAAACAGCCACTGGTGAGTCTTCGTTTTGATTGCGCGGGAATCTTGAAGAAGCTTCGGGGAAAAAATTTATTGCTTATTCTTCGCAAGTATTTTTATTGCTTTTGTTGAGGCCGATACTTCTTCTGCACACTAGAGTTAGCGGGGGACGAGATAAGACCTGCTGAACAAACAAACCAAAGTTTCGGTCTGAAATTTCGCACTCGTTCGTTTTTTAAATAATAAAAGCTGCAACGATTGAATTTTTCCATCGAATCTAATAATTGTTGAAAAAAAAGCAAGAAAGGTAAAGTAGGTATATTACGTCTTATAGATTTTACCGTAATAAGCGCAGACTCATCTTGTAAACACTTCGAAATATTTAGAATTATTACTCTTCGAAAAATACTCTTGGCACTGAAATAAAAAAAAATAGAGGGGATTTTTTTTTATTTAAACTGTTTATTAATAAAACTATTTTTTTAAAAAGATTTGAAATTTCAATCTTTTCTGAGCTTAACATTTCAATTATTCAAAGTTGATTTTTTCCATACTGCCAGTGTGTCGCATTTCAGCATACGTTATTTCATTCGAATGACTTCAATTAGTGTAACTCTTAAAAAAAAAAAAAGAAAAAAAAAACGAAAGAAAGAAAAGGAAGAGTGATGCAATACAACAGTTCATAACCACAGAACTGCAGTGTTTCGTGCAAATGAAAATCACGTTATGTAAATCGTCATTGGTATTCGGAAAACACAATTAGCAGTGCACGAGAAGCGGCTTATTAAACGGCGAAAAACACAAACAGTGCATAAAGTAAAAGCCCGACAACAAACGCCTGCCGCTGGCATTAACGAAATTAACGCAATTCAAATTTAGCGCGCAACTTTCGTATCCGATCATCCGCTCAATCGCAAACATAACCGATAAACGCATCCAGATGTTCTTCACCCCCCCTGAGGCATAAAAATAACGAAGTTTGTAAAAACCATTTGGGTCCGCAAAAAAAAAAAAAAAAATCGAAATAAAAAAGTATTTTCGGAGCGGGCTCTTTCTCGGGTGTCCGGAGTGCCCATCGGGCGTAATCTTAAAGAAAAACTATTCTTGGCGATCAATTACTTCCTGCCGAGTTGCTGCACGCTGCACAAAATGTAAGACGAACAAAAGCCCCGGGCGATTTGTTCGGCTTGACCTCCCCAGAGCGAGGCGAGTGCGTCGTAGCGCCGCGGAGGGAGCGAGACAACCGCGCGGTTTGCTAATCGAGGCGTGCGCGTGAAAGAGACGACCTGGTAGCAAGACAGAGAGGCAAGGAGCTCAAGAAGTTTACTGAGCATAGGCGAGAACCGCGGATTCTATTTTTAAGAGTCGAAGGAACTTGGCCGAGAAAGAAACTGACGAACACATGGCTCGCGTGGCTCGGCATCCATGCCGCTTTTTGTGCACGGCGTGTGCGCTTTATACGCGGATGAGGCCTTCTGCTTGTTTTTGCGAAAGCACTTCTGCGGCTGCGATGGGTAATCGATTAGTGGAGCTCGATTCGCATAGGCACGAAGAAAAATTGTTGGTAAAATTTATACCTAAAGATACTGATTGTTTTTACACTGAAAAGAAATTTGTTAATTTTAAGGAATAGTACTTATTAAATATTTTATTGCATTAAAAAATTATTTTTTTGAAGCTACTAAATTTATTTAGAAACAAATAAATTCATTCAGTTTTAATGAAATTATTACTTGATTCAAAGAAATATTTAATAAGTACTATTGAATTAAATCATTTCATTAAAATTAACAAAATTTTTTTCAGTGTACCTAAGTAAAATTTGTTTAAACTATTGAAGCAAAATTTACTCGACGCGTTAACTTACATCTGCGTTGCTTAAAAAATTTAGTGTAATTTAGTTACTGCACGAGTTATGTAACTTTTGTTTATTTACTATTTCCTTAAATTTTACTCATCACTTTGGAAATTAAATGGCAAAATTAGTGAGTTTTAAAATGACGTACGTTAGCTACCTTAGTTAAAAATTAATCAGGAATTGATCAGAGTATAATAATTGATTTTGTCGGTGACTGATCAAGTTATGGTTAAAAGTCGGTCAAGAAACGTTGCTTCTGACTTCTAAATCGAATTCAATGAGAACCAACCTATAAAATAAGAAGGAGAAGAAGAAAGTTGATAGCAAACGAATCAATAATTAAGAATATGGTTAATTGTCTACCAGAGTATTCTTAATTTAATTCGTTCTGATAAAATCCCAAAATTCGTCGCCGGCCTTTATCTGATGAAGCAGATCTGTATAATATTGTCACTGTAAAGTAGATAAGAGAAAAAAGATTGATTGATTGATTAATTGCTCTGCAATTTTAATGAATTTAATAATAATCAATGAATTTAATTTCGAATAAAAATCCAACTAGTTCAGAAATTCAACAGATCCAACTAAGAAAAGAGAGTATTCTAAATGGACTTCGGTAGGGATTTTAATTAATATAATAATTGAATATTAATCTAATATTAATATTAACTAAAAATCTACTCACTAGGGGTGGGATATTCACTTTTTAGATACGCTGTCTGAAACAACATTCAGATTGATTACCTACTATAAATTAATTTTTACATCAAAATCACCTTGAATTAATCGCAACACTGTTAAAAGAAAAAACTCAAAAATTAGGTGGTCAATTATCTCAATTTGCAGAGACAACATTTTTATCTAATAAAATAACTAGCAACGTTTTTATATCAAATAATCTTTGTAATCTTAATTTTTTTACTGCTTTGAAGTGATTCCAATCTTGAGCCACATTAGTAATCAAATGTGAGGTATGTACGTCATGTTCTTTTAAAAATACAGATGGTATTATATTTTTGAGACGCAATTTATTAGCGATTTTAAAACTGAGTCGCGAAAAAGTGCGGGTGAACTTGAAAAGTCCTTCAAGAAAATTTGGCTTGTTTAATAATCACTCGGCTATAGGTTAAAAATAGAATTTTTATTCGATTTTATAATGTACGTACCATAGGAGATTAAAATATGCTAATGAGGCAGTAATATCTATGGAATTTTTATATTCATATATTATTATTAGGCTTTTACTATATCCCGCGTACCTCGGAAAATTAGTATGTTAATAAAATGTAAATAGCTATAAATCTCTTTTTTTAATTAGTATTTAAATGCATAATAAATACATTGAGGCCTATAGATGGTCTTTTCAAATTACTCGAATATGCATATTCAAGATATTTTCTTATATTGACGTATGCAGATAATAAAATTTGTCTGAAGCGATACTTAGTTGCAGCAGTTTTGCGTCAAACTTCATAACGACGCCTTAATATCTTATCTGTAACTTGTAGTTTATCGGAAGTCAGCGAGAGCTTAAGCACAAGGCAACATCCTCGAAGCTCATTCTATATTTGAGAGTTGCACTTCTATTTTCCACCGTGGCTTCCTATATCTATCATTTTCTTCCTCCGACTTTTTACCCGTGCCGAAGAATGAACTTTGGTATAATATTCTTGGTAACAGTCCAAATTCTTAGAATAATGAAAAATCAGTACTTCTTTTAATTCGACGCTTCGAAATAGTTAATAATAATTATGGATTCGTGAGTAATTTTGTAAACAACTCATCATCGTGTTGATCTAAAACGTGACTCACAATCATATACATCTGCAGTATATCTGTCAGCATCTTAACGGAAGAAAATCTTTTTATTCTCATTCAACATTACGCGCGGAATTTCAAGTAAATCCGTGAATTTTATTTTCACGGTCATAATATTGTTGACGAATAAAATTAATGAGAAAGGTGCGGGAAAAATATTTTCGTATTTTCGCCTCGCCAGAGTCTGCACTCTGCGATAATTGAAGAGGTGCAGTCTAGATTACAACTCGGGATTAGGTCAAAGTTAAGATTTGCCTTTAACTTTAGAGTCGAGCGCTAAAACAGTGACCAACTCAGGCATAAACTCGAACTTATCGAATCGACGCTAATCTGGCGATCTATAACTAGAGCGCGCAGCGCAAAATCAAACAGCGATATTTCATTTTCGACGGTCCGAAAACTCGTTCGAACCTCGCCTGCGGCTGCTCGTCGACGCGAGTAAAAAAATTTGTTGGTCAAGTGCAACAAAAAAAAATTGCACACTTAGCTACGTCCAACCGGTTAAAGGAGTCCGCGCTGCAACGGAGGGAGGAGCGCGCTGCGGAGGATTCCCCGCAGTGAGCTCGACTCGCTTCTTTTCGCACGCTCGGGCAAATTTATTTCTGCAGGAAGAGGCGAAAGAGAGGGACCGGTCTCAAAGCCACGGTGGCGCCAGTCGCGTTAGCGTATATTTCGCCGGTGCAACGTGGCCGCGCGCCGGACTCTGGCTCCATTTGCTGTTTCGTTTTTAACGCGTCACTGCACACTAGCCTCATCGATTTTTCTCTCCTCGAGGAAGATTTCTTCCGCTTTTTCCGTGGATACGCAAATTTCCGAGTACGCGTCGGAAAATTTTAAAATCTATTTTTAAATATTCGCATGTTGAAATTTCAATTCCGTATAAGTAATAAATAACTAAATCAAACATTTTTTATTCATCGGAAACTTTTGAAGTTTCGTATTTCAGATATTCGCATTGTAAATGTGTACTTTGTAAGTTGGTATAATTTGAAATAACAATTTTTTATGAATTTCGTCATGTGTTATTTCATTCGAATAAAGTCAATTAGTGTATCTCTTAAAAAAAATGAAAGAGTGATATAATGCAAGAATGGTGCACAATGATTGCTTCTGGTTTTTGTTGATTGATACGTAAATTTCTGTGTTATACATTTTTCTGCTCTCTAGACATTTTCTTTTAATCCACCTGGATTTTTTTCAGATAAATTTCTTTTCTAAATTTAAATCTGCATCTGCTCGTTAGGATGCCACGCGGACTTTGAGAAAACGTTATCATCAGAATCATGAATATTTACGATCTTTTCATGGATTTTATAAGGTTACGAGGCGGCAAAAATTTTAATTTCAAGCATGCCCTTCATCTTTTAATGTTTTTATTATTACTTAATGGAATTATCTAATTTTTTATATATTCAGGAAGAATGAAGCAATGATAAATTTTTTAAATGAAAATTATATCTCTCAAAAGAATATACACATCGAATGTCACGTACGCACTACGTTGAAAAGTATTTTGAGGAAATTTTTTTGAGGGACAGGACGTAGCTTGAAAAACAGTGAAAAATTTATCACGATTAAAATAAATTATTAATTTAAAATAAAAAGTATTATGTTCGTTACTGTAAACTTGACAAGTATACATAATTTCTGCTTTTTTCTGAGTAAATTTTTTTTTAAATGCACCAAATTACTATTGCAATCCAATATAGTATTTATTCTCGTATAATAGTAGATGCAAGTTTTAGAAAAATAAACAGTTGGATAAGAATTGCTACAACTACTATACTTAGAATTACTATTCTTTCTATATACCATAAATTACTGTTCTTATACTACATTTACAAAATATTCCAAAATAACAGTACAAAGTTCCTCCGCGGGTACTAGAAGAAATAATATATAATTTCAATTCCTGATATTTTCTCATTATATTTAAAATAAATAATAGCGAGTTCGAGAAAAAGCTCGTTGCCATTTTTTCGTTCGTGCACTTTCACCTTTAGCATCTGCATAGGGACGTAATTCAGCCTCGGCCAGTAACGATGCGAGTCCCACGGTCTACCACGCGAGTCGCGCTGATTAAAATTACAGGATTCAGGGTGGATTTGCGGCTACGTCGTCGTCGCCTTTCCAAGCCTGCGGGGCGTGCGCATAATAATTTTCAAGAGACCGGCGAAACTCTAATCTACTTTTCTGACACACGCGTTTGGCTGCCTAATTTCGCATATAACCACTCGTAATAAGTGACTTTCCCCGGGAATTATTAATTTTTAAATGACTATTATGAATGCAGTGCACGGTTGTGTATCAGTTTCATTAATTAAGTTTGTTTAACTCTCGTGGAAATTTTGCCAACCATGAAGTCACTGATTAAATTTCTATCAGGGAAACCGAGTATACGTAAGAAAGCTGTAAGTTGACCGCTTAGATTTAAACTTACAGTAAGAGCTGGAAACATAGAACTATTAGGTGAAAAGAATGTAAAAACTGCTCCATGCTTCTGTGCCTCTTAAAAAAGAAACGTCAGTATTAATTTTCAAATGACCATTTTGAATACAGTGCACGGTTATGTGCATGGCGAGTACGTAAAAAAAGTGTCAATTGACCACGTAAATTTAAAGTTACAATGAGAGTTGGAAAAAATAGAAGTATGTGGTGAAAAGAATCCGTAAACTTCCACATTTCGCATATTTCGTGGTGGGTTTTTTATACTTCGCACGTGGGTGGTGAATTTTTTTAAATTGCTCAGTATACCCAGTATATTGAAGGTACTAGAATTTGACTTGTAAGCAATATTCCCGAAGCGATTGGTTTTATCTAATAATTTATTGTTTTATTCACTCCGAGCAGTTATCATTATTTTATTTTCAGTTATTTAATATAGAAAAAACTAAAATACAAATAAAAACAGAGGATAATAGAATAAAGTTTTAAAAAATTGATGAATTTTCATTCCATCCTTAGCGTCTTTTTCATTAACAGCTACGCTTTAAATGTTAAAAAGCACTAGGTCGGTATAAAAATAGCTTTATAATTTATAGCTATTTTTAATAAACTGGACTTTTTAAGCACAGAAAATTGTGCCATTTAAAGTCCATATTTTCCTTGGCTTTACTAGAACTCGAACGCTAATCATTGGATTTATTGCTGCAAACCTGACATCAAGCTATTAAAGCGGATTTGCAATAAACCAATTTAAAGAATAAAATTTATAGTCAATTATAGGATGTCATTCTTTTGGCCTTAACTTTTTTCCGCGCACATCTAAATATAAGTAAAATGGAAGTGCTAAAAATCATTAAATTTTATTGGAATTCTGAGTTTTTTCGCGAATCTATCATCGATTTTCGATATTCGTAAATTCATATTATATTTACCCTCTAAATACGAATAAATGAAGTGCATATTCGCTTATTCGAAGTGAATCTCGCTTATTCATATTCATGATAGCGTGTACTGTTTAATTAATAGACTGGCACACACTTTGTACACTCTGTACACTTTGTACATTTTCCAACCTTCTCAGTACACGTAAAAAAATTTTTATTAGGAAATTTGCAGCGTGGATTTCCCAAGTTTCCGCCTAAAGAAGGGTTACACCGGTAAAGCTCACGACAAAAAGCGAGATCTTTCCGCGAGGTGTTTGTTATGCAAATTCTTCCCGACTCTGTTCTTCAGGCGTGCAGCCATTAACCTTCCGAGCGCATATGTCCGGGGAGTGCATTAACGCCGTTGGACGCATTACTTCTACGCATAATTTTGTCCGTCGTGCAATAAACTTTTTTTTTTTTTACAACGATGTTTTCTTGTTTTGCAACGCGGAATCCGCGACCCGATCGTCGCAGTAGGCTATCAACTAAATAGATACGCGTTAGAGATAAGCGCGTTACGAAGCAGCGAGGACAATAGGAAAATGGCAGAGGACTCCGATGAATTCAATTAAAAATTGATGCGAACTCGAGATAAGCAAAATGTTGGATGCTACTTTTATTGTAGAGTTCGAGTGATTAATCGCTTGCATTACTTATACGCGCGTTAATGAGCGTATAAAAATATTTTCTCTTTATACGCGTTCGGAGCACGTTTGAGGCATTAGCGCTGACTATCCCTCATTCAGTGAATCGCGAGTTTACGTTATATACAAAGTGGTGTATATAGAGGTGGTTTTATTCGATATTTGCGTGACTCATGGTCACAATGCAAAAGTCGATTACGCATCAGGAGATTGTTTCATTTCCAAAAAGCGCATCGACCATGTGCGCAGAGGAACATTGCGCGGCGTTCTTGAAATTTTATCCTTCGCGCGATTTTTTTTTCCGCCGGATGCGAGCAATTTTCGTTTAATAACTTAATTCTCTTATTTGCAGAGGACAAGGAATGAAAATATTAAACAATGAATGCGACGTAAATGAATGGAGGCATCGATTTTTACTCAATACAACCCAGTTTTCTTTTTTTTGTTAAAATCATGTATCTTTTAAAAAAACAACAAAACAGTGCTGTCAAAAAAATATTTTGTAAATGGCTTGCATGTTTTGTTTAAAAAAGTGTAAATCTTTTATTTTATTGAAACTTCTTTTTACAAGTAAAGCGATTCAATTGATAAAATGTAATAAATATGTAGATCAATAAACTGATCGACGATTTATTTGCAATTAAATTTACGGTGCCCTCACTTAGTGTAATAAGCTAAATTCACACCGAATAAGTGAACACAAGTGTTATTCTATAAATGGAAGGCTCATCTCGCAATAAAGTGAATTCATTTATTATTTAATGTGCATTTCCCTTATTCATGATCAGAAACCCAACTCTCCTTGTTGATGTTTCGAAAATATTTTGCTAGTCTTGTCTCGATTCTCCTCTCCACTGATAGAACCGAGGAAGACAAGATCAAGATTCTTCCGAAGTCGCAAGCTCTAAAACATAGCAGGTTACTGCAGAAAGCATCTCAACGAGTGTATAAAACAAGAAGGCGCTAAAAATTTTCTACCGTCGCCCGAGGAATTACGACCTCCTCGATCTTCTTTTTAGCAGGCTGCTTCCGTGCCGTCGCTCCCGCGAGCATCCACCGCGATGTTCCGCGAAATTTTCAGCACCTCTGGGATCCAGATTAATGGCCCGATGTTTTTCAGCCGCGCGCTGGCCCGTGAAATATCTTGGAAATAAACGATCTGTTGATCTGCGCCCGCTCATTTCTCCCCAATAATGGTAAATGGTTAATATCCGCGTATCAGTCATTGGCGGGAAACTCGGAGAAAACGGTATGAAAGCCGCGTTTTCCGATTTATCAGGTTTCTGTTCTCCGATCGGCGCGCGAACTTTGATTAGTTAAAAGGGGTTGATTACGTGGATTTAATAACGTCGGAAAGTTTGATTTGCAGTACATTTTAGTACAAGAGCGTAAAATGTCTTATTCCCTGTACGGCGAACATTATTTTCTGATGCAGCAAGCGTGAAATATTACTTTATCTCTCTATAAATTTGAAAATGAGAAATTTATTTAAAAATGAGACTTATTCGGATATTCAATAAATGGACTACTTTTCATATACCAAATATCACTATTTACATTTTTCAAGAGAATTTTACATTTTCAGATTTACATAGATACTGCATCAAAAAGATATTTTTGGCGAGATTATCGAGGTTAAGGGAATTTTGGGAAGTATACCATTTCAACGTGAATATATGCTCTGCAAGAAAATTGACTATCTTTTTTGATAGATTGATCATTTATTATAAGTAAGACATTTAACCATAAAATGGTAAAAAAAATAGTAAAGAAATGAAAATAGTGTGAATTTCTGATGAGAAACTGTTGGCGTAAGATTCCTAATTAGAATTTTAATCATAAATTGACCAATCACCAGAAAATTGCTCCTATTCTCAGCAATTTATGGTTAATTTTTTAGCAGAGTGTACTCGATTGAAAATGTCGAAAATTGAGGAACTTTTATCTGATCGTTTTACAATCGATCGTTCTCTCAAATAATTGGTAATTTCAGCACGTAGTGATTATTCTAAAAGCATTGAATTGAAAAGAAAAATTGATAATCGAAATTTACCCATCATCGAGTATGCAAATGCTCTTAATAAGTGAAGTAATATCCATTTAGTTTGCCTATAGCGCAATTTTATGATGTAAGAAAATTTTTTTTTACTAGAAAATTTTTTGATAATTCTTTTACTATTCTCTACAAAAATATTTAATTAATTATCAATACTAGATATATCTGAGCGCACTGCTAATCATTATAAAAGTATATGATTAATTCTCAATAATAAATATATCAGGTTTCAATAATAATATAAAATAAATTCTCGGCTATATTTATACATTTAACACAAATTCTTGAAAGCTCCAGTTGATTTCTAAAAGACAAAATAAAAGCAGCAACAAAAAATCGAAAAATTGCTAAAAAATCCCGCTCGAAAGCCATAATGTCTTTCCACAAGCGCATAAATTAATCGCATATATATTCCTGCTCCATATCCAAGCGTAAGCTGCGACTGCGTATACGTGCCGCGAGAGATCGACCTTAATGAGGAAGGCGCGTGACTCACGAAGACGGACGTGGAACAAGTCAGCCGCGAAGTTCGCGCGATTTTTTTTTTTATCCCCGCCGCACTGGACAGGTGTAGCGGACGCCGCGCGGGAAATTTAACGCGCGGAGAAACTCGACAAATAGAAAAACAACGAGAAACGAACGGCGATGCGCGAGCGACGTCAAACTTGCTGGATTATAATGAATAAAGTTTTGCGCCGCGGTCGTGGACGCGCCAAGGTCCATTTTCTCTTTTATCCTCGGCTCGGCTGTACTCGCGTCGACTACGGTCTGCCGAATTTTTTTATTTATTTTTTGTTTTTCACGCGAGAGCGGAATAGTTGAAAAAAAAGACAATTGATTGGGATTAATTAATTAGTTGGCGTGTATAAAGGGATGTGGAAGAATTTTTTCATTTTTAAATTGAGACAATTATATGAGTATTGTCATACGGGATTGAGTGAATTTATTTATTTGGCTTTTGTACTAGTTATTTTTGTACGTGAAGAAATTAGGTAACTGTGGGAAGTTTGTATAATATGATTCAAAAAGATAAAAGATTGCGAAAATCAAGAAAGACGTTTGATCCCTCGAGAATGTTGTTAAGGTAAAACAATCTCATTGACGCGATGTCGTAAAATACAATATTTATAAAACTTTTCGTTTGAAAAGCTGTTGATTATGCATACATCGTCTTAATACTACTACTTATCTTTAGGCACACATGAGAATCAAAATCAATAGTGGAAAATTTCTTTTTTACGTTAATTTGCAACCTTCGATACTGATGATCCCCAGCAAACAAATTCATAATCGTAAGCAAATATTTATAAATAAAATGAAATTTGTTAACAATTTCGAATTAAAAATTTTAATAAAAAACAACTAGTCAACTAGTCAATGAAGAGTATTAGGATCTTTCAGATAATAGAAAGTGTTTTCCTCTGATGAATACTTTATGTATCGGGATTAATTTATTGTACATTTTACTCTAATTGAATAAAAAATTAAATGAATGAATGTTAAAAAAATAAATTGAAGAGTAATTTATAAGTAGTCAAATTAGGTACTACTACTTTCACCATATTTAAATCGATAATAATAAAAGTAACAACTAGTAGGTAATTCCATTGCAAGTATGTCAAAATGTGTTAAAACTATAAAATGAATCAAGAAATTAAAAAAGTGCAATTATCAAAGTAAAGAAGATTAAAAAACTTCTCACGTATAAATCACTTTTCTTGTTTTAAGAGCTGAAATTTATGCTCTTTACACATTGTTAAATAGTATTACCTTTGTATTTAAATAACGAGTGCTGGAATCTCCTAATCGGTAATTTTCCTGAATTCACCTGAACTTAATCCAACGAAATTTGTGCAATCAAGAGTACACAATCTGCGTTTCTTCGAACGTCAAACATCAATACACATTACACCAACAACAAATTTTATTTACTTTTTCCAGATTAAAAAAAAAATTATTCAGAGAGTTCTGCTGCAAGATTAAAATATGAAAAAAGTCGGATTTTCATAAATCTTTCGAATTGTTTTTTCGTATTACTATAAATATTTTTATTTTGTTTTGTAAACAGATTAGTGCAGTATTAATTTTCTAGATGCAAGAAGTAAATTGATTAAAGAATCTATTTAGAAACTGATTTTGGTATTCATACGATTGAAATGTAAATTTATAACGCAGGGTTTTAAACTTTTTTTATTTTCATTAAGATAAATTTCACACTCTTTCAAACGTAGCAGAATTTCAAGAAAAAGATTAAATTTTTTTGTGTTTTTTTTACGAAAAAATATTTTTAAAAAGTAACAACGTTTATACAGAAGTTACCCCGAACAATTTTTTTTTGATTTTTTTTTCATAGAATTCAATGAAAGGTATAAACCTCCCACTTAAGTAAGAAACATATGTCTAAATAATAATATGAAAAGGTATGGATCCCGAATAAGTTCCTAAATAAATTATTATCGGGATAAATCCTTATTTTAGATTCGAAACACTCAAATATTCTAAGTGAGTATCAAATATTTAAAATCTCAATTCGATAGGTCTTAATAAATTTTAAATAAATAGGCAATTCATAAAGTACTACCTTATCCGAACTTAAATCAAATATTTTGGATCCAGATTTAGTATCAACATGTAGAATGCGAATATTGAATCCAAAAGATACGTATACTTTAGAGAATACAGATTATCCGAATTTGAAATTGGATGTATAAGGATACTGTAAACTTCAGATTAATCAGTATATACTTAATTTTTTTATTGAAAAAATTTAATTTGCATAAATAAAAATTAATACATGCACACCTCATCCTTTATGATACTTTAATCTTTACTGCAATACTGTTTAATAATTTTTATAAAATATTAAGTAAAATTCCAGTGAACTTTTTGCAAAAATTATATGAATATATCTCTTCTGAATGCATCTGTTTCTAAAATAAAAATATTTGTAGCAGCTTTTTCGAAAAAAAAAATTAGTAATGCAGGTATTCTTAACAAAATTTAGGTCTCTCTCACGAAAATACTTATTTAATTCAGACGCGAATCCTAGCCAGGCTCCCCGGATTAATGCGATAAAATAGTCAAAAACACGAAATAGTCGGATAAGGTGCTGAAAGGCTTTCGCGTAATTTGGGTAATCGAAAAAGTTCAACGCTTTCGGCTACTAATACACGAAACGGTCTGATAATAATGCAAGTCCTCCTTCCTTCCGAAGGATCCCGCAGGAGTTCCCGCGGCGTTTCACCCCCTCCCACCCTCTCGCTCCCTCGCCTCGGTGCTCGCGTCGTTCATTTCTACCTCACCTCCGACCCCTTTCCGGGCAAACGAACTATAATTTGCTCGGCGATGCGCGCGAGGGAGGCAGAAATTTGCATTTCAAAAGCCAAGAGACGGAAAGCCTCGTACGAGTCTTAAACGCATGAACGTTAGTGCAATCTCGTTCGATTTCTGTGTCGTTGAAAATGAAAAAAAAAAACTCGTTTTATACACTTTTTCTGCGCTTCATTTATTTTGCTTGTGCTGCGCTTCGTTACAGAAAGTGCAACGACGATTTTTTCGAATTTGCATTGCCTAATATACATGGATTGACAAAAGTTTCGCCGCGAATGAAGGATGATTTTTCATGTAAAAATCAAGGGAAACGGAATTTTCCTCTTGAAAATATCTATATTTTCGTTTAAAAGTTGGTCGCTTGTTTATTATTGGAGTATTTTTTTAATTTATTCTACTTGAATTAATTCAAAATAGAATTAGAGATAAGTCTATCTGCCCACGGCCGATATTTTCTTTATAGAGACAGGGACCTTGTCGCTGACAGCATAGGGGCTATACCATGAACGATTGACGACAGGATCAAAATTGGAATGATTGAAATATTCGTTTAATTAATTTATTTAACAAAGCGAATGGGTAAAATTTCTTCTAAATTACAATAGAAGCATAATCAAAATTTCTTAAAACATAAGTAAAGCAATAGAAAAATTATAAAAATAAATAATACTAATGGAATTGCTTTTTTGAAAGGTACCATTATTAACAGAAGGTACGTCACCTTCAGGAAGATTTTCTTTTCTTTCTGTTGGCAAATTTTGCTGCGATTTCGTTTGAATTAAACACGCTTTTTATAAATCTGCATAATTCTAAACTTTTGTCTTTATAATCGAACGAACAAATATAAAATTTCTATTTTATTTACAATGAACTATATATTAAGGGTTGCAATTTAAAATGTAATTAGAAAGCATAAAAATACAAAAACAATATATTTTAAAGATATTCTTTGTAATAAATAAAGATGGTATATAAATTCAATAATTGCAATGTATGAACAAAGTTTTTAATCGCGTAAAATTGACAATTCTTAAAAAAACTTTTTTTTGAATGTTCAACTGACATCCTGCAAGAGAATTAAAAATATATACTCTTAAAAAAACTTCCTTCTTTTTTTAACTGTTGCTTAGCTCAGTAATTTAACCAAATGATTGAAATTCGGCAAGAATTAAAAATTCATTTAAAAAAAAAAACTTCTTTTATTTTAATCGTTGATCAGTCGTAATTTAACCGAATAAACGATCAGCTGAAATTCGGCAAGAATTCAAAATTTATTTTCTTAAAAAAAAACTTCTTTTATTTTAAATGTTACTCAATCGTAATTTAATCGAATGAACGGCCAACTGAAATTCAGCAAGAAGCGCAAATAAACATTCTCCGCGCAGAAATAGTTTTACCTGGAAAATCACGCGGAGTAATGTGAAACTTGTTAATGATTAAGTGCATCAATTAACAACTCCGGGCGTCTCTCGGTACTTTTTCCCCGGCCCCGCGGGCCACTCTTGTTTTCTTTTTCATTCCGCCATCCATCGCCTGGGTTTTTTTCTTCTGCAACGCCCCGCGAAACTTGCTCACCGGATTTTCCAGGAGCACGCTTAGGAGGTTCTTAAGTAAATCGAATTTCGCGCCGGGAACGTCGCTCAAGACGCAGCAATTCCCGCAGTGAGGAGTTCTGGCAGTTTCGTAATTAATTACACGCCTCCTTTTCTGAAAATACTTTTCTCCCGCGGCGCCCTTAGCGTCGTTCGCGCTGACGCATTTATTTTTTAAATTGAAACCATCGCGTTCATAGCCGCATGTATATATATATATATATATATATATATATACATCACGGGCTGGTCCGTCCCGAGCGCCGTAACAATTGCATCGCCGCGCTTGAGGGACCATAAAATTTCGACGACTTGTTTAACGGATAATGCACTTCATTTACTCAAATTGATATTAATGAGTTTTAAAAAGGGCGACCATGGTTTGAATAATTGCTTTCTCTCTTTCACCCGGAGGAATTAATCTATCAACTTAATTTTTTTCTTTCTTTTTTTTACAAACAACGCGGTACTCTCTAAAGTTGAATCAGTGAAAAACCACTAATTCATAGTGACTATGTACTCATTTGAAAAATGAAAATTGCTCCACTATGAATTAGTGGAAATCTACTATTTGAAATAGTGAATAACATGTACTGATTGAAATAGTAACTAAATGCACTATGAAAAATAGTGAAACCTACTCTATTAGTAATAATAAATTAATGACATTAAAATTTTTTGTAATTGGGGAATTCACTATTTCAATTAGTAAAATCTCTTCTACTAATTGATTAAGTGGAATGTCCACTAATTCAACTTTAGAGAGTAGGATGCCGTTAAAAATTCTGCAAAGTTTAAAGTTTTTTTTTCAAATGTGATGTTAAAGAATATATGAATGTATGGATTTGAAATTTAATATTTCACTGCATTAGATTTAGGAAGTTAAGTTTTTACAAAAATTGCAAATTACTCGAATGATAATTCAATGAACCAAATGTTTTTTAATTGTTTGTACTAAATATTCAGAATAATAATTTTAATTACGTACTAAGTATCTGTTCAAACGTTATAAATTAACAACTGTGAACGAGGATAGCAGCAATACCTCCTTGAATCACCTTTAATAATCAAATAAATAGATACCGATCTCACTTTTTTATTATTGAATGTTTAATCAGTAATAAAAAAAAACTGAGATGAAAATCTATTTATCGTAAATCTTTTCCGGCTATCGGGGACCTTGACGTCATATTATGCTCACATTTCCTAACAATTAATGTGAAATTCCCGCGACCCAACTTTCAGTTCATCGGTCGATATTTTCCTTTTTTTATCGAAAATACTCTTTTCAATTAAAGCAATTTATCCTCCACTTCCAGCACGCACGCACACAAGTCTGCCCGCGAAAAGTGACAAACATGTTGACGTTCCCCTTTTTCTCGTGCGTTTCCGCTACAAAAAGAGTAAATAGCGACATTACGGCGACGGTAACGATGATCCATAAGCGCCAAATGAATGTATCGCAGGGGGAGGAAGGGGGAAAGCCGCGTCGGCACAGAAATTTTTGGAAAAAGGTTTATTTCCCTCTCGACAGTGATTTCCATTCTTTTTTGCGCCCAGCGGACCGGGGGAAGGGGAGTCTATCTGTCGATCGGTCTGCCGAGAGGAGATGGGAAAATGGATTTTTTTCAGCGTTAATTGCCCTTAACGGCGCCCGAGTAATCCGACGAACTGGGGGTCGAGCGCTTGTCCGGATATTGCCGCGTCGATACAATCAATTGAAATGCAAACACGCGAGTGCGAATGGCCAAGGAAGATGCGGTGGAGTTTATAGCTGAATTTCAGAGGCAGAGACATCGAATTTTCTGCCGGAGGCCGAAAAAAAATGTAAAATATTTACTTTGACATAGCCCAATTTAATCTCCCGCCGCTGCCTTTCTTTTTTACGCAGGACCAATCGTTTTCGAATTATTTTCGCCTCTCTCTCTCTTTATCTCCTCTGTTCTCTCTTTTACTTTAAAAGCCTGCAATGAGTTTCGCATTGATTGTTTGGTCGTTTATTTTTAGCCTCGCTAAAAAATTTGTAGTTTTTTGTTTTGAGAATTTCTGTAGTCTTTTCTGCCAGCTGGTTGAATTTATTATTATGACTTTTTTACGATGACAACTTTCTTATACTCATCAACGAAGTTGCAAGAGGTAAATAGATGATCGTTAAATCTTTTGATTTTTTTTTATTAGATAACATTTAATCTACGATACAGATTACTCAACTGAACAGCCAATTAGAGCGTCTATTAACTAATTCAAGTAATTAATTTTTTATTCTCTCACTTCCTTATACCTTCTCTATGAATTAATTATTATATCGGCTCGTGAACCCTTAGATTTATTTAACTATACATTTACGTCATAGTTGAAGTAACAAAAATAACAATACTTGGGAAATTCCAGTTCAAATCCTAATTTACTTGCGTCACAAAAATAAAGAAAGGATTAGGTACTTTATTTGATTGATATAAAATCGAAAAATTTAATCTTGATTTAGATCGTACGATTTTACTGATCACTTGAAGAATTTGAACGAATTAATTTGTAATAAAAAATATTAATAGAAGATAAAATGAAGTTGTTTAATTAAGATATAAAATCTTGATTCGTAATCGCACTGTTCGGACTGTGAGTTATAGTACCGAAAGAAATGAAAAAAAAAAGAATAGAAAAATATACATTAAATAAGAACAAACACATTTTTGTTTATTATTGAGAAATATAGAATGCTAATAAATATTTAAATATCGGTGACGGTGGATAATTTTAACTACCTTCTGGAAGTATTGCAAGTAGTAAACCAATGTTATTAACTCTCGAAGGATCTGGTTTAGAAGTAATAGTTCATTCAGTGAAATCTTAGCACTTCCAAGAAGTGAAATCATGCAATACCGATGACGAGACCGAATTCTATCGTATTTTTGCACATTTGTAATATTCTTTTTATGAATACTTCGAGTTCTATCGAAATCGACTTAAAATCCCGCTAAATTATTTTATAGAGAGTCTATAATGAAAATTCACTGTGCGATTAATTATTCGCAGTAGTTAAAACAGAGAATTATAAATCCTGTGAAAAATTTTCCGCCACGATATAAAATACAGTTTATTTAAACGGACTCATTTAATCCTGGCGACATATTAGTATATGATTTATAAAATTTTGCACACGATGTAAAGTAATGAAAAATTAACTCGCTCAAGCAAATCATACAGTTAATGACTTTAACGTCGCTGCGACGCTATAAAATCCAACGTCGTTATACTTCAGAACAACATTCCATTCCCTCTTTTAAGCGATTAGCCGTAGAATGAAATTCAACATTTGAAAGGAATGTGTTTTCCTGCAGAACCAGGAAATTTCTCAAGTTACGTTTGAGTAATCTCCACTATTGAAAAAGAACTTTAATCCATTCTTTCTGTTATATTATTTACAACTTTATAAATAACTGAGAGTATTTAGTTCAAATTCCACAATACATAGTAGGTATCAAAATAAGAAGGTCCTAGAATCTACTGCTTCGCTTACCATCCTCTTTTGATGAAAGCAATCATGAGTATAGTCCTTTCATCCTTTCAAAATTAAATTAACAAAATTGACTCACTCAATTATTACGTACAACTGTTGATGAACTACTGATGAATTACTGAAGAGTTACTTCATTTCAATAGGAATTGATAACTACTGATAAAATAGGGGTAGTCGTTCATAGAATTCCTCAGTAATTTTTATAAATACATACAGTTCAAAAGGGCGGAAATATTTAAAGCAAAGAATAATATCCTCATCGGGGGTAAATTTTACTTTACTTCTCCTAGAAATCCTTCTAATCTTGAATATAGATCAGTAATCGAAAGTAAGATTATGAACTGCTTCTAAAATTTATATAAGATAGTGATTAATGAAGAGATTAGTGATTTTTTACATTAATTTCATAATTGCATATTTCTGCCTATTATAAAAATAAGCTACTGGACCAGAATTACTGTAAGAAATGATGCAATTATTAAAAACTATTGATGAAATATTTGATTCCAGTAGTAAATTATAAATTTATACTGACGTATTCCTATCCAGTTAAAATGTGGATGTATCATGTATCCACATGGATTCCTTATAAATCCTCGTGGATTCTACTTAAATCCACATGGACACTTTCTACTGGATAAACAATTATAATAGTTACTATCAGTAGCGAATTAGGAGTGTTTATTTACTTAGAACCACATAAATTCCACATGCGTTCTACTTAGATCCAAATGGACTACATATAAATCCACATGGACTGAACGTAGATTCACTTGAAAATTTTCTACTGGATAGATAATGTATACAGGTAGTTTCTGATCAGTAGTTAATCAGGACTTGTTTATTTACTATTACAAAGACGCAACTAGGCAGTACTTCATCAGAAGTAATGCGTAGTTATACTTTTCTATACAGTTCTCACGAGTTTACTTTTGTAAAGACCATTACAATTCCACAATAAGAGCGTGTAAAGCACAGAAGACCTCTAGTCTAAAAATCTCAGGTATTCGCCTACAGATTTTCTCCGAAACATATAATAAGTAGGTTGATCCGAGAATCTTAATGACGTCAAAAAGTCCTCAAACGCCGAGTCAGCGAACTCGTGGGTATCAATCCGCGCAATCTGGAGTGTTTCGGCCGTCAACGGCGAGTGTAAAGTTGAATCGTGACGTAAAAGAACTGCCCCGACGAAGATGGCGAGCTGCGATAAGGCGGCGCTGTCACCGGGTGTATCGGCCGGCCGATTAGCCGTTCAAAGGAACGCGACTGTCACAAGTGGGCGCGCTGTACGCTCGGCCTGCATCGGCGTATCGATTGGCCGCTAATCACTATCGGCCGTCCGCGAGCAAAGACTCTCACCTTGCGTCGCCTTGCAGTGACTTTGCGAGCGCCGCGGCGCCCGGCCGACCAACCACCGCAGTCAGAACGATGGGTGACCATGGGCCAGCCCGCCGAGACCCACCGCGTGAGTATGCGCAATGATTTTTATCGAGGCATGGTAGTGGGGATTATCCGTGCACTGATCTCCAAATCTGAAAATGCGAAATTCAAATGTGCATAGTAACATATTTCATGTGAAAAATCGTTCGCATATTTAGTATAAATTACTTATTAACTGTCACTATTCACATTTTCAAGTTTAGAGAGGGTACGCCAGTGTTTTGATAATTTCCTAATTCTTGGTCGTTTGGGTAGAAAGTTGAGCAGTGATAACGAGTGAGTTTCATTGTGAACTGGCCAGTGGGCATTGCTCGAATTTCTATCAGAGCGAATTCAGTAGCAGTGACATATTTTTCACTGCAAAACAGTGAATTTTTATTAACTGCTTCTAAAATGTATATAAGATTAGTGATTTTTTAGATTAATTTCATAATTTTTGTACGTACGTTGGATTTGTACGTACGGGTACTCGGGTAGCAGTGACAGATTTTTCACTGCAAAACAGTGAATTTTTATTTTGCCTTAAAGTTCAGTCATTACTTCGCTGCATTAAAATTTAGAGAGTACCTTTGAGAGCCAGGTGCTAATTATAGTTTGGTAACTAAATTGCTATGTGTACGCGCGGCACACTTCATTGAAGTTACGATTTTCGGATGACGTTTATGCAGAAGTTTTGTCCAATTAAACTTATTAATATCTAAATGCACGTGTGTATAATTTAACAGATACGTATTTATATCTCGCCAAGTATAAACATAAGATATGTGTATAGGTATATTATACTATTTATTTTCGCAATAAATATTTTATTTTTATATAAATACACACAGTAAATTATGTAATTTAAGTTTAGAACATTGTTTATTTATTTTTGCTTACGTCAGACATTTTATAGGAAACCTATAATCTATTTTTCACTTATCTATGTAGGCGTAATAGAACGCTCTCATTACGTGTACGCGTATAACGACTGATTACTAATCACAAACTGCCAACGGTAACTAGAACAATCGTTGCATTACATTTTTTATTTTATAACAAAAGAAACAGAAAAATAAAATGCATTCAAAGTAACCGGAAATAGAAGCATTAATTCTCCCACCATTTCGCAGTTGGACGATTTTCAAACGAACCAAATGATAACAACAATTATTCGTTACGTCGTCACTAGGACGATGTAACTTCTATTGTCTCTAAAAAAATATCAGTTGCGGTCAAATTTATGTGTTTCTATTTTTTTTTTAAGTTTTATCCTCTAAAAAGAAAATAAATCCCTGGCGCTTCAATAAACAAAAAAAAAAAATACGCAATAATTATTGACGATTGTCCGCCTCCTGTACATCCTTTCTATTTTATAAAAATGAATCAAATTACCGTTGATTAGCATATTAAATATATCAATACAAGAGTAAAATAATACGAATGCTACACTGAAAAAAAAATTTGTTAATTTTAAGGAAATGATTTAGTTCAATAGCACTTATTAAATATTTCTTTGAATCAAGTAACAATTTCATTAAAACTAAATGAATTTATTTGTTTCTAACTAAATTTAATTTTTTGACTCGATAAAATATTTAATAAGTACTATTAAAGTAAATCATTTCACTAAAATTAACAAATTTCTTTTCAGTGTAATTAATGAAAAATTGATTTCACGTTCTAAAGCACATTTGCCGATTTAACATCTCCGCCGTTGCAGGGCCGGTGACATTATTTACCCTCGCACGGGGTCTATTTATAGAAACTGAAACTCGCCTTAATTAATTCGACGTCTTTAACGCGCAGCGCGCGCCTCTCCTTTTAACGGGCAGCGGGGATATTAAAAATATATTAGCATTAAATTACGCGCAAGAATGGTAAAAGTAGAGGAGGTGTGTACAGGCGACACTGCTCCTGCTGGAGCTGGCATCGGTTTTATTATTCCGCGGCGATTAATTAAATCTTTTTAGTCTAGTGAAAATAAATAAATAAATAAAAATGGTTCGCCGCTGAGCCTTGAGGAACAATTGCCACGTTATTTTTAGCGTGAAAATGTGATGGGCGCGTACCACGTGCTCCGACGTCAGGGTAAATAAGCGCCGTTTGCAAAAGAGGTGAAACAATTCTCCGGAGAATCGCAATAATTGATACTGCACGCTACTTGCACTAAACATTGATCCACCCGGAGTTCAACGATACTCGGAGTACTTCGAATACCGTAAGAATTAGGTATGGCACGTCTGTTATTTATGCGATTGTGCGAATTATTTACATGTTAATTATCATAATTTAGATGTTTAATGAATTAAGACGATGTAAAATTAATTACTGTTTATATTAATTTGAATTTTTTGTATTTAACGTAAATCTTTATTATTATCAGATAAAACTGAGTACTATTATATTATTTATATATCAGTGAGGTGCCCAGTGAATTTTTCTTTAATTTCAAATACATTCAGGAGCAATTATCTGATCTATATAGATAATCTGAATACCTAGATAAAGAAATAAGCAGTCGAAATCAACTTTAATATTATTATTTTTTCATTTTTAATCATTACTATAAGCCTTTTTTAAATTTTTGATTAACTATAGTCACCAACTATGTAGTTAAAAACTTTTAGTATAAGAAATACAATTTTATGTTTACCCAAGAGGCAAGTTCGTTAAAACGATTCAACGACTATATACAAATAAATGTATGAAATTTATCTTAATAATTTAGCAATATAAATAAGTCCAATCTGAAGGTGGCTAATTAAACAAAAAGAATAATATTGATCCTCACTATAACAATCGGTCTTTTTCAAATAATATTTTTCAATTCCGAGTACTTCTTTCAAGAGCAAAATAAAAAAAAAATCTCAAATATGATATTGCGGGTACCGCTTTGATTCATCTAAGTAATGCAAGTGCTCTTGGCGGAATTAAAATAGAAATGAAATATTTTTAAACAATGGCATAAAAAATAACAGCATTAAACGGCGCTCAAAAGAGAGAAATAAATAGCTGCGCAAAGCACGGAAGGAATTGCCAGTATATATTATAAATGGCGAAAGATGTTCCGGGGCTTGGCGAAAAACGAGAAAGAGGCACGAAGAGGGAAGAAAAAGGAACGGCTTCTCGCGCGGGCTCGTAATGGTTTATTTATAGAAATCGGTTTTTATTTAAAGCGCCGAGAAGACCGGTCACGTATAAAATTCCTTATGAGCATTGCAACGAAACTTGGAAAATAAAAAGATGCTTTAAGTAACGTTTTTAAAACAAAACAAAATTAATGCATGAAAAACTAAGCAGTCCGTTTTGAAATATTTTTTTAAAAAATGCATTTTCGTTCTAAGAGATTATTCGTCATCCCATTGACAGTTACAAAATTAAGGATAGAACAATCGGTTGCGTATATACATAGACAATGTATCATACTTATTCTTGTTTCAATTGTTAGGTTCTTGTTTTAATTGCGCTCAAAAGTAAACTATTATTTAGTAAACTAGTAAAGCTAAACCTTCTCTTTATAAAATTTCTTTGCGACTCATTTTTAAGGCTAGAAATATTGAATTTTCCGCGCTACACCGCATATTAACACACAAATCAATTAAACTCGCGTTTTCACGACGTACAATTATTACTTTTTTTAACAGAGAATCAAATCGAATATCAAAGCGCAGCTTTCTCTTTTTACTGTATTTTTATTCGCGCCTCAATTTTGAGAATAAAAAATGTGAATTTTGGTGCCTTATACCGGAAATCAATCACCTTCATGTTTTCAATGCTTCAGAACATCCATCCTTTTTAAACAAAAGTCAACAGCGATATTCTCAAAGCAAATCAAAAACCAAGCCCCACATCGTATCGTCCAGTCAAAAATGCGAGCAACTGTGTTTCGCATTTCAAGAGCGAGCAATTAGAACACCCACCAGCGGATTCGCCAAGACCCGGGGGGCCAAAGTTCTCCGCGGCGAACTGCATCCACCCACCTCCCGGTCACCTCCACTATCTCATCTGTTGCAGCTGGACGATCGTCGTCACCCCCCCCCCCCCCCCACCTTATGAATCGCGCGCACGCGATGACGAGTGTCAGGCGCACGATACATCCGATCGATCCGCGGCCAGCCAAGTCGTTGCCGAGCCGACGGCTGCTGGACTTTGCACACCACATGATCCTTGTGAGTACTTACTCTTCGCGACGGAGTTGATGACCCTTGACTATACTACGCTGACACGCAGCCACCCGCGGGGCGCGTTATGATCGCTGACGCGTCGATCTGATGGATCCCGCACTTGTTTGACGTGGTTGAGGTCGGCTTTATGGTTTGGGAGTTTTTGTGGAAGATTTTTTTTTTGTTTGGTAGCTGCCCGTGTAAAAAAATTAGCCTGGCATTAGCCTGGCCAAAGTCCCGATCCCAGACTTTATGTCAGATGTTAAAGTAAAAAATTAAGTCTTACAAATAATGCGAGACTTTTTGCCAGACACTTGTCCAGAGAAATTAAATTTAATTTATATTGTGTCTGGCATAAAGTCTGGGATCGTCTCTTTAGCCAGACTTTGGCCAGACTTTAAAGGCCAGACTATTACTAGACTAAATTTTTTTACACGGGTGACCTTCGCTCGTTGGCGAGGATTAAATAAATTTTTGTTATGAGTTGTTTAATAAATGGATACAAAGTAACTCGATTAATAATAATTGATCATAAAAATTAATCAACAAAACTAAAAGAAATTGAATTATTGAAATCTCATTTTATTACATTACGTTACCTAATATTGCAATAAATTGCAAAGTAGTGTAATAGTAATTAGTAATATTGGAAAGATTGTTTGAAATGGAAAACTTTGATTTTCACATTTGTTTATGTGTCAATGAACGGTTGTATAATATGACTCACAGTATCTAGTCACCTCTAATCATTATTCAAGTAAAAATTATACGTTGTAATAGTGCCATATTATGCATGAATTTTTTTTTTAATTTCTCGTTTCTTACATTCGAATGTGACACATTAATTAATTACTTGGGATTATTTATTTAAAAAATCAATAAATAAATGATCATATACATATTTGATTTTGTGATAAATTCTTTTACAAGCCATATACGTTTTTTCACCACACAAAAGTACATAAACAAATTTCACAACGAGTGAATAACTTTTCACGTCAACTCCCGTGTAAACACCGTTGACAAACATTTTTCATAATACAAACTTGAAAGTGTAGAACTCCTATTAAAAAAGTAAATATAAATAATTGAGGAATATAAAAGTTAGAACAAATATTTACCCATTCACCATCCGCTAACTCTTCACTTTAAACGTACTTTTAGCAACCACTTCCGTTCTGAAAAAAAAAGAGAAACGTACGAAGATAAACCTGAATGAAATTAAAAAAAAAACTTGTTAATGAATAAAGTGCGCAAACGAATGTATTCGACCGTTTCGTCATTCATACATTCATTAACAGTTTTTTTCTACGAATCGTCTTTGCGGCAAAATCATATGTGTTTTACGTCAAGTTCCAGCTTAAGCGAGATTCTTGGTATACAGATTTTACAATATTTACTGCTACTTGCCAAAAGACCGATGTACGTAAGCTTTTTGTTTATTCACCGGGGTAATATGTTTATTAATTAAGGATACGATAATAAATTAATTATGTCGCGTGTATGAGCTTAGTGTCGAATAGTCTGCTTTGTGCAACGTTCATTTCGTAAATGCAAGTACTTCCCCCCCCCCACTGCCCCTTACATCAATGTTTTCATTTGCTCGTAAGACTTTCGTAAGTGATTAAAATTAATGTTGCTTTATGGAGATTTTATCTTTTTATTTACGGAACCGAATCATTTACAAAGTAAACCTTGCAAGGGGCAAATATTTTCGTTATACAGAAAAAAACTATGATCAAGGAGAAAAATTTTTGAGTAAGGTTGTGACTTCAATGTAGTCTCAATGAAAATTTTGTTGACGAACTGCAATCAATTAACTCCAAGCAATTCCTATACGTACATTTTTTTCTGATAAGATGTCTGTATACGTACAAGTTGGTTGATAAAAAAATTAAAAAGAAAAATTATGACTTACGATGTAATAATGATTTCGAAATTATTTACAAAATTAACAATTATTAATAGTTTGTAATTCTATGTATCATGTTTGTATGATCGTTTTAAAATTCTTCAATTATTTAGACAGAGCGTTATATAACATTTAAATCTGCTGTGTAATTGTTTTCATCACTTTTGATTTTCTTGTTCTGAATTCTATATTAAAATATATTAAATATAATATATTTCTTACATAAATTGTTAAGATCTAATCATCTTTAATTAAATTCTTAACTCTTAATATTATCAATATCCTTTTAAATTCCAAATATTAATGTACGTTGAACAAGAAAAGAAAGAAGAAAAGAATATTTGACATTGAATAATTTTGAAAAATTAGTGTTCATAAATTAATAAGTAAATATACTAGATGCAGGAAAATAGAACTATTTATCAATAAGCTACGATAAAAAGTTTCGGCAGGCTAATTTTAAATATTTGCTTTCAGTCCACGTCGCAAAAAGTTTGAGTGTAGCCTTAAATATAAAACTAATAAGCGAGCTGCTGCATTATCGGCGCTCGATTTTATCGCACCTTCGCACAATTACATAATTCTCAAAGGCATATACGCGAGAGAGAACATAATGACGCTGATTTGATCCGTGAAATTTGCGCAATATAACGCCCTGATACACAACATCAATGAAGTTTCATTTTATCACTGATCACTACTCATTCCGTTCCTCTCTTTTAATTCAAGGTGTTTACTGCCAGGTGGCAATTATAAATATCGAGGCTTTATCTCCATTATCGTTGTGTGCATAAAAATATTTCGTGATTCATAGGGTGATTGATGCTCGATCTAACATATCAATTTCCAATGCACAACTTGCGATTTTCTGTCGCTACAAAATCGTCCCGTTTTTCGTCACATTTAAATTAGCAGAAAGGTATCACCTCTTTAGGTGTGACGATAGTTTGATTGATTATTTTCGAATGGTAATGAGAATTTGCGATATTCGTATATTTTATAAAAATTAAGCTGTCAAAATATCATGAAATATTCTCGCGTCAAATCAATAAATGGAAAACAGTTACAAAATATCGTAACGTCAGCTGCACCTGTACACGTACGCCAAGTTAATGTATTTTTCTAGATAATAAAAAAAAATTTTTCTCTCTTCCTGAGTTACATTTTATCATAATCTTGTCTACGCTATAAAATTCCGACTACCTTGCGAGTTTTTACCTACAACTGTTAATACAATCACTATTCTTCTTCTTTTATATTTTTATTATTTAAATCTATATTTACTGAATATCTTAAGCGTGAATTGATTAATTTTTATGCAGTTCGATTACAATTATGGATTCCATTATGTTCGTTGTAATAGTGTTCACCATATAGTAGGTTTTTTACTTTTTTGAATTAAAATTATTTGTATTAATTGAATATGTTAACAATTCAATCAACTTTCTACAATTTTATGGATTTATGGACTTTTTCAATTCTTTCATAATAACATAAATTACGTACAATTTAAATCAAACTTTACAGTAAGATTAATCCATCAGCAGAATGCCACACCATCGGATCATCAATTACAATTATTTTCTAGTAATAACACCTGTGCAGGCAATACTAATTTTAATTACAATAAAAAAAACTAATTTCCCTACTAAAACGCAATGTTCAAAGTCTCATCCAAATCGACAGTTCGGAGATACGACACTCTCTTAGTAAAAAAGATTTTACCTATTCACTCATTTTACGAGGAATTTAATACACTTTCGTAACATTTCATTTCACTAATCACTTTATTGTTATCATTTTTCGCGTACATTTCATACAAGAAGGAATTTACACATAGATGCGTATAAGCTTCCCTCAATCGACCAAGAAATTGATACCCGCGCTTTGTAATACAGGATCCCTGGCAAGAGTCTAATAAACACGTATCTCGCACATTCACGCCCTAGAATCACTATACCAAGCATTTTACGACTACACTACCCCTCCAACATCCAGGAAAACAATAAACACAATCGTACGGCGCAGAAAGCAGAAAGACAGGGTGGAGAAGGACGGGAGGGGTAAAAACCGAAAGCGGGCTACCTGTGTCTTCCCGCAGCGGCCTCTGCGCCCGACACCTGTTTGCTGGAGCTATTATAGAGAATCCCACCCTACGGCTCCTGGAACGCGACCGCACCGTGTTTATACAGCCGGTAATCGTTCATCAAGCCCCCGCGGTTTTTGCGGTGAACCCGCAAGCGCATAACAGTACACGGCGTCGCGCGCCTCTGAAAAAGGCGGATCGATAAAGCGCGAAAATGAAATCCTGCGACGAATGGATTACGCACGCGGGGCCTGCTTTGCCCGGCAATTTCCGCGCGGTCGCGACGGTAAAGGTTACTGCGACGAGGCCTGATTTAATTACCAGCGCCGCGGGAGCCTCCGGACGATTTGTAATATCGGGTGACAGAGGGATTGGCGAAAGGCTCGAAATTTCGGCTGTTGCTCTGGATATTTGCAAGGAAAATGTTTGCCTTTGTAGCGTGATTTATTTGTTTTTTTTTGTGCATCGAGAGAAAAATTCGGGAAAACATTACTCTGCTGTCGTGTAATGAATGGAGGATATGTTCTGCGGATAAAACACTTGCAGTATTTAACTATGCTTTCTTATAAAATTTGCTAAAAGAAAAAATAGCTAGAAGATGATGAAATTGGTCATACTGTTAAACTGTATTTATTTTTTACTACATTTTTTATTCGAAACGACACTATAAAATAAGTACAGTTTGACAGTTTTACCCGTTTTGTCATTTATTATCCCTCAACAAGACACTTTCAGTAGAGTCAATAATATAAAAAAAATAATTCTTTGAAACAACAAAAAGTTACAGTAAATTTTACTACAAGTCTAAATAAACAATGTTTCTGGTGGTTTCTAAATTTTTGGAATAATAACTTAAAATACTAATTTAAAATATAATTTAAGTACTATCTTAAATATTGACTTACATTGAGAAAAATGTCTGGTCAAATTTCGTATACTTTGTAATTACTAGAAAATATACTGGACTAAAATGTAGAAATTTATTGTTTAAATGAGAATATCTCCTCCTTACTTCAATTAATAATAATTTTTATTGTAATTGTAGTGAATTTTATTGAAACTATTATAGCAATGTATTTATGATTACGATTTTATACTCAAAAAAAAATGTTGCCTTTTAAGCAGAAATACCTGTTCTATTAGTATATACCTTTTATATTCTGAAACCACTATAGAAGCATATAAAACCTCCGTTAGTAAATTGTGTTTAAAAAATCCTTTTCAAAATATTTAACGTTTTTTACAGTTTCTTGGTTATTTAAAAATTTATACTGATTGAGAACGTATTTAAATTCCTTTCTTTTCATCGAGTTCATAAAAATCGTAATTCGAAATTGTTCTTCTAGTTGCTCACTGATTGGTGCGGGATTAGTGTAGTTTTATCGTACTTTCAGTTTACATAAGTTCACTTGAATTTCAGATGGTTTTATAACTCGAACCAGCAGTTTTCTAGTCAGGATAAAAAAAAAATGTCTCTAAGAAAATTGTACTATCCTTTTCTTCTTATTGAAAATCTTTTCAATCGAAAATCATTAATAACAAATTTAATTTAACAAATAAAAATACATGCAATTAAACGTCGATCAAATTATTCTAGCAAGTTGTTTTTTCATTAAAAAAAAGCTACACTGCACGAAGTGTTTCATAAGACACGGAGCTTATGATGTAACAGCGCCAAATGGTATTTTGCGTACGTGTCGTTGAACCTCCGATCGTACGGCATAGGCGCTGCGAACGTGCCTAATTGCAATCGTGCGCAAAGTAATCTTTCGAAAGAATTTTTTTTTGCTTAAGTACAGGTTTCGTCGAGCATGAAATTCGCAACAATAATGCGGAATGCGCAATTCTCTAAAGACTTTGCAATAGACAACGAAGCGGCCACACATAAGGCTAATGCGTCTAATTATCCAATCAAATCCACGAACGATCAATATTATACATACAAAAGGTGTATGCACTCGAGTAGCTTATATTTGTATTTTGTAGGCAGGCATGTGTGCAGCTTTAAGCAGCGTGACCTTTACACTGCGTGCTACAATTCCGCCAGGTATTGTTTACAGTCCCTGAGCGTCTTACCCGAGCGCGCCTATTACTACTGATCTACTTACTCAATCCAATTTTTCGAACTCAGCCCACGCGCCTCCCCGGAAGCCACAGAAAAACTTGACGTCCTTTGAATAGAAGAGAAAAAAAGCCAATTCGAATTTTCAGAAGTAATTGGCAATAAAATTCTGTATACATATATGAATAACACGCATGCATATGAGGCTAATATTTGGGGGAGTACCAGAATCCGGGATTTTTTGTATACAATTCGTTTTATTCCGTTTAAAAATGAAGGAAGCCAACATTTTAGATTCTATTGATCGTAGTTGGTATATAATAGTATCTTAATTTTGTTTAATTGAGTTTATGCCACTTGAAATTTTATATCAGTATTTTATTTATCTTGAAGTCATTTTTTACTTTTGAGCACATTTCTATTAACTGGTAGCAAAATTGAAGACAAAATTTATAGATTAAGTATTTGTTATAAAAATTATGAAAAATTATATTTGAAGATTAATATAAATTATTTAACTATCGTTTTTAGCGCAATAGTGGTTCAAACTACACGTTTTCTCTTTAATCTTTAATGTCACTTGTCAGAACGGTACAGAAAAGCAAATCTGAGTTAAGAATAAATAAATAATGGAGATTTGAATTTTTATAGTTGAATAATTGAATAAAGGTAACATTTCACCGGGAATAGAACGAACTAGACGAATCATTTTTTATTTTTAATGTCTAACTTTTTACTAAAAATCCGCGCAACGAAAGAATCAGCGCAATGTTTACGAAAAAAAAACGACAAATTTTTTTCAGAAAAATCACCGTAACTTTTATAGGGTTAGATGAGCGCAATATTATGAAAACGAGCACAATTTTCCGAATAAATCACTGCAATTTTTAGGAGAGAATTTTGTCGATGCAGTTCCGGACTCCTCCCTAAAAGTCCATCGGCAAGCCTCCTCGGAAAGAAAAATCTAAGTATTTTACTAGAATCCATATGATTGTAATTTAGGAAAAGTTCTTTTTACTATTGTAGTATAATTTCATAGTTCTAAATTTTTTATACATACTTTCAAAGTGTTTAGTACAGTCTTCTAAGATATAAATTATATTATAGTATCATAGAAAGGAGTACTTATAAATATAAATTATTCACATATAAATAAAGTATGTGTATGGCCCTGCAGGAGCAGAAATGTTAAAAAACTGTACACACTTTCCTCCTTCCATTCTAAAGCTTCCATAGCTTTATACTATGATTCGCTTACTACAAAGCTCTGCAGCTATGCCATGTTAGAGTTGCGGCACTTTAAAAAACGTCAACCGTCACCCGTTCCACGGCGTTCACACTCTTTTCCGATGTTGCTTATAGAATCCCCTTATAAATTGCTCACTTTTTTAAAATGAAAAGACAGTCTACTTTAAAAGCTCGAAATCCATAATTATTTGAATGAATTTCCATACTAATAAAGTAACGCTGGTGACAAACTCTACTAGTACCCTCATTCTTACTATAAAAGTAGGATTTTTCTTTCCGAAGTAGACTGCTTACTTTTTTAATATGAAAAGACAGTCTACATTAAAAGCTCAAAATGCATGATTATTTGCATGAATGTACATACTAATAAAGTAACGCTGGTGACAAACTCTACTAGTACCCCCATTCTTACTATAAAAGTTAGATTTTTCTGTCAAAGTAGACTACTTACTTTTTTACTATGAAAAGACAGTCTACTTTAAAAGCTCGAAATGTATGATTATTTGCATGAATTTTCATACTAATAAAGTATCGCTGGTGAACAAACTCTACTAGTACCCTCGTTCTTACTATAAAAGTTCGATTTTTCTTTCCGAGTCGAGAGGCATCGCAACCGTGAAACCCTTGACCTTCCCCGGGTGCGGCCGACGTTCCCCGCTTGCCACATAGAAACTTCGGGAACTCTCTCTTTCTCTCTTTTCTCGGGTGCCTCGCACGCCGGCTGGTACACGGCCGGCAGAACAGGTCCTCTCGCGGGTTCGCGCGGACACGCTCGCGAGCGCGCGCGCCTTTCTCTCTCTCCCCGCGCAGGGGCCGCTCTCTTTCGCCCGCGACGCATCACCAAGCGTAGAGCAGTCCGCGCCCGCTCCTGCCGAGATCGGCCTTCCCTCGTGCAGTTCACCGAGTCTGCGCAGACAAAGAGTCAGCTGGAACGCGTGCGCGAGAGGTGAGTGTGCACACCACGGCTTGGCTTGATCGATGCTCTATTGTAAACCGCGTGCGAGTGTGCGCGTGGCACAGTGACACCGGATGTACGTTCATTTTTTTCTTCATTCCCCTTTTTTCCCCGTGGCTTCCGCGCGCCTTCGGAAGTCTGATCCCGCGGAAATGCTTGTGCGGAGTGCGGGGGGTGGCATCGCGGGATTGACGAAAGCGCCAGTCCCGTTCGCGGGGTCTTTCTCCTTTTTTTTATCATTTGGGGGGAGGCGGGTATTTTTTTTTTTGGGTGGACGAACTGGCAGTGATGTGGGATGAAGAGAGAGTCGGTCCATTGCGATGGGAACGATTGGTCGTAGGGACTTTTCCGATGTCGCGGTTAACCTCGTTTCGCGAGGCAGTGACGTACGCGCTGACGAAATCTTGGACAGGCTAGAGATTATCGGGAAATTGTGACTACTTCGTGCGAGCTTGCCACTTTTTTCATTTAAGTGTGAGAATAAACTGTTATTTTTCTCGGTGCATAATTTATTTTTTGGTTTTAGTCCAGATTGCAATTAATTACTCTGTGCATTTGAAAATGTGAAAATTCACTTGGAAAATGTGAGTAGTGACGTTTTGTTTGTTAAGATAGACGGCGACTTTTGACATAAAATATGTTGGTATTCACATTTTCACGTTTAAAGAGTGATCGATTGAAATTATTCTGAAAATTTTATTACTGAATTGAAAAAAGAAAATTTGTTATGAACAAAGTATAAGATCTCATTTGTCGAGAAAAAGAAAGGATTGTTTAATAAAGAGTTGAGCAATTTTTTCCCCAACGCAATCAGTTGAAAATGCGAAAGGTAAAGTTTATCTTCCACATCTACGCAAAGTAGTTGTCTGAATAGACCCGGTTACTTTCCACTTCAAACAAATGACTCAGGAAAACATTTTATTTTTTTTATTTCTTTTTTAGACAGTTGCTTTACTCTTGCACGCTGTACCCACTTTAGACACTGGATTATAAAAATTTTTATAATTTATATAATTTTTTTTTACAAAATGTTGTATGAAAAAAAAATAGTAAGCGTTCGCATTGTGATGCGAGGCTTTTAAAGAAAACTTTCGCAGTATAGCATTTTTATGAATGATAAACTCGCCAGTGTCTTGCAGTATTTTATTGCTCGGCGGTAACCCCTGATAAAATTAATATTTTAATTTATTCCAGGATTGATTTCACTTCGAATATCCGCATTACAGAATGCGGCGCGAGCAGTGCGTTAAAAGTGGAAAAATAAATAAATACCAGTCGTGAAATTTACTTGACGTTGTCATACACGTAGCGAACGATACTACTTCATCGATGACAAATTTTTCACTCAGTTTTTTTATTTTGTTTTGTTTTTTTATATGAAATGTTGACGCCGGTATATGATTAATTGCAAATTTATGAAAGAACGTTGTCCGGTATACTACGTACAACTCGAAAAAAAAAAGGACACCGAGCGCGCCAGCTTTACCGGCAGCTTTCAAGGACTTTCGTACAAGTACGCAAATGCCGTTTTACGTGCGCGAAGCATAAACATTCGTCTACACTGCGTAAAAAAGGGATAAGCGCGCGTGTTGCGCGTATAAAAATTGCAAAAGCGATTTTGCGGATGTCGCGAATAAATTCGGTCAATTGCTCGGATAACCTCTTTTTAATGTAACAGATACACGACCGCTAAAAAGTTTGCTAACAAAATGCCTTCGCCTTTTCCTTCGCGCCGCTGAATCTGAAATATTCTTTCTTTGCTCAAACTATTTTTTTTTATTTCTTATTTAAAGTTTCGGTTAATTGGTTAATAAATAAATTTAAATAATTATTAAATTCTAAATGCATTAATTTGCGAGAAACGATGCCTTGTGGAAATGAGAACAGACATTTTTAGGCCATAACGGTTGTTAATATCCAACTCGAATATGCTGTTTGAAAAATTAATAAAAGTCTCTCATTTATTGATTACATGTATCGCGCAAAGATTTAAAGTAATCATTAGTGCAACGATAAAAATGTTTTCTACCATTCGCGATCGTAACTTACCGAAGGTCATCATTGTGTCGTGGAATGTGTATTATAATCATTCGATTTTCATACGATCATGCGCTTTCATAATTTCTGCTAACAAAGAAAAAAAAAGCTTAAATCAATTTATATTTTAATTTTGATTAACAATTATCACGCTTTTATATTCAACGGATTATTAAGCCCGTTAATTAAATAAAAATAAAATAAAACATATATACGTGTGAAATTTAATCAGATTTTAAAATTTTGTTTTAATTACTTAAAATTTGTTATATATCATTAAAATGCTCTATATACATCATAACTACGTATTGTCTCGTAATTAATTATTGAGAAAAAACTACTGTCCAGTATAGCATTATATTTTATTCAATTGTATTATACATTTAGTTATTATTGTAATGCTTATCTTATACCTACAAAGGATCCTAATAATAATTAAAAAAAATTCAAAAAAAATGTACGACGATAAAATCAACGTAATCACCATAATTTCTTAGATTCAATGAAAAAAATAGCAGTAAAAAGCGTGAATAATTTATCACCCGCTCGCAAAATTGTCGCCTCGCAGAGGCATTAGCGCTTCCAAAGGAAACACAAGCCGCAGACGAAAATTGTGCATGTCCGCTTGTAATCGTGTGTTTGCGCCTCGATGAAAGCGCGCGGCCAGGTGCCGCGAGAGTCCCCCTTCCACCAGTCTAATGACGGTGACGAGGCGCTATATCGGCCACCTCCCCCGCTGACTCGACTCGGATATGCCGAACGTGACTCAAGCGTGATCGCGCGCTCGAGCACGTGACGGCCGTTGATGCCCCGTGGTGCAAGCTCCGTCTCTTTCTCCGACCGCCGAGACTCGGCAAACTGTGTCGGAATCGCCGAGTAAATACGGAGCTCCTTGATTAGGAATTTTTTTTAATTCTTGGTGTCTTTAAAAAAAAAAAGAAAAAAAAATCGATCGCCGTCCTCGTTTATTTAAGACAGCGTGCAAAACTGCGGCCGCTGTCAATGTTGCCGCTGTTTGTCGGGGGAGTGTCTTTTACATTTTGCAATGAGGTCGTTGCTTGAGTTTATTTGCGTGCGCACTGCAGATCTTTTCGCGATGTTTTTAATTTTAAAGGATTTTCGGTCGAGGGTATTGAAATTACGATTTATTTATCTTTTATTTTATTGGAAATTGCCGTTCTTGCTAAAATGTACAACTAATTAATGAGCGATTAATCGGCGAACTGTTTGTGAAAAATATTTATACTTTGTTTTTAATATTACTACTTTCAGTGAGAAACAGCAGTTAGTACAATTTAATATTTATTTTGTAAAAATGGCTGCTGAAAGTACCAGCAAAGTGAAATACATTTTTTATAATACTTATTAATATATTTAATATAAGGTATTACTACAGATATATACATACGTAAATGTTAAAAAGAACTGTCCAAAGACTTTTTGAATAATAAAGTGTATATTACAGAATGTTTTATACATACTTATTATTTTTTTTTTTTGTAAAAGAGCTTTACTCCAGTATAATAACTAATTAATAAATCAATTTTAGATAATAATTTTTTCAGATTTTTCATTGTTAACACGCAAAAATTACTAGATTTTTCTGAGAAACTTGGTTTAAAACCAAAAGCCAATTTTCACTTGCGACAGAACCAATTTATTTTTCTTTTGTAAATATTTAAATTTATAGAATTTGTTTAGCGGATTTGAAAATATTCTTAAAAAAAATTAAATTTTTCGAGACGTAAATATTCACTAAAGTTCTTTGAATAATTGAATTTAAAAAAAAAAATCTGTTTTCGTGTTCTTTACCTTCAATACATTTTTCTTGTCAGCGGTTCAGCACATACTTACTTCGTGGATCGGTGTCTTCACAGTCAATATTGACGACAGCTTGACGTGAATGGACTTTACAAAAAATCTGCCAGTCTTTATATAATACCTTTGAAGCAATAAGATTCAAGAGTCTTTTCACGTGACTCGGATTGAGAGAAGCCACTTTATAATTGTACCCAGCTTGAATAATTTGAAAATAAAAATTAATTGTTAATGGATCTTAACAGGAAACAAGGATCACGAGTTTTTCCAACTTTAATCCTCAATCGAATCTCTATTCTCCAACTTATATAAAAAAAGAGTCACATGCAAAGATAAAAGTAGGATAATATTTTTTATTGTGTGGCGGTGAATCAGTGTTTAAATGTTTATGCATATATTTTTTTAAAGTAGCCCATTTCACAGCGGATAAAATTTAATTAAACCATTACGATTCATTAGGTAACTTGAAAATTCGCAGTAGCGACTAAATTGAGTATTTTCCAAAACGAGGAAAGTCGTATATCTTTTTGCAACAAAATTTCTATCAATTCTTGCGGCGTATCATGAAGTATGAATATTCATTTGCCTTAGTCACTATATTGGAAAACTAATTTGTTTACATGAGAAAACAGAAACGGTCATTAGGTTTTTCATTTTTAACTTTTAATCTTTCCTGGCTTTATATTATATAAACATAAAATAAAAAATTTCTGTCGATAACTTTCTAGTTCTTATTCAAGATTTTAATGTATACTTTAAACAACTTTGACAATTTTTAACTGACGCGCGTTAGTTAAATAATAATCAGAATTTCATTAATATTCTTTGGCCCCAATCGAACTACTATAATAAACACTTGTTTGTTTAAAAAAGATGCGAAATAACCTTTCATAATTAAAAGTTATGGATACTACAAAAACATATTTGACTATTTGAAAATTTGAATGAATTGATATGAAAAAAATGTGCACCTTTTTCTTTTTAACATTGTTTAAAAAGAAAATTCAGTTCATTCAAATTCATGATCGAAAAAAACTTAATGCAGTGCGCATAAACTTTATTGCAGTAATATAAAAACAATAAAATTTTCCAATTTAGCTTAAATATTTAGTTTCCAGTAAATGTGAATAAAAAAATTCCACCCTGCAATTAACTAAACACCTGTAAATCAATTTAATGGCTTCTTCAGGCAATTTAATTCGACAAATATAACAATCAATGTCAATAATCAAATAATGTTACCAACTGGTGAAATATTGATGTTCGAAAAGAAAGGAATGTTTCGTAAAACGACTATACTGTCTGAGAAATTGGTAACAGGTTGTAATTATAAATCAAATTACCGTGGTTTATAAAATTTATTAAATAAAAATTTAAATTTACTTGGTTTTGCCTTGTTTATTACAAGAGGAGAAAGAATAAAAGAAGTAGATGCCGGAAGTTGGCACTTTCCAGCCGGAGGGAAGAAAATTATATTTCACCTCGCATTTAATTCAGTTCGCAATATTTATTAAATATGATTTTTTATATTTGCTTTTAATATTTCATTATAAATTGTTAGAATAAAAAAAAAAACATTTTTTCTTTCATCGTTGTCATTCTTTAATTATGAAATCATTTTGATATATTATATTTGAATATAAATCCAATCGACATTTGAATGAGAATAAAAATACATAAAATAACTTGTCGATCACTCTTGCATTAAATACACATTGAATCGCTTGCAAAATTAAATTAATTTATATTATAAATCATATTAACCGGTACGAAGTTTGGCCTCCAACTATAATTTTCATTTTTTGTAGAAATTACACAGTAATATTTATTATGAATACTTGAAATATTTTTATTTGACTAATCTGTATACACATAGAAATTTTACCAATGATCAAATTTCTACCAGGGCAATAAAAAAATTTAAAAACATGTTTGAGGAAGCAAAATGCCAATCAATTGGCAGCGTTTTTTCTAAAATTCTTGTAATTTTTTAAATAAATGTTCCCGCCGTGTAAATGATTTTCATTTGTATTTCTTTGTTTTTTTTAGTGAAATAATAATCGTGTGGCTAGAGCGGGAAGAATACACAATAGATGTTTCCACAATGCTGCTGGTTCTTTTATTGATGATAAACGTGACTATTAGTTAAATTACTGGCAAGTGCTATTCAGGTGTTGCGCGCACTTTGTGTAATAAATTAGTTCTTTTTCTTTTCAGACTGGCAGGCATAAGTGCGTCAATCGATCATAAAATGATTTCATAATGTGTACCAAATCTTAAAAATAGGCAATTGAAACTTTAGACGTAATTGAATAAAATATAATTAATAATTTATCTTCAAACGAATAGGTCGACTTTTAGTCCGCTTAAATTTTAAAAATTAAACAAACTTTTATTAATTTTTACTAAAACGATATTAAATTTTAGAATAAAGCATAATAGTTTTTCTCACAGTTACAAGTATATCATCCAATTGCTAAAAAAATACAGTAATTTTTAGTATAACACTTTTCTCCGTGTATTAAGAACTATGGACTCATTATGAACGATACGTAAAATCAACAAATGAAATCTATTTTTCTTTACAGTTAAGAAATATCATTAAGATTTAATACTATGTATTAACTATAACTGTTGCGTTACATACAACATTCAAGGAAATTGATTACTTTACAATACGGAATCTTTTTTCTCAGTGTATGCAGTCGAAATTTCGTAAACTCACGATATCGAAAATGGGTGAATCATCGGGTCCACAACCGCGAGCGATCCTCGCTGTAAATTTCAACTCCCGTCGCATATTATATCCTTCAAGAGACAAAAGAGAAAGAGTGAAGGAAGGAACTATAGTGAAAGAGAGACTAAGAGAGAACGAGTGAGTGAGACAGAGAGACATAGATAGATAGCCTTTTATTCGCCTTTAAGACAAAAAATATATAAATAAATACTCATAAATATTACAAAATTCCATACAAAATATGTCGAGACACCTTATACAGAACAATAACTTTTAAATAGAACAGTCGATGAATTCTAGGTCCTAGATTGTTAATTAAATACATACTTAGGGACTAATGGTATGTTATAGAGAGAGAGAGAGAGAATGAGAGAGGCGCCGCCTTAACAGCTGCGCGGCAGACGAGTGCTTAACTGATTAATGAGCGATTAATCGACGGACGATTCGCGAGACACTGGCAAATATTTGCCGAATGATTCCTGCAATGAGTGCTCGAGCGGAGTTTGTTTGCCTCGAGCTCTCGTTACTACACTCCCTCCTTGGTGCGGGGACCAGATTCGCCGGGCGGCGTTGGCTTTGAGGAATCTCCGGGTGTAGCACGTGCTTTTATTTTGCTGACTTGTTTTCCTGCTTTCCGAGTGCCCTGGGCTCGGGATTTTATGGAGCCGTCGCCTTTTATTATTTCGCCTCGTTCTGCGGTTGAAGGTTGCGGCCGGGCTGAAAGGATCAGTCTTGCATATATTTTTTTTTTCATGTTTAACAAAAATGAAAAACGTTTGGTACGCTCTCGTGCATGCGTACGTACGAACTATTGTAGTTGCGATCGTTATTTTCATTCAATTACTTCGTTTAATCGTTCTATTTTTTTACGTAATTAAGTTAATTACTCTTTTTTGCACTTTCCATTATATTTTAATGTAAAACCGTATTATAACGATTACTGTAATTAATGCTCATTTTGTCATGATCTTTTATCTTTTTTTTTACAATTTCGATTGTATTTTAAACTAAAATCGTGTTACAACAATTATCGCAATTCATGCTAATTTAGTCGCGGTCTTATATAAGATAACTTACTATAAAGTTACATTATTTATTATTTTATTCTCGAAATAGTTTAAAAACATTTTAAATTAAGTAATAATGCAAAGAGCGATAAATCTATGGAATATAAAAGATAACGCTTGGGCTGACGGTGCGCAGAAAATGATTTGGCTGCATAGGAAAGTTTCGTCATTAAGTCATAATTATTAAAAGTCTTAATGAGTTTGCACGGATACTCCAAAGCCTTCCAAAAATTTTCCATGCAGGTCTGTTCGTATTTGATCAATACTACTAACATTTGACACTGGCATCAGCTCAAATATTAAAGTATCAAACATCGAGAAGTACAAATAGTCTTTTGAAAATATGATATTTGAACAATTTAAAATATCTGACATTTTACTGCCTTTCCAAGTGATCTATTTCATACAGGTTGAAATGAGCGGAATGTCACTTTATCTTTGCGCACATTTTATTTTAAATGACTTGTACAAAACTACGCATTTTATTTTATTTTTTTATTTTTTTCACCTATACAAAAAATTCTAAAATCAAATCACTTTTAAGTGAGCACGAATCGGCAATTCATTGATCAGATTTATCAAGTACGTGTTTTTGTCCTTCGCGTCTTTATAAGACACTTAAAAAATTTAAGAATGTTTTTAATCGTGTGACTCACACTTAATTTCACTGCAGCGTTTACTCCACAAATTTAAATCCGCGAAGTGTACACAAGCTCTTTATCAGAAAAAAAAAAAGAAAAGAAGAAAAAATAATCGATCGCAAAATATTGCATACGGAGCCAAACCAATTAAATTAAAAGTGTATGCACCGCTCAGAAAATTTGCAAATCTCCGCGATAAAACGCAAAACGAGCCCCAGCGCGCGTCCCATAAATCCGGGTGTACATTTTAAACAAAAGGACAAAAAGCCATCGCTACATCACGCTTCACCAAGTCCGGCGCCGCGCGCAAAGATTAATCCGCGAAAATCGCCGAGCTCCTCGGCGCTTTTCAGGCGGCGGCTCCGGCCCCGTGATTTACAACAACAATCCGGCCGGCTTCCTCGCCTCTCGCTCCCATAATTCTCCCCATCCGATTTGGCTTCTTTGCCGACGCCGCCGGGCTTTTTTCGCCGCGGCGATCCCGGAAATTCCTCGCCCCACCGAAAGACGCCGACGACGGGGCTAATGCCAGATAATCGCGCCTCGGGATCGTCTGTTTTGCGGATGGCCGCCGCGGCTTGTGGAAGGCGCCGCTAACTTTTCCGCAGGGCCCGGGTAGGTGCGAGCGTCGGGGAGAATGACTCTCCGCTAGATCGGCCGGCGACAACGGCATTTTTCTTCGTTCGCGGAAACTTCACGGGCGTTACGCTGAAAAATAAGGCTCCTGACTGCTTGCGAGGTACACCCTTGGCCTTTTAGAACTTTGCGGGATTTTTAGGGTGGCTGGCAGGAGCACCACTCTTTTTAAAGGCACACTTTTTTTTTTTTTTTTTGTTAAATTGTAAATTTTACTTTGTTCAAAGCAGCGAATAATTTATCTGACTATCTGCCTGTCCCTGCCGGAAAATGAATCATCATTTACGTTGTTTTAACTAACTTTTTGCTACGTGCGATAAATAGTTTTTCATCTCAGTTTTTTTTATTACTGATTAAACATTCAATAATAAAAAAGTGAGATCGGTATCTATTTATTCGATTATTGAAGGTGATTCAAGGAGGTGTCGCTGCTATCCTCGTTCACAGTTGTTAATTTATAACGTTTGAACAGATACTTAGTACACAATTAAAATTATTATTCTGAATATTTAGTATAAACAATTAAAAAAACATTTGGTTCATTGAATTATCATTCGAGTAATTTGCAATTTTTGTAAAAACTTTATACTTTGCAGAATTTTTAAGGGCATCCTACTCTCTAAAGTTGAATCAGGGGACATTCCACTAAACTTTTTAGTGATCAGATTTTCCACTAATGAATTAGTACAATTTTACTAATTGAAATAGTGAATTCCCCAATTATAAAAAAATTTAATGTCATTAATTTATTAGTAGTTTTAACTATTTTTAATAGTGCATTTATTTGTGTGGGCCCTCAATCTCGCGATACAGATCGCTCCTAAGGTGGCAATCAAAGCAATGCGATATCTTATACAAAGAAAATTGTGATGTTACTGTGATTGTAAGACAATTGTCTTTAAATCAATATTTAATTTAATAAACGTAAAAAAAAAACACATTTTAAAAAAGGCCAAAGTACAGGACGCTTATAAATCGAATAGAAATTCACATAGCTCTTTTGCGAAAAAAAAATCCTCTAGGATTTCGTATAAGGTTTAAAGAAATCCATGAAAATTCTGTAGGGCTTTTAGCGCTAAATACTTGTAAGAATTTCTACAGGATTCCTACAGGATATTTATATTCCTGTACAATTCATTATAGGATACTTTCTTAAGGGTACTGAACCTTTATACTATAAATAATGATTCTACAATTTAGCTTTAAAAAAAAAAGCGAATAAAGTCCTATCTATCTGACGACACTTTAAAACGTTTTCTCGTTCTTTTTTCATTCGTGTGCTCGCTTCAAGCGCGAGTTTTCTCGACGCGCAAGCTGGCGCTTTTAAAAGTCGCGGGAATTTCCGGCCCTTTGTTTTACGCGGCCACTGATCTACCGAAAAAGCCCGCGCATAAAAAAGTTAGCGCCCTGGTTCGGAGGAATTAAAAATACGTAAGAGTATCGCCAGCCGAAGTGGAGGGGTCCACGGAATTTTTCGAAGGGGGGAGAACCGCAGAAACGAAGGAAAAGGAGAACAATGGTCCCGGAGACTCCGGCGGAGTTTAATGCGGAAAGGAGAAAAGGGAGAGAGCCGCGGGTGGGAAGAAAGTTAACTACAGGAGCCGCGCGGCATCACCAGCTGATTGGCTGCCTACTATAACGTGCCATTTTTTTTTTACTTTCTCCACGGCGCCGAACTCACCCTCTCCGGGACAAAACTCCCTCTTAAAAAAAAAAAAAAGAAAAGGCAGAAAAAATGCGTCGCCAGTTGTCCATTGTTCGACGGCCGACCTGACAATGGATCTGTGCGATGGAAGACGACGAGTGTGGAGGAGGACTTCGACCATTAGGGGGCGACGACCCCGCAGCTAATTTTTCCAGCCTTTCCACCGACGAAAGTTACTTATTTCGCGAATTTCGAAGATACAAATTTTCGGTTTAGAGAGGAAACTTAAATGCTACTCTCTAAATCTAAAAATGTGAAATTCACATAGAAAATGTGAATAGTGACGTTTTTTATGTGAAAAATCGTTTAGCATGTGAACGACTTTTCACTTATTAAATGTCACTATTCACATTTTCAGATTTAGAGAGTAGATGTGTAGTATAGTCAACGAGAAATAAAGCATTGTGCGAAGTTTCGAAACCCTTTCAACTATTTTTTTGCATTTTTTTACTTCACTTAAAATTTTACATTTATGACTTAACTTTTTTTTTGCCTAGAATTTTTGAAGATCGAAAAATACTGTTAGTTTGATAAGGAATTTTTATCGATACATTCGAGCCTTCTTTTCCGGAATGAAATTAAATACTTGACTGTTTACTATTCATTATTTCTCAATATCGTACGAGATTATTCGAGCCTTTCGTAAAGATGATGAAACCACATTTTAAACTTATTCAATATTTTTTTAATGGACCGAACCCAATCAATCACAGGGGACCGGTAACTTTTCAGATTTAAAACTTTTCACATACGTCCTTCAATGCAACATTTGGCGAAGTAATCTTCCGAAAGTATAAAAAAAAATTTCCTCCAAGAAAATCTCCCCAAAAACTACGCTCGGCTCTCAAACAAAAAGAAGAATGCCGCAGATCTAATATGTACCGAAAAAAGAAAATGTTTTGATCGTAACATTCGCGCATTTTAAATAATTGTGACATATAATTGCTCTTGATATTTAGTATACTGATAAAACTTTGGTAATTTTCAGCAAATATTTACTTCAAAAGTATTTGTATATTTAAATGTTTCCTTGAATCAACTATACTAGTTTTGTAAAACTAATTTTATTCTAACTAACTTTAGTAGGTTATAATAAAATCGGTACGTGACTTTGTGCTGGTGTTATATTCATTGTCAATGTTTATTTTAGTATACTCTGCGTTAGAATTTTATAAACGATAGTGGAAATACGAAAGACATGAATAGATTAACACAGAAATTACGTAGTAACGTTTACTTTATCATGATTATCTTGACTATATAAGCATTACACATGTAGATTCGTGTATGTGAATATACGCCCACTAACAATAAAGATTTCATTTTCATTTTGGTTCCTTTTTTTTCTCACTACGACAGATGAGACTTTCAAATTAAAAAGTAATTTTATAATTAAATTTCTGGGATTTTCAATATACTATATATCCATAATTATCACAAAATTGGGTACTTGCGTAACATTTTTTTATTTCTGGAACTTTATCTAAAAGAACACTAAAAAATAATCGACACAAAATATGTCAAATCAAATTTTATTCACAAAGATATATCGCAGGTTAAAATAAATTTTTGCGGGATATCACTATCATACACGACACATGCTGACATCGTGTTAATTAATTTTTAACCTATGCCTTATATTTTTTAATAAATAATAATTTAAAAAATGGAAACAATATTTGTTGATTGATTTTCAATATACTACACTGTGAACCAAAGAAAATGTTGTACATAAGGAGCCGATTATTAGTACTTTTCTGCAATTTTGTTTGCACTTTGAAAACATCCTGCAGATTCTACACAAAAATAACTTAAATCCCGGTTTTCATCAAATATAGAAAAAGTAGTGCATGAAAGTTTTGAAAAAAATCCTTAATATTTTTCCTGCTATGTATATTAATATCTTTTATAGACTATTTATAACATATTATCATTTTTTGCTGGAACTTTTTAGCGCATTAAGAAATTTACAAATTTTATTTTGCACAAATTTTTATGCCCAATTAACATTGATAAATAAATGCAAAAATTCGAAAACGCGGTAGTACCGAAGCAATCAAAACAGAAAAACCTCAGACAATCACTGAGAGTGCGCGAAACCGATCCAAGCACGCCTGCTTGCAATTAGCCCGAATCTCTTTCTCGCCCGAGGCTCAGAAAATAAAAGAAAAAAAAAGAGAAAGAAGAAGAAGAAGCGAACGCTGAGTGAATATAGGAAGCGCCGACGTGGGCGCATCCTCGGCTTACGAAATGTTCGGCGCGGCTTTCGCGCGCACACGTGACGCCGAGCACGTGCGCACGCCGGGACTCCCCGCGAAAGCCGCGCAACAGCTGGTACGGGCTTCGGCGCGGAGATCCGCGTAAACAAGTTTATCGCCGCGCCAAACCGGATCCGCGCACGCAGACCAGCTCTCTTAATTCGCCGGCCTTGGGAGGCCGAAATTCCGCGCCGATTTTCCGACGGTGCGCGCGCAGGTGCCCGTGCACCAGGTCGATCGCCGGGTGGGCGGCCCTCTCTCTCTCGCGTGCGACCCCCGTCGGCGTGAAATTGTGCTCCGAGAAAAACGACTCGCTCGCGAAGCTGATAAACCGATGGCTAATTGCCGATTCCGGCGAATCGATTAGAGCCGCGCCCACCCACCCCGGGAAACTCGGAAAGTTTGCTGGGCTTATCGCACTTGTGTAATCCGTTCGGGCCGCGCGTTATGTGGATTATTACGGCTCGGGCTTTAGGCCTCGACGAGAAGAGTGTGTACTTTTATTTACACACTGCCCGCGTAAAAATAATTCTGACTAAAATAAGACGATAAAAAGATTCATCTATTATGTCCGAATTTTAGATTTTTCAATATTCAAAAAGATTCTGTATTAACAAGCACCTAAAAATTAATTAAGATCTTTTCGATATCATTGGTTTAATATAATATTAATAGTAGTTTGATACATATAAATTTAAAAAAAAAGTAAATATACGATATTATCATTAAGATTAAAACGATTTTCATATGATCTTATGTATAGAAAATTAAAAAAATTGAATATATTAAACTAATATTAATTTGTTTGTTTCTTTGATTAAGCATTAAATGAGCTGAAAACATTGTACGAGAAAAATAATTACAACAGAAAAAGTAGAAATAAAAAAGAAGTTAACTACGAAACTCAATTGTATAAGTAGTGGAGTGCATACTTTTATAGTAGTTTTTATAATGTTAGGCAACGATGGCGGGAAATGCCATTTTAGTACGTGCAATCGTGCGTAAAAAATACTTTTTAATAGAATTGCATAAAATTCGTATAATGTATAGATAGATGCTCGTTATAGAAGATTAGAGAGTATTCCGAATTATTTTTTAATTTATAATTATTACACCGGTATTGCTGCCATTTAAGTAATATGTGCATATCTCTTTGTATAATAATTGTGACTTACTTCTTCTAGTATTATTTATTTGAGAAATGACTGTGATCACCTGATGTTCTATTTGATACATTATCGACTATTTTAAGATTTAAAACTATATTTTATATATTTTGCGGAATGTTTATCCAACTCTTTTTAATTCGAAATTTGGACTTTATAACTACTGTAATTTACAATAAAGGACTATTCTATTCTATAATCAGAAATAAGATAACATTGACGTCTTGTTTCATGTGACGCCAAATTTGCGCTGATCTCAAATTTATTTACATAATTTTATCTTCTGAAGGCCGAAAAATGTTTTCGTACATTCAATAAACTGAATGAATCATTTGGTATTTTGCCTTTTTTTGTACTATATAGAAAGGGTTTCATAAGAATTAAAATTATTAATGGTATCAGCAAGATCTTTGGCATCAAAATGAGAGAGCAAATATCCAATAACATATATGTACGAAATAATACCTAAAAGTAAAAACATTAAAAAAAGGAAACTAATTAATGCTTCCAGCTGTCCAAAGTATAAAAAGTTCGTATTTGTATGATGATTCAATGAGTTGATGAAAAAAAAGTCATTAAAGATGCAAATGCATAAGAGGGAAATTAAAAAAGATAAATGAAAATCATGTGATCGTGGAAGATTAATTTTAATTCTGCGCATTTGCAGCGTGTGTGATTTTTTTTCTGCGAATGAAGAATGAATGAAAATTATTTTTCTCCTCGCGGTAGTACTCATTGAAGAGTGTGACGAAATTCGCGCGATTACGTCGATCGACGATAACTTTTTCGCACTTCCTTGTGCACGAATTTAACGATCATTATGAAAGTTGACGATGAATCCCTCAATTTGTGTATCTCGATGGATTATCAAAGAAATTGTGCAACGTTATACAAGTTATCAATGCTATTATTAATGAATTAAAGAGTGCTTTAAAAAAATGATTTCAAAATTTCATTTTCCGCTTGGACTTCAGATAAGGTATAATCCCACTTAGGTATCATTGGAAAATGTCTATTTTTGCTTTGTCATCTATGTTTCTCATTTTTATAGCCGTTACTCAATAGCAATTATAAATTTTTACATCTTTTACTGGATTTTGAGCAATATCTTTTTTTATTGTGGTTTTAAAAGAAAAAATGAAGCAAGGATAAAATCCTATAAATAAATATTCGCTAACAATAAGCTGGGAGAAATCTATTTGTAAAGTTAAATTAGTGTCTGCAGTTTATTTTTAAAGCATTGACACTCAAAGTAGCGAAGCTTCACAATTTACCTTAACCATTAGTGGTCAAATATTATGCACACTTCTGTGCAAACATTTTATCACACAAATTTTGCATCTTCGTATACATTTTTTTTTTCAAATACATTTCCATGTTTAAATTTTTTACATCTCCATCATAGAAGAATCGAATTCTAAAGGCTCTTTTCACGGCAAAGGTTGAAAGTCCACAGCAAGTCAAAACGCTAAATGCCTGCAATTTTCTCCGCGATTAATTGAGCAACGTCACTCACTATTGCATACGATCATAAAAAAAAAAATTCATCCGCATATGTATACCGAGAAGTAATAGCGCTTGCCTTGCGCGGCAGGCCAATCACACTAATTACAGTTTAATTACCGCGATTGTTCAAAGTGGAAAAAACGCGCTTGTCACTGAATAGCAGGAGTCTCTTGGCTCTCCTTTTTTTCCCTTTCATTTCAGGCAAGCAAATATTTCATTTATTCGATCAGCCGTCGTTCCCCGGTCATACCCACTCGTTCCTTGTTCCAATCAACGCTGCGGAGTTTACTCAGCGCTTTTTCATCCTCTCACGTCGGTTCTTTAACCTTTCGGCACAAAAGGTGAAAGAAAATTAAGAAAATGAGAGCGAACCTTTTTTTCCTCATTATACCTGAGAAAAGTTCCTTTGCAGGCGAAAATATTTGACAATCTCGCACGCAGATCAATTGATTGTTAAACTAACGAGGCGTGCACAATATACTCGGCGGTCTTTGACTCTTTCTGTTTTTTCCCCCTTTTGGACTCCATTAATTCTAAGCTCGACTTCGTGGAAAGATCCGTTCCTTGCAAGTCGAAATATTAGCAAGTCAAATCGGTACAAAAAGTGCTATGCAAACCGGTGAATAACAAGGTCTAAAAGAATCGCCGCTTACTCCCATACGCAGAAAGAAAACAAGTTACAAAAAAAAAAGGCGAGAGACAGGAGTCGATCCATTCATAAGGTACAAAGATTACAATGCGTCATGCATCTCCGAACATAATAGACGCAATTTACACGTTGCAACTTTTTTTTTTTAAACCCCGATTTCGTCTCAATCGACCGAACCGAGGGATCAGTCGCCAATTACGTTTTTATTTACAATTTATGTATTTTCGCTTTAACTCGCGAATTGAAGCCAATCGGAACTTTTTCGCTTCTCTGATGCAGCATTCGATTCCTCCTCCTCTTCTTCTTCTTCTTTTTTTCGTCGATATAGCGCCGGGCTCAACGAGGAACAATCGACTCTTGGATAACAAACGATTTATCGAGTCACGAGATTTTCGTTATTAGATTTTTATTATGTCGCCGCGTAGACTTTGTCCCGGCCAGTTACTCTGATGTTGTCCGAAGAAATTTGTGCAGTTAAGTAAATACAGATGGACAGGTTTAATGAAAAATAGGTCATGCGTATTTTTTCTCCTTACCGTCGGAGCTAAAAATAATTTTCATGCGCGTGCCACATTTTTTTTTTTAATTCCAATGATTAATTAAACAGCTGACTTTATGACTGCTATCATAGTGAGTGCTGTTTTACTTATTTTAATATTAATAATTTTTTAGTAAAAAATTTCCTTTTATAACACGGTCTACTGTAGAGAAAATTTCGAGTCAGTGGCTTCAATACTCGACTTTTTCTTTTGTTTGTCTTCGAATTAATCGATCTGATAACACTTTATCAAATTCTATACCGCCTGAATATCGAAAAATATTGGACAGAATTTAACGATTTATTTGAAAAAAAAATATTCGAAAAACACGAAATTTAGTCCCGCCGACCGCGGGGACACAGTGGAAGAAAAGAAAAATTTGCATAAATGAGACGGCGAGGTGTTGGCTTGTAAGAGTTGACACACTATTGTATCGTGCGCCTCGAATGTTTGATCAGCCTTTGTTCTAACAGCTCCTTCACACATTGAAGAGTCTTGAACAAAAAAAAAATGGGAAACAAACAGATAATTAACTGTCTTCTACAAGACAGCGTAAAGTAGGATGGAAAAATCTTTCGACTGGCTGTAAATTTTCGAGTTGTATCACTCAAATCAAAAGACTCCACGGGAATTAGTCTAGCTGCCCCCGTTGAAAATTTCTCCCGTGCGACAAAATTTTCCTTCTCCGACGAGCTTAATGAACTCCGCGTGCTACTCATCGCCTGGAAAAAACCCATTAGATCGTTTGGCAAAAAAAAAAAATAAATAAATAAAACAAATGGTGATAACATCAGATGCTTAGAAATTTCTTATAGATGACTGCAAATATTATTTAAATGAATGCGGTTATAACAATAAATAGCAGTTTTTTCAAGGAAAGTGTAAACAAATTTTTATGCCACTTAAATTATCATAAAGTTAAAGTCTTTAAAATAAATCAAATTTTCAAGCTTCGTTTAGATAATTTGCTATTGTTTTGTTGTAAATAATAATGAACTTAAATAGGGAATAGCATTTTTAAGTTTTGGGTGTCTTCGTTGTTTCTTCTTTTGAAGTATTTTTTTTTTATTTAAAAGTTTTTCTTAAATATTTTTTTGAATAATATAATTTAACATCTATATACAATTTTATACTAATTATCGTTTTCGTATCGAAATGTAAGTTAAATACAGAAAAACTAATCGTCAGTGTGCAAGTGTATATAAAATCAAATTTGACAGTTTCTAAGTAGTTACAAAAAAGGACCACCATGAGAAAAGTATATAAAAAAAATATATTTTTTCAATGTTTGATCTATCGGAAATTTTCACTAGACTTTTTTTATTGTTTTTTTTTTAATATATTAATATATTAATATTGAACTACACTACACTAATGAAAAATGTAATTTAAAAAAAAAAATTATTTTTCAAAACCTATTTTTCTCAGTATGAATACAGAATTTATTTAGTTCGCTTAGAGCATATTCAAATTTTTCAAAAACTGGAAATATATAGAACGTATAAACAACGAACTGATAACCCCGAAAGTATTATTACAAGAAACAGATAAAGTAGAGAACGACAAATCACCATTGGGGACATTATTTCGAATCTTTTGATAATGTTATAAGCAATTAAATGAATAATTTTTAGAAGCGATTTTTGCACTCGAATACATCGCAACCACCCAAAGCTTTCTCCATGAGAAAGCAGATCGCGTGTTCATTCGCACATACACGGAGAAAAATGTTATAGTAGAAATTACTATGTTCCGTAGGAACAGTGGGATATACTCAATTTATGAAAATTTTTACTATAAAAAATACTAAGCAATTTCTACTATATAAATAGCAATTTTTGCTATGCACGTAGCAATTTTTAGCATGTTTTATAGTAAAAATCGTCATAGGTCGAGTATGTCCCATTGTTCCTACGGAATAATTTCTCTCCGTGTACAAACTTTGCTATATATGGGCACATTAGCTATAGCTATCAAATCAGTGCCGCGTGAGCTTTCTTCGTGGCGAAAATTAAAAAAATAAAAAAGAAAACGGGTAACCGTAGAAAGGAGGGGCGGGCCGAACGGAAAATTTTCAATTCGAGGAGATTCCCGCTGTGTACACAATTCGCGCGCGAGTCGCGCACGTGCTTTGTGCGCCAGCGGCCAAAGCCGCCACTGCTTCTCGTTTTTATTGTGCCGCGAAGCAGACTCGCTTGTGTACCTAGAGCGCCGATGAAAAACACTTGCCGCGGAGCGTGCGGAACAGCTGTAACTTTCAAACGATCGCTGGAAGTTCAGGGTCTTTAAAGCGCGAGGCGCTTTTAAACTCCGCGCCGCGGAGAGGATTAAAGATCGCCGGGATTGTGAAAACAATTCCGAAAGACGGACTGTTAATTTGAGTATTTGAGGATTGCGCAAGTTTTTTTTTTATTTTTATAATGCTTCGGCCGCTGCGCGCACTCCGAGAGAAATGGCTTCGATGCATTTCAATGGATTATTACGCGAGGACAGCTTTGTGTGCTCGACAAACACGTCGCATTACATCATCGTCATTTTCAATTCAGCATGTAAAATTACAGCCAATTGAATTTTTCTTTTTTGTAGATTTTTTTTTAATTGACCGCCTGGGTGTGAACTCGGAGGCATGCAGAGTACATTTATATTCAATTTTTTTTTTATCTCGAATCTGCTTAAAATTATTTGCTAATTGCGGAGAGCATTTAAACAATTTACTGTATATTTTAAATGTTGGAGAGCGCGAATAATATTTTTTTAAACAGATATTGTAGAGGAAAAAATTGATGCAGGGATAAAGAAAAAGTCAGGCTCGTATTAATAATGCACATGAGCATTTATGATGGAGATTTAACGAAATTTGCATAATTCAAATTGCCTACACTACGAATGCGATTTCATTGATTTCGCTTTTTATACTATCATGTGACCAAAGACGACTTTATTTCCATTTTAAAATTAACATATTTCTTCAAAATAGTATAAATCCGTTCAAAAACACGAGTGTATTAGTCACTCTTTGAAAAAATATAAACAATAAATTTTTTTCACACGGTCTACGAACGTATTGAATTCTGTTTAAACAACTCATTTGTTTGTAAATATCGTAGAAAAAAAATGAATGTACATTAAAATTCACTTCGTTGCATTTTTTGCGCATAGCTCTTACTCTCTCCTATATTTCTCGATAATTAAATTAAAAAAATACAAGCACCGTTTTATTATCTTCCCATAAATTAAAGTAAAAATACGTCGGACACAATGAGAAATTTTACTACAAATTGTAGTATAATTACCGAAAAAATATAAAAAAGAATATCGAAAAAATTACTTACATCGATTTTCTTAAAATATAAAAAAGATATCAGTGGTACAATGTAGATTTTTATAGTAAAAATAACAATGCTGGCGGCTGGCAAAATAACGATGCTTTTTTCAGTAATATTTCTTTCGGTGAAAAAAATAACTTCTCGATGATCACTTTTTACCTAGGCATATCCGCGTAAAAATAATTCCGAATTTAAGATTTTTTAAGATTCAAAAAGATTCTCTATTAACAAGCACCTAAAAATCAATTTAAGGATCATTGTTTTAATACAAGACTAATATTAGTTTAATACATATAAATTAAAAAAAAAAAAAAATATACGATATTATCATTAAGGTTAAAACGATTTTCATAAGATCTTATGTATAGAAAATTAAAAAAATTAATATTAATATTGTATTAAAACAATGATCTCGAAAAGATCTTAAATTGATTTTTAGATGCTTGTTAATACAGAATCATTTTGAATCTTAAAAAATCTTAAATTCGGACATAATAGAGATGAATCTTTTTGTCGTCTTATTTTAGTCTGAATTATTTTTACGCGGGATATCCAGTTTAAAATGAAAAAATTCAACTAAATTTCCAAAATAAAATTATGAGTTGCTTAAAAATTGTATAAAAGGAGAGTGAAAATCTATTGCACTTAAGAAATTTACAGTAGGATCAGTGCTGGTGGACGCGCACATCACGGGTCTGCAACTTGTTGCTGCAATTTGCTCGGTTACGCAATTTTATGTCTCCCAAAGTAGAGAAAGCATTTACTCTCCGCCGCAATCAAATCTTTCCGAAGACGTCAAGCCGCCGCTTTTTTCTCGTTGCGGAGCAGGGAGACTCGTGAGAATCTCTGCGGAACTTGCGCTTGTTTGAATCCATCAAACAGTTTAATACGAACTTTAGGCGCTGAAAATTTATTGCATTCTCGTGTTTGTAAATTCCATAGGATAGATGCACCTGAGATAAGGATCTGGCTCTACATGCCCCGCCGTAAAATTGTTACACAAAGAGGAAAATAAACGGCATTTTAGCGAAACTCGTAACCGAGAGTACGAAGGGATTTTCCTTATCGAAGCTCACGTGTTTACTGCCGACCTGAATGATATACAAAACCTTTTTATTTGCCCACGATTTTTGATAGGCTCCGCCATCATTCTAAAATATTTATTGTTTTGAATACTGTTTGTTGTAAAAAAAATGTAATACTCTGGATTTGTTGCAAAAGTGACTCACTTTGAGTCTACCGGACGCGTGTTCTCAATAAAAATTCCACAAAATTACAGACTTTCACGATTTTTCCATTTTAAACACTAACCCAAAGCAAAACGAAAAAAAATGCACGTTTTGAAGGCTTTAGTATCTAAAATTTCATTTTTTAAATATTTTAGCTGTAATAGGAGTTTATATCAATATTCGTGTATTATTTTCCTTTGCAAAATTACTCTTAGTAAAGTTAGAAAGTTAGAATCAATAATTTAACAAAAAATATGATATCTTTGATACTAATTACCTGTGAAAAAGGAACATTTTTTTATTTCTATTCTAGAACGTATATGTGTCAAATTTTGAAACATTCTGTTGTCCGCAGGTCTGGTAAGCTCCTAGTTAGAAAGATTATGAATTTCTCCCTTGATTGTGTGCATTTTTTTGCTTAAACTCCGTTGATATTGTTGTTTTTTTTGTTTTAAGAAAATGATTCACAAGTTATATAGACTTATTTGGACGTCACATTTGCGTAAATTTTGTATACGTGCAGCGCGTGCCATATATCTCTCCCTCGTAATCTGCGCCCGATAATTTTTAAATTAGTAATTAGTTTCTACATTTACATTGCATTTGTATAGTGCATAACTTATCGCAATAAAATGAGAAAGCCACAAAATGCAGCTTACTCTAAATATCTCTGAAAGCTGACTCTCGCTAACACCACTCATTACCGCGTGAAAAAAAAAACAAGAATAATCCTCACGAAAGAGAAATTAACAACAGGGCAATTCGCTCCAAACGCGTGCAGATCATAAACTGGTGCAATGAATTCGTCCTCGTGACTTGCCGCCAGCAAAAAAAAAAGGTCCCGCTCAATCTGGCCGACATAAATTCCGCGGCGATCGCGTCAAAAGTAACGAAAAAGAAAAAATCAGAAGCTGGGTAACAAGCACATGACTTCTCCGGCAAAAATAATAAAAAAAAGTAAAAAAGCACGTGACTCCTCGCGGGTCCGCGACTTCTCGGGGGAGAGCCCACCGGTCGACGGTGGCAGAGTGAAGAGGGGACCCACTCGCCCGGCCAGGGAAGAGAGGGTAGAGATAAACAAAAACGGCGGTGGGAAAAACGGAGAGGAAAAAGTGGCGATAAGGAGAGGGACAAAGTCAAAAACCGTAAGCAGAAGATTCTCTCCTTTCCGCCTCGATTATACCTCGGCTGGCCTTCCTCCTCCTCCGCCGCCTCCTATCGTCGGCCGTGCTTTCCGTCTCTGTCGCTCCCGACCACCACCACTACCGCTACCCTCTGGGCGTTCGGATCCGTTCGTTAGCATAATAACGCGCTGCGGGGCCCGCAGTCAAGTTAGTCAGTTGTCGGCATTTCGTTCCGATCGCTCCTCTCTCAGTCGCGCTCTCGACGCTCGCAGAGCGGGGTTATTATACTCGCGGACTCGAGTCCGCGCGCACATACAGCGAACAGGCCGAGCCGATTGCAGAGTTCAGACATTTTTTTTTTTAATTTTGGGGACCCTCGTCAGTTCGGTTGGAGGCTCTTTCTCCAATTCGTTGAGCAAGTGAAGTGAGTTTTTGCATTTGATTTTTCGTTGCGATTTCGATTTTTGAGAAAGGAAGTTACCGATCGCGGTGAAGTGAATTCTTTTTTCTGGCTTTGTATAGTTATCGATCGCGTGATGCACGAGTTCAATCGGAGGCGGGAAAAAAGTTCCATTTGAAATTCAAAGTACAAGTTAACGGGACTTTAAAGCGAACCTGTTCTCTTTATTCTGAGCCGAAGCCAAGAAATTGAAGAAAATACTTTCGAAAGCGTAGTTTCTTCGCGAATGATTTACAGCGGCGAGGGCAGATGCGTTTTTTAATAATACTTTCGTATATTGAAATGATTTTGTGCAATTCCGTGGCGAACGCTGGGGGAACGTATTTTTCAGTGTCTGAAATATCGCGATTGAGTTTTTTTTTTTTATTTACTATAGAGCGGATTTACATAACTGGTTTTTTACATCGGGAATTATGTATGCAGCCGTCTGCATAAGATTTTCATCGATTAAGCAACGAGGGTTCGGACATCGCGCACATCTTGACTCTTCGACGAAAGCACTGGTACCATCCAGACACTTATTTAGGTCGCGCGGTCATTAGTAAACAAAATTTTAATTGTACGCATGTATAGCAAAATAAAAATTTATCTGGTGTATAGTGCCAAAATTCTCGTCGAAGTTGATCGAATTTTATTTAAGTATACAGTTTAAACATTTCAGTTTGCCTTATAACATTTTCATTGCACGTAGCGGTATTTGTTCAAACGGTAATTATTTCCGATCTGCGGGTTTATTTATCCAACAAAGCAATTTACGTTCATTAAAGTCTTGGGCAAACATTTCTTTGTTGACACATACAGTCTACTCGAGCGAGCGTGTTATTTTCTTTTTTTACTCGGCACGTGTAAAAAGCCTAAATCGTTAACTGCTTTCCAGCACAAGGGCAATTCTGCAAAATCAGCTGAATCAATAAATTTCTATAGCAATAATTATTTTCTTATAAAACCACGAATTGAAGGACCAGAAAAATTAGAATTTAATTTTGACACGTTTGATTGAAACAAGTGAAATTTAGTTGAAATAAGTACTGGTTAGTTGTGACTACTGTGCAGAATTATTAGAAAAATAAATGTATATAGTTATAAAGTTTTTAAATTTTGTATGAAACGGGTCGATGGTGTACAAGTTTCGCCAATTTGGATGAAACTTTATAAATTGCTTCCTTCAATAGAGAACAAAAAAACGAATTAGTCACCCTTTAATCCCAGAAGCTTTTGTTCATCAGATTAACTAAAAACATTAGCATTGTTCTTTCGTAAACACTACTGAATTTGAAAGTACACTTATTAATTAAAATACCGTATTTGAACAATGCAGATCTACGAGACAAGCTAAAAATGACAAACCTTTCTATCAATTAATCTCTGCTCTATAAATTCAATCCAATGGAATTTCCACTGGATTCTAACGCAGTATTCTATTCTACCCCTAGAGATTCTCCCCTTAAAATTCAGTGACTATTAAATTGTCCTAAATTTAGAGACTAAAACTGAAAGCAAACAGGTTCCCAAATGGCCGAACTAACATAAACCCCTTGTTTCTGTTTCCAGTCGTCGGAGTCTCGTCGTATCTGAACGCAGAAATGGAGTCGTCTTCGCTGGTGGTGGACTACCTGATCTTCATCGCGTTCATCGCGCTGAGTTTCGTAATCCCGCTGTGGGGCAAATTCCGGGCTCGCAAAAAGACGGAGACCAAAGCTGACTACGTGTTCGCTGCTGGCTCCGGAGTCTCCATGGGTGCGATGATGCTGTCGATAGCCAGGGGCACCCTGGGGGTCCGCTCCTTCCTTGGCTACCCCTCGGAGCTCTACTACAGGGGCAGCGCCATGTGGGAGACCCTCTACGGCATGCTGCTGGCTTACCCGATCGTTTGCTTCGTCTTCGTCCCGGTCTATTACAGCCTCGGGATAACGTCTGTCTATCAGTATCTGGACATGAGGTGAGTCGCGTGACTGGCAGCCCTGCGTGCGTGTGTACGTGTCCGTGAGTAAGTGCGCGTCTGTTGGAGATAAAAATGAAGAGAAGGAGGGAAACGGTCGAGGCCGATAACTTGCAAAGGTTGCCCCGCCGGCTGCCTATCGGCAGAGCACCGATAAGGACCAGCGGCGCATTTTGTACCAAACAGCCGGGAGGTCTTTATGGTAGGTCCAGGGAGCGCTTCGAGATACCACGATGGCCGCGTGCTTCGCTGCCAAGATAAATACTCATTACGAGTATGCGTGTACTATTTTCGCTTATCGATCGATCATTGTGTATACCACACTAGATCTAATTCAATTGCAAGCTTTTTTTAGGCTTTCTTTAGTTGACTTTCAATTAGATTTCATCCTAATCAGCCATAAAGTCCACTTTATCGACCTCTGCAACGGGAGTAAAATCATATTTTATTGCATTTGTAGAATGAAATAATAAAGCTCTAAGTAAAGTGAAATTACTCCCCGGAGAGACATTTATTCTTCAAAGACATATTTTAGCTTCCACACGCACATGGTTTAGTTTTTGTAAAAATATTTTAGTTTTCACAGATACATTTTAGCTTTCGTAGATCTATTTTGCCTCTCGTAATTACGTTTTATTTGATTTTTTGTCAAATAAAGTGAATTTATAAATAACTGTTAACAGATTCTTCTGTTTAATAATAATAGGTAGTGATGTTTTTAAACACGTATCCATGTAAATTGTTAATCTATACTTTTTTTATTTTTTAATCTACCGAGGAAAATGGGCCAGAATGTCGCGTTTTTTTAGTAACGGTGCCTCAGGTGATCAGCCTGACCATTACAGGTTTTAGATAAAATTGAATGATAAATTTTTTAATTAGAAAAAAAATGTAAATTAAAACTTATTTTCTTTCAAATTGTAGCAAAGTGTAATGAGGGGTTTTGCTTATGATCACACTGCACGAGCAATTAGAAATACGAAAAAAAGTAACATAAGCAGATAATGCAGCAAATTTTCGTAACTTGTGTTTGACTGCATACCTAATAGACTATTAGTTTTATCAAGTTCATTACATTGACATGTACAGAGTGATAAGCCCCGGCGAGTTTGCTAAATCGTCCAAGTAATTACTGCACTTTTTCTTCGTTTAAACAATAAGCGCTGCGGCCAACCTTTAAAATAACGCGCAAAGAAGTATACTCATTTTCCTTCGTGCGGACGTTTCTCTTCGCTCTATCCTTCGTTTTTCATCTTCCTATATTTATTTTTGCCGCTCTCGGGACTTCTCGAGTTTTCCCTTGTCATTGCATTATTCTTCCATTTGACTTTTTCTCGCCGAGGAAAATTTTTTACTTCTTAGTTCCGCAGTGTAACTTAACTTCGAACTTCCGCGGTTTCGCGATCTTCGCGCTTCTCGCTTGAAGCGCGCGGATCTCTCGATAAAACTTGTAAATCTTCATTATCAGCGCGAAAAACTTTCGTGCGTCAGTAAATTTTGTCGCGGTTGAATCATGCCACGGGGATAGAAAGATGAAGGTGTTGTTGCAAAAATATTATCTTTGTAGTATTTTAACTTGGATTTTGATAAACTGTAGTCTATCATTTTCTAAAATGATTTCGTATTAAAGTTTACGTAAATAGTAATTAGCAATCAGAATAAACAGTATTTAAAGAAGAAAGGTTAAAATTATTTACTGTAATTTACGAGTAATTTAAACAGTACATAATTAATCAAAATTACAGAGTATTTAATATAAAACACTTTTTTTACTCTAAATGTAAATTACTATTTCTTTATATGCAATTCTGATCTTAATACTCATTATACACTTTATTGTGAGTCAACCTGTCGCATGTCGAATAAAGAAACGGAAAATGAAGCCATGTGATCACGTCAGAACCCTAATAAAATTAAGAATGGTTGACTTCACTTTTATGCTCGTCACTTCTTCAAGAGAAAATTTTCCATCCTTCATTTTTATCTCGACGAATGAGACTGAAAAGTTAAACTTCTTGACGATTGGCTTTTAGTACGTTGGATTTGATGCTGGAAATTATTTTGTTCTAAAAATAACATCAGAAAATTAGCTTCGTGTTGATTCCGTACGTGATCCAAACCGCGTCAACAATTTAATTGAATCTTAATGGCTAGTTTACACGCAGCCTTTATACGCCTAGTGAGGAAAAAAAAATATTCTTTAAAAGTAATTTAGACATTGAATCGCTATCGATAGATTTTTAATTTACAAGGCTGAGAGAGCAAGCTTTTCGAATAAATTTTGTTAGCACAGCGCTAAAAGGTAAAATTTTCGCAACTTTAAGAAACGTGTGAATTCGTACATTAATTATTAATGATATGCAAATACATTGGGTAAATGCACACGGAAGTTTTATTTATTTTATTGGAGAAAAAAATCTTTTTTTTTTATTTACCCGCAGAATTCTAGACTTTTATGTTTCTTTTTAATTAGTTTTACTAATTAAAATAATTAACAAACGTACTGCCTCTCCAAGTTTTTACATCTATTATAATTTCATAATAAAACGTGACTACTTATATAGCAAATTTAATCGTTATTTTAATGATTCCCGCAGCGTGGAATAATTTATCAGTATTTTTTAAATGTATTTTTACGTACTTATACGCCTGCGACGAAATTCTGTTCATCTCATCACGAGTAGTGGAACGTGAGTTGCTCACAATTTTTTGTTTTGAAGTAAAATTTCTTCCTTCGCCGATTCGAGATAAACGTAATGTGCTTTCGCAAAAAAAAATTTTGTTTCGTCTGAATTTTTATTACATCACCGATGCAAAAATCAAACGTCCTGTTTTCAAATGCATCGTACAATACATTTCGATCGACTGTATAAAAAAAAAGCAGAAAAAAAAAAGACGAAACGAGTAAATACTTCGGTGATCAATAATAGCTCTTGCTTGGAATGACTCACATGTTAGAATAGGTAAAACAATCGTTAAACATAATTTGCAAGCGTAATAATTGATGTGTTTCTGGTACGAAGTCGTTAAAGTATTAACGCATTTTGCCAGCCGTACTGATTTTATAAAAAAAAATATAAATTCTTTGTTTGTCAAATAAAAACAGAGTGGCCGATAGACGCACTGGCGTGACTCTTTACTGTTTCTCGCAAAGACATTAGTTGCTGACAACTAAATATTTTGCATTCTCAAAATAAAAGCTTTCAGGCGGATATTGCCTTACAACCAGCTTGAAAAATAAAACCGCTCCGTCATGTATATTCGAAAATAAAATAGTTTTTTTTAAAGCTTTACTCTGTGCAAGCTCTAAAATTCTTTCGTTTTTGCTCGTTTTGCAGGTTCAAGTCGAAATTGGTGCGATGCCTTGCCAGCTTTTCCTACGTCATCCGAAGTCTTTTGAACGTGTCCGTAACGGTGTTCACACCTTGCGTCGCTCTAAAGACGGTGATTGGTCTTCCTTACTGGGCCAGTATTTGCGGAATAACCGCGATATCCGTCGTCTTTGCATTAATGGTAATTCGAAGCTAAATTTCCTCTTTCAATTTTCAAAATCAAGGCAATTCGAAATTTATGGCAACGCTGTATTATAATTTGCATAAATTGAATTCTTTTGTGCTTCTCAGGGTGGGCTCAAAGCGGCCATTCTTTCTGACGTCATTCAAGGATTGACGATGATCGGAGTTTCCATCGTGATTATCATTCACGGAACTGTTGACGCAGGAGGTTTTGGTACAGTTGTAAACGTAACCAGTGAACGAGGACGTCTAGACTTCTTTAAGTAAGTACCAGCCTCTTTCACGATTCCTTAAAAAGTTCGTGAAACTTTGTTCGTTTCAATCATTGATTTTCATTGAATTTAGTCTCAAACATTTTGATGGAAAGGATTATCACGGATATTTTTTTTTCAGCTTTGACATGGATCCGACTATTCGAGTTAGTACTGTATCGGCGATTCTGGGTCAGCTTTTCATGAGTCTCTCTATCTTTGGTTGCCAGCAAAACTTTGTTCAGCGGTATTGCAGTATGAGCAGTCGCAGCAAAGTTGTCAAGTATGTATTAATTGCTGAAAATGGTGTGCTCTTAATGGAACTTTTAATAAAACTTTCCTGTAAATAAGTGTTGAAATGAAGAAATTTTAAGTTCAATTTTAAAATTTAATAGATTTTTAATATTCATGATTTAATACATGGTCTGGAAGTAAAAAGGTGCCATCTCGGAATCCGGTAAATCCACTTTACTCGAGACCGACGATATTCGTTATTCAATATAATTATAGTTTTATTGTTACACATTCAAATAATGTGCATGTGTTTTTTTTTTTAGAACAATGATGGCCAACATTCCCGTCATTACCGTTCTCTTCTCTCTATCGTGGGTAGTTGGTATGGTCATCTTCGCCAACTACGCAGACTGTGACCCTATGAGTTTAGGCTACACGTCCAAGTTCGATGAAATTGTGCCGTTCTACGTGGAGGATAAATTCGTATACCTTCCAGGTCTTCTAGGTCTGGTGATGGCAACACTTTTCAACAGTTCTCTAACCATCACCGTGTCAATCTTAAATTCGCTTGCTACTGTTACCTTTGAAGACTTCATTGGTCAAATTCCAACGTGTCGAGGATTAAAAGATACTCAGCAACTGAAAATTATTAAATCGATGGTTGTCTTCTACGGATTCTTGGTGATCGGAGTGAGCTTCCTTGTTGGAATGTTATCTGGAGTAATTGAATCTTCTATGTTGATGACCTCAGCTACATCAGGCCCGCTTCTTGGAGTCTTCGTTCTGGCCATGCTGGTACCATGTGCAAACTGGAAAGGAGCATCAGCGGGTATGATTTTCAGCCACGTGACTACCTTGTGGTTGACATTTGGTAGGTTGAGCCTTGAAATCCCTACTGAATCTCTGCCTTTGTCCATTGACGGATGTCAGAATGATACATTCTCTGCGCACCTCACCAAGCCAATCGATGTAACACCTAGACCATGGACCAGCATTAGCAAGAATGATCTGTTCGAAGAGGAAACTCCTGAGAGTGTTCTGGATAACATCTATGGAATCACCTACATGTACTATGCTCTGATTGGAAGTTTATCCACAATTATCGTGGGAACCATCGTCAGTTTACTCACTGCGGATTCAAAAGAGGATGCTTATGAAGAGCACCTGCTTCATCCATTTATTTTGAAGATGTCGAAGATGATGCCAGGAAAACCCCGATTATTCGCCACCAGCTCGAGATTCAATGACAACAATAACTCAGTGAATGGAACCGGACATACAAGCATAAGTGACGACTCCATGAAATCGGACTCGAAAAAATTGGAACACCGAGTACAGTTGGACCACACGTACGTGGAGAAGCTGGACGCACTGAAGAAAGTTACCTTGGACGTGACGAATGAAGTGCAAAAGGGCACCAAACTTTGAGGATTCTAAGGTTTGACGCACGTTTATGATTACAGACTGACGGTTGAACAAATCGCTTTCGATAAAATGGTGCTATCTTCACCTGTCGATTGATATGCATGTGAGAATGAATTTTGCCAACATGTGAATGACATAAGTGTTTTTTTTTTATATACATAGTTAGTTATGATGTCGACAGTGTTTAGTGTGTAAGAAACAGTATTCGATGATCCATGTCTCGAGAAGACATAACTAGGCATGGGAGTTCTTTGAATAATATTCAAGAAAGTGCGTAACCTTAATTTATGAGAAACGCTAAAAAATGGAATGAATTGAATAATTGACTTAATGTTTTTGCACGCGGAATTGCGCAAAGGTGGATCACGTGGAAGTTCTATCTTGGATTGCAGAATTTACTTAACTATCAGTGTAGTAGTATTTTAAATGTGGACCTAGTGCTTTTTGTACATTGCAAATTAGATTTATATTTTTAGGTAGTAGCAAAGTAATTTATTTAAACTAAAATACTATTTTACGTATATGAAGGTATATTAAAATTTTAAGTACGATTAATTCGATCTCTTATAAAATATAATCCTTAATCGAGAAAAAAATCTATGATATAGAAAGCGACACACGCGTATATTTGTAGAAAATAAATCGTATTTTTCGAGAAATATTCTCAAATTAACAATTTTAACGGAAGATTTACTTGCTCAAAAGGCGGCTATATATTTCCCCGCCAACTTTCGAATTCAAATTTTAAGCATAACTCTACATACGAGATATGAATTTCAACCGTTCATTCTCGTACTTATCATATAAGAAGTCTTTCATATCGCACTTTATTAAATACTCAAAATAGCTTGGTCTGACGTTTTAACAGAGATGTAAACAGGATTTCGTTTTAAATTAAGAAAATACTGTCAATTGGGTCATTTTTGTGATAAATTTTTTACAGAGATGAAAAAAATGACTAAAACCTTTTAAGACTATACATACGAGAAAGAATTGTAAAAAAATCTCAATAAACCTTTTGACTGTTGAATTTATTTCTATAAAGCAAAATTACAAATAAAATTTCTTTTTCGGACTGCAACTTAAATATTATAAAAATGAATAAATAAATTGCCACTGATACTTATATCGTCTTAAAAGGTTGAATGGCAAATTATACTCAAAACAGATGTAGATTTTTTTTTTATAATTAGCTCTTGTTAAAGTTAATTTAAACATAGCAAAATACAATAAATATTACATTAACTACTGCCTTGCAAGAGAAACTAGTTTTTCAATGATTTCGGTGCTATTACCTGCTTTTAAATGTAGTAGCGAAACACACAAGACGGACGCATTCACAGAGAGGCGTAAAAAAAATACCAGCGATTTAGTACCTTTAAGGAGTAGACCTCGAAGTTAAAGAGAGACAGAGAGAAAAAAGGGGGTCGAGTGCGTACTCGTGTGTGCAGATTTTTCTGCATCTTGTACCGACACCCCTTTTCTGTCTATTTCATATTTGTGCGTTTTTTGGCGTTTCTCTCTCTCTTCCTCTCTCTCTCTCTCTCGTTCTCTCTCTTCCTGTAGGTATACCTCTCTACCTCCGAGACTCCGGCGCTGAATGACGCTCGGTTGCATAGATAAAGGCGTCTTGCTCGAAGGCCTTAGGCTCATGTACCTGTCACCGAAGACGAGACAGATAAAACACGGATAAAAGGGGAACGCGATGCGCGTTGCGAGGAAAAAGGGAATGCGACAGAAAAACGGAGATGGAAAATGACTGCGAAGGCGAGGGGGACGATGTCGGGCGAACAAACACGCGTGTCGACGTCTCCTCTCCTATAAGTCGAGCCGAGCGACCACTTTGCCTGCACGAACTGCTGAAGCCGCGAGCTTTCGCCGGGAAATCCGTGTGTATGCGTCCCGCAGCGAAAATTGTTAAATCTTTCGAGCTTTTTTGTACTTTTCTCTTTCTCATTTTTTTTTTCATCATTTTGCCAGTTTCTTCTTCTTTTTTTGGTGAGTAGTCGACGCGTAATAGCTATCTGTAATTTTTAGCGAATTTTTGAGAGGGTTTTACTTGACGGAAACTGAAATGAGCCAAAGTCGTTTTGATTATTTTGACGCGCGCGGAAGGTCTCGAAGGCGAGTTATGTGCTGCTGAACGCGTATGCCGGTATATACTTACGTAAGTTTTGTAACCTCTCATTATTATGTTTTGCACCGGATTTGACGCTTGTTTACATTTGAAATTTATTGTTTGCTTTTGTTTTCTTTGTGTATAATTAAAATCACGTAATAGCCGAGAAAACACGTGAATTGATACTTCGTTCGGAGACGATTCATGGGACGATCAAAGTTAAAGTTGAAAAGCCTGTTGATTAAATAATTAAAAGTTGCAGACTGTTATTTCGATACACAATTTTCCCAATAGTAAACTTGAGTTTCTCTACGTCGACCCGTTACAACAAAAGTACTCTTTCGCTGTATTTTACAGTCGCGAAAGGTAGCGATGTTTACGATAATCCGCAATGCGCTCCTGCAAATAATTTTTCTGGAGAGCTATACTTTTTTTATTTGTAAATTCTTCTTTTGATAAATGTTATTTATTAACGAGAATCGTGAGTACATTGTAGGAATATGGAGATAGCGATTTTTTTTATGATGTCTATGGTGAATTATTGCTAAGACACCGATGAATGAACTTTATTTTTTCAAGCAAATCCTGTTAGAGCGGATATTTTTATAGGACGGGATATGAGAAAATTGAATGAAAAGTGCGTTGATCTTAAAAGTTTGTTGATATATGATTATTGATTAGTAAGTAGGTAGCGGTTAAGCTATAGGTAGTTTATATATGGCAATCGACTGAATGCAACGGACGGTTGCTGTGTTAATGCAAGTTTTTCATAGACGAAATATTATATATATACATATATGTGTACGATCTGCTAGATCGAGCAGTAATTGTGAATGTCTTCCTTGAAAACAAAAATATGCGAGATACGCATGTACGATGTACATGGTAAAAATAAAGTACCATTTTTTATGAATAAAATCAGTGTTAAAATTTTTATTACAGTTACCTATGATTACCTTCTCCTTTATCCTTTTACATTTATTGATAATGACTTTATGCTTAAATTTTTTTCATGGTAAAAAATTAATTACAATTTTATTTACAAAGAACAAATTTTATGTAAAAATTGCAATAATATTTATAGGATTTGCGTATTTACATTACAAGGCTTACACATTGTCTTATTACGAAACTTCTTTTTATCTATTGACCAGCGCTTAACACTGGTCACTTCATTATTACGAGACACTTGACGATACTGCATATTAAAAAGTAAATTTCAAATTTTTGTCATACTGTATATATTATTTTTGTCATAAGTATAGCATTACTTATAGCAACATATACTAAATATTCAAATAAGTGTACTAAATTTACACGTAAAGCCAGCTTTGTGTCTCAACTCCACAAAAATGCAGTAATTTTAACTTGAAAATTTCTCTCCGTATACTTTTTATGAGCTTTACATTTATTTAAGACAAATTGTAAAATAACAATACAGAACTTGAAGAAAATAATTTCTGCAGTAGTTTATTTTCCTTATACAAACTTCTGTTTTCACAAAAATTAAGTTGTTTTAGCAAAATTCTAGAGCTTTTCTCGTAAAAATTCTAGAGCTTTTCTTGTAAAAATGACAAAGCATCGTTAACGGTACAAAATTAAGCTAGAACTTAAAGTGAATTGCAATTTGGACAAGAAATTTCAACTTAATTTTTATAATATGAAAATATTTTCACTGTGTGAATGTTTCATAAGAGATCAATAAACAAGACTGATCTCCCTTAAGATCTTTTGTAAGTTAATTTCTTTCTCAACAACCACTATCCAGCCTCCCAAAAATTTTACTGGCTCGATTTCAAGCATAGCTATAGCCTATCAACCTACTAAAAATCAAAATTTTCTCACCATTAACTCTCGCAATTATTCTACACTCCCGAAGGAACTAAAAAGCGTTCCCTCTCTTCATATATAACGAAACAAAACAAACTAAGGAAGGTTTCATTAAAAAGAAAATCGCGTTACCGAGCTGAAAGAAAGAAAATCGCGCGAGGGCGACATAAATCGAAGACACGAAGAAACACGTTGCCGCGTCACCGGCACATGCAAATGGCCGGATTAAAGTTTCAAGAATTCCATCCTCGGGAGGACGAGAGCGTAGTAAGGGTGAAAAAGTCGCCGCTTGAAATTCCCATTTGAGCGCGAACTTTCCCAGGGAAAAAAGACAAAAGAAAGGCGAGATACACCGACGTACAAGCCGAGGATGAATGAATATTTTGAGCGGTTTTGCTCGGGGAACGCGGAAAAAGCCATCGCGCGAAACGCGTGCCCCGGTCGAGGAGGATAAAGTCGCCGCCGCGGTCCGGAGGATCTTTTTCTCCAGGATTCGAGCGCAAAAAGGGATCCTCGTTTTTTTTTATAACCGCGCGCTGGTCGCGCTCAACGAATTCCGAAGCGATCACCCGCGAGCTTTTCCCTGACTTACGCAGCTCTGTCCTGCAAAGGAAATACAAAGGCTTTTGCGGTTTTACCTGGGATACCCAATCAAATATCGAATCATTTTTTATTTATGGGATGAAATCGGGATCTTTGATTTTTATTAAAATAGAGTTGAAGTACCTTCAAAACAAAATTCAGAAGTGAAAGATATTTTGGTTGTATTGGATTTAAGTTGGCTGTTTTAGTGGTGAATAATTATTTTTATACAATAATTAATTTTTTTTTTTTTTAAATTACAGTGGAATAAATAATTACGGAATTATTAGAATAGAAAATTGTATCAGCTTAAATACTGGTTTCGTGATTTTCATATTAAATAAAAGAAATGTTAATCAGAATATCAGAATATGATTTTAATGTTTTTAAAAAAATATATAAAACCAGTTTCAATCACATATGACATACTCATAGTATTAAGACCGTAGATTTTGCTTCTTTCAAAATAACATTATAAAAAGTATTATAATATTTTTACAATTTTTATTGCCTCTTCAAAATTGTACATGACAAAAAATCGAGCAGATTACGAGATAATTCTACTTACAAAATTCCTTTTCACTTTTACAACATTCGCTCAATTTTTTTTCTGCTGTTTCGAGCGATATTTTATTTTTCAAGCGAATGTCACTGCCTTCTCTTTCTTGCGTGGCCAAATGGCTGAGTTGGAAATACCAACGAGGATACAGGAAGAGGAAAAAAAAGGAAAAAACTACGCGATAAGCCTAAATGCTCAACTCAGCTCGTGTAATATTGCGAACGGGCAAAAACTGAGTCGAGCTCCTCCAGTGATTCAATATACGTATATATAGATAAATATTAGCAAGAACGACTCCCTATGTATGAGGGGTAGGGTGGTAATACTCGGCAGCTCCCTACATGTATATAAGTAAATGGCAAAATCGCGATTATACTTTATTTTCATTTAAAGCATCAACTTACCCATGAAAATATCCCCAATATTGGCCCAGTATAAGATTTTAATGAAAATGTTGGTAATTGTATTATTACTGAAAAAAATTAAATAAAAAATTTTAATACGTATTATTATTAAATTATTTATTTTTGCCTCCACCGCAATCTCCTGCGTGTACTGAAAAAAATTCCTTTACAAATTACGCGAAGCAACTTTATTGATAGATATTTTGTTAGGCACTGAAAATTTTCACAGAAAAATCACCGTATTTTTCCTAAAAGCTTTCTAATTATTAGGAAAAAAAGCTTTACAAAAATTACACGAATTTTCGCTTAAAATTGTGGTATATCTTTCCTTATAAATAAAAGAGCTTTTCTTGTAAAAAATATTGAAATTTTTGTAAAAAGATGGTTTTTTTTAAACTACACAGTGTTTTTTTTTTAATAATTACAGATATTTTCTTGTAAAAATGACAAAGCTTATCTTGTACTAATTACAGAATTTTGCTTATAAATAGTACAGAGCATTTCTTGTAAAAATTTTGGAGGCAAATCGATCTTTTAAATAAAGTAGGTCTACATTTTTATTCTTTAGAAAACACGTTATCTTACAAAATCTATTTAAAATAAAGTCCTTTTATTATCTACGAAAATACGTCAGTGCACTTAAATTTAAACAAGAATATCACCAAGGCGTTATAAGTACGCGCATCGCGCGCACTTCCGGGTACCACGCACGCAAGCTCTCGTAAAACAAGCGAAACTCTGCTGGAAGTAGGAGAAACTATAAATCATCGAACTTGTACTATCGACGGATCGTCGACGCCTCGGTGCTTTTTGTACGAGGCCTTACGTGCCCCGCGGCTTGCCTAGCCCGAGCTTTTGACTGAAAGCTCCGCGCATGCCGTACGTGCGTACCGTTCACACGTGCAATTGCAATGCCAAGTGGTCCTACTTTTTTGCGCTTGAGAAGAGGCTGAAGTTTTTTTACTCTGAGAAGCCAGCAGCATTTTCAGCTGCTCCGATAAAGTCACGAAATGATGGAAAAAGCGAATTTTTATTTATACCCTGGATAAAATTAAATTTATGAAATTCACTTGAAAAATGTGGTACGTGAAAAGCCGTTCGCACGTTGAATGTTACTCGCATAAAGTGTCACTATTCACAGTTTAAAAAATGAATTTCACGTTGTCAGATTTAAAGGGAAATTAGCTAATAGGATTTTTCATTCTATTAATTTAGTTTCCTTCTATAGGAAGCTTTTGTGCGGTGAAAAAAAAAAGCTTTAAAAGAAATTGTAAAAAATTGTTTTGATTTAAAGCTGAAATAACGATGAATAATAACAATAATAATTTTTTTCGGTCGATTTTATTCGGTCAGATATTAAAATTAGTTTTTTTTTACAAAAAAAAAAAAACGAATAACGCTTAAAGTGACGTGCATATGTATAATGTACTCTAAAGGATTAGATACGATTGACAAATGTTTCTATCTTTTTTTATAAAAAATTGAAATTTATGTTCATTAAAATTATTAAACTGCTTGAAGATGATAGTAATTCAAGCTATCAAATTATAGCAAATATTTCAACTCACGTTTTCACCACATTCAGATAAAATGTAATTTAAAATAAAATTTAAAAGTGGTTACGTACATGTAAAATCAGCTGGTGTGAAATAGAGCGGAAATAAACTCTATCGGAGTCAAATTTTCGCTCTAATTTCCTAGTGACATTCACTCCCTTGGTCGAGCGAAGTAGAATCATTTTTTGACTTTTAAGTAAAAGAAATGGTGGTGGCTTAACTTGTACTATGCTACCCTACCTTAAAGTGAATTTTACTCTACTTTAGAGTGAATTTAAATCGCCCTATTCATTTAAAGTCAAATTTAACTCGACGTGTGGTTTCACTGTAGACACTAAAAGCGAAACTTGACTCCAACCGTTTTAGCGCGTAGATAAAAACAAACTAAAAAGTAATAATTTTTACAGATTTACGCTACCTAAAAATGACTAATTTCCATTCGCCTGTCCACTTGGCATAGTTTGCAGTATTAAAACAGTGAAAATAAATTGAATACACTGATAGAAAAGAATATTTGAGTCAAAGCTTCCGTGTCTTAACAGTTAAGTCACGAATTAAAATCATTAAAAATGCATGGATATTACTAATAAATAAATAAAAATGAATAGTACTCTTGAAGTTTTCATGGTTACGCAAACATTAATGATATTTATAATACTTTGTTTGCGTTTGTAATTGTTCATTACAAAAACATAATAAAGTGAGATTAGGTAAGTTAAACGGTTAAAAAAGTACTGATAAATGATGAAAAATTCATAAAAAGTTTAATAAACTCCACTAACTTTTAATATTTAACTAAATTAAATTTACATATTGTAATTGATTAGTTAACATAATCGTATTTTTAATAATTTTAATTCGTGACTTAACTGTTAAGACACGGAAGCTTTGACTCAAATATTTCTTTCTATCAGTGTACAATTTTATTTATCTACACACGTAAAAGTGCAAGTGCACTGGAATCTGCACAACTCGCAAAGCGGAGTATCTCCCCCCGCCATACAATGTACAATATTTTCACACAAGCACAAAAAAAAGTAAAAAAATGACAGACTGTGTAAGTTGATCCGACGGGTCTGCGTGTATCAGAGGGTAAATAAGATTAGGTATCGCAGTCATGCGTAAAAACGACAACTCCCAGGCCTATACGCAGACGCGAATCCAGTGGCTGGCGTCCGTGTCTCGTTTTGTTTGTCTTTGGGCGCTCGCGCGCGGAGATGAGCCAGACAAAAGGGGGAGTGCGGTACGAACCGCGAGCCGTGCTATTTAGACAGATTACGCTGTGCGCGCGATGCGACTCGCTGGCCCATTGTCTTTCTATATATGCGCCGGCGCGAGCCGATGGAGCACGTCGCATCGCGATGCGCGCGGGAGCCTCCTTTAATGACAGATGCGCGCGCCCGTATTCCTGTATATCAGGATCGCGTGCGTGTGATGTTCCAGGCGGGGTGAAATTTGCGCTCGAGTCGAATTACGGCTGCGGATAAAACGCGGGGATCCGACCGTGCTGGGTAGTTTCCTACATTTCTCCGCACTTGTCGAGTATTGTGCCTCTGGAATATAGGTGGCAGTTGGGGAGGAATCGTTCTTTGCGGGAATCTTAGATTTGATTTATGTGAATTATACTTTCTTTTCATCCTTTTTTTATAGAGAAGGCACTGGATATACTCGGAAAGAAAATCTAAGTATTTTACTAGAATCCATGTGGTTGTAATTTAGCAAAAGTTCCTTATACTATTATAGTAGAATTTCATACTTTTTATTTATTTATTTATTTATTCAAAAATTCAACGGACTAAAGTCCTTAACGTACAAATTTTTACATTATAAGAAATATGTAAACTTATTTTTAATATAGGGATACAAGTTACTAAGTACAACAGTGTAACAACTAAACTAATCAATATACAATAAAGTAAAGTTATTATAAAGTTTTTATACATACTTTCAAAGTGTTTAGTATTTTTCTTTCCGAGTAGGGGATGTATTTTTATTTCTATTAGATTTAGATTTAGATAGTTAAAAAATATTAGTAAAAATGTAAGTACACTTCTCGTGATAATGTTCTTGCTAAGTTTCTAGTGAAAATTACGTGAAACAACGTATGATGGCGGGACTATTCAAAACCCTGAATTTTTTTTTCGGAAAATAGTCCGTGTAATTTTGATCCGAAACTTGAATGGTGAGCGAAGTATTGTATTTTTTTAAAAGCTCCTTTTCACACCTCTTTTGCAAGTTTTTGTTCGTAAAAATTACAGATCCTTTTTGTAAAGAGTTTTTTTCTGGTAAAAATTACAGAACTTTTTTATAATAGATACAGAGCTTTTTTGTAATAGATACAGAGTTTTTCTTGTAAAAACTACAGAGCTTTTCATAAAAAATTTACAGTCTTTTTCTGTAAAAGCTTTAGAGCTTTACGTTTTACAGAGCTTTTCTTCTAATGTTCGTCAAAGCTTCGTTAATCAATTCAAAGTTTAGCAAAGTCGCCTGCTATTCTTTTCAAACTACATTTAAACCTTATCTTCACTATTTTTATTAAATATTTCACGTTTTTAAAATCAACTTACAATAACTCGAAAAATTGTCTTTTTTAACAATGATATGATTTTTTTAACAATCTAATAACAAATGAATATTGAGTATATAAAACATCTATCGGATAAATGAAGTCGAAACAATGTTCAACTATTTAAGGAGTTTGCATTTATTTTGAAAAACAAATTTTGTTGACAAAATCAGTTTTATTTGTGTAATTTATGTAATAATTAATTAATTGTGTAACGTTTCGATAACTTCTTCTTATCTTATAATCAAGCTTCTTGTCCTATAATCAAGCAAAAAGATGTCAATTAAAAATTCCGAAACAAAAAAAAATTTCGTCAAAATTATAATAGCGATATTATTAGTTATAAATATTTTTTTATTTCTATATTTTATTTTTCTGAACTCTTTAAAAATTGCGGCATTCAAAATTTTCGCAGTTCCATTGGCAGGCCTGAGAAATCAGCCGGTATGGCCGACATCCCGGTATATATAGCACATCTGTTCAATACGTATATGTACAGTACGATGCCCCTTCTCTCTTAGTGAGGCAGCGTACCCTGGATAGCCATCGAGTGAGAAGAGTAAAGAAGAGAAACAGTGAGATTGTGGATTCGGAGTGATTCAGACAGTGAAAAACATAAATTATAAGGACTGCTGTATATTTTTTTTTGCACCAAGTGAAAAAGCAAAAGTGAATGTGGAAATTGGCAAATTTATTCTGAATCACACGTAAGAATTTTTTTTAAATGAGTAGCGCGTTCAAAATGAAAAGGAGTTTCGGAGTTTGTGCAACGTTTGAGGTTATACGTGCTGGAATTTACTCGTCGTAACCTTGATATTTTTACTAATAAAGAGCAACAATTGTACGATTATGTATAAATTATTTTCTAAAATTTAAAAATAATACATTGTGGCACGCGAATTCGTGAGACCAATAGATAATTGAATAATTTAATTTTGTTTACATAACAGACCGAATCAACGTGGCACGTTACAGAAATGTTCACTTGTAAAATTAGCTTGAGAGAAAGTTACTATTTAATTGAAAAATAAATATTTTAATAAAAAATTTAAAAAAAAATACATATATTATATTACGAACAATGTTTTCATGTGTGATTGCTACAAATGATAGTATTTCGGAGCAGATAATATTGCAGCTTGCCCATTTATTAAATATAAAGTTTTTACTTCGTATTAATATTACAAATAATATGAAAATAAAATAAGAACCGATTAAGTTTGAAAATATCTCTTTAAAATTAATCCGGTAAAATAACACGGGCATACTCGTTAAAGTTGAATTAGTGGAAATTCTACTAATCTTTTTAGTGACCAAATTTTCCACTAATCAATTAGTACAATTTTGATAATTGAAATAGTACAAAAGTGTTCTACTACTTAATTAGTAAAAAACACTTTTAAATTAGTGGAAAATAAACATAAAATAAAAAAAATATTTATTTTGTAATTTTCACTAGTTGAAATAGTGAATTCCCAAATTCCCATTAGTAGTTTTCACTATTTTTAAGTGCATATATTTACTATTTCAATCAGTACATTTTATTCGTTATTTCAAATAATAGATTTCTACTAATTCATAGTGGAGCAATTTTCACTTTTCAAATTAGTGCACAGTCACTATGAATTAGTGGTTTTTCACTAATGCAACTTTAGAGAGTACTTTTGACTGCAAAATAGTGAAATTATACTAAAAGTAAGTCATCGCTTTAAAATTCAGTAACTATTATCTCAAATTTATAGAGTATAATAAAAAGGAACACCCCGTGTATAATTAAAAAAAAATAGATAATAGCCTTACTGAAAATATCTTACAAAGCTCCATAAAATGGTGCAAAAATCGCATAAAACCTAATAAACAATTTTCGGATTTTATAAAATTTCTATATTTTTATAGTATTTTATAAGATAATTTCCACGGGAAGCACATGTTTATTCTACGGGCAAATTATTAGACCAGTTCAACTCGAATACAAGTAAGCAACATTAATCATCGACCGCCCTCTTGATAATTGATAAGGGTAACCGGCCCATTGTGCTCCGAAGTCAGTGCACTCGCACCTCCCCCCTCCCCCCCCCTCCAGGCACGTGCATTGACTCCGAAAAAGTCTCGATTGTCATATATTTGCGGGCCGCTTCAGACCGACGATTTACTCTTTTGCCTTCAAGGTTAGATCCTCGCGGTGACCCGCCAAAGATCCTGCTAATCCCTGGGGATCGAATATCCAGCCGCTGCTTACGACGCTCGGGGCTAAGACTCGCAACGCCTCATCATGGAGACGAGGTACGTTCAGCTCAATTCTTAAGTTTTTCTTCTTTTATTTATTAGTTTTGCGCGCCGCTCTTTATGCACGAGAATTAATTTTTTTTTTAACTCGCGAAGTTTACGTTTACGTAGCGTTTTACGATATGCGCTTCATGGGTCTTTTATCGCGAGGAAACTTTTTTTTTTATTCGTCATGCGACGCTTTATTTTTCGATACTTACTGTATATCTCTTGTTGTGATGCGAGATATAGTTGGTATTGATTATTCTTAATTTTATTCGTTTTGTTTTAAAAGGTAAAAGAGGATCATGAATTTTTCTCGCGAATATTTTTTAAATGATTGACGCAATGTACTTTAATTCAAGTGAGCGATAAATAATAAATGAAGGCATCGTTTTTTTTTTTTTTTATTAAATAAATAGAAAGACAACTTGTACTGACACAAACGTGTATACGTAACTAGTTTTATAAATTATTTTTCGTTTTATCAATTCGAAAAAATCATTTTACATTATTTACTTAAGTTAATTTTAAAATACATATTAGATAACTGTTGTAAATATTTAGCAATAATATTTTCTTTGTTGATACGAAGAAAGGTATTGCAAATATACAGATCTGCACATTTATTTTAAATATTGATTTAGTGATAAGTTTAAAGTGTTCTTGTTTGTAAATAATTAAATAAAAACTACTAACAAATTAATTTTGTTAAAAAATAAGGTGCACTTTTAAATAAATATGTTTTTTTTCATGACAAGATAACAAGAGCTGCAAAACTGTGCGAACGAACTTTACAATTCATGCTCGAAATCTTACCCACGTACTGTTGGTTTCGAATCGCGGGAATTTCTACAATAAATTTAGCGTTTTGCGTTGTGTACGTGCTTGTGTTTGCTCATCCGATTCGTTCCTTTACTCCACTTAATCTTGACCCTCTGACATTTTATCTTATTCATTTTTTTTTTCATTATTACTTCTATTGATTTATCGCATTTGTAGTACTTTCATTTTGTTATTTGTCTCACCTTTTTTACTATTAAAATGTGTTTTTGAGGCGAGAATATTATTAAAGATCAAAACATAGGTATTATTCCTTGAAAAATAATTTTAAATTTTTTTTTGGAAAATCTTCTATTAAACAATGTGAACATGATTATGTTACGCAACGTGTGATTTGATAACAGCGTCTACAACCGAACCGTAGGTAGTAGACGTAATCAGAAAAAAATGTTTATCAGATAACGACATTCTAAGTTTCTTTAATCTGAAAACCCAGACGAATTCTTTACAAAGATTATCGAAGATTAAAATCGTCACTATACAATAGAAAAAAAAATACTTAGTATAACTTTTTCTGCTTTTCCTTAATACAGTAAATACAGAACTTAAGAAATTTATTAAAAAAAATGATATTATTCACTTTAAAGTGCAAATAGCGCAGCAAGATTTACAATGCTGCGTACGGCAGAGAAAGGCTCTCTCGTCCGATTACAATAAAAAGCTAATCTACTTTAATGTGGACGGTAAGCCCATTGAAAACGAAAGCAAAAAATAAAGTACGTTTTCACCACAATAAATAAATAAAGAAATGATAAAGATAAATGTCGGAGGATTACTTCATTAGAGATGATCCGAAGATAATCTTCTGGAGCGCCGGGTGTATATTCGCCGAAGGAAAAATTCTCCCGGAGCTCCTCCCTTTTAAAAATCCTCACCGCATCCTGAAAAAGGACATCCACACAATAGCTATCTTCTGTTCTGTTTCCCATTTCAGCCAGCTATGACGCTTAAAAAAAAATTTTTTGTGTAAAAAAAGACAAAGACCCACGCAATATTAGAATTTGACGTCGAGGGGATGTCCGGAGCGGCGATCGGTCGTCTAGTGCTCTCCAAGCGCTGGAGGAGCCTTCAAGCAAGGAATTGGCTGCTGCCGCCGGAGAAGGTCAAGTACACGGGGGCACGGGGGTTACACCTGTGGCCAATTGCCTTGACGCCGCTGGCGTCCAATAGGGGACCCATCGAGCGACATCGGCTGCTACTTCAAGACGGATGCTCGCTGCATCCGAAAATTATGAAGAAACACGCTTCTACGTATTGTCCTTGATACTTTTTTTTTAATGTGAGGGAGCTGGGCGATGCTTTGGTCATAAATGTTTCGCGTCTTTTTTATTTAAGTGAAATAATTTTGTAGGTTTGAAAAGGTATAAAAAACTTATACTGAGAAAAAAATGTGATAAAAATTGATGTTCTATGTGATAAACAAAGCTGGACTCTCCGATAAATATTACTGGGATAAAAAAATATATGGTAATTTCAAGTAGATATTTATATAGCATTAGTTACTTAAATGTTTGCTTGAATGAGCTAAATATTTATTTGAACTAAATGAATTTAGTAGTTTTGAAATAGTATATTACGTAACAGGGGAGGTAAAATAGAAATGGTCTCAGATCACACGGAAATTGGCACCCGAGCCGAAGGCTGAAAAAATAATTACTTCGTTCAAAAAAACCAAGCGCTTTTGAAGTCAATATCGATGTAAGACAACAGTTTTTTTTCTCAGTGTATATACATAAAACGCAGCAAATTTTACTCATCAATTTTTTTTCTAAGTGTAGAAAATGCGAATAACTGACATTGTGTTTGTCAAAATTGTCCTTGTATTGATCATTTCTCCGTGATCAGACCTCCAGATCATTTTTTGAGTTTAACACATATAAATTTAAAAAAAAAGAAATATACGATATTATCATTAAGATTAAAACGATTTTCATAAGATCTTATGTATAGAAAATTAAAAAACTTGAATATATTAAACTAATATTAATATTGTATTAAAACAATGATCTCGAAAAGATCTTAAATTGATTTTTAGGTGCTCGTTAATAGAGAATCTTTTTGAATCTTAAAGAATCTTAAATTCGGACATAATAGATATGAATCTTTTTATCGTCTTAGTTTAGTCTGAATTATTTTTACGCGGGAGGTTTTGTGAATAAAAAAAATGATTAATATGAATGTATTTTTACATTATATTTTTTTTTACCATTACTATCTTTATATGTATATTTAAAGAGCTTCGAAGTTTACCGAACAGAATTAAGATGATTAAAGTATTTGCATTTGCGCTTAAATACAACGCATAGTCCAGTTCTCTCATTTATTTTTCAAATAAATTATTCACGATTCATTAATAACATTTCCAAAGGACTGATTATCGCTCCAATGAATTTCAATGCAGAACTCACTGCTGCAACCGTATCACATTCAATTTTTATCTTTAATGATATTTTTAAAGCAAAACATGACGTACTGTGATAACGAGCGTCTGCATTTTACAAAAAGAAAAGAAAAAATGGAAGAAATCCGACACAAATTGAAATCCGATAAACTTCTTATCGAAAATTAATATTCCCGGTTTGCGTTAATCAATTAATAAACTAACGAACAAATAGCAATTTATTAATACAACACTAGCGATTTAATTAAAAACTCGTTGCGCCATATTGCAAAATCGTTTTAGTAGCCGTGCGCACGCGGTTAATTCCCAGGCTAAATCTTAATGACATGCGTAATACCCATGCCGCTATTGTGACAGGGAAGTTTGCGCGGCGCATAATGTACCCCCTGCAGCCGCGCGCGTCTCGCTCAATAAGGGATCGAGACGCCCAAGAAATCCACCCCCAACCCTTTTAATATCAATTTTTGCCGCACAAAAGGCGCAAAATCGCGCACCGGGATATAACCATAACAAATCGTTCGGCTGGCGCGTGTGCGCACTTCATAAATTTCAATTGTTGCTTATCAGTAATCGGATAAGGGCGGGGGGTGGGGGTGACCGGCGAGTGCCGGGCCGTCCGTCAGGGCCGCGAGCGCGTAATTCAACGCGAAAATAAGCGGCCTCGCGCCGTTTCGTGTTGGGATGATCGAGGATCGACGCTCGCCGACGAATATAAAGCGCGGGATATTACTTTTGGCCGGAAGTCCGGTAGCTTTATTCCCGCGCTCTCCTTGAATAATCGACTGCAATGGTGGCTCATCGATTGCGAGTCGCGAGTGGGGAATGTGCCTATTCTCTAATGTTGAATTAGTGAAAAATTACTATAGTATCTTATTTTTCATTCATAATCCACAAGTTTTATGAAAATTTGCTCATCAGCTGGGTAGTAGAAAACTTTCGAAATTGGCTAAGTGGAAATAGTGAATAAAATGTACTAATTGTAATAGTAAATATATGCACTATTAAAAATAGTGAAAACTGCTAATAAATTAGTTCGGGGGAATTCACTATTTTAATTAGTGAAAATCACAAAATATTTATTTTATTTAACAAATAGTTTATTTTCCACTAGTTTAAAGTGTTTTTTACTAATTAAATAGTAGAACACTTTTTTACTATTTCAATTAGTAAAATTGTACTAATTTATAATGAGTTTTACTAATTGATTAGTGGAAAGTCTGATCGCTAAAAAGATTAGTGGAATTTCCACTAATTCAACTTTAGAGAGTATACTTATTGATTGTTAGGAAACGCAGGTGTAGAAATACAAACATCAAAAGAAAGTACGTTCAAAGCACATCGTAAGCATCTTATTAGCTTGAAAAATGTTACAAACTTTTCTCCTGCATGTACTTAATTTTTTCTTTTAATAATGCTTTATCATCGCGTATGGTCGGCAAATATTTCAGTTAATGACTTTATGTAGCTAAAACTTGAAAATTACTACCTACTAAAATGTTTGAACTACTCGTTTATACAGTATAAAGTTAGCTATTAAAAATAAAAATAAAGGCTCATAATAGGCTTGTAAAAATCTTGGCAAAGTTAAATACATCGAGGCTATTGGCCTAACCTTTATATGTTTTCAAACTTTTGAACCTTAATATTTCAGCTGCTCAAAACAAGCCTTTAAAATCCTTTAAAATCCCTCGAAAGTGAATGAAAGTATATATCATCATGAATCGAGCGCTTCCAAATAAAAAAGATGCCTAAATCAAGTTTACGACCTTAGGCAATGGAAATCTCGAAACGAGGCATAAAATGAAATTACGCACAGAATAAGGAGCATCAGTGGCGGTGATTGAAGATTAAATAAGTGAAATAAAGAGAAACGGACTTCTTCGTCAAATATTCGCAGCGACGTATGTGGAACATGCATAGGTGCCGGCAGGGAAGCACCGATGCAGCGACGCGCATTGTGCGCAGTATTGATCCTTTCAAGTGCACAAAGTAGAGAAATACGTACGCACGTACGGGCCGGGTGTATATATATATATACAATATGTATAGAGTCCATGGAATGCGCGTACCTTCGGAGCGGTCCATTTGACTTGGTCAGTTCGAGAATTTCCAAGCTATCGCTTTTTTCACTCTTTCCCTTTTTCAAATGGGTGTATATGTGTGACGAATCGAATGCCACTGGAATCTTTAAATTCTTGAGGGAGCCATTCTTCGACATTTTATTAATAATTATATTATTCGACTGTTAACATAATCGGAAAATTTATTAAATATTTGGTATCCCGCTAGATGTAATGTGAATCTTTTTGCAAAGTTTATTTAATAATCATTATTTTTAAATGTTTGTTTTTTTTTTAAAGAATGCTACACTCTCGTTGCAATAAAATGATTATTTTCTGGGGAGAAATGTATTTAAGCAAATTTAAATAAATGTTTGAAATAATAATTTATTCGATTTGCATATTGTCGAACAGATTATTGCGTAAGATAAAATTCTTACTTTAAGAAAAAAAAATTCAAACACATTTTTTATTATTAAATTATAAATATCAGATAGACATCAACATGTTTTGAATACTTGTACCACCGATATAGAAATTGATTCTTTAACTAATTCAGTTCTTTCTTGAAAAGATTCAGAATATCCTGCCATTGTTTTTTTAAAGTGAAGATTTGCATTGATCAACACTGAGAGAAATGTATAGTAAAATTAATAAAAATTATTGTATTTTTTACTAATTAAGTAGTAGAACACTTTTATACTATTTCAATTAGTAAAATTGTGTTAATTGATTAGTGGAAAATTTGATCACTAATCAACTTTAGAGAGTAGATCATTTCTCTCAATGTAATGCGCTGTCGTTCCCTATCAGCCAACCTCCGACAAAATGTCAATGACAACTTCTAAATTTCACCATTGAATTTCTCCCCTCGTACAATTTGCAACAAATAACTCTGCATACACGACGAACAAGTCCAATTCAACTTGAATTGACACGTCTTGGTTTTTCATTACAAAAGTAACGCTTCAATGACTCCCGTTGCATTTCAGATACATCCAGTCGCAGATGAAAGTCGAGGCGAACATCTGTAGCACGGACTACGACGGCATCGTGCTGATATCGGGCTCACCGCCGGGTCACGAGGAGCCGGAGCCCTTCAAGACGGTCCTGTACTGCGCGGCGCAGATCGACGTCAGCCTCTTCAAATTGGGCGCCGTGCTGCCGATCAACCTGCCGGCCAAGAGGGTGATCTACAGCCCGACCGGGCCGATCAACCCGGACTACGACGACGTGCGCGTCTACAGGGAGGCTGCCGTCAAGGGAATGAAGAGGTGATTCTTCCTTGTCCGTCCGGCCGATTGACTCTCGCGAGAAAAGTATGACGAGGCGTAATTGACGTTTTGACGAATCGCCCGAGCTTCCAGATTGCGTGGACAAACCATTCGCGATGATTGCGCGTCTGAGAGTCTTCGTTTTACTTTTTTCTTTTATTCATTGAGGATGATCTCTCGGGCTTTATGTGGCTTTATCATTTTCTTTTTCTTATGACAATGTAGTGTGATAATTAGTAAAAAATACATTTAGTAGTTTAGTATTATTAGGTACGCTGAGAGAAAAATTTCGTCATTTTCAGTAGATTTCCTTGAATCAAGTATTTTTTTTTACTTTTTTTCTTTTATTCATTTGGGGATGATCTCTCGAGTTTTATGTGGGTTTTATCATTTTCTTTTTATTACTTTGACATTGTACTGTAGTGTGATTAATTAATAGTAAAAAATACTTTAGGAATCGATAGGTACGCAGCGTGTACGCGAGGTGTACGTGTACCTATCATTCATTGAATGATTCGCTCACATGAGAAATCAAATAAGATTAAACTCTTCGAACTCATATCTTCAAAACGGTGAAGCTGGGCTCTCTAAAATCATAATATCATCTTCGTATTATTGCTATAAATAAGATATTAATTTTTCATAAGAACGCCACATGTACTTTCAAAGTTATAGACTGAAAGTGCTCCTTCGCGGGTACCCCTCCCATAAGACATTTAATCCCATCCCATTTAATTTCTCGATAAATGTGAATTTAATTTCTCGCTAACTTTATAAGATGGATAGCACTATCATTTACAAGTGGTAAAAATTTCCAAGACTTCCCAAATAAACGCGAAATCGGATAAATCCCTTTAAAAGAGCTCGCGCGGACTGCGGACATACCTCGCGCAAAGCCTTTGCTTTTAGAGTAAAAGCTCCGGGAGCAAGCCCGCGCAGAACCATTACTCTAACGCAAAATATGCGCGCATCCGCTTACTAAGGATACTCCGGGAGATGAACCCCAGAGCTCCAGTCGACCAGGCTCGCCGAGACCGACTGCCGCGATTCGTGCGACTCACCCTCTTACCAATGATATCCCAACCCTTGTGCCTTATGCTTGTCCATCTCTCTCTCTCTCTCTCTCTTTCTGTGGAGCGCGGACCTTGGAGAGAGCTGAAGGAAGGGGAGAGGGCATCTGGGCCAGGGGTGACTAATCCATAGGGGTGGGGGGAGGGTGACTAGAAGGCTTCGCCAATTCTGGCCCAGGCCAGATCCTGGAAACGTGCTCCTAGCTTATCTACTCAGGTTTAAATTCAATCTTAAAATTCAATTGTATAATTGAAAGTATAGTTATTAGTTTAGATTCTCAATCCACGTCTATCGGTATACGTTAATGTTTACTAGCACTTACAAGGAGATCCGACTGATATATTTACCTCAAATTGGTTGTGGTGACTCTCAATACCTCAACGATGAACTATGTAGAGTTTCAGGACCTAACGCTCTCTCATTACTGAAATATCATACCTTAATTTTTTTTTTATATTTATAATACCTTAATTTTGGCTGCGGCTCCTATTTATCCTAGTAAGACCGATGTAGCCAATTTCAAAGCAAAATTACAGTATTTGTATGTATTTAAGCTTCTTAATACACAATTTATATTAATTTTCACACTAATAAGATTTATATTTTAAATTAACATAAAAACCTTTTATAGCACTTTTTGGAACTCGATCATTGGCAAGAGATATGACGAAATAGATTCTTTTAGATTGTTAATGTGAAAATCTGTCTTTTACGCGTCTCTCAATCTGATCACGGTAGAAACAATAAAATTACGAAAATAAAAAAAATAACTGGCTTCACTGTTAGACTCATCACTCTTTTAAGATAGTATTCACCGAGAATAATGAATGGGGCGTGCTCGAAACGCGAAGGGGCCATTAGCGCAATTTTTAGAACAGAAATAGCTATTTTTCTTTTTTAAAGTTTCAATTTTGTCTTCCACCCACAAAACCGCGTAGTAAATTTTCCTATGCAATTTTCCTCGCTATATGTGCGAGTGCTTATTTGCCCGGGTGAAAGTAGCGCCCAAGTAGCTCTCTTATTTCGCGGTATAAATTGTCTTTCGCGGAAATTGAAAATGAACCAGTCATTTCGAAATGTTTTCTTCCCTTCCATTAACCACTAGCGAGGTGGTCGAAAAAGCTCATAAAGCCTCTTTTTTTAAAAAAAAAACGTCAATTTTCATTACGAATTGAAATTTGCAAAAATTTCGTACACGCATCCTATACGTATTATATTTATAAAATCTCGCGAAATAATAAAAACACTATAAAATTTGCACTGCGATTATGAAATCAACTTCCTTTTTTTATCTCGGCGAAGGAGCTTTCGAATTTCGGTGCAAAAGCTAGGCGCTGAAATTTTAATCAATTCAGCGTCTGTACGTTATTCCCGCGTGCGCGCAGCTCTTAATACGCTTAAAACTTGCGGTCAAATTTGCCGACCGCGAAATATTAAAATTTCACCATAATCCATTAAAATATCAAGAGGAGAGAAATCACGAGGGAGTACAAGTCGAAGCTTCCTCTCATCGATGGGGAGTGTTTCGAAGAAGAGGCGACTTTATTCACCGACGCGTTGCCGTATATATTGTAAAAACAGTGGCGGAAATCGTGATGCGGCATATTTTGCGGGGATCGTATATCCGTTACGAGCAGCGAAATAATGGAGTTTCCTTCGCCGCGCGTATAACTTATGTTTCCCTTTGAGAGGACAGATCGGAATAACATTTGCATTATCACGGGCCAGCGGCGAGGGGGGAGGGTGGGGGGAGGGGAGGATTGTACAAAGTCGCAGAAGGGGAGCTTTTATGCGGGTGCCGATGCACAATATCTTCCAGGAGTGCTTGCTTGAGAGCGGAACTGATATTAGGAACAGGAATATTTTGGAGGCCAAGAACTGGCAGGATCACGGGTGGTTTCTGAGACGCGGAGGCGCGAATAATGTGTATAGAATGTATATAGCGATTGTGCGCCGACTTGCATAATTTACAAGGCGAAGCTCGGATTCTTTAACGTTACGGCTGAGCAGCAGTGGATTTGTGTTTGAAATATGTGATCGACGATGTTTTTCACGCAGGATTTGCAAGAATTTTGATGGATTCTTATAAAATGTAGTGCGTTTTCTCATTAAAATTGTATAGTAAAGCTCTCCTTAAAGATTACGCGAAAAGAAGATAATTAAGGGATTTTTTAAGTCTTTGTAATCATTAGCTGTACCGTAAAACAGAAAAGCTCTGTAAAAATTAATGAATTTTATCGCAAAAATTCTAGTAAAGCTCTCAGTAAAAATTAAGTGCGAGAAAAAGCTAATCCAAGAACAATTATTTTACTAGAAATTTTTTGTAGTTTGTTACCTGAATTTTGGGCAACCAACGAAGCTTTTTTAATTTTACAAGGAAAAAAAGCTCTCGAGAAAAATTATGGAGCTTTACTTGCAAAAATTACAAAAACTACAAAACTTGCTAACTTTTCCAAGTTCCAAGTAAAATGTGCAGATATTTTCTTGTAAAAAAGTGTCAATACTTGCAAATAGTCCCTCTATTATATTCTTTTACGTGCAATCTTTACTGGGAATTTAATTTTTGCGTGGGAACTGGATTAGTGTAGTTTATGTTGAAAAAAAGTTATGCTTGTTCTTGATGAAACGAGTTCTGATTAATTTGTGACAGAAGTTAAACTAACTTAAATTTCATAAAAACATCAAAATTATAAACTATTAATGAACGAATATGAAAAAACACACAAACTTTGAACAGCTTTTCACAAAAAAAAAAATTCTTATAATTAAACCTTTTTAATAAATTAAAACCATTCAGCAGAAAAAGCTCAATAATCTAAAAGTCTATGCTTTATATTGAGTTCATAAAAATAACGAAACCGTTAATTTTCATAGAAATTATAAAACCACAATGATTTAATAACATTAAATTTATTTTACGATCTATCTAGACCTTTTCGTTTCTTTTCATTCTGTACTCATTATTTAATCAGAGCCTCGTAGAAAAAACTGCAGCTTAAATAAGTACACATGTCCACCGTAAAAATGCGCAAAAAGCAGTTTAATTAACTTACAACATTAAATGGCCGAAAATAAGCAGCGTACATTCCCCGGAGAACGGGCAAAAAAATTGCTCTAATAAAAAATATATCAACGTCAGAAAGATAAATAACTCAGCAAATCCCGCGGCGCTTCAACCGAATCAATTATACGGAGAAAATTGGCGAAATAAAGATTCCCCAGGTTCCACGGATGAGGAAGTACATTCGAGATTCGTAAAGCTCTACGACGGACCAGAGCAATCATTGATGCATGCACGCATTTGTGTGTGTTTATGCGCCTACGCGTGTGTATATGTACACTGAGAGAAAAATTTGTTAATTTTAAGAAAACATTTATTTCAATAGTGCTTATTAATTTTATCAATTTTATCTAGTCAAAAAATGATTTTTTTGAAACTATTCAATTTATTTAGAAACAAAAAATTGATTTAGTTTTAATGAAATCGTTACTTGATTCAAAGAAATATTTAATAAGTACTATTGAAGTAAATCATTTCCTTAAAATTAACAATTTTTTTTCAGTACATACACTGAAAAAAAATGTATGTACGAGTTTATGTATTTGTGTACTCATGAGTATGTGTGTATGTTCTTGTACATGGAGAACATAAGTTAACTGCAAATCTAGCAAATTTTACGATACGTTTTAGTAAATTTTTTATTAATCGAGTCTGTCCCTCCATTAGCAAAAGGTATAGTAATTTTTACTAAACTTTTCTCTCCGAGTATAGTTGCGATTATAATGGTTGGCTCGGAGTCTATTAATCGTTACTATATGATGTCTATCATATCTTACACGGAGAAAAATGTTACACTAAAAATTACTATATTTTTTAGCAATGGAAGGACATACTTATAATATGAAAAAAAATAGCATATTTTATTTTAAAATTTACAATATGCATAGTAAAAATTAAACAAATATTTATTAATTTTTACTAAAATGATATGAAATTGTAGAATAAAACGTAATAATTTTTCTCATATTACAAGTGAGTCATCCAATCGCTAAAAAATATAGTAATTTTTAGTGTAACACTTTTCTCCGTGTACTTTGGAGAACCACGTCTTTTTTTTCCTGCGCAATGTAAAACTTTGTAAAGTAGTAGTTCCCTGTAAAAACACTGTTTTGAGTTAAATGATTATCAAAGGTCTCTTTATAATTGGCAAGGAGGGCTTTTTGAAAATCAGAGTATTTCATATACACACCATTTTAGCAAGTTTACCCGCAGTTTCGTTATGTGCTGGTATCCAAATTAACGTTATTTTAAGATTCACGAGATCAGCAGCATAAATCATGATTTTTATGTCTAGAATTAACTGAGGAGCGTTTTTAACTTTGATCGGAGAAAAGTTTTCTAAGGCCTCTAGTGTACCAAGAGGGTCAGTAAAAATTATTGATTCAAATTTCTGTTGATCCATGATTGTTTTAATTGCCATGAAAATGGCAACAGCGAGAGGAGAGCTCACAGAGTGTAACGCGCTTTGTTTGTCGTGTTCGCAGGGCCCTGCAGGCTGGCGTGCGCTGCCCGCTCCTGGTGCTGCTGCCCGACGCGCGCTTCGAGAACACCGAGCTGGTTACTCTACTGGGCGCCCTCGAGGCTATCTACGTGGTAAGTAAAGTATCTCGCCGAAATCTCGCGGTAACTGCAATTTCCGGCTCGGCTCCCCTAAGCCTCTACTCCTCTTCCTCCGTCCTGGTCGCTCTCTTTTCCCCTCCCTCTACCTTCAGAACCCACACCGCGTAATTGCCACGAAAATCCCCTGTTTTTCGCCTCTTATTCCCACTGATTTTCTGCTGCGTCGGGTTTATTTAAAATGTCTTTTGCACGTTATTCGGGTGTTTTATTAAATGCGCGGAATTTTTTTTCTCATTACGCTAAATATTTGTGCAGAGTCGAGTAATATTTGAAGACAACTTTATATTACTTTATTCGTAAATAATTTAAAAAAAAAAGGGTGCTCGGTTTTACTTTTATAATTAAATTTTTAAATTTTAATTTAAAATCTTTAGTGTTTTATTCATCGTCGAAAGATGGTCAATGGAAATGAGGAATGTAAATTTTTTATTAAATGCTTCAAAGCATTTTCACAGCTGCCTTTTTAATTCGGATTAAGATACAGAATTTCTTGAGAATATGAGAAGCCTTAAATATCTTTTTAAAGTCATATTTATAGATTGAACTTATAAAATCTAGTTAAATAAAAGATTTTCTTGACGATACCCAAATACTGCATAGTCTATTTTATACATACGAAGTAATGTCTTCATTATAGTACTTATGAATTAATTAATTAATTAATTTATATTTATATTTAGTTAGTAGTTATTATATCGCTGGAGTACATTAATTGTGGTTTGAACTTCATATTTAAAGAAAAGATTGCGATCCATTAAGGGGATTGATTCATAAAAATTTTTACATATGTTTGTAAAACGTATTACCTATTAAAAATTCGGAGGACCTAGCTTCACCAAAATTGAAATATTTATGTATAAAGTCATGACTTTTAACATGGTATCTTTTTTACAGATACGCTTTCCCTTAATGAATTTAAATTTTTCTTAAGTTTTTTTAAAAAACTAATGTAATTTTTTAAATATTCAATTTAAAGCGCTATATTCAAAACTCTGAATCCTAGCTTCACTGTTCCTGAGATATAGCGTTGAAAAAAATCAGCTCAATAATCTACAACGTAGTACAGTGCGATCCATAATATTCTGGATAGTTTAGCAGTATATCTGATGTTAATCACCTCCACATCTATCAATTAAAAATAAAATTAACTTTGGCTACAAAAAATTACCTTTTTCTCGCGAAGCGTGGGAACTTAAATTACGCAAATTAACAAAATAATTCTGCTAATTACCAATGGTCACGGTAATACAGCACTTTAGCTCTCAAGAAACTTGGGCCGTCCGGTCGGACCAGGGCCGGTGCTTCCACTTACGTCGGGTGCAGGTCCGCCGGCGTCGCGCAACATAAGCTTTCGGGACTGCCTCCCGGACAAAGTTCCGCGCTAAGAATTCATCCACTATGCACAAACAAGCCTGGGAGAGTGGCTGACCGTTGCAATTTCCGAAGTAAATACCGGGGCGCGATCGCGAAACTGCCCGCGTGCAAAGTTCCGCGGGCGCTGCCGTCGCTGCCACGGCGACTACTAAATCGACCTTCGAGTTGTCCCACCCCCTCAACCTTCCTTCCACGTCCGCGCCCTTTACATCGTGGATCGCACTGCAATATACTCGAAGGAGTATGTCGAGCGCGCGGCCACCCGACCTAATTAGCGAATTATGCCGTTCTTTTAACATATATATATATATATATATATATTACGCATATACAAGGCTTCCGAGAATTTGCCCGTGTCTCACCGATCCTCCCTCATTACCACCCTCTTCCTTTCGAAATACCTCTTAAGGGGATGCCTATCTACATTTCCTTTCTCTACTACCGACGATTCTCTGTATTTTTTGCTAACCTCTAAGGCAAATTTGATTTTTTAAATAATTTTGAAATGGCTTTCTTAATGGCATTTCTGATTGAATTAGAACATTATTTATAATTCGTAGAATGTGCGTGTACTTTTTATTTCGCTGATTTCAATTTCTATTGCTGAAAATACTGACTTATTTCTCAATTGGAATTAAAATCAGCGAAATAAAAAGTATATGCACATTCTTCGAGTTATAAATAATGTTTTAATTCAATCAGAAATACCATTAAGAAAGCCGTTTCAAAATTATTTGAAAAATCAAATTTGCCTTAGAGGTTAGGAAAGAATACAGAGAATCGTCGGTATAGTAGAGCGCGGAAATTAAGATAGACACCCCTTAACAAATTCCAACTACACGATTAAATCATATGTACAATTGTTCATTAACTTACAAGGGGAAACCACAGTCTGTGGAACTCAGAAATGAATAAGTTAAACTCACGTCGAATAAGGGAATATGCATTTGCTCAAAGTGAGAAATCTTTTACTCATTCGAAGTGATTTTCACTTATTCAAATTTATATAGATTATATAAATTTTAATTTAAACACGCGATTGTTCAAATGCGCAAAGACAATTTCATCTGCGGTGCAGTTTAACGCCCCCAATAAGAAGTAGCAATCAAACATCCACGGGCGAGAATAGCAATTGGCACTCTAATTCAATTTAAAATACCGCCTTCCGCTCAATAAAATGGCAATTGCGACGACACCCCGAGGAAGTTTCCCCGAAGTGAGCGCACAGTAAAGCTTCGATCTTGTGGTTTGAATGTTGCAGCCTCTACAGGTCCGAGAAATCAGTCTCGATCGGCAGTACAAGGTCCCAGTTCTCGGAGTTTGGAGTACGATCTGTAACAACAAGTTGCAGGGTATAGTGAAGCTGGCCGAGGCCCTGGAGAGCGGTAGATTCGTCGCCCGCGACCTCGGTGAGTACGCTAGAAACAGCAGTCGTCGTACATTTTGCCGGACATTTCCGTCTCGACGTGTATCAAAGTTCCCCGGCCAACTCCCATCAGATTATTCTTAAGGAAAACTTGATGAAACTTCGGGGGAGCTTAGAGTGCTCCCTATGAAATAAGAAAATTTAGCCCGTGCCTGTTGGGCATCTTTGAAAACATTTAATTGCATCGCTTTGATCAGGATTTGATTCCTTTAAATCCAATCATTTTTGATGCTATAGGAATTTTGTAAAATTGATGTTTTCTCAAAATACTACATTCTTCGTGCATTCGTTCTGCAATTGACCAAAACCTAGTGTTATATTGTGAATTTTAAAAAAGAGTTCGATTAATTTAAAGATAAGCTTTCGGTTAAATTTCGCTATAATTGAAAACGATTTGTTGAATATTTAACGTGTGTATAGTATATCAACTCAGAAAAGTTCACAGATGTATAATTTAATTCACAATTCATTGAGTTTTTGAATTTTCTAATTAAGTTGAAATTTATTTGATTTATAAATATCCATAAATACAAAATTCATGGAGATTTCAGTAATCGGTATTTCTCGTGATGTGATTGGTTGAGCTGTTTTTTTTTTCAAATTATTTCTTGTTATTGTTTGGATTTTGATTGCAAGTGTTTGTAGCATTGTAGTAAGTTCTGCGATATTGGACTACGTAAGTACTATTAATGTAGTTGCAGAAGCCACTATTCAGAAAGTTAAATCGCATTTCCGCTCGCATGATCTAGTGTTAATAAGCAAGAAACGACGATTTGATTGAGTAGCTGACTTAAAACATTTAATCAATTTTTCATATAAAACATATAAAGAGATTTAAAAAGTTCCTAAAATTTTCGCGTTAATCCCGTACGATCTGAATCTAATGCAGTGAAATATCACAGAATTTTAAATTAGTTTTTTACCTTTGATTGCAATATTCAATCTGATTTGAGCTTCAGTGATATTTCACTGTCTTAAATTTACAGAGTACCCCCCTTATAATATTCCAACCCAGATGAAAATAATACAAAATTTTTTCTTCCTGAAATCCTAATTTATTAAACCCGTGACAAATGAATGACCGAGGAAAACCCCAAGGAAGCACGAAAAAAGCGACGAAACTCCGGATGAGATAACCCTTCCGTCTAATTGAGAAAAGTGCGCGCATTAATTGTTCCGCGACTTTTTTTTTCTCTCTTTTTTTTTTCTTTCCTCGCCTTCCCTCTCGCCGAGTTACATCCCCATTGAAGCTTCCTATCTGGTGGTGACAAGACAGTCATCCATCTAACGATGGCACTGCGGATTATTTTTCCCCGGGAATCGTTTTATCATGATTCTTGGCGACCCACTGCAGAGAGATGCGCGCGTGCCTGCACTCCAGATGTGTGCTCGAAAAGGTCCGCGGATTAAGAAGAAAGGAAGCGGAAGGAACCAAAGCAGAATCAAGGCGGGATGATGATTAATCGCTCTTTTTTTGCTTTTTCTGTTCTTATGTATCTTCTGCACATCGATGGATTTATGCTTCTGGCCGATGTATCTTTTTATGAAGTATAATGTAATACGCAGAGAGAAATTTTATACAGCAACAATTATTGTTGTTTTGACAGTAACCACTACTTTTATTCTGCTAATTTAATTGTACCGTGTGTATTTACTATTTTTGTTAACAAGATAGGCATAATAAGTTTCATAGAATACAGAAAAATTATCTAAACATTAGCAAATTTTGACAGTTAAAATTAGAGTTTCTATTTATTTGCTATTATATTCTAAAAGAAAAATTTATTAATTTTAAAAAATATTTATTTCAATAGTATTTGCCAAATATTTCCCTGACGCAAGTAATTTTTTTTACTACTATAAACTTATTTAAAATCAAGTAAATTCGCTGTTGTTTTAAATTAATTTATAAATATCCACTAGATGGTGTCACGACTATCGTACATACTCGCAAGTGGATAGGTTTGGCCTCTGTTTAGTAAGCTGCAATATGCGTTAGGTTAGGTTGCGTTAGACTGCGATAAAATTGTAAATAGTATAAATAAATGCGATGCGATGATCTTGATATAGCGATGGTGTAAAGTTTGAAAAAATATCATGTCTTAAAGGAATGATTCTTCAAGCAAAAAAAAGACTAATCGAGTGATTTTTAAAAAAAAATGTTTAAATTATTTATTTTTAAAAAAATTTATTCTTTCATAAAATTTACAAATTTGCTTAGATAAATTTCTAATTTTAATATAGCAAAAATTACAAGTACATTCACGAAACAATTAAAAGTTGAGTGAATAAAATTTACCAAGCTAGTTGGTAAAATTACAAAGTAGGTTAGTAAAATTTGCTAATGAGGATTTTTACCAAGCTAGCTTGTAAAAATTACAATGTGGGCAGTCTGTGACAAGTTTACCCACGTAGGTTGGTAATTTTTAGCAACCACTTTTTAAATTTTACCCAGGTGAGTCTCTCAGTGTACAGAATTTTTTTTTACTACAAAAATTTTTTAATACAAAATTTCTCTTTTTTTATGCGGAGATTTGTTAGACCGGAGACGTACATAAACATCTTAAACTCACGTTGTGTACTCAGCCAGTACACAGTTTTATTTATTTTTGTAAAAATTTTATGCACTTTTATTCAAGCGTAAAGACTTCGCGACGCTATCGCGGGTCATAAAGTATAACCGCGGCCTTCATTCAAAACTGTAAAATTTTGTTTCGCGCGTATCTTCCGCAAGCGGGCTCTTTAAAGTATTCTAAACTTTACCCAGAAACTAAATTTATATCGTCGGTAGACCAGCATGCGAGCAAAGTTTGTTATCTAACGCGGTGGACTCAGAGTCGCTTGACGTTCTAAGGCAAGCCACAATGAAAGGAAATTTTTTTATCCGAATTTTTTGAGAATATCGGACGTATTTCGCAAGTGCAATGCTAAAATTACGAGGAAAATTCTTGATATCGGACGGGAGGAAAAAAATAAAAGAGCAGGAAGTAAGGAGGTTGCGGAATACCGAATTCAAAAACGCCCGAGAGCATCGCTAAAGTGCCCTCTAGAAAATTGCAACTCGGTTACTCTGCTCGTAAAGTCGTCCTGCCGGGCTCCTAACCCCAGAGGCACAATCTCCGAGCGATTTGGTGAAAGCCAAAAAGGAACGAGGAAAAGTCAAAGAGATAAAGAGAGTCGACAAGAAGGGTGACAAGAGAAACTGCGAGAAAGTACGAGGGAACAGTGAAAAATGTGCGTGAAGTGAAGGAGGCAGGGGGGAAAGTGCGGAGAGAGAACTTCAATAAAATGGTGAAATAAAAAAGGAAGCGAAGAAAGGGTTTAATGCCGAACCTTGTCCGAGTTGTAATCGTCGAATTAAAACGCTTAGCCATTTTTTTCTTCCTAGTAAAATATATAAAATGAAATTGTCGCCAGTTATTGTGTATAAATTTAATAGGAAATTTAATGACAAATAAAAGAAATAAGAGTATTACCACTATAAAAAAATTTATGGACAGCATAAAGAAGAAAATTTTATTTTTGCTCTACTAATGCACAAGAATTTTATTTAATATCGCTGCGGTAATGGAAAAAAAAAATTTTTTTCCTTTTTCTCCGGCGATTCAATTTGTTACTGATTTCTATCTTGACCAAACATATTCCGCGTTTATCTTAAAAAAGAGAAGCCAGCAGTTCTACCTCAATTTGTCAAAAAAATTCAGCAACTTTATGAAGCGGTCGAGAGAGGACGAAAAATTGAAATGTACGAGCAGCGTGCTTTCTCGAAAATATATAAATAAATTTTGCAAATCGCTAAATGAAAAAGGACTGCAACGATTAATTCTCCTCTGCTCTAATAAAGTACGCGAAATTCAGGAATAATATTCCTACATTCGCGATCGAGAGGATTAAGGGTTTCGCATATCTCGCGTTATTAAGGAAGAGGTGCGAATTGTAAGCAGGAGAATTTGAGTGTGTATACGTCGGTTATCGCGCGAATTCCGAGCAGCACGCCTGTATAATCCTCGAAGTGCACCGCGAATCCTATGCGAATCCTATTCGATGATACGAACGATGCTTCTCTCCATCCCACACCTTCATCTCGAAACCCGGTGATCGCGCGTTCGGTAGTGTATATATATATATCGGATCATCAGAGGCGGCTGCGGTGCCGGAAGTGTCGCTGATTGAATTTCGATCGAAAATCGGATTACCCCCACGGCGTCCGCGAATCCGCTCTTAGATTTACTTCGATGGTCATAAGGAATTGTGGTGCACAAGTGTTAGGAGTAGTTTCGCGCTTCATGCTATTTTTCTGACAGCAACTTATTTCTAAAGTTGGGCTCTTTATCGACTGCAGAGAAAACCATTAAGATCCTGGTGGAAAACAATTATTAGTTTGCTAGTGCAGTATCTTTTTTAGCCAATAAAGTGAATTGGTTCATTTATTTCTTCTGCTCAACTAAAATAACAATATGGAGTTAATACTAATAGTATATCAGTTGAAACTAGAAAATAGACTTCGTGTGCTTATTTGAGGGGAAATTCATGTGTTATTTGTTGAAGTCTGAAAATCAACTAAGAATTGTTTTAGACGATTTTCAGCTGAAAGAAACTTGGAGTCTCTTCTTGATCCTGAAAATCAACCTATTCGCTTCCATCAGCCAAACGATTTTTTTTTTGTAACTTTGAAACAAATTAAATTATGAAAAAGAAAAAAAGGATTAATTACACTAACCAACAATAAACGTATTTATTACTGTTAATTTAATTTTGGAGGAAAGCGTTACAATTTCTTATATTTTATGAGTTTTTTATTAAATAATTATGCAAATAAACTTTTTCATTGATATAAAAGTATCCAAAAAGTTCTACATTTAATCATTTTTTCCCTATTAAAAAAATCTCATATGATTATCTTGTGATAATGATAGATGATTTTGTTGTGTGAGAATCACATGATAAGCTCATAACGAGAATCCTCTAAGAAGCTCATAAAAATAAGTAAATGAGAAACTTATAAGAATCACACGAGAATCATGACAATTGTGTGGGTTCTACTAGTACACGGAGAAAAAAAGATTCCTTACTGTTAATAATAATTCTTAACTGCTAAGAAATGGGACTTTAATTTTTCGTAATTGCATATTACTTAACAATTAAGAAATAAGCAGCTGAAGTAGGTTAAAGCGAAGTCATGTTCAGTCCTTAATAATTAAGTATTCGTTTCGTTACAGTAAATGCGTGTTCAATTAAATGAAAACATGCTGTATTAAAAATTTAATTTAAAATAAATTATATTGAGATTATGAACGAAGGTAATATGAAAAATAACACTCACGATACATAAAATCAACAAATGAAATCTATTTTTCTTAACAGTTAAGAAATGTGCATTGAGATTTAACACTATGTATTACCTATAACTGAATTGATTACTTTATAATAAGGAAATTGATTACTTAACAATAAGGAATCTTTTTCCTCAGTGTAGGATCGTTTAAAACTGCTGCTAAAATATCCATCATCTGTCATTCCAGGAGGTGCGGATCCAGAGCGCATGACACCCCTACTCTTCGAGTCCTACGTCAATGAACTGTTCAATCGCACTCGTATCAGTGTCCAGGTGATATCCGACCTCGACACTCTGCACCGGGAGTACCCCTTGTTTGCAGCCGTGAACCGCGCAGCGTCGGTGATCCCTCGTCACAACGGACGAATCATCTTCTTGACCTACGAACCCGTGGATCCATCCTGTGTCCTCGAGACTGTCATGCTGGTCGGCAAGGGCGTCACCTACGACACTGGCGGCGCCGACATCAAAATCAACCACCACATGGTCGGCATGAGCCGGGATAAGTGTGGAGCTGCGGCCTGCGTTGGTTTCATGCAGGTAACGTCAATTTGGAAGAAAGGAAAGGAACCTCGATAAATATCCGCAAGGCAAAATTGACGGCGAAGAACGTCAGGGCGAAGCGGTAAATCGTCGGCGCCTCCAATAAAATCTTCGCTTCTTCCGCATTTCAGACGGTCAATATGTTGCAACCGCCGACGGTGAAGGTCGTCGCGGCGATTGGCATCGTGCGCAACAGCGTCGGGGAGAACTGCTACGTCGCCGACGAGATCGTGACCGCCCGCTCCGGAGTTAGGGTGCGTGTAAACAACACCGATGCCGAAGGTCGCATGGTCATGGCTGACATACTTTACCACGTCAAGGAGATGGCCCTGTGCTCGGTGAACCCGCACATCTTCACCATCGCCACCCTCACCGGCCACGCGGTTCTAGCTCATGGAAAGGAGTACTCGGTCAGTCAATCTTCCATCAATTTTATTATATTTGACGAGAAAGAAAAATTTGGCGTATCTTCTCTTAAAAAAGTGATGACCGGATGTTGAGAAGCCTCGAAAACGTGAACCTGATTGGTTCGTACGTAGATTCCGGAATGGCGCTGAAATTCAAAATTTCTAACATCAAAAATGAACCCGGAATCAGTAAAGAAAGAAACTTTACTCGTATCTTAAAAAAGTAATGGCTTTCGTTTTGTAGAATTTAAGTAATTCGTGAATGTAATTGTTCGAAAAATTTAGGAACGCATTTTCTTTTGACGCCAAAGTTCAATTCTTAAAGATTTGAGTTTTCCATTAAACAATTTAATGAAATAAGTATTGTATTAAACATTTTTAACTGCAGTTTTTATCAACTAAATTTAAGAGTACTAGAATTCTGGATCACGAATTTATTTAAATCGTAGGATAAGTTTACTAGTGCTCAATATTCCAGATTTTTTATTCTAGAAGATACAATTTTCAATCCTAGTAGAAATTTCACAAGTGATAATCAGTCACTGTGGCTAATGAAACTGGTGAGTTACTGGTTATCACTGATCAAATTTCCAGCAAGAATTTTTCGAAAATTTGTTTTATTATTTATTTATCTATTTTTTAAAGCAGATCAAAGATTTTGTAAGTCCTGAAGTTAAAAAAGAAAATTTGGTTAAAATTTATTCGCAGTCCATCTCGCATTGGACATCTTGTAAGATGTGAGAATTAACAGCTCTCGAATAGAGCACAGCAAAGATTATTTCGGCTAGGAATAAAAGTCAGAAAAGATTTACATACCTTCGGTTTATGACAAACTGCACTTTTTTCTCATTCCAACTCGACATCTCATATCTAAGAAAGCTCTTTCCAAGGCCGTGAAAATTTCCGCCTCTGAGTAGCTTCGCTGTTTTGCCACTCGCCGGTACATCATCCCTTTGATCATAATGAAGAGCTTACTTCGGGAGCGCGGTATGTATGCAGTGCATTAAATCCGAGTCGGTGCAGTGCGGAGGAAAAGAAGAATCAGAAATAATAAGAAGGCTCTTTATGCCTCTGGTCGTCTTACTTTCCTTCCGCGACACGCGCCTTTTTTAATAAAGACCTCCTTAATAAAGTCGAGGTAGACGCGCATTACCTCGGTCTTTATGCGCCAAAAGTGATGGCACCGTAAAAAAAAAAGAGTACAATGTATCGAGCTTTCATGCGAAAGTAGTCCTTCTTTTTTCAAAAAGAAATATTTAATGGGAAATTTTTCGAGAGCATAGGTAACAGAACATATTGTAAATTTTATGAAGTATTTCAATGAGATATAATAGTAGTTTTTTGGTAACCGTGTGTCTGCGTGTATTTAATTAATGGAATATTCTTCTAAGGAGACACCAAAATTTAAAGTCTATAATAAGACGTTTATTTCTTCGAAAATGCAAATAGTAATATTTACAGGACTCTTTTTTTAATGCAGTTTAATGTCTTAAAATTTTAAATATAATGTCTTCTATCTTGGTTTAATATACTAGGCGCACTTCGCACAGTTATTATGCTTCCACTTTTTGCATCAG